>CAWUFQ010000011.1:585000-1215000 GCA_963921405.1 Cepaea hortensis
CGTACATTCAGGCTTACACTAAAGTCAGGGACAGATTGGCCACCTATGTCTCCGTACATTCAGGCTTACACTAAAGTAAGTGACAGATTGGCCACCTATGTCTCCGTACATTCAGGCTTACACTAAAGTAAGTGACAGATTGGCCACCTATATCTCCGTGCATTCAGGCTTACACTAAAGTAAGTGACAGATTGGCCACCCATGTCTCCGTACATTCAGACTTACACTAAAGTCAGGGACAGATTGGCTACCTATGTCTCCATACATTCAGGCTTACACTAAAGTCAGGGACAGATTGGCTACCTATGTCTCCATACATTCAGGCTTACACTAAAGTCAGGGACAGATTGGCCACCTATGTCTCCATACATTCAGGCTTACACTAAAGTCAGGGACAGATTGGCCACCTATGTCTCCGTACATTCAGGCTTACACTAAAGTCAGGGACAGATTGGCTACCTATGTCTCCGTACATTCAGGCTTACACTAAAGTCAGGGACAGATTGGCCACCTATGTCTCCGTACATTCAGGCTTACACTAAAGTCAGGGACAGATTGGCCACCTATGTCTCCATACATTCAGGCTTACACTAAAGTCAGGGACAGATTGGCCACCTATGTCTCCGTACATTCAGGCTTACACTAAAGTCAGGGACAGATTGGCTACCTATGTCTCCGTACATTCAGGCTTACACTAAAGTCAGGGACAGATTGGCCACCTATGTCTCCGTACATTCAGGCTTACACTAAAGTCAGGGACAGATTGGCCACCTATGTCTCCGTACATTCAGGCTTACAGGATGTGATGGTCCTATCGTATCACAGACCGATGGCAGGAAACTGCTTCTCGGCAAATTACAATTATTTATTAAAAGCAACACCAAAGTGAACGAAACACCTGTGAAACAAGTCAATGTAGTTAATTATTGAGGTACTTTAATAAATACAAATAGAAGTGGCGTTAAGGAATTCAAATGTAGAATAGACCAAACGTAGCATTTCACAAGATGAAGAGTATTCTCTGCAATTCACCTTTGCAAATCGAAGTGAAGAAAAGAGTTCTTTGGGGCTACATTGAGCTAGCCACTTTAGTAACTTTTTCTAAATTGCTTTTTAATTATATAACCTGCATAGTTGGATAGCTCTTGAAAAAACAAAACCAACGATACCCTATTCAAGTCTGTTGGTCAATTTTAAAGCGAGATATTAATGTTTGTGTGTAAGTTTATAATTTACAAGGAAGATAGAAAGAAAACGGTTTTGACCTTTCCACTTTTTCTGCGCTACCTACACACTCACACAACTGCTGGTCGTCAAGGAGATTAACACGCACAAGGGACTATAACTCTCCCAGTTTATATATAAACACCCAGACACTCAGATGTATACATCACGCCATGCCGTGATGACGTCAGGCCGCGCTCAGACGACGCGCGTCGAGACTTGTCAGCCAGAGTAGATTGCCGTAGATATTTGAATTTTGACAAAAGATGTTCCGTTGGAAAGATTAAAAATTATCAATGATCCCGCCCATGCAGAGTGATGAAAATTTATACACAAATACTAAATTTGACGTTGAATGCAATAATGCATTCATTGCCATTCAAATCGCTGTGAATGTTCCATAACAATATTAAATAGTCATAGGCTATTTCCGGCCATTGAAATATCACATCAGAGCATGCAATTTTCATCATTTTCGTTTGGGATCTGCCTCCCGACTTTAATAGTCGAAAATGACAAGATTTACATAAAAATGGACGATAATCTAATAACACATATTAGAACAAACAAATACATCTACATAAAACGTGATTTGTGGGTATACTTAAATCTGAAAAGGTCACTCTGTATCTCTGTGTGAGAAACGAATTTCAGAAACACGAGATGTACACACGTAAACCGAGGAGGGAAAAACTATATAATGTAATTGGTCCCTTTTTTAACGCGAACTTGAAATAATCGGTGAATTTAACATCACGAGTACTCTATATGTCCTTAATATCGGGGTACAATAACAAGAAAGCGGAAATCGCCATAAGAATCATCTCCGGCAACGTTCGGTAACAGATAACGTAGTAGCTACATTGAGCCAATCCTTGGACAATCCATGGACAATTGACTGACAAGTGAGGCATGATGTGGAAGCTGAGGTGATGTGGTTGTATAGAAGAATGATGAGAATACAGTGAACGGACAGAAAGAGCAAGGAAGAAATCTTGAAAGAAGTTAACTCTCAAAAAGAACTGGTCACTCGTATTCTGTAGGCACGTCATGAGAAAGGGAAGCTGGAGTACGTCATCACAACGACAATGGTGATAGCCCGATATTTTCACAGAGCAATCGGCGCTCGCCGGATGACGTGGTCAATATCAGGCCGGCCGCCTTTACGTCCGAGGACATTTCCTGTACCAATTTTAGGCTGGGTCTACCTGGATGTCCAGATCACTGAAAATATGCCCTCATCGAACGGTATTCGAACTCTTTACCTCCGGATCTGGTAGGCAAGCGTGCTAGACACAGTAACATCATGACTATATATGGTATAACAGAACAGTGCAGTATAGATTAGTATAGTATAGTATAGTATAGTATAGTATAGTATAGTATAGTATAGTATAGTATATCATGTCTGTTATATTTACAGCTGTCGCAGTTAATCGAGGAAGTAGCAGTTATGTCCCCGAGAGTACAACAATTAGGTAACTCTGACATCTTCTATACAGTTATCTCTGTAATGTCGTCGTCTTCTTCTTCTTTGTCGTCGTCGTCATCGTCGCCGTTTTTGTTGTTGTTGCTGTTGCTGCTTCTGCTGCTGTTGTTGTTTAGGTGTCTGGTCTGGAGCAGACATTGGTGATCACGAGTCTCCACTCATCTTTGTTTTCAGATATTTTAATGGAGCTGGTGTTTTGGTTCTGTTGTTGCACAGCTGTTTCGGCTTACACTCTTGTGGAAGAAAAAAAGGGAACATACTGTAATAGCTGGACAGATTAATGGACAAAGATCTAGACAGTGAGAGAAGATTCCAGACAGCATCTCATCATGGCATGGACAAATGTTCACCTAATCCTCCATGTAGTGGTCAGCGAGCTAAATACTGACCACCTAATCTTCCATGTAGAGGTCAGCAAACCTTACCACCCAATAATCCACGAACGTCAATAGAAGTAACCAAAAGCCTACATCTTTGCTTTATTGACTGCACTAAGGCTTTCCATGAAGTAGGACATGTCAACAAGATGATGAAGCTTGCAGATTTACAATTGATGGGAAATACCGTGGGCGTGTAATACAATATATTGGTAACAATAAGCTGTAACAAGGATTGATAATGATGATGGCCAATACCATCTTATTAAAAGATGTGTGCTACAAGGATGTGCAATGTCTCCAGATAATTTTTCCCTATACAGTGAAAATACGTGTAGACATTTGGAAGATATGAGAGGAATCAGCAATTGGGGACATAACATCAATGGCATTAGATAGCACATGATATAGTATTGATTGCAGAAAATGAACATGATCTGCAGCATCTGGTAGCAACGGTTATTGTACACAGTGAACAACTAGGGTTATAATCAAATGGCAAGAATACATGCATTATTGTCGTCACTAAGAGGAAAGAATAGCACAATGTAATATACGGGTAAATGGGAATATTCTTAAACACGTGAATCGGAACAACTATCTTGGAACAGTCATAACATCTGATGGGATGTGTCTTGAAGAGATTAGAACAAGAATCGCTATGGGAAAGGTAGCCTTTTGCAAGATAGAAAACATACTGACCAGTAAAATGATGTCAGTTGCCACGAGAAACGGAGTCTTGAAGTGCTACATAGAACCTGTACTTCTGTATGGATGTGAAACATGGACAATGAGCAGACAAGCTGAAAAACATCTAATGGCAGTGGACATGTGGTTTCTGGGGGAAATGCAAAGAGTACTATGGACAGACAGAAAACCTAAAGAGCAAGTCTTAGAAGAAGCAAATGAAACCCGTAAACTCATTAGAGAAATTATACGTAGACAGTCACAATATTGTGGACATGTTATACGAAGAAATATATTAGACAACATGGTGACAACTAGCAAGATTGAGGGAACAAGAACAAGGGGAAGACAAGTGGAGGGCTTCGAAACAAGGCATGGCTGATAGAAGAACACAGAGCTGATCCACGACTCTGGTGATCGTGTGAGATGCTTAAAAATGACACCCCCTTTCCCACGCTTATCGGCATGGCACATAATAATTATGAATCTTCCATGTGTTGGTCTGCGTGACCTGGAGACTTAATGCACATGCGCTTAAACTTCTGGTGCTTTCACGACGGGGTACGGGGTACATTTCCTACGTCGGTCAGTTGAACATTAACGTTGATTTGCCGTTCAGAAAGTAATGGCAAACTACTGAACATAAACATGCCTAGTAAATCAACCTGAGGTTTGAGGTTGATCGCAACGTCCTGCAACAGACACCGCACATTCCTACGTGCACTCAGTCCATACATGTGATGGTCCCAGCACTTCACATACCTCCGTGCACTCAGTCCATACATGTGATGGTCCCAGCACTTCACATACCTCCGTGCACTCAGTCCACACATGTGATGGTCCCAGCACTTTACATACCTCCGTGCACTCAGGCCACACATGTGATGGTCCCAGCACTTCACATACCTCCGTGCACTCAGGCCACACATGTGATCGTCCCAGCACGTCACATACCTCCGTGCACTCAGTCCACACATGTGATGGTCCCATCACTTCACATACCTCCGTGCACTCAGTCCACACATGTGATGGTCCCATCACTTCACATACCCACAAAAACTTCCTGCTGCAGAACTTTCTTTATGTATGTACACATATCATCACGTGACAGAATATAATCATGGTGTTGACACATGTGACTGTGGCATGTTAGATTGATGACAGAGGACCTATTTAGTAGTGTTATCTGGAGATATATCTTGAATAATAAATAGACAAGATAAAGGATATGATTTTGCACGTTTTTGTCTAGAGGTCTCTCAAATGAGATAGATAATCATTCCCGCCTAGCCCTTTTGGAGAACCATTTTTCCCTTTGCTCTGAACCCCCACTGTGAGACTACCAAGTATCTACACAGAAATTTATAAAAAGAAGAAAAAGGTTCCTCCAAGGCAAAAAGAAGATCTGAACTATTCGCCCCTGTACAACTGAGGATCTAATTCACTCATCATAGTGTTGTCAGTGTGCTGTTTGTCCGTCACATTAGATCTTCCCTTCTTGTATTTTGTGTCAGTGTAACCTACATCAGTTGTCCAATTAGACTTTAGGACTTTAGGATTCAATATTAGTAGACAAACTCAACAATAACTGTACATAACATCTGTTGAAACAAGACATCTACATGACAGGTTCTTGACAAAAGTGGGACATACATTTACATGGAAATGTTTACACCAACCATTGCACAAGACATACATCATGAGAGATACTTGACAACATCTATGCAGGACTTTTCACAATATCTGTAACCAACCACAGTAACTTAAGACATTCACCAGAGACAATACTTGACAGCAACTGTACAAGACATTCACTGGAGACATGTACTTAAAACACTGGTTCATTAATACTCTTTATTGAGCTGCCGGTGGGTCGAGTGAAGACCAATGGTTCATCTTTTGCCATGTCAACACTTCAAAAAGGTACATGCATAATGTACAAATATGCCGAACATGCATGCAGATAAACATGATACAACAACTCCACCAACCGATCAATATACTCTCCTCCTCCTCTCCAATCTCTAACTACACCACTCATTTACTGTATCTATCATCAATTCCTGTCTCTGGGGAATTTTATAAAATCCTATCATGGGGAAACTTAAGGGAGGACTACTGTTCTGGATCAGTTGCATCCTGTTATCATCAGCAATTGATGTTGGGAAAGCTCCAGGTAGCAGACTTCCTATAATAAGTTCCATGGCAGATTATTTCCTCTTGAGAAAAGAATTTGGGATGATGATACGGTACTGTCTCTCACTGTTGACCAGACTGCTGGTGAAAGCTGACACTGGGGTACTTCACAAGGTTGAGGATAGCACTCTCCTGACATTGGGAGATGTATTCTCGGTACATGTAGATCATGACTTGCTGAAGAGACCCAGAATTATGAACAAAGTCCAATATATTACAGCACCTCACTTAGCCAGTCTAACCTCACCTACTCTTCAAGTCTTCATTCACAATCACTGTGTGAGCACCAGGCTGGTTATTCTCCAAGTTAAGTCTCAGATGAACAATAACTGTGTGAGCACCAGGCTGGTTATTCTCCAAGTTAAGTCTCAGATGAACAATCATTGCAAGCTACTTCACCAGGTTTATATGAATGTAGTTATTAACAAGAGACTTGATTTTAATTTCTCAGATGACATTGATATACTTAATGATCACTGTACTGATCACCATAAGAATCACTATAATCACATTAATGGATTATTCAGAACTGTTTGTCTCCCCATTTTCATTCAGCGGTTAGAGAGCTGAGATAAAGGCCTCCAAACAATTCCTACATTTTGGATTCTAGGAGAATAAGTGTTCCATTGGGGCACAGGTTTACTTTCCATGAGCCTGACCGAGACAAACTGTAGACAGGGGTCTTCTTTATTAAAGAGCATGGTTCACTGTGCACCAAGACAGGTTCACCAATGTCGACCTATTCTGCTTTCTGTTTAAAAACAGTTACTTTCTGTTGTCTTGGGCCACGGTATGTCATGAAGATAGAGGCGGGCAACTCAGCCTATGTTCTCCTGTGATTATACCATGGTTTTCACTTATAGGGAGTTGGTTCTGGATCTGGGACTTCTGGTTAGTTGTCCCAGATGATATATGAAGGCCTCTCCACCATCCTTTGTTCTCTGTTGATATACAAAATGGAACAACATCTCTTTACATTTGTTAAAAGATAATGTTATCATACATCAACATACACAGATGGAAGATGGGGAGGTAAGGGTGGGTGTTGACCAAGCACACCTCTCCTGGTTGATAATGAAGTGTATTTCACTCTGATGTACTGTGGGTGATGTTTTCATTACTCACCCCTATCTGTGGTAATCACAAGCCTATATGTTGAGACAGGGTAGCTTAACACAATTACAAGCATTTACTATGTCTAAGTTTTTACAATGTTTAAACCACAGTAGACCTGGGCACAATGAGGAACAGACACAGTAAAGCAAGCACTATAAGGCAAGCAGCATGAGCAAGCATTGTGACATAGCAACATGAGACAGGCATTGTGAATCAGCACATGAACAGGCATGGTGAGGCAAAATGGAAAATAGGCATTTACAACTGCAATATGCAATGTGTATTAAACTAATGGCATTTACCAAATTAGCAGACCAAACATCAATTCCAATGGTTGTCATGTTGGTGCATGAATGTCCTATTCCATACACTCACACAGCAATGCCAGACCTCACCCCTTTCAGACCAGACTTGGCTCACAAGTACATCATCATCATCATCATCATCATGTGTTGTGCTCTTTCCCAACTGAGTGATGTCCATATCTATTACAGTAGGTAAAAGACGCCAAATTGCATAAGCAATTGTTCTCATATGCACCAAAGCACATATGGGAAAAACATGTTTTGTCCTTGTAAATTTGCACGAGCCATACATTATATTCAGCCGACTAAGACACAGGTTCACACACCTATTGTCCTTTTAGGAACTAGTTTATATGAACCAACCAACAGTAGAGGTACCAGTGTAATACTTCAGAGAGAAATTATATTTATTCTCTTGAGCGTAATCTAGCCACCAGGCATCACAGGAACTTTGCAATTCTGGAGAGCCATTCACGTCCTGCCTACATATGGATATTGAAGCATCTTTCCTTCTACTAATGTGAGAGGCTATTCATCAAATCACCAGCTCACTCACTCCAACATTCTCAGCATTTACAAAGGAACTTGTACATGTTTACATCACACATTCCGATCCAGACTGCCAAATGTTAACTCGCAAGAGCAGTGTACAGTTGGGTTAAGAATGAGTCATGCTAGGCATTTAGAATGCACAATGGGTTTGCGAATTTGCACTGAGTGTAATTTACAATCATCAAGCATACGCAGCCAGTCACAACAGGGGAATGATATGCACTTGGAGTATTACAGCGTGAAAGACCTGACAGGTTGAAGAAGCAGTATTCAGAATACTGGCACACAGAAATTCTGTTTTCACCTTCACATTTTCTTCATAAAATACTCTTATATTCTTCTCTTTCGTTTATTAGGCATAACCACGACATTAAAGTATGTTTTAAAGTGGTACCTGTTATCCAGAGAACAATATTTTACGGAGTCTTTAAGGGCATTTTTGGGGTCCCCACATCACAGATAGCGACTGCTCCTGGTGGAATCCCGGCTCAAACTAATAGAGTTTCAAATTTGGCCTAGTGAATAGCGTGGGCTCTCACGTATTAGCCAATGAAAAAGCGAGCGTATACCGCTGCCCTACCCCACCGCGTTCCAGAACCTTCGATTCTATTTATGGCCCTGCTATCTGGATGGTCTCCGTTCAAAACTAAAAGTATTATTATGGATGTGTTGGACTGGGAATGTGGATGCCTGATCCATAATGTCACAGTGACCTCAGGGATGGGTACATTCTGTTGGAGATCTGGAAATGATGAGGAGTATGGTCACCCAAGTCCAATGGCAAGACATTTAATGCAGACGATAATAGTTAGCATTGGTATTGTTCAGCAGTATAGGTTTTTAACAAGTGATCGCAATAGGGAGATAATTCACATTGATTCTTTAAAATAAAATGAAATCTTCAAGAACTAGCTGTGGAAATAGCGTTAATTCATGGATCACAGAACAGGACATTGCAGACAGTATAAAACAATACGCACAACAAAAGAACTCTAATGTTGGCGAGAACTTTAATGCAGTCAGCGGGATGTTCAAAGCTCCAGTTGACGGACACTATGTGGCATCGATTTCATTATGTCTTTTCGAGAACGTGGAACTGAATGTTGGTGTAACATACACGCAATGTCTGTATAAAACTTCCAGTAACCAAGTATGTGAGAGTATAAATAGTTATCAGAGAATGGGTATCTTTTCCTTTTTTTTCTATTTGGATGAGGTATACATTAAATCAATCTCTCTCTCTCTCTCTCTCTCTCTCTCTCTCTCTCTCTCTCTCTCTCTCTCTCTCTCTCTCTCTCTCTCTCTCACACACACACACACACACACACACACACACACACACACACACACACACACACACACGCGCGAAATAAAGACACGCGGAGAAGATAGTTAGAGACAGAAATGAATAATGTGGAGGACATGGAGACAGCAAAATATCAGACGGACTGGTATGAGCAGTTTTAAGGCCTGTGCTCCAATGGAGGGTAAAGGGCAGAAGATAAAGTTGTTTCAACATGCTCTTTTATATACCTTGAACATAATGTAACAACTGGATAGATGAACGGATAAAGTTATTCCAACATGCTCTCTTATATACCTTGAACATAATGTAATTACTGGATAGATGGATGGATAAAGTTATTCCAACATGCTGTCTTATATACCTGGAACATAATGTAACAACTGGATAGATGAATGGATACAGTTGTTTCAACATGCTCTCTTATATACATTGAACATAATGTAAGAATAGATGGATGGATGAAGATGTAAATTAAGATAGACTGAGATGTTTCTTGACAGCCTTTCATTAAGGCGTTGATAACAGTGATCTTAGTCATTGACACATACTCTTGGAAATCGCGAAATGTGGAGAAGTATTTTCACCCCTGGTCCCTGGCAAGGCATTTAATGATTATGCTGATGATGAAAGTTAGCATAAGTATAGTTAGCCATTGTAGTTTTGTTTTTAATCAGAGATTGGAATTGGGAGAACACTTGCTTTGATTCTTTTACAGAAATGAAATCTCCAGGAACTAGATGTGGATTTAACGCCGTGACGTGGTTTACAGAAGAAGTTGCTTTCTACACTATAATCAGACAGTACAAGATAACGGACTGCAATGTTGGCGAGAACTTTAATGCAGACAGCGGGATATTCACAGCTCCAGTTGATGGACTCTATGTGTCAGCTATGGACTCTACTCACAGCTATTTCATTATGGCTGACGGAGAACGAATGTCTGAGTGTTAGTGTCGAACACATGCACAGTCTAGATCAAGAGTCAGGTACTCCCGTGTGTCGGAGTTCAGTTGGGATGAAACAAACAAACGCATGTGATGTGGCTGTTGTTGACCTGAAAGCTGGTGAAGTGTTGTATTCACGTGTGAATCACGTTAAGAAGAATAACTATGACAAATGGGTTCACTTTTCGTGTTTTCTATTGGGGTGAGTTCTATGCCATGGAAGCCGCGTTAACCTAGTGACTAGACACTCGCCTGTCTTACTGGTAGTCAGGGGTTCGAAATGCATGAGGGCGGACTCAAATTGTTAAACTTGACCTGGGCTCACAGGTCGACCCAGCCCAAAATGACTACAGGAAATATCTTGGGAAGTAAAGGCGGCCGGCGTGACACTGACCACATCAGCCCCGAGTGTCGTCTAGTCTATACAAACATGTGTCTGGTCCATACAAACATGTGTCTGGTCTATACAAACATGATGTCTGGTCTGTACAAATGTGATATACATCTTACAAGCGTCACATCGCTGTTCAAAATCCCCCCCCTTTTGCCCCTTCAATTTACAACAAGCGCCAACAACCACCACCATCATACTCAAAGTCACATTGGAAGAAGGAAGAAATTAGCGCACAAAGGGATGAAATGTGCATCACCACAAGTTGGAAAAAGCACGGAATCCCAAGGCGGACAATGATATACTAAAAATAGAGTAAACAGAGCTTCGCCATCGGTCATGACGTCATAGCTCCCAGCGTGGAAGGAGAGGCTTTAAAAATGGCGTGCATACCGGTAGAAGGTTAATGCGTGTGAGAAAAACATCCAACAAGCGTTAAAACGGAAGACGACCCACTGGCGGCATGGTAGCACCCACAAACTCAACCCTCTAAAGATTATAAAATCAACAAGAGAAAAAGAAAGAAGTACCATCCTATAAACAGCCAGCAAACTTGTAAACCCAAAACTAAGTCTGGAGTCTGAAATCTGCTGACGTTATGTGTGAAGAAGACATTCAGTTATATTGAAGGAAAGCACATTGTTTAAATTCTTTGGGCATGTCATGAGAAGGGGAAAGCTGAAGTATGTCATCCCAATGGGAAAGTTGGAGTAAGGAGGGGGAGGTGGGGAACCTGTCAGAGACGATGCGCTGGCTAGTTTGATATCATGGCGTGAAGGAACATCAGTATCAGAAATGACTGGCAGTACAAGAGACGGAAGGCTGTGGACAGACATGATCACAACACCACATGACATAAACTATAAGAAGAAGACGAACGGAAGAGTTGATTAGCGCAAGGATATCGTGACACTTAGGGCGCAAACATATTTGTGTGTTGCCGGGGCCCAAAGGGGGAGTAAAGAATAGTAACACTGTTGCTTACCATGCATGTCGTAAGAGGCGACTAAGGAGGCTATGGTTCCGTCGCCCTTCTACTGAGTGAGTGCGTGGCGCGACACTGTGAGCTGTGAGTTTCACTTGGAATGCTTTTACATCTGTCCGCGGTTGTGTGTAGCGGGAACTGCATGTTCAGAACGATGGCGGCCGGCTGTTGCTGGATTAACTGGTTTGCCTTTTCGGCTGAAGAGTGCATTTTTCAGGAGACTCCTGGGAGTCGCCGCTGGAGTTACGGAGTTTGTGCTTTGTGCTGCGTTTTCGGCGGGTCGTCCTGTGGAAAGAGACCGAGCCATGTAGGATAAAACCCGGGTCAATGAAGTCTTTCTGGTGACTGCCATTTCCATCAACGATGAACTGTATTTTTCATGGAGGACTTTTGTGTTGGCATTCTGGCGGCGGCATTATGCACAGTGTATCTGTGCGGACTGTTGGCTTGCCGATACTCCTGTCTGTTCCATTGTTCACTTTTGGCAGTGAGGAGCATTTTGTGTGATATTCACTGGCACAGGAACGAAGCAATATGGGGACATCCCGTTGCCGTGAAGTTGGAATCACGACTAACTAACTAACTAACATTGTAATACATATTACATTAGTCATGCAACTTCCCAGAAGATGGTAAGTTGGTGCGTTGTAATCATGTGGTTATTTGTGAAATAAAATACAAATATTGTGCATTAACCGTGTGACTGAAAATGTTGAATGAGTTTTTGTAATATGCATGATGTTTATAAGGTTTCTATGAAGGTTAAATCGCAAGCACGCGTAGTAATTATTGAAGCTTTCAAAAACGTTAAATCACAAATATACATAGCCAAGATTGAGGCTTTCATGCAAAATAAATCTTAAATGTGATGATTGTACGTTGCATAGAAGTTAAATCAGAAATGTACACAGTGGTAATCGAGACGTCTATAGAGTAAGAACTGGTCACCTCACTTAATAAACCTAACAATGTGGCCAATATTTGAGATTCTTACGTCAGAATCAGCTAAGTTAGTTTTGGTTTTACGAATTGCATTCGTTGATCCTTCGCTACAAAGCGGGCTGGACCTGTGTGTGTCGTGTGTTTGCTGGAAGAGAACTGGTCACTTCACTTAGCAGTAATCATAACATCGTATTGTTTTTTTTTTCTTGTCAAAATGGCTCGCGGTTCCCCAGTTGACAGAGCTGCCCCATCAGGTCCCAGGTCCGTGTGTATCATTCGGATGACCGCCAATGCTGGTGGCCCTGGTCAGATCAAGTGCAGATACAATCATCAATACTGTGATCTTAACCATAAGGCCGAGATGTGACACTGTGGCCAACATTTCATCAACTCATACGTCAGAATCTGCTAAACTGCTACTCACTTCGACTTTTGTCACCTGTACTACAGCGGAGAAAACACGTGTAATTTATATTTATTCTCAAATTAAACAAACTTGGGTGCCGTTTCAGAAAATCAAAACAATGTGTTCCCGTAGTGAATTTGAATAACGAAGACACAAACCATTTATAGTACGATTTCTTGCGTTGTGTGACATCTGCATTAAGTACCTGACGAGATGCAGCGAAATGTGCCAGGCAATAAATCGTAGTATATATGGTTTGTGTCTTTGTTATTCAAACATGAACACATAAACAATCAGCCTTATGTGTATCTTGTCACATTTCTTCCTCCACTACGTGACCCAAATAAGGTTCGCAGCTCCTGGTGGCGTCAGTTCGTCTTTGAGCTATAGCCCTTCATGGCAAATTCATGAGTTTGTGTATGTTGTTGTCTCCCCTGTGTTAAAGTTCACAGAAATAACAAACTGGCCAGCTAACAACCCGTACAAGATGGCGGCCAGTTTCTTGTCCGTTACATTCATCATCATCACGTGCCATATCTGGGCCGTCATGGTTCGCCACCCCACGCGACACCAGAGTCCTTGTTCAGCTCTGTGGTCTTGTCCCGATTATGTCACGTGGACAAGTCGTACAGGTAGTTATCTCTTGTGGTCTCGAGGTATGGTGTCCGCATCGAGTGCTGGAGGTCCCGGGATTTTTTCACGTGGACTTCTAGTAAAAATTTCCCCTGGTCTCTGGGTAGTGAGATCGGACGCCCGTGTCTAATATTGCGCACGTAAGAAATCCCTTGGCAGTTGGAAATCGAAAAAGTGTAGCCTAACGGCGCTACCCGGGAAAAAATTTCAAGTTAAAAATCTACCCAAAGTATTTCAGGATCCTCGCCGGTGCTACGGAGTTCGTGCACTGAGCTGAGATTCTCCAGACTCAGGTTTGGGTTAGGAGGAGAACGGAGCACTTATGTGTTACACCCGTGTGCCATGATGTTGATCCATCGACTAAACTAAACTAAACTATCTCTCCATTACATGCCCTATAATCTTGATTCTCTACAATTAATTTCTCTAATCAGTTTACGGTTATCATTTGTTTCATGTATTATTTCCTCATTCGTGTTTCTGACCCCTCATAGTATTCTTTTCATGCTCACCAGAAAGCACATTTCCACTGCCATAGCAGGCTTCCGCTTTGGCATTTGTATTGTTGTTGTTAAGCGTTATGGTTCCGTCGCCCTGCTACTGAATGAGTGCGTGGGCGACACCGTGAGCTGTGAAATTGGCGTGGAATGCTTTTACAGTGACCTGCATGTTCGGAACAATGGCTACCGTCTGTTGCTGAATTGACTGATTTGCCCTTTCGGTTCAAAAGTGCATTTTTCGGGAGACTCCTGGGAGTCGGCGCTGAAGCTGCGGAGTTCGTGCTTTGTGCGACACTTTCGGCGGGTCGCCCTGTTGTAAGAGACCGAGCCATGTGAGAAAACCCGGGTCAGTGAGGTCTTTCTGGTGACTGCCGAGTCCATCGACGATGAACTGTGGTATTCGTGGATGGCTTTTGTGTTGGAATTCTGGAGGCGGCATTATGCACAGTGTACCTTTGCGGGCTGTTGGATTGCCGAGACTCCTGTCTATTCCACTTTTCACATTGGGCAGGGGGGAGCATTTTGTGTGATATTCGCAGGCACGGGAATGGAACATAATTGGGACGACCCGTTGCCGTGAAGTTGGAACCTCGACTAACTAACTAACTGTTAAAACTGACGGTCTTTCATGGGAGTCAGACACAAGAAACAAATCAGGAATCAGTGCGGTAAACATGTGCCACAACACCCAGACAGTATAGGCAACCAGGAAACAGTGCGGTAAACATGTGCCACAACACCCAGACAGTTGAACGGCAACTAGGAAACAGTGCGGTAAACATGTTCCACAACATCCAGACAGTAGAACGGCAACCAGGAAACAGTGCGGTAAACATGTGTCACAACACCCAGACAGCAGAACGGCAACCAGGAAACATGCGCCAGAACACCCAAACAGTAGAAATACAACTGTAAGAGATATCGATCTGAAGCTAAACAACCATGTGCAGTTGGTGATGAATATTTTTTCATTTTTTTTTAAATGATAATGAATGAACATCTTTTATTGAATGAATGAACATCTTTATTTTCAAAGGGTTAAGAATTGGGCACGCAGGCCCGTCTAACATTCTGCCCTTCTTCACAATTTCCTCTCATACACTCTTTCATTCAACATCTCTTTTGAAGCAAATTTTTGACAACAAAAGTACAGTAGCATTATAACGCATGAAAAATAATCAAAGCAAATGACTCACTGAAGCAATGTTTAACATGGTTTTTGTTTATGGGGGAATGTAGTCAGTACTGAGGTAGTATTAAAACAGATTGCGAATGTATGTATAATGATTTGTGGTGTCTTTGATTTCTTGTGGAAGATTGTTCCACAAGTGAGCGGCAGAGTATGCTAAGCTTGTTTTATATAAGTCTATCCTAGGTTTAGGGACATGAAGTATATTTAGTCGCTCGCTATGTCTTCCGTTATATTTAAACAATGGCGAAAGGTAGCTTGGAGAATTTTGAAAAAGGATTTTGTGAATTAGTTTGGCCTTATTAAAAAGTAGGCGTTTGTGGAGTGGCAGTAACCGAAGACGTTTATGTAGGTTAGAATTGTCGGTGAGCTTTTCACCATTAATGATTGATTGATTGATTGATTTAGGAATCGACATCACAGCATTCGGGGCATTCCCATAAGTGCTCCGTCCCCATCCTCAGCAGCCAGCGAAGAGTTCCAACACCAATAGTACCAGTAGCAATCTGATTATAAATCCGTCTCGCCTTTCCTCTGAGCGTCGAGCGTCTGCCAGATCCCTTCGTCACTCCTCGTTGTCTCATTCTTGCCAGACCATGGTGATCCATTTGCTCCTCCGAGGTGTGCACGTGCTCCCACAAGGCCGCAACCACGTCTGCCTTGTCATGTATCAATACTCCACCAAGTTCTGCAGAGCCAGCCAATCTATCCGCCTGTTCATTTCCCAGCACACCGGCATGCCCCGGAGAAAAGATCCAGGCGATGCTTGTCACCCGTGACCTCCGAAGCGAAGCAAGCCACTCCGCACGAAGTCTGTCCGTCCTCACCCTCGTCAGCATGCTTTCTGAGTCAGTTACAATCACGATGTGTGTGTGTGTGTGTGTGTGTGTGTGTCGTATTCTCCATCCGGCGGAGAGCCGCAATGACTGCCTCCACTTCCATTCTTAAGCTGGATGTTGTGGTATCATATGCCAGGCTCTCCTGCCCCAAACATCGACCATTTGCTTTGGCTATGAACCCCCAGCCACTTCTCTCAACTCTTGACACCGAACCATCTGTGTAGATAATCACATCACTCGAGTGACCATTGTCCTGAATTAGTTGCTGGATTTCCACTTCCGTGGCCCTTGCTGGCCACTCCCTGCACTCCCGGCTTAATGTGATTATAACCCTGCACACGTCTGACTGCTCCGCTGGCACTCTGACCCACTCCTCTCCACGCCTAATGTTCTCCAAGGGGCACACCTGTCTGATCGTATCCTCCGCCTGAGCCATCCATGATTTCCCTCTTATCAGTCGCTGACCCTTAACTGCGTCCAGCGCCTCATGCAGTGGGTGGTCTGTGTCTGCAGCTACTCTGAGGTATGTCTTCACCTTCATCACCTTGAGCCTACCAGCAACAGTCGGCAGACCAAGGATGTAACGCATACACACTACTGGGATGTCTCTTGTGCATCCCAGAATGACCCGCATAGCTTCGTTCTGTATGCGCTCTAACTTCACCAGCTGACTCTCTGAGACAGTGAGCAGACCTAATCCATAATCAATTACTGAGAGGATCAATTGCTGGTATAGTGTGAAAAGCATTCTCTGCTCTATGTCCATTGCAGCATTCACCATTAATTAAACGATCTGCCCTTTTCTGGAGTGAATATAGGCGTTTTGTTATTGATTTGGAACATCCATCCCAGATTTTGGAGCAATAATCAATATGTGTTTGTATGTGGGAAGTAAACTTGGTGTGATGAAGCTGGGGCAATGGTCAACCCAACAAAGGCAACAGTGACTTGGTTCTCGTTGAATAATCATATTGTCAACACTCCAACACCAACTGTAATGCTGTGTTCAGAGACGGTGGAAAGAACGCAGGCAATGAATTACCTGGGGATACGGTTTGATCGAAGCCTTGCTTATAATGTGCACATAGTCCAGGTGATAACAAAGGCCAAGCGGGGTTTGGCAGCGATGCGGGTGATGGCGGCAGCAAACTGTGAGCAGCGACATCTATGTCTACTGTACGAGGGGCTGGTCATGTCTGTTTTGGAGTATGCAATGGCAATCCTGACTCTCAGCCATAAGCAGATAGAAAGGATGGAAAGGATACAGAATGAAGCTATGCGCATTATTCTTGGATGTACAAGAGATACTGCATGCAGGGCGATGCGCTACCTTCTTGATTTTCCAACCATTGAAGAGAGAATACAAGGTTGCAGGGCACGCGCCTCCCTCAGAATTAACGCAAACACACAACATCCACTGCATAGTGAAATTAGGAAGGTGAAGGGCAGCAGGTTAAAAAGAGGACGGTCGTGGATGGGTCAAGCCGAAGACATTCTTCAACAGGTGTGTTCACTTGAGGACTTAGAACCTGGCGAGGAGTGGGTGCAAGTGCCAACAGACTTCTGCACATCCTTTTCAGTTTGCATCCAACTAGATAGAAAATGCAGACAAGAAAATCCGGCTGCTGTTGAGGCTGAAGTACAAGCGTTGATTTTCGAGAATTCGCTAGACGGTGACGCGGTCATCTACACAGATGGTCGTCCGAAATGTGAGAAGCTCATGGGCCTTTACAGCTCGGGCCGGAGGGAGAATTGTAAAGGAGGACTCTGGTGCTTTCACTGAAACCACAAGTAGCCTGACCATGGAAGTCATGGCAGTAAGTAAAGCAATAACATGGCTCGAGACACAGACATTCACTAGGGCTTGTTTCCTTAGCGACTCAATGAACATGATCAAGAGGATAGAGGAGGGGTCGATCCGAAGAGAATGGTTGCTGCCTCTGGAGCGGTCTCGGCTGGCAAAGATTAGTTTCATCTTCGTGCCAGGGCATGCGGGAGTACAAGGAAATGAGCGGGCTGACAAGCTCGCAGGTGAGGCTACTGTGGAGGGCGGACGCGCCATGGACCAGGCTGACATTCTGAATGCTCTATGAGAAGTAAAACTTTTGCGAGAACCAAGTGATGACTGTGAATCTACAACAATGGCCAGACTGCGAGAGCAGCAAATTAAAAGAGGGGTGGCCAAACAAGAACACTATGCAGGAAGCCAAAGAAGATTTATAAACCAACACAGAACTGGCGTCGTTAGCCGCTACACGCTGCGGGATTTGCTGAGGAGGGGATCCGAGCACTTATGGACTGAATGGTTCGATGTGCAATGAGGATGATCTGTCGACTAACTAACTAACTATGTGGGAAGTATAGAATATCTTTCTTGTGTTTTCGTCAAGGAAATTTTTAATTTTGGCAAGTTGATATACTTTTTCGACTATTTGGTTAACGAGAGCATGAACATGTGAGTTAAAGGTTAGGTTTTGATCTATGATAAGACCCAGAGCCTTGTGCTCAATTACACTTTCTATAGGCATGCTACCAATGTGCAGCTGTAGAGTTCTCTGCGAGTTAAGCGTGTGAAGTCTTTGCCTGGTTCCTATTAACATAGATTTTGTTTTAGAAATGTTGATTTGCATGCGGTGTGTATGACTCCAGTTAACTACCCTATTTATTTCCTGTTGCAATGATACTTCTAGCACAATACGATCAATAGCGTTTGTATATACTGTGCAGTCATCTGCAAATAGATCGCAGGACGACGACAGATATAAGGGAAGATCGTTTATATAAATGGCAAATAACAGAGGGCCAAGAATAGATCCCTGCGGTACACCAATATCAGTGGTATTGGCTTGAGATAAAGATTGATTGTGTGATACTATTTGTTTTCTGTCTAATAAAAATGATTTGATTAATGTCAATGTTTTAAAGCTTACTTTCATAGTTTCTAGTTTTTTAATTAGAATAGTATGATTGTCAGCAACTTGCTTGCTACAGGTCTTTCAGGACTCCCCTACTTTTGCACCGCACGAAATAACAACTCGTGTCATTTGCAAAAGGAATGCAATTTATTTAGAGCTGGCAATTTACAAGCTCTGCGAGCGGTATGCTTCATTGACATTAAACAACATGAATGCAATGAAGTGGTGAGAAATGATGCTAGTAATCACAATCTAAATCTACAGCCTAATATTTAACTATTGCCTAGAAACTTATAGCATTTGTCAAGAACACGTCTACTCTCTAATCGTCTCCAGTCGGGTCTGTCCACACGCTACACATTGCGTGGTCAAGCACGGACGCAGTCCCCTCCGTGCAGTAGCGAGTCTTGCGTGCATGGAGTCCCAAGCACGCTGGCTCGCGAACTTGAGTAACCGGGCACTTCACGGTTACTCGCAAGGCCAAGCTTCCCAATGGCTTGGGGAAACCCTCGCTCACTTGTCCTTATTGCCCCCTTGGTTGACACAGATGTGTCCCCTTGAGAAGCTATTTATAGCGCTTGTGTCTCTCCTGTCTGGTGTCTCCCTACTAGACTTGTGTTAACTCTTATTAACTCTCTAAAGCCTTATTGGAGATTCTGACAATGATCTATCATATCGAACGCTTTTCTAAAGTCTATAAACACCGCTCCACATAGAGTATTGGTGTTAATTTTTTAATGCCAGTTTTCTATCATTTTTGTTAGGGCCGTATGACAAGAATATTTTGGCCGAAATCCTGACTGATTGTCAACTATTAGTTTGTGGCGAACTAAGTGTTCTAGTGTTGTTTTGTTTATGTGCTTTTCTAGTGGTTTGGATAGTGAGGATAATATGGAAATTGGCCTGTAATTACTCATGAGACGATCGTCTAGAGAACCAGCTTTTTAGTGAGGATACACTTTAGCGATTGATAAGAATAGATTAGCGTACTCTTTATTAGAGTAAGCATCTTTGGAAGACTGAGAATGTCTGTTTGTTGCAACTGCCTTCCCTTGAGGACATTCCGATCTCTCGACCACACATTCTGGTCATCATCATTACAGTGTGCCTCACAATGTAGCGCATGCGGTCATGTATCTCTTCAGATCTCTTTGTTTGGTGTTCCGGATCATGTACATAGGTGATATTCCTCCATGTTTTCGTCTTAGATCAACACAGATCCTTACCCTTAGTTTGCCTCTACCGCTTCTACCACTGATCATGCCTGGCTTCCACCATTGGTCTCTCCAGTCGTCACCATCTTCTCCAATGTCTCCATTCCAACACTGTTCTTGCCAGTCGCCGCATTTTCTCCAATGTCTCCCTTCTATCATTGATCTTGCCAGTCGTCACCATCTTCTCCAATGTCTCCCTTCTACCACTGATTTTGCCAGTCATCACCATCTTCTCCAATGTATCCCTTTTATCACTGATCTTGCCAGTCGTCACCATCTTCTCCAATGTCTCCCTTCTACCATTGATCTTGCCTGTCGTCGCCATCTTCTCCAATGTCTCCCTTCTACCACTGATCTTACCAGTCGTCGCCATCTTCTCCAATGCCTCACTTCTATCACTGATCTTGCCAGTCGTCACCATCTTCTCCAATGCCTCACTTCTATCACTGATCTTGCCAGTCGTCGCCATCTTCTCCAATGTCTCCATTCCAACACTGATCTTGCCTGTCGTCACCATCTTCTCCAATGTCTCCCTTCTACCATTGATCTTGCCAGTCGTCACCATCTTCTCCAATGTCTCCCTTCTACCACTGATTTTGCCAGTCGTCACCATCTTCTCCAATGTCTCCCTTCTATCACTGATCTTGCCAGTCGTCACCATCTTCTCCAATGTCTCTCTTTTAACACTGATCTTGCCTGTCGTCACCATCTTCTCCAATGTCTCCCTTCTACCATTGATCTTGCCAGTCGTCACCATCTTCTCCAATGTCTTCCCTTCTACCACTGATCTTGCCAGTCGTCACCATCTTCTCCAATGTCTCCCTTCTACCACTGATGATGCCAGTCGTCACCATCTTCTCCAATGTCTCCCTTCTACCACTGATCTTGCCTGTCGTCACCATCTTCTCCAATGTCTCCCTTCTATAATTGATCTTGCCAGTCGTCACCATCTTCACCAATGTCTCCCTTCTACCACTGATCTTGCCTGTCGTCACCATCTTCTCCAATGTCTCCCTTCTACCATTGATCTTGCCAGTCGTCACCATCTTCTCAAATGTCTCCCTTCTACCACTGATTTTGCCAGTCGTCACCATCTTCTCCAATGTCTCTCTTCTATCACTGATCTTGCCAGTCGTCACCATCTTCTCCAATGTCTCCCTTCTACCATTGATCTTGCCTGTCGTCGCCATCTTCTCCAATATCTCCCTTCTACCAATGATCTTGCCAGTCGTCACCATCTTCTCCAATGTCTCCCTTCTACCATTGATCTTGCCAGTCATCACCATCTTCTCCAATGTCTCCCTTCTACCACTGATCTTGCCAATCGTCACCATCTTCTCCAATGTCTCCCTTCTACCACTAATCTTGCCAGTCGTCATCATCTTCTCCAATGTCTCCCTTCTACCATTGATCTTGCCAGTCATCACCATCTTCTCCAATGTCTCCCTTCTACCACTGATCTTGCCAGTCGTCACCATCTTCTCCAATGTCTCTCTTCTACCCCTGATCTTGCCAGTCGTCACTATCTTCTCCAATGTCTCCCTTCTACCATTGATCCAGTCAGTCGTCACCATCTTCTCCAATGTCTCCCTTCTACCACTGATCTTGCCAGTCGTCACCATCTTCTCCAATGTCTCCCTTCTACCACTGATCTTGCCAGTCGTCACCATCTTCTCCAATGTCTCCCTTCTACCACTGATCTTGCCAGTCGTCACCATCTTCTCCAATGTCTCCCTTCTACCACTGATCTTGCCAGTCGTCGCCATCTTCTCCAATGTCTCTTCTACCACTGATCTTGCCAGTCGTCACCATTTTCTCCAATGTCTCCCTTCTCATAAACAACGATGGTGCCTGTTCTTAGCAGGATGTTGCGATCAACCCCTATATATATATGTGGCAGATCAGGATGTGTGACGGTTTATTCCATGCTCAGCCTTCTTAGACTTAGATAGATAGGACATCTTATGAGGATGAATGATGGTAGAATACCAAAAGGACATTTTTTTGGTGAATTACAGATGGGAAAGAGATCTCCGGGTCTGCCTCTACTACAATACAAAGATGTGTGTAAGCGGGACATGGTTGATACAGGCATTGATAATACACATTGGGTGCAAGTCGCCGCTGAACGTGTTGCATGGAGGGCAAATATCGGAAATGGAATAAAGACAAAGGAGAAAATTATTGCAGATAAGCCACACACCGAGCGTGTGAGACGTAAGATGGTGCACGATGGTGGAAATGACCATGTGTTCATATGCAACCACTGTGGGTGAACATTCACAGTGCGAAATGGCCTCATCAGTCACATTCGCTATCGCCATGGGTAGTAGTTATTATGCCTTTTTGAAGCACAAACGATCGTCTGTCAAGACAGCAAGGTGCCAAAGATAATGATGATAATGATGATGATTTATATATTTTATATTTGTATGATTTGGCTACTATTATAGAGGTCTGGCGACTATTTGAATAGGATGCTATTGTAGAGACCTGGTGACTATTTGAATAGGATGCTATTGTAGAGGCCTGGCGACTAATTGATTTGGCTGCTATTGTTGAGTAACTGAATGAAAAAGATGGGTTGCTTCTAGCCGTCACAGCACGAAGGTCATTATTTAGTGACATTGTTTCCTAGCATCTGATCCAAGAGTAAGAGGGCGCCAGGGAAGAAAATGGATTGCCGAAATCAAAGACATTGTAAAGCAATCGGGCGCTGGAACGTGAATTATTCCTCCCTTCAACGCTTGACGGCAAAAGTGGAAGATGATGATGATGATGTTTCCTAGGGTTCCTAATATGAAGGCAGCAGACGTGTCCTAGACTGGGAACTTTTACGTATTTGTTTCGTGTTGTCCTGATTCTTCTTCTTCTTCTTCAGCGTTCCGAGCCATTGAGGTTCTTTGCTGCAAATACAATCCGTCTCCATTCGTCTCTCTGGTGGACCTTCTCTTGCCAGTCGTTGATTCCAAGTGCTTGTAGGTCTGTACATGTATTATCTCTCCACCGCCTTCTTGGTCTACCTCGGGGTCTACGGTCATTTATTTCCTGAGTGTAAGCGAGTTTTGTTTCCCTATTATCTTCCATTCTTTCTATATGCCCCAGCCATTGTAGTCTATTAGCCTTCATGATACCAGTGATTAGCGGGGACTTAAACAGATCATAAATGTCTTTGTTACTTCTTCTTTTCCACTCTCCACTTAATGTATCCCTAATGGGTCCAAAGATGCGTCTTAAAATTTTGTTCTCAAAGGTTTGTAACAAGGCTTCGTCTCCTTTCGTTGTACTCCAGGTTTCAGAGCCATACAGCACAACTGGTCTGATCAGTGTTTTGTATATTGTGATTTTGGTGTTACGAGATAGCGCCTTTGATTTTAGTAGATGTTGTAGTGCATAGTATATCTTATTTCCAGAGTTGATTCTAGTTTGTATTTCTTCCCTTATGATGTTGGAGCAGTTGAAGATCGTACCCAGGTATTTGTATGTTTCCGTTCTTTTAATGGTCATATTATCTATTTGTATGTGGCCAGAGTTTCTAGCCATTCCGTCTCTTGAAATTACCATATATTCTGTCTTATCTTGGTTGATAACCAGCCCCATCTGTTGGGCTTTTTCCTTTAAGTGAGTCAATATTTCCAATGTCTTTTGTTCACTTTGCCCTATAATATCTATATCATCTGCATAACCAAGCAACTTGGATGTTCCTCCAATATCACATTCCTCCTTTACCTTCCTTACAACTTTCTCTAGAGCCAGATTGAAGAGTAGCGGCGATAGTGCATCACCCTGTTTCAAGCCAGATGTTATTTGGAAGGGGTCTGATTTCCTGCCTTTATATGTTACTATAGTATAAGTATCTTCCATGCATAGTCAGGTCATGTTGATTAACTTCCTTGGTATTCCAAATTCCTGCATAGCATTCCATAGACTATTCCTATGGACACTATCATAAGCCTTTTTAAAATCCACAAAAATGTTATGGAGATCTCTTTTATATTCCCAATGTTTCTCGGCTATTTGTCGTAAGATAAATATCTGATCTATTGTTGATCTGTTTTGTCTAAAACCCGCCTGGTAGTCACCTAATATGTCTTCTGAATATGGTTTTAGTCTATTTAGTAATACTGCGGATAGTATCTTATAGCTTGTGGACAGTAGTGATATTCCATTATAATTTCCACATTGGAACTTGTCTCCTTTCTTAAAGATAGGTATCAATAATGACTCTTTCCAATCATGGGGTAATTCTTCTGTCCTCCAGATTTTTATTATTAGTTCGTATAGCTTTAGATGTAATGCATGGTGTCATCGTCTTGCTCTTATCTAGGTAACTAAACTTGGGTTCATACAGGCAACAATAAATCTGTTCGTTATGAGATCGAATATTTATTGTATTTACATATACAGTATGCGTTGGCGCAGTGGGTAAACAGACCCGCGCTATATTACATATCACAGATAGTGAACATCAAACACATAGGTATCATACAACAGTCTAGCAAACTATCTAGCCTATGTCTATATATCTATTGATATCTATAGAGTCCCTCAAAGGCAGGCCCTGTTGCCTCTCTCAAGTCCGTCTGTCCTCTGCCGGTCCACACGTGTCCCAATCCGACACGGGTGGTAACTCTGTCCGAGTTCCTCGTGGACCCCGCAATAGGCGGGCCACATCAGTGTCCACGGAACCCTGGACTCAATGACCAGTCCTTCTAGAAGGCTCTAGATTACTCGGGCTCTGAGTGACTCTCTTCTATCCCTTGGGCTGGAGTTGTAGCCCTCTAAATAATATCTCTAAAGGTGAGGCGGTGACAGGATTCCCCCTTCTCCCCTGATGACGTTTTGTTATTAGATATGTTCTAATTCTGTCACCGAATCACATAAAGTTGGTGTTTGTGGTTTGGTGGGCAGTAACCTGGTAACCTACATAGTGGCATTAAAACTCATGTATTCTCCCATACACCACTTCTCTGATTTGGTAAAGAGATCACTCTGTCTCCTGTGTCCTTAACAATGCTTATCAGACCGAAGTTACGTGACGTTTTAGTAGTTGTATTTACAACCCGCCCTTCTCATAGTACCCAACTGGTACCCAGACAATTAACCTCTGTATTAAAGAGAGTTAACAAGACCGAAGTCCTGGCTAATTAAGTACACTTTCAAATCTTGATTTGTGTGTGCATTTCAATACACTTTTACTCTCGTATGTTGTATAATGCTAAATATGTAGTTACCTTGTTATTTTATCCCCCTCAGACTACATGTGTCCCTGTTGGCTTGTTAGTGTGTTGACTAATAGTTGCTGTTTCTAATAAAGTGAATGTATTTTAAATTGATAGTGTTGAGTTTTAAGTTTTGTGTAAAGTGTATGCTGAATGTGTGGCTTATGTCCAAGCGTCACGAGTTGGGATAACCTCAATCATGAAATACTTCACTCACCTTTCATTCGAAATAGTATTTGGTTAAAATATATATAATTAAAGTTGAGGTAAGTGTTATTGCCCTTAGAAAAAATGGACTAGGCGATATTTGCCCTTTAAGAAAATACGTACTTCTTTACGATGACTGAAAAATGGGTTATAATTTACACAGAGACAATTGTATAGGACGGTTCTTTAGCCTATGAATAGCACCGCCTGTAATATTAACTTAGAATATGTACAAATTACAGGTTAACACATTTTATATACATCATTAATGCAAATATAATACATATTTAGTAATTAACTAATTAAATAATTAAATCCAACGATGATGTGCGCGTTGTCCTCCTGTTGTTAGCGTGTTATGCCATGAATGTTAAAGTTCGTATGGCTGTCTCTTGAGTGTTGTAGTCGATGTCGTTCTGTTTCGGTTATTTGCAAAGTTTCGTAGTAACAGCAAGTATGGAATGTTCTCAATGTCCCATATAACGTGTTCTTACAGAATTCGGAGTCAGTTTACTGGTTGATATTATTGGTTGACACACAGTTAACGTTTCTTGCTGGAATCGTTCTAGAGGTTGGGCACTTGATAGTTTAGCTCTTAAAGTATAGCTCTTAATGTATAGCTCTTAATGTATAGCTCTTCACGTATCATGTTCGTGGGTGTCGTAAGTAACATAATCACTGAGAGTTCTCTAGCAGGTGTAGAGTTACACTGTTATATGCAACTGACTAAAAGTATCACAGTTTATAGTGCGGCGAATGGTCGATGTGCTAAGAGTCATTCTACTGGCGCATTCGTTTGCCGTGATAATAGGTCAGCCATAATGTTGTCGGTGCCTCTGATATGGCGGATTTCGAAGTCGAAATCTTGAAGTAGAAGACACCATCTAAGTAGCCGATGGTTTTTAGGCGACCCATGGTTAAGGACCAATAATGGCGAACTGTCCGTGAGGACGACAAAGTGACTACCCAAGAGGAACTTAGATAATCTCAATATACAAAACAGTAAGCTTAAAGCCTCCAATTCCACTGTGGCATAACGTGTCTCTGCCTTCTTTAGTTTGCGGCTGACGTAGAGAATCGGGTGTCTCACTCCATCCATTTCCTGCATTAAACATCCTCCTATTGCGATAGCGCTCGCATCTGTGGTCAAAATAAAGGGTAAATTTATGTTGGGTAATCGTAAGACTGGTGGATTAGAAAAAATATGTTTCAATCTACACATTGCATCATCTAAGCTGGTACTTTTACAAATTTTTGATGGATGATTTTTAGTTAACATATCAGAAAAGACTGAGGTGAGTTCTGCCCAATGTGGAATGAATTTAGAATAATAGTTAATAAGACCTAGTAAACTTCTAATCTGTTTCTTGGTGGTAGGCACTTCTAGATTAAGAATCTTAGAAACAATTTTATCATCTGTCAACAATTTACCTTCAGAAATTCCATGACCAAGGAAGTCTATTTGTGTATAGCCTAATTCAACCTTGAAAGGTTTGATAGTAAGTCCAAAAAGAGAGATTTGGTTGAAGACTTGTTTGAGGGTAAGTAAGTGAGAAGTCATATCAGAAGAATGGACGCATATATCATCAATATAGGCTACTACATCTTTAATTCCGTGTAATAACAATCTTGTTAGTCTCACAAATGTGGCCGGTGCGTTCTTCAGGCCAAACGGAAGATATAGCCATTCGTACAAACCGAGAGGTGTTGCGAATGCTGTTATATGTCTACAAGAAGGGTGTAGTGGAACTTGCCAATATCCTTTCGCTAAATCGGTCTTGGAAAATAAGGATGATTGAGCCATATTTAAGATAAGATCTTCACAACTGTTCATTGGCTCTGCATCCGTTGTTGTTCTTGTATTTAATACTCTATAGTCGATGCACAAGCGGATTGTCTGGTCCTTCTTTTTCACCAGAACAATCGGTGAAGAATATTGAGACATCGATTTTTGAATAATGCCATTCTTCTCTAAATCTAAAATTTCTTTATCTAAATTAGATCTGTAATGGAGAGGAATAGAATATGGTCTACATTTGACCGGTCTCAGATCTGTCAGCACAATTGAATGTGTTAATTTATTAGTGCGTCCAGGTTTGTTAGAAAAGATAGATTTATACTTGTCAAGGATAGTCAAAATGTCTTGTCGCTGTTGTTGTGTCAAAGTGTCAGAGATATGTATGTCATTTATACTTCCGTCGTCAGTCATGATTGGTACAGGGATTTCAGTGTTGTCCACGTCTGTCTGATTTATCACAGATGCTACTGTTTGTAAATTGTCTTCAATGTCATTGTCGTCGTCGTCGAGATCAATCGTTGTCAATATGTCGTCAAATTTGTCGTCGTTGTCGATATCACAGATTGTCGGTAATGTCCTTCTGTATTCGTCGTTCTCGTCGTCGTAAGAGTGTGTCGTTAAAGATGCTTCATTTGTCGAGGTGTCATTTCGTTGGGAAATTGTCGTTTCGTCTCCGTCACCAGTTCGTTGAGTCAGTTCATTTGTCTCATTGTCCTGTCTAGCATAGTATGGTTTCGGTCCTACTAACTTAAAGTATGGTGACAGAGTAGGATCTGCTTTCTGTTCGTTCCCAAAATTAGTGTTATTTGCGTTTGGTGCTATTATTTCTAATGATTCCTGCAGTTGGTCAGTGTTGGTTTTATGGGTTGTCTGTCGTGTTATTGCATTTGTGTGTTGTGTGTTTTGTTGCACATTTACAGGTTTGGTACTTGGTTGATCGGTAGCATCCTCAATTCGAGGTTTTAATTTGGTCGTATCGCTTACAGATTCGACCGCCCCTGCATTGTACACCTCGGTGAATTCTTTCTGAATTACCTCAGTGGTTGTCTCCCTTGGTCTTTTGGCAGATTGAGACAAGCATGAATGGTGTTTCTCTATAGCATCGCTGTTTGTGGGGTAGATACCGTTTTTATGCTCCCACTCTCTGATTTCCTTCTCAGAGCATGCTCGTATGTTGGGCAAATTCCCAAGTATAATATCAGGGACTGGATTTTCAAGGATAGCGCACAATACTTGTCCTGATATGAACGGTGTTCGAATTTCGACCAGAGCAAGGGGGTATTTCTCTATAGTACCTGAGAATGTGCGACAAGTCACATGTTTGTCTGTGTAGTCTTTAGTGTCTATTAATGTTTTCTTAATCCCACAGAGCGTTGCGCCGGAATCCCGAATTAATGTGCACTTTTTGTTGTTTACAAACCCTGTAGAAAAAACTAGCTTGCCTGTAGATGACAAAGCAGCGTTGGCTGTTTCATTTGAAATAGGGATAGTGTGGCCACATAGTAATGTTGTGTCAAGTTGGAACTTCGTACAGGTGTTACACTTACTGTCTGTAATGGTGTCAATAATTTGTACAGCATTTCCAAGCTCGCTTTCATTGTCGTGTTGATTATTACAATAATTCAGTGATTCAATCTCTTCGTCTGACGACGTTTCCACTAGTGCGGCATTGGCTTGTTTCAATAACTTTCGGCCATCACAAAAGCGACTATAGTGGCCAAAACTGCTGCAAAAAAAAAAACATTTGACCGCTCTCTGATAAGCATTGCGCTTGGTCTTCTGCTTCTCCACCATCATCTTGAGGTGGTGAGGATAGTTCGGCGATTTGTCGCACATAGAGTAACTGTCGTGATTCAAACCGCAATACTGGCATTTAACTAGTTTACTGACATTGGAGCGAGGTTTGAATTTACTCTCTGTTTGTTTGGAGTATTTGGTGTTCACTACTGCTGTATCGTTGTGACTTATGTTCAGCTGAAAAATGTCTCTATTTGCTGTGAAAAATGCATTCCCCTTTGACTCGATTTCCTGAATACTTTTACAGTCCATTTGTTTTAAGAACTTAGCAAAAGGTGTGGGGATGGTGCTAACTATTTTGTCTATAATAATAAGCTCTTTAAGTTTGTCATGGCTGTTGTTAGTTTTAGCCGAGTTAATCCATTTTGTACACACGTCTTGGACTGTACTGACATAATCTATAAAGGTTTGGTTTGGTTGTGGAGATAATTTGGCAAATTGTTGTTGGTAACCTGCAGTATCTAAAGAAAAATGTTGGAGAATGCGTTGTTTTAAGTAGTCATAGTCTTTTCGCATTTCCTGTGGTACTGTCTCTATTACTTTTAGTGGTTCAAGAGCTAAGTTTCTCATTAAAATAAATGCCCAATCTGATTTTATGATCTTATGATAGGACATGAGACACTCAAAATTTTCTAAGTAGGCGCTGATGGAATCTCCTGAGCAGAACGCCTTCACGAGGCCTTTTTACTTATTATATTTTTGTTCTTCCTCTTTGCTTCTTAGCTTATTTATCGATATTTCTGCGTTGGACTCAATTTCCATTTGTTTTAGTTTCACTTGTGTATCAGCATTCAATTGGGCTTGCTTGGCCGCCGCGTCGAGCTCCATTTGTAATTTCTTTTCTGCTGCCTGCATTTGCATTTTCTTTTCTTCTGCCTCCATTTGCAATTTCTTTTCCTCTCGTTCTATCGCTCTTTCTTCACGGGCATTGTTTTCTGCGTGCGTTTTCTGTGCCCATTCTGAAAGTTTCTCTTCTTTATAACCTAATTTTATTCCTTGATTGATGCACTTATCTAAGCTAGACATTTTGTGTTTTACTTGTTTGTAATGTTTATGGAGTTAATTCCCTTAGAAAAAAATTTTGTGTAGTCGAAAATTTGGTTAACTCCCTTAATTATTAATGTGTAAATCAAAATGCAAGGTTATGTTGGTGACAAGGTCATGAATATGCAACCAAATCAATATGAAACAACATAATACATTGATGAAAGATGAGAAGTACAGCTTAGAGTTACAATGGGTATGACATGAATCTTAGCTTTCAATCTGAGAACTCGCCGATGTTGTCCCAAAAAGCCTGTCTTGTAATCTCGCCACTGTTGGAAAGGTTACATAGGTTGCACGCGCCACTATTCGCGGAACAATCTGCTCGTAGAGTGAGAAAACATTAGTAACAGTCAAAAAATGTCACAGTCATGTCAAAAATAATTTACAAATCACAATAATGAGACACACTGCTTAGGCACTGCTGAGACACTGCTGAGGGACTCAGATTAATTCTATTTTATCGCTAGATAGCTACTAATTTTTGTAAACTCGTAAAGTTAACAATTTTTTTGATTTAAACAAATCAATGTGATATGATCAATTAAGTAATTTTACATGGCAATTAATAGCTCTTTCACAATAGATTTTATGCCAAAACCGGAAAACTAGCCCCCAAAAAGCCTGTCATCGTCTTGCTCTTATCTAGGTAACTGAACTTGGGTTCATACAGGCAACAATAAATCTATTCGCTATGAGATCGAATATTTATTGTATTTACATATACAGTATGCGTTGGCGCAGTGGGTAAACAGACCCGCGCTATATTACATATCACAGATAGTGAACATCAAACACATAGGTATCATACAACAGTCTAGCAAACTATCTAGCCTATGTCTATATATCTATTGATATCTATAGAGTCCCTCAAAGGCAGGCCCTGTTGCCTCTCTCAAGTCCGTCTGTCCTCTGCCGGTCTACACGTGTCCCAATCCGACACGGGTGGTAACTCTGTCCGAGTTCCTCGTGGACCCCGCAATAGGCGGGCCACATCAGTGTCCACGGAACCCTGGACTCAATGACCAGTCCTTCTAGAAGGCTCTAGATTACTCGGGCTCTGAGTGACTCTCTTCTATCCCTTGGGCTGGAGTTGTAGCCCTCTAAATAATATCTCTAACGGTGAGGCGGTGACACATGGCCACCTGCCTTTATAAATTCATCAGCAATTCCATCAGTCCCAGTTGCCTTATTGTTTTTAAGTCGTGTGATTACATATAGGATTTCTTCAAATGTAGGTTCTTCAATTTGTGGTTCGCATGTTAGAACCTCTTCCTGTGAGAAAATGTTACTTGGAGCTTCACAATTTAGTAATTCAATAAAATATTCTTTCCATGTGTTGCACATTTCCTCATTGGTATTTATCATATTCCCATTTTTGTCTTTTAAAGCATATGTGTTTTGTTGGTGCCCTCGTTTTATTGACTTCAGTTCTTTAAAAAAATTTCTGGATTAGTTTTTCTGGTGATTAGTTTCCATATCTTTGATTATATTACTCATATATTCTCGCTTCTGCTGTCTGACTATTTTTGTAGCCTCTTTACATTCATTTCTATAATGCTCTTCCTTTTGGATGTTATTGATGTCATTTAACCATACATGTCTGGCATTCTTCTTCCTAATGACTGCTTCTTCACATTTTTGATTGAACCATCTGTTCTTTCTATGCGTGGTTAACACACCGAGACATTCTTCTGCGGTAGACTGAATTGTATTCTTGATGTTCAACCAAGTTTGGTCAATGCTTTCCTCCAAAGGGTTTTGCAGAGTTTCAAGTTTACATTTTATTTCATCTGTAAATTTCTCTTTGACTGTAATGTCTTGCAGTTTTTCTCTGTTATATGTTGGGTGTAATCTTTGTAATTTAGTATAGAAAGCTCTCTTAAGTTTTATTTTAAATTTTGCTCCAACGAGGAAGTGGTCACTGTAGCACTCAGCTCCTCTATAACTTCTGACTTGCTGTATGTTTGATGCATTTCTGTTGTTAATTAAAATGTGATCTATTTGATTATAGGTTCTCTTGTCACATGATTTCCAAGTTTGTTTGTGTATATCCTTTCTTTGTAGTCTGGTACTGCTAACCTGCAGTCCTTTGGCTTCTGCCAGGTTGATGACTCTCCATCCATTATCATTTGAAGTTGTATGTAGGCTTTCCATACCGGCCACTTTTTTATTAGTTTGCTCTCTACCTATTTTTGCATTGAAGTCTCCCAGCACAATCAGGATGTCCTGTTTGGGGGTTTCTTCTATGACATCTTCCAGATCATTATAAAAGTCTTCTTGTCCTGATTATATTTTTTAAATATAAATTCAGCAGAAGCTAATTTTGTCCGACCAGTACGGCTTTGTGGTCGACACTGTTACATGAAAATGGGGACCGGACAATTTTCAGAATAGCATCAGTATTGTCTAAAAAACATACCGATACAGTATATAGGACTGATAGCTTCTGATCACCAGAAGGAGTCTCATTGTCCTTTTAACGAATGGTTGGTCGTCTTTGCATTTTTGAAACATAAATTGTTCGGACCTACCTGAATCAGGACTTATAAACATCTATAAGATTTTCCGTATATGTACATGGGGTTATATATATATATATATATATATATATATATATATATATATATATATATATATATATATATATATATATATATATATATGTACATGAGGTTCTTGTATGTGTGTACATAAGGTTATATGCACATTTATATGAGGATATTTTATAGAATGATGACTATACCCTGCTGTCTGATTAATCTCTCCCAGGGTTTAGATTATAGAATGATGACCAACAACTATTGACTGATTACTACTCACAGATTATAGACTGATGACTATATGCTGTTGTCCGTACATGTACATGAGGTTATGTATACATGTACATGAGGTTCATGTATATGTGTACATAAGGTTATATGCACATTTACATGATGATATTGTATAGAATGATGACAAACAACTATTGTTTGATTACTACTCAACAGATTATAGACTGATGACTATATTCTAAATTCCCTCCACTCCTGCCCATTGTACTTCCGGGCAAGTACGAGGTCGAGCTGAACTGGGAAGGAAAAGGAGGTACAAAACCTAATGAAACATTGCAAGAAAAACCCAAGACTCGAGAAGTTTATACCTGTTCACGAATTTGACAAAGAACATAGTCCAGCTTCTTATTGACCGTGTCAGGTGTCTGTCAACCCTGACAGTGCGACTTACAGGTGACAAGATCAGTCTCTCCAGGCCAATCACCCCATACACACCTAACCCGCGACGCTATCATCTCGGCAGAGACTGTTCCATCAACGGAACTGGCCACGTCAATAGCGCTGTTGTGTGTTCAGAACAGACAGATACCACTTGTGCTTGCCCAGAGTGTCTGGAATCTGGTAATCCAGTGAGAAGTTTTTAAAATCTTCACCCAAACAGCAGCCCACGTGGTGCATGATGACCTGGAGGCTGCAAACACAACTTGCTATTTTAACTATCTGCGAAATGAGATGCCTGAGGAGAGCTGCCAACTTAACAATCCGGGACCGAGTAAGAAATGCTACTATCAGACAGACTGTGGGATCAACACCTTGTGCCACATTTATTGAAAGACAAAAATCAAGTGGTTTGGCCATGTCGTTAGAATGCAACATCAGCAACTACCATCACTGGCCTTACATCAAAGAGCATCTGCGACGAGACCAGGAGGACGTCCAAGAAGAAAATGGATTGACGACATCAGAGACATTGTACAACCACACGGAATGACACTACCCAGTGCCGTCCACCGAGCGCTGGAACGCAAATTATTCCTCCCCACGGCGCTTGACGGCAGAAGTGGAAGATGATGATGATGATGATGAAGATGATGATGATGATGATGATGATGAAGATGATGATGATGATGATGATGATGATGATGATGATGATGAATGATATCGATGGCCTGGATACGGCAGTCAAGGTCCAAGGGACAAAAGGCGTGCAGATTGACGTCAAGGAAGACCGGTATGGCTACACCCACGACCTATCTCTGGCGAGGAAGCTGGGGGTCATGTCAGACAACTATCAAAGGTTGCGGAGAGAAGTCAGAGACAAGTACTGGGTGAACTGGTCGGACACCCCCGAGGATAAACTGACAATCATTGTGTCTCATCCACACGGGTGTAGCAAGTATGTCACCGTTGGCAATATCCAAGGCAGACTTGCAGCACCCGATGATGATGACTGGACTCAGTACAGCTACACGACCCCAACATGTCCAGGATCCAGCGGGCCCCGATCTTTATGCTGGAATGTCAGCACTTTTGGCTTGTTCTAATCATACAGATTTAATGTCAGCACTTTTGGCTTGTTCTAATCATTCAGATTTAATGAAAGCACTTTTGGCTTGTTCTAATCATACAGATTTAATGTCAGCACTTTTGGCTTGTTCTGATAATTGAAATTGAATGTCAGCACATGTGGCTTATTCTCATCTCATTTCATTATGTTCCTCTTGAACATTGCGTGGTCGAAATGAAGTATAAACAGCGGGAGAGTGCCCGCCTATGGGCTTCATGTATCGATATTCCCATGGACTCTGCTATTCCCTCCGTCCACCATGTTCGTGGTCGGCCTCTTCCTCTGGTTCCATCTGGTCTGTACATCGTTGCTTGTTGTGGTATACTGTTAGTTGGTAACCTAGTTGCATGGCGAAACCATTTCTTCTTCTAATAAAATCTAGCGCTGCTATAACTCCCACTTTAGTCTTGATTTCTTCGTTTCTGATCTTATTTCTTCTTGATATATTGATTATCCTTCACAAGACTCTCATTTCTGTTCTTGCGGCTTGTCCTAATCAATCAGATTGAATGTCAGCACCTTTGACTTGTTCTAATCATTCAGATTGAATGTCAGCACATTTTACTTGTTCTGATCATTCAGATTGAATGTCAGCACGTTTGGCTTGTTCTGGAAATTTAAATTGATTGTCAGCACGTGTGATTTGTTCTAATCATGCAGGTTGCATGTCAGCACGTATGGCTTGTTCTGATCATTCGGATTAAGTGTCAGTGTATTTCTCACTGTTTGTAAATAAAGTCAATCGGTCGGAATAATTTGTGGAGGTGTGGCTGAGAGATTACAGTTCTGCTTCAGAAACAGAAGTTACTGAGTTCATATCCCAGCAAAACAGAGGATCCACAACTGGAGAGATTGTTACAGCGGGTAGTGATCAGACGATCCACAACTGGAGAGATTGTTACAGCGGGTAGTGAACAGAGGATCCACAACTGGAGAGATTGTTACAGCGGGCAGTGAACAGAGGATCCACAACTGGAGAGATTGTTACAACGGGTAGTGAACAGAGGATCCACAACTGGAGAGACTGTTACAGCGGGTAGTGAACAGAGGATCCACAACTGGAGAGATTGTTACAGCGGGTAGTGAACAGAGGATCCACAACTGGAGAGATTGTTACAACGGGTAGTGAACAGAGGATCCACAACTGGAGAAACTGTTACAGCGGGCAGTGAACAGAGGATCCACAACTGGAGAGATTGTTACAGCGGGCAGTGAACAGAGGATCCACAACTGGAGAGATTGTTACAGCGGGCAATGAACAGAGGATCTACAACTGGAGAGGTTGTTACAGCGGGCAGTGAACAGTGGATCCACAACTGGAGAGATTGTTACATTGGGCAATGAACAGAGGATCTACAACTGGAGAGATTGTTACAGCGGGCAGTGAACAGAGGATCCACAACTGGAGAGATTGTTATAGCGGGCAATGAACAGAGGATCTACAACTGGAGAGTTTGTTACAGCGGGCAGTGAACAGTGGATCCACAACTGGATAGGGTGTTACAGCGGACAGTGAACAGAGGATTCACAACTGGAGAGATTGTTACAGCGGGCAGTGAATAGAGGATCCACAACTGGAGAGATTGTTAAAGCGGGCAGTGAACAGAGGATCCACAACTGGAGAGATTGTTACAACGGGTAGTGAACAGAGGATCCACAACTGGAGAGACTGTTACAGCGGGTAGTGAACAGAGGATCCACAACTGGAGAGATTGTTACAGCGGGTAGTGAACAGAGGATCCACAACTGGAGAGATTGTTACATCGGGTAGTGAACAGAGGATCCACAACTGGAGAAACTGTTACAGCGGGTAGTGAACAGAGGATCCACAACTGGAGAGATTGTTACAGCGGGCAGTGAACAGAGGATCCACAACTGGAGAGATTGTTACAGCGGGCAATAAACAGAGGATCTACAACTGGAGAGGTTGTTACAGCGGGCAGTGAACAGTGGATCCACAACTGGAGAGATTGTTACATTGGGCAATGAACAGAGGATCTACAACTGGAGAGATTGTTACAGCGGGCAGTGAACAGAGGATCCACAACTGGAGAGATTGTTACAGCGGGCAATGAACAGAGGATCTACAACTGGAGAGGTTGTTACAGCGGGCAGTGAACAGTGGATCCACAACTGGATAGGGTGTTACAGCGGACAGTGAACAGAGGATTCACAACTGGAGAGATTGTTACAGCGCGCAGTGAATAGAGGATCCACAACTGGAGAGTTTGTTACAGTGGGCAGTGAACAGAGGATCCACAACTGGGGAGATTGTTACAGCGGGCAGTGAACAGAGGATTCACAACTGGATAGGGTGTTACAGCGGGCAGTGAACAGAGGATTCACAACTGGGGAGATTGTTACAGCGGGCAGTGAACAGAGGATTCACAAACAGAGAGATTGTTACAGCGGGCAGTGAACAGAGGATCCACAAACAGAGAGATTGTTACAGCGGGCAGTGAACAGAGGATCCACAACTAGAGAGATTGTTATAGCGGGCAGTGAACAGAGGATCCACAACTGGGGAGATTGTTACAGCGGGCAGTGAACAGAGGATTCACAACTGGGGAGATTGTTACAGCGGGCAGTGAACAGAGGATTCACAACTGGGGAGATTGTTACAGCGGGCAGTGAACAGAGGATTCACAAACAGAGAGATTTTTACAGCGGGCAGTGAACAGAGGATCCACAAACAGAGAGATTGTTACAGCGGGCAGTGAACAGAGGATCCACAAATGGAGAGGTTGTTACAGCGGGCAGTTTTTCTTCTTCTTTCGTTCGCTTGAAATATGTCTATATCTGCAATGTCGTCTCTTGCATGAATTGAACTGTCTTTTTCAGTTCACACAGTGGTCCATAGAGTTTATCTTCCACTGTTGTCTCTCTAGGCCAGAAGGTTTGCCTAGATATGTTATATTTTGGGCAGTCTTGGAGTATGTGCTCTGCTGTCTGCGACGCCAATCCACATGTGCACATGGCTGTTTCACCAATCTTAAATTTTGTATACATGTGGTAGCGTAATCTATTGTGTCCTGTTCTGAGGCGCAGAATAATGACTTGTTCTGGTCTGTCCATAACGTGGTAGTCATCTTGAGCAGGTTTTGGTGGCTTTCTGACTGATTTGATCATTCTTTTCTTTCGGTGGTATGTAACGGGCATGATTCGCCATTTCACTCGATCACCAGAGTCGTGGATCAGCTCAGTGTTCCTGTCTCGTCCATGCCATGTGGCCAAGCCATCCAGGTATTTTCCTCTCGGTCTTCCTCTTGGTCTGTTCCCTTCGATCTTGCCAGCTGTCACTAAGTTCTCCAGTCCATTTCTTCTCATAACATGTCCAAAACATTTTGACTGTCTACGTCTAATTTCTCTAATCAATCTACGATTTTCATTTGTCTCTTGTAGTACTTGGTCATTGGTTTTTCTATCTGTCCATGGTATTCTTTGCATTTTCCTCAGAAACCACATTTCTGCAGCCATCAGATGTTTTTCAGCTTGACTGCACATTGTCCAAGTTTCACATCCATACAAAAGAACAGGTTCTATGTATCCCCAGTGTACATAGAATACCCAAATAATACTAGCGACACAGCCAGAGTACCGACAGGAAAGTACTGCCATAACTATGATGCCGAAATTGAGGCAATCAAGATAGCAACAGAGAAATTACTAAATAACAGCAATGGTACACAACCTGTGGTGCTACTGACAGATGCAAAATCAGTACTCGAGGCGCTCCTCTCTGGGAAATTGCCAGTACTAAGGACACTACTTTCTGAACTTGGCAGTCAGCATAAAGTCACCATACAGTGGATACCATCCCACTGTGGAGTACCCGGAAACGACAGAGCTGATCAATTGGCTAAGGAAGGAGCCAAAGAAGAACAGCCTGATGATTTTTTACAAGGGTCAGTATCCCACCTTTTCGCCTGTCCTTTCGGCCAGATCGGTAACACTGGTAGCCTCTGATTTTGAAGGCTATATTTTCATTGAGGTGAGTTTCTTGCAGGCAACATATGCTTACTTTTTCTTTGTCCAAGATGTTTTCTAATTCTATTTTTTTTGTTGCTGACTCCCTCCGCATTCCAGTGCATTATTTTAAGTCTTCGTTTGGTAAGGCCAGTCATCCAATTCCCATGTCCCCTGGCTCCACAGGACATCTGAGAAGGACCTCCAGTAGTTGGGGTTGGACCCTTTCGAGACATAGGGCCCGGCACTGCACCTGCCTGGGGGTCCAAAGCAGGGCGAGCACCATAACGATTAGCAGTAGTCGACATATTCCATTTTGCGTGATTGCGTGGCATCCTGATTTCTGTGGTGCGCCTCTTGGCTGGTTGCCTCCGACTTCAGCACCTTTCTTTGCTAGAGCAGACTGTGGTCTCACTCGAGTGTAGATGTGTACGCGCGCACACACCTGTCTGCGCATGCATGTACGTGCATACACATCTAGAGCAAACTGGTTATTTTCCGGCGCCAGAGATTCGCCGTCGCCCCTTCTCCTGTTAGTTTAAACAGGTCCGCCGCGTGAAGGCCAGGAGTTGGACTTTTGCTGCATAGGTTATGTATTCACGAGCCATTGAGGTATTTAAGCAATGTTGAGCGCTCACCCCAACACCGCGCCTCGGCTACATACAGCAACATTTGGAACCCACAGCGGGCAGTGAACACAGGATCCACAACTGGAGAGGTTGTTACAGCGGGCAGTGAACAGAGGATCCACAACTGGAGAGATTGTTACAGCGGGCAGTGAACAGAGGATCCACAACTGGAGAGGTTGTTACAGCGGACAGTGAACAGTGGATCCACAACTGGAGAGATTGTTACAGCGGGCAGTAAACAGTGGATCCACAACTGGAGAGATTGTTACAGCGGGCAGTGAACAGTGGATCCACAACTGGAGAGATTGTTACAGCGGGCAGTGAACCGAATATACACAAGTAGATGTACTTTAGCGGTTTGGGGCCAAAAGGTTGGTGGCACCACAGGAGCGCCAAAACAACAGCCCCCCTAGGGATCCAACCCCCCAGGCCCCGGGGCGCCATCCTCCCGGAGCGCACACACGGGTCGCCTACAGGTGACTGAGCCGCCGATTTAGAGGGTATCATCCACAGACATACCAAGATGCGCACCGCGAAGAACAACTGTAAGTGGCTACGGCTACATTCCACAGAGCCCTGCAATCGTAGCTGTATGAGGGACTACTGTAAAGTCCATGCAGTGCTAATACGGAAGGGTTCATTTATTAAACCATGTCGGAAATGTGGGAAGGGGGTCAACAACCTCCTAGAACTATGTAAAGAATGTGAATATGACAAGGAGTATCACCGAATCTGGTATGAAGAGAATGTAAAGGACTATAATGCAGAGATTCGACGAATTGCTAAGATTATAGTGGATTGAACTTTCAATTAGAGAGATGTGAAGTCATCAGTGTACTTACACACCTACTTGTTAGAGACTGACGGATCTGTGTATTTAGCCATGCCTACACTGAATCAATTGAAACAGCAAGCCCGCGAGTATGGCATGCCATACAGTGGGAGGAGGAAGGCCGTTCTTGAGGGGGAAATATCCAGAGCGCGTGAGATGGCTAGGGTCTCCCTGCTCGAGAAGAACCCCAATCTACATGGGGCACGCCTCGAAGCAGGGATTACCACCGCTCTGAGATTTGTACACGGTACCACCTCGGACCGAGCCGCGATCGTCGCCAAGCGACGACACCGAGCCCGGCAGCGTGCTCAACGCCACACCGACCTCGAAGCAGAGTTCCTTGCCCGAGTTGATAGTGTGCGAGATGAAGCAGATGAGATGTTGGCCGCATTCATTCACAACGCACCTGAATTGAAACTCACCCGGGAGATTGAGAGGAGCCTGAGAAAATATGAAGCAATCGTCCCAGAAGGTAGCGACTATGAAGAACCTGGAGCATTTATGTATTCGATGGTACCCACCATCAAAGCCCTGGTGGTAAAAGGGTTGGGGGATTATGGCAGCATTAAAATGCAGCTGTATCTCCATCTAAAATACTATCGCACCACCCCAGAAGGTGAACAGATTACGGCAATCGCCACCCATGGAAGCAGGAACTATGAAATACTGCACGAGGGGGAAATTGATGAGGGGCTGAACCTCGCCAGAGCCAAAATATTCGCTGACAGTGAATGCTTCACCGAACAGGGCTCGGATTGGAACTATGATGAGTGTGTGCAGCTCGACCTCTACATAGTAAAATACCAACCATTCCGAGGCTCTAGCTACTTCGCGACTCCCAGCTTCATTCCACCACGTAGTGTTGTGAATGTGAAGAATGAGGACAACCGCTGCTTTGAATGGGCCATACTCTCAGCGCTCTACACAGTAGCGCATGGAGAGCATCCTGATAGGCTCAACAATTATAGCGCCCACCTGGGAGAGCTAAACTTTGAAGGAATCCAATTCCCGGTGCAGCTGACCTGTATTGCTAAGTTTGAAAACCAGAATCCCACCATAGCCATCAGAGTCTTTGGGTGGAACAAAGGACCAACCATACTCCGGACCAACACACTCCAGCGCAACCAAATCAACCTCTTGCTCCTGTGTAAGGATGAGAATAGACACTATGTCTGGGTCAAGGATGTGGGGCGGCTTCTATATGGAAACAGTAAATATGAGGGTAAGAAGTATCCATGTCTCAACTGTCTCCATGTACACTCCTCTCAGGAAACCTTGGACCAACATGTGCCACTCTGCCAAGGCATCAACATAGCCTGTCAGGTGAATGTCATGCCTAAAGAGGGAAAGATGAATTTCAAGTCCATCCAGAAACAGATGAGGGCGCCATACATCATATACGCAGACTTTGAGACCTTGAACGTTCCAGTACATGGTGCGGCAATGGATCCAAGCCAGAGCAACACGCGCCAACTTGCTGAGCAGCCCCCCTGCGGCTTCGGCTACACCATTGTACGCTGCGACGGGCTCACCACAAACCCTGTTGTATATCGTGGGAAGGACGCTGCCGATGAATTCCTCCGATGCTTGGGACGAGAGCAGGCCACCACCCACCACAAGTTACAGCGGCCGGCGATGATGGTGCTGGGGCAAAAAGACCGTGAAGACTTTGCCTCCGCCACAACTTGCCACATCTGTAAAGAGGCGCTGGAGGAGGACAAGGTGAGAGACCACTGCCATATTACTGGCAAATACCGGGGTGCAGCCCACAATGTCTGTAATCTAGCATGGCGCATCAACAGAGACAAGCTGAGGATACCTGTGGTCTTCCACAACCTCAGAGGATACGACTCCCACATCATCATGCAAGCGGCCGACCGTCTGGACTGGGGAAAAAGAACAGTCTACAAAAAGAAGAAAGACGGCCAATGGCAAACCAAACAAGTAGACAACACAACAATCATCTGCATACCAAACACCCTAGAGAAGTACGCCTTCTTCACCATCGGTCAGCTGCAATTCATTGACAGCCTACAGTTCATGAATAGCTCTCTAGACACCCTGGTAGGGAACCTCAGCGAGCTGACGCACTGTGGCAAATCAATGGCTCTGACACGTAGAGGCAATGACATAATCTCAAGATGTGAGACGTGCAACATTGAGATGCACACCCCCTGGGCTGTCTTAATGAGTAAGTTCAGGGCCACGCTAAGCCAGAGCCAGTCACATCTCCTTCTCCGTAAGGGTGTATACCCCTACGAATATATGGACAGCTTCGAGCGCTTTGCAGAGGACCGCCTACCACCCAAAGAGGCATTCTACAGCAAGCTCACCCGAGAAGGAATCAGTGACTCTGACTATGCCCACGCCCAGAAAGTGTGGCAGGAGCTCGATTGTAAAACACTCGGAGGCTACCATGACCTATACCTGAAAACAGACGTCGGTCTGTTGGCTGATATGTTCGAGGCATTCCGAGACACCTGTATGGAGGTATATCAGCTCGACCCAGCCCACTACATCAGTGCACCAGGCCTGGCATGGGACGCACTCCTAAAAAAGACGAAGGTGCAACTCGAGCTCCTAACCGACTTGGACATGCACCTCCTCTTTGAGAAGGGTCTCCGAGGGGGTGTGGCCATGGTCTCCAAGAGGTATGCTAAGGCCAACAACCCCAAGACTTCAGACTATGACCCCACAACACCCAATTCATGGATCATGTACCTCGATGCAAATAACTTGTATGGGTGGGCCATGATGGAATACCTCCCCACCGGTGGGTTCCAATGGGCCAATCCAACTCTTGAGGAGGTACTCAACACCCCCGACAACGCCCCAGAGGGATGGCTTGTTGAGGTTGATATGAAGTACCCAGCGCATCTACATGAAGCCCACAGCGACTATCCGCTAGCTCCAGAAACCATGACCGTCCCAGAGGCCTGGTTGAGCAGCTATCAGCGCGAGCTCCAGAACAAACTGGGGGGTAAGTTCACGGAGCAAACAAAGCTGGTACCCCACCTCCACAACAAGGAGCGATACGTCGTCCACTACCGCAATCTCAAACTCTATCACAGCCTCGGTCTAGAGGTCACCCAGATCCACCGAGCCATCAAGTTCAGTCAGTCCCAATGGATGAAGCCCTACATAGAGATGAACACCTCTCTACGAGCCCAAGCCAAATCGGAATTTGAGAAGGACTTCTTCAAGCTGATGAACAATGCCGTCTTTGGGAAGAGTATGGAGAATGTTCGCAAGCTTATCAGAGTCAACCTTGTCAGAGGCATCGAGACTAACCGACTCCGAAAATTAATCGCCAGCCCCAACTACGAATCGTGTAGAATCTTCGATGGTGGACTGGTGGCGGTGCACAGCATCAAGAACAAGGTCCAGCTGAATAAACCCGTCTATTGTGGGCAGGCCATCCTGGACCTATCCAAGCACCTCATGTACGACTTCTGGTACAACCGGCTTAAACCCCAATACGGTAATAGACTCCAGCTCTGCTACACAGATACTGACTCCCTTCTACTTCAGGTGGAGACTGAGGATGTGTACGCGGACATGAAGGCTCACCCCGACTGGTACGACTTCTCTGATTATCCGCGTGACCACCCCAACCATTCGACTGTGAATAAAAAGGTGGTCGGCAAATTCAAAGACGAGTGCAATGGTCGTTCGATAGCCGAGTTCGTCGGTCTCAGACCAAAGATGTACTCAATCCTAGAGGAGGCCACCAACATCAAGAAAGCCAAAGGAGTGGCTCGGACAGTTGTGAAGAAGGACCTCAGACACGAACACTACAAGGACAGTCTGTTCAGCCAGCGGGAATGCAAACACACACAGGTTGCCATCCGAAGCAAGGGCCACCAGATAGGTGTTTACGAGATGAACAAAACATCTCTGAGCCCCATGGACACGAAAAAGTGGATTTGTGCTGATGGTATCAACACTAGGGCCTACGGCTTCCTAGAATCCTGCTAGTGGGTAGCTGCGTGTCTGGGGAGACAACGAGCAGCTCCTCGCGCACAAATCCACGAGCCGGCCCATCCACCAGGTAGTAAAGAGAGGGCCACCCCTCTTGCTGGGTGATATGACTAATCTTGTGCACGGTCAGCGACCATGTAGGATCAGTGGCCCGACGCTGGCCCCCTTCAAGCTCACCCACCGAATAGAGATACCTGACCTGCGAGTCGGCTGGAATCAAAGGTTCCTTACCCCCGATAGCGCGGCGGGCAGGCGCGGCTGGAGCATGGGAGACGGTCGAATCCTTAATCGCCTCAGCAGGCTTCCTACCAGTCAAACGCGTCACCTCATTATTGATCGCAGCAACTACCTGGGGCAGAGCTCTCACCCATTCGACCGACCGTTCATCTGAGCCTCGGGCAGCGAGTAACAACTCCTGGGCATATTGGGCCCCGAACAGTCTCTCTGCCAGAGTGCGGTTGAACCGCTCGACAATGGCCTGCTGACGATGGTTCCCAGCCTGCCCACGACGTACCTGTGTCTTATGCTTAGCCACCAACTGACTGACGGCACCCATAAACTCCCGCCCAGGGTCAATCTGCAAAAGATTAGGCCATCTGAGCAGCCCGCGTTTATAGATCCGCCCAAGTGCTGATGCGACCGCGTCGCTACTCTTATCTGTTAGCGGCTCAGCCTCCTTGTAGCGTGAGGCAACATCAACCACCGTAAAGGCATACCTATAGGTCCTGGCCGTGCGGCCAGAACCAACGCGATCATGTGGGAGAAACAAAAGATCTGCCTGATGGACAGCATTCGGCGTGGACTCGGCGATGTGAGGTCGTGGAATATAGCGAGGCCGCGGCAGGTAGATTTGCCAGATAGCCTGCTTCTGAAGCCACTCCCCAGCCTCAGTCTCGCTAACCTTAGCTGCCGCGGCCAACTTCTTCACAGCTGAATGCCCTTTCCAATAACCTTGCGGGCTGTAGTAAACACGCTCCATTATTGTAAGGCCATATCACATATCTCTATAACAACCACCCCAAGAGGGAGCCCAAGACGGGGATGTCCTTGATTGGTGACTTGGGCCCAAATATGATTCCTTTCCCACTAACAATCTGACTCTTCCTTCCACCACACACAACGCAGGTGCCACGCTTAACCGACCGTCCATTCTTCATCTTGCTAATCGTCCCACCCTTAGTGGGGGTCTGTGTCTTACACCGAAAACAATACATATTGATATACTGCAGATGTCTATATATTCAAAACGAGGGCGCGCCCATACCAAAGCGGCTCTTGGCAGACATCAGGGCCGAGACTATGCGGGCATCGCGACTCTCCCAGTCGGGGGCACCACCAGACGCTGCAATATTTTCAGCCCCCGCGGCTAGGACATCATCAGCAATGTTGCGGTTAGCTGTATCGCTATGAGCCGCATAAGCAATGTCGTGAGCCTTGCAGGCGCGGTCAAGTGTGTTGGCCCCCTCATAGCCTTGGGCCATCCGCTTATCTAGTTTAGTGAAAGGGCCGCAGTAGCTATATTTCCCTGTATTCTGGAACGAACCTCCAGGAACATCCTCAGAGCCGACGCCCTCAGGCAGCCTCATATGCAGCTCAGGCAAAGGCAACATATTCAGTGCTTTGTTGAGGAGTCCCATACCAACAATCTGGCTCTTCTTAGCACCACAAACTTCACAGAGACCGCGCCTGGTTATTCGACGATTTTTCAGCACGACCTCCGACTCCTCCAGCGTAGGAGTCTGCTTCTTACAGCGCAGGCAATACATATTGAAGATATTGCAAATGTGTATATATTTAAAATGGAGATAACCAACTTCGACCTTGAGGACAAAGCCCGCCACCACCACCACTGGCTGCTGCCGGACACCATTCGGTGTGTTGTGTGCGGGCCATCGGGGTGCGGAAAAACAAACATGATGCTCAACCTACTACTGAAGCCGGGCTACCTAAACTATGACCGATTGCACCTGTACTCGAAGTCTTTGGGGCAGGACAAGTACCAATTCCTCCAGGATTGGGCCGAGTCTGTCGGGGAGGTTGCGGGGCAAAATATTGCCTCCTGTCATAGCTCAGCCGAAGACATCATCCCCGTCGAGGACCTGAACCCTGAAGAGAGAGCTGTCATGGTCTTTGATGATGTCATGCTGGAGAAGCAGGGGCCGATCGAGAAGTACTTCTGCCAGGGCCGGCACGGCGGTGCCGACACATTCTACCTAACCCAGAGCTTCTTCAGAATTCCCAAGCAGGCCATCCGTGACAATGCCAATCTATTGGTGATCTTCAACCAAGACACGAAGAACATGCGTGCCATCCACGACTCCTATGTTGGTGGTGATATGCCCTTTGATGAATTCCGGGAGTTCTTCACAGAGTGCACTAGCAAACCTTACGGTTTCGCTGTAACCGACCTGACCAGCAAGGCCCACGATGGCAAATACCGATGTGGGTTCGATCGGTTCTATATCCCGAGGTCTTCTATTTAGATATATATGTTATTGTGATAGCAACAACATGTGGGCTGATGTGACTAACCAAGCAAAGCGTAACGCCTTTGTGAAGGATTATCTAGCACGTCGGGACCGCCTGAAGCAGCGGTTTCTGGCGGAGAGGGTGGGGGAAGCAGATTTACAACAGGAGGCAGCCAAACTCTTCACACCAATTACTAAAACTGTAGTAGATAGGTCAGCACAACAAACAGGGGCTATAAGCCAAATCATCAAAGCTCAGACCGGTGAATTGGCTAAAATAGCAGACAAACAGACCGGTGAATTGGCTAGACGAACAGACAAACAAGCTAACGAGCTAGCTCAGGCCATTGTGGCATTGAACAGGGCCATTGAGGACAGAGCCAGAGCCCTGGAGGAGGCCAGAGCAGAGGAGGCCAGAGCAGAGGAGGCCATAGCCCCAGTGTCTGCTCCAGAAGCTTCTCCAGAAGCTATTATAATTGACATGGATCAGGACATAGATGAGGAAGTTCTTAACAATTACAGCTTCCCAAAGCCTAGCGCACTCATCAACGCACCAAATGCAGACATTCAAAAGCTTCTTGACAAGTCCGCAAAACTTAATTCACACACACTCGGGGGGGGGGGGGAAGAAGAGGAGGGATATCACACAGGAGAAACTGGGAGATTTAGATTATGAGATTGGGAACATACAGTTATTTAGGGACCGTCTTAAACTTATATTACATAAACGGCAAGGAGTTATCGCCCGTGGGCAAGGGCTGAAGCTCCGAGGAGACAAATTCGGCGCCCTAACTATTTATCCCGCGGCTCTGGCTGCTGGCCGGCTGCAAGCCTTTGATGGGGACACCCTAGTATTGTCGGCTCCAGCAGATGAGACGCTGTACGATCTCCTAACCAAACGGTTCGTCAAAACAAAGCAATACACCCCACATGCTATTGAGACATTTAGCCGGCTGGCCCAACTTGCCAAAATACCAGTCTATAGCAAAAAGGGAAAAAAATACGGACTAATCCGTGGTAGTGGTGTATTATACTACAACGACCCCAACACTCTGGTGGAGCGCCTAGCCTTGTTAGTGGCCTCAATGAGGCGGGGAATACGGGTGTTGACACAGAAATATCTGCGATACTGGATGAGCTTATGCGTAGTGGAGTGATCTCTAAGGAACAGGCCATCAAGTTGAACAAAAGAATCTTTGTTCATTAAACATGGAGCTTCAAGTATTGAAGGACATCCGCGACCGGCTCGCAGCGATGGAGGTGCGACTCTCACCGAAGGAGAATATGTCCCTGGTGGTAACGTCGGATAAAAGCGACTGGACAACCTACTACTCCCCAGCGCTGTACCTTGACCCCCAGAAGTCATACGAGCTGGCCTTGCTGAATCTAGAGACCTACAACTCCATCAGCAATGTTAACTCCACCAACAATACTTTCGTCTACCGTGTGGAGAAGAAGGAGTGGAAAACCATCACCATAGAAGAGGGGGCCTATGAGCTCGCCCAGATCAATCGAGAGATTCAAAGAAAGATGGAGGAGGCCAAGGATTGGGATGAGAAAGCCGAGGAGAAGTATTACATTACCATAGGACCCAACCCCTCAACCCTTCAAGCTTTTGTAAAGATAACCAACCCAGACTATGAGGTTGATATGGGTGCTTCGTCTTTGCGCAAAATACTTGGGTTTGACCCACAAATACTGACTAAGGGCTATAAAGAAGGGGAGAAACCAATTGACATCTTCCATGTGAATAGCATTCTGGTCAATTGTAATGTGGTGAGTGGGTCTTATCTCGGTGGGGGATCCCACCCCACTATCTACTCATTCTTCCCCAACGTGTGCCCCGGCTATAAGATCTTAGAGTCTCCCAGAACGGCTGTCTACCTCCCTATCACCCAAGCTGGTAGTATACACAGCATACGCGTCTGGTTGACTGACCAAGACGGTGCACAATTAAACTTTAGAGGCGAGCAAATAACTATAAGGCTACATATTCGCAGTGTGTAACCATGTATGTTTTCCCAAGACGTCGGATGCGGGTAGGTGGGGGATGTTCGATTGGTTGGGCTCGGCAGCTCGGGCGGTTGGAAGTCTGGTCTCTTCAGGCGCTAAGGTGATACCCAGTGCCGTCAGTAAAGTTGCCAAATTTGTTGGCAGCCCCATAGTTAGGAATGTGGCCAAGACAACATAGTCTGTGGCCTCCGCAGGTGCAGCTGTCAAAAAGCTGGTGGACGCTCTCAGGCCTTTGCCGCCCCAGCTGAAAAGGGAACTCACAGCTAAGAGCGCTGAAGTTTTGAAGCAGCTCGCTGTCCAGCCCGAAGTGCAGCTCGCTGTCCAACCCCCCAGTATGGAGTCGTTGGACATCGCCAGCCGAGGTGGAGGTTTCAAGACAATTAGAGATAAGTCTAGACGTTTATAATATCACCATGGAGGAGCTCCGCACTTCTATGCTTGAAATTACCGAGCCTGTGCATGTTGATGAAGGTATTGAATCCTTTGAGTATCGGGAGTATGAGTCACAGAACCCAGCAGCTCTCAACCAGAATACCACTATCCAGATTGATATACACGCTCAGGATGCCTTCACTTGCCCTTCCAAGAGCTATCTTCTTGTAGAAGGCCGGCTCAGATCGTTTCGAGAGGAATACTATGATGCGAATAGTGAGGTGGCTTTGGTTAACAACGCGGTCGCTTTCATGTTCAACAAAATACGTTACCAACTCAACAACAACACCATCGATGATGTGTCATATCCTGGGCAGGCCACCACTATGATGACCCTGTGGGGAGGACTTTGCCTGGGGTGAAGGTCTCAATATGTGTTGGTATAAAGACTCTGATGGACGGAACGCTGCGGTGGAAAATGTGGGGTGGGAAAGGCGGCGGATTATCATTATGAAGAAACCCAAAACTCCGGGCATGTTCAGTTTCTGTGTCCCACTCAAATACTTCTTTGGGTTTTGTAATGATTATCAGAAGGTGCTCTATGGTGTAAAGCAGTCCCTACTGCTAGATCGCCAGAACGACGCTCAGGCCATCCATCGCAGTACTTTTGCGCGGGCGGCTGTAACCGCCGTGGTCCCCCCACCAGAGGGTAGGATTGAACTGTCTAAGATTGCCTGGATGATGCCTCACGTTATTCCCTCTCTGACCTATATGAGCGCGCTCATGACTCTGATAGAGAACAAAGTTAGAGTGCCTGTGGCTTTCCGCGCCTTACAGTGTGATAGCTTGGCGGTGCAGGAGTCCACTTCCTTCACCTGGCAGTTGGGAGTTAAATCCCAAACAGAGAAGCCTCGGTGGATTCTGGTGGCTTTTCAAACAGCTCGTGAAAATGATCAGGCGAAGAACAATGCCCTATTTGATCATGTGCGGGTGAAGAATATTCACGCCATGATCAACAGCGCACGCTACCCCCTAGTGGATCTGAATGTTGACTTCGCTGAGTATAGAACCTCTCGAGCCTACAAAGCTTTTGCAGACTTCAAGGAGGCGTTCTATGGTATTACCAGTCGAGAGTCGTCCAACCTGGTGAATCCTGTGGATTATGTGGCCCTCTACCCCATACATGTTATTGATTTGCGGGCCCAGTCTGAAGCCATTAAGAATGCTGTTCAAGCTATCACCCTCAAGGTGGAGTTTGACGTTTCTGTGCCTGCGAACACCATGGCTTTCGCTGTGATCATCGCAGATAAGTCTCTGTTCTTGGAATCTGATGGTAGGATGTTTACTACAGTCTTGAATTAAACACTTGAGGTATACTGAGATAACTATGGCGCTGGTATCGTATGGGTTGAGCCTCTCTCCGGGGCAGAAAGAGACGTTGGTCAAGGCGGCGAAAGATGGCACTGGTGCCGCCCTACGCTTGGGTGTGGGGCAGTTGCACGGTGCTGATAAGGTCGGCCTGACCCAGCGTCAGATTAACCACATTAAGAAGAATGTTGCTGTGGGTTCTGGGGCTGAGCTCGTCTTCTCAAAGAGTCAGATCAAAAATATGGTTAAGGTGAGTGGGTTTTTCCCCGCCTTGGGGGCTGTGATCCCCCTCTTGGCTAAGGCACTCCCCTGGCTGGGTGGATTGGGGGGTTTGATGGGTGGGGCTGCTGGTGTGGCACAGGCAGTTGATCAGGCTCGTCATAACCGGGCGATGGAGGGTCGGGGTTTTGGGGATGACCTTCTGGGTAGGGTGATGCGTGAAGTGGGTGGTGTGTCTCGCAGTATTGAGCAAGTTGGCCGCGCGAGGAAGGGTCAGGGTTTTGGAGAGGATGCTATGAAGTTGGCGCTGGCCGGGCGGCCTAAGCTGGGGGGGGGGTTTAGGAGAGGATATTTTGAAGTTGGTGTTGGCAAACCAACCAGGTCTTAGGGACATGCTTGGGGTGGGGGGTAAGGGTGTGTACCTGGCTAGAGGCGGTAAGGGGATGAAAAAAAAGAAGCATTAAGCAACTTTGATATTGAGAAGGCGGCTAAGGATATACCCCACTTCCGCGGTGTGTTTATGCGCGATGGTCTTCCCGCAGCTCTACACAATCCGGAATGTGGGATTGTCAATCTAGACTCATCAGAGGGTGAGGGGACCCACTGGGTGGCTTATTACAAGGCGGGGCCTATGGCGGTTTACTTCGATAGCTTCGGGCTTGACCCGCCCCAGGAGATCCTGGATTATCTAGGGTGCCCCGTACGCACCCAGACTTTTCAGTTGCAGAGGGCAGACGATGTGATCTGTGGCCATTTATGTCTTCATGTGCTTCGTGGGCTGGCGGGCGGGCAGCAATTTGAAGACATAATACTGCGTATGGTATAGACCATGTTTGTTGGAAAGTGTAACGGAGGGGCCGTTGTCCAGCTTAGTCGAGCTGGGCTCATGAGCAAGTATGGGGACACTATGCAAGGTACACTATCCATGGGTGGGTTTCGCCTCACTAATGTGGGGGAACCTTCAGGGCCTAGTGATGCTGCTACGCGTGGTTTTACGGAGCGACTCTCTAAACGGGGAACGATGACAGAGGAACTCAATATGGGCACCCATAGAATCACCAATGTCGCTGAACCGGTTGGAGAACAAGATGTGGTCACTAAAAAATATGTTGATGGGCGAAATAGGGCTGCGTTGTTAGATGAACAGACTAGAGTTAAGGGGTACTGGACCAATACAAAAAATTATTTGGAAGGTCGATTCGGTGCCTCTGACTGGCCGTTGTGGTTTGTGGTACAAATTCCCTATTTGGGGTGGTCGGGTACTAAACCTAGTTACCTTACAAACATGGGAGTGCTACCATGTATACTTAGCATTGTTGATGGGGTATATGTTGGCTATGATGAGGCAGGTCAGTTCTACCTTAAAGGTGATGATAATGTTTACACCCTTAGTTTGGTGGTGAACAGCCGACCCAGGCCTGAATATATCGATCGTCCTATCCCAGGGAGCACCCTATATATCAAGCTCCTTCTTATGGAAGGGCCTTTTACAAATTGGGGGGGGGGGGAATGTTATGCCAGGCCTTCAAGTAAAATCTCTGGCTCGCAGGGCGGAGGGTTGGGTTATTATTACTTTCGGTGGAAAGGTGGAAGTTACTGATGACCGAATTGCAGTCAACATACTTAAGGATGCTAAGGGTGTTGATACCATCAATTTGAGAGAAGTTAAGGTTTCACCGTGGATTCATCTTATAAAACTTTTGTATACCAACAACCCTGTCACTGAGGAGGATTCAAAACGTATCACCTCGAGTTGAATATATGGGTGCACAACTATACGATGGCGCCCGACCAGGCCTTTCGTCTTCACGAGATCACTAGACTACAGAAGAGCTTGGAGGCTGAGCATGAAAAACGGTCTCTGTTGTATAAGAAGTACCATCGGGTTGTGAATGTCTTGGATGGGATTGATACAGCACTGCTTACGGTGAGTGTGGGGCTTCTGTCAACTGCCATTGCAGTCCCAGCCGTCTTCGGCCTAGAGATAGGTGCTCTCATATGTGGGCTATTGGGGGTGGCCGGCAAGTTGGTGACCCACAGATGTGCACTTAAAGCCAAGAAGCATGACGAAATCAGGATTTTGGTTGAATCGAAAATTTCAACAATCTCCGATCTTGTCTCGGTGGCCTTGCAGGACCAGGAAATTTCTGATGCGGAATTTAAATTAATTCTGAATGAATCAGTGAAATTTCGGCAACAGCAGGCTGAAATTCGACGCAAAGTTTCTGCCGACTTGCACCAGAAAAAAGAGCTTACTGACTTCACCCCACCAGCCAGAAGCCCACCTGCTAGATAGCTCGCTAGATAGCGCGCTCTTTTTTCATAGCCTCTTTCGCCTCGATGAATTTCTCCATGAAGAAGGGATCGTCTAGGTCTTCTGGCAAATCTCTTGTCAGAGCCACATAGCGCTCAGTTAGTTCACTATCGCAAGTGTGGCACATATCGAACGGTTGCTGTACTACTGTATTACAGATAGTGCAACCAAACACATTCCTACCCTTTTTTAAGTAGTTGGAGGTGTTTGTAGCAGAACTCGCCGCGGCACCTGCGATCGCACCGGATCGAGGCCCCTTCATGCACAAGCCACCTACAATTCTTCATTTTAAGCTTGAGTCGCTAGTCTCTAATTCTGAACTCCGCTCGAGTATCTGGGCCGCGCAATTTTCTTAGCGAGAAAAATTGTCCCGCTTGCACGGCTCATAAAACCTGTCACGCAAAAACAAAACGATCACGCTTGCTCCGTTCAATCACGGTACTTCCGGCGTGATCGTTTTAAGCGGAAGTGTGTTGACTGGCGCGCAAGTTTGGATTTATCCCAGATCAGACATGTAGCGAAAAGGGTGCTATGTATGTTGCAGAACCATACATCGTGCAGCCACCGATACATCGCTGCTCCACGGTTCACTATCCCAGTCAGCTTCAAATTGACAGGCTAGACATTCACCCGTTCTGGACATCCTCCTCAGCGATTGTTTCCAAACAGTCTGGTGGAACTCCTAAGGACCTCCAACCCCAAGGAGTATGAATGATTATAGTTCCCCCACTTATTCTTCTGCCTTGGCGTTGTATGATCCGGAGATGATAGTCGCAAAAGCGTCGTCTTGAGGGCTTTCCACAAAATGTTGTGGGGCTCTTGAACCACTGGCAAGTAGGCATGTCTCTAAAACACAATCCAGTTTCATACCTTTATATGGGAGCAGCTTGATGTTGGTCTTCCTCTCAAACTCCCAAATCATCCTATGGAAGGTGTCTAGCGTACAATGCTCACACATCTCATAAGGGCGCTTAACCCCCCTCTCACAGAATATACACTCTTCTATGGTCACGCCCCGCTTCGCCTGTGCATTGTGCCTTGAACAGAAAAGACCAATGCATGACCGACCGCAGCGTAGTTCTGTGCCGAGTTTGAGCCACTCACAACCATTCATCTTGATATACCCTGGGGGTTGTAGCTCTAATTCACTTGCGGTGGTGCATTATAATACGACGACGTCCCCTACGCGACTCTTCAAATCTTTGGTAGTTGCACCAAACCCCTGGGGGGTGGTAGTGGGTCCACTCTCCTTGGGCATTCCTCCAACAGTACATACGCTGTCTTGTTGGATTCGCTTTTACCCATTGATGTGTGTCCATGGTGTGTACCTCATACAACTATATCTCTAAGTAGCGCTCCGGGAGGATGGCGCCCCGGGGCCTAGGGGGGCGGGGCCCCGGGGGGGTGTGATCCCTAGGGGGCTGTTGTTTTGGCGCTCCTGTGGTGCCACCAACCTTTTGGCCCCAAACCGCTAAAGTACATCTACTACACAACTGGAGAGATTGTTACAGCGGGCAGTGAACAGAGGATCACAACTGGAGAGATTGTTACAGCGGGCAGTGAACAGAGGATACACAACTGGAGAGATTGTTACAGCGGGCAGTGAACAGAGGATACACAACTGGAGAGATTTTTACAGCGGGCAGTGAACAGAGGATCCACAACTGGAGAGATTGTTACAGCGGGCAGTGAACAGTGGATCCACAACTGGAGAGATTGTTACAGCGGGCAGTGAACAGAGGATCCACAACTGGAGAGATTGTTACAGCGGGCAGTGAACAGAGGATCCACAACTGGAGAGATTGTTACAGCGGGCAGTGAACAGAGGATCCACAACTGGAGAGGTTGTTACAGCGGACAGTGAACAGAGGATCCACAACTGGAGAGGTTGTTACAGCGGGCAGTGAACAGAGGATCCACAACTGGAGAGGTTGTTACAGCGGACAGTGAACAGTGGATCCACAACTGGAGAGATTGTTACAGCGGGCAGTGAACAGTGGATCCACAACTGGAGAGATTGTTACAGCGGCCAGTAAACAGTGGATCCACAACTGGAGAGATTGTTACAGCGGCCAGTGAACACAGAGCCTGGGAGACGCCTGATAAAATGCACGCGGACGAATAAGAGGAGTGCGACTGGTGCTTCAGCATGGAAACTGTTGATAACCAAAGAAGGAGTCGAAATACTCGTGGGAATGACCTGAGTGAGGTTAATTCTTGAACTCATACTCACACAGCAGCCCATGTGTACGCTTTGCCGCTTTGTGAACTCATGCCATACTCATACAGAAACCCACGTGTACGCTATGTGAACGCATACTCACGCAGAAGTCCATGTGTACGCTATGTTGAATGCTTTTACTTGGGTAGAACAAGGTGATGGCTAACTTACGCTAAATTCGCCACGACAATAAATTATACAACAATATTAACATATATATTGTTGTTTATATTGTTTCGGTAATACTATAGACCATTTGAGAGTATCTCTGAGTTTTCATACTAACTTTCGGCACTTGGAAACATGGCGGCATGTGTAGATGCAGTCGCCGCGAACTGTGCAGATTAGGGCTTTCTTTTGTTTGCCTCGATAGAAAAAAATCCACACCTTACCAAGAATTCAAACCTGGGTTTCCCGAAGGCGAGGCCAGCATGCTAGCCACTCGGCCAACCGTCCCTGACACTCAGTTTGGATTGGTAACGTTGAATATTTGACTACATCATTCATGGATTCGTTTCCGTTTACGTTAAAAGTTTAAATTAAATGGCTTTGTGAGTGTTGACTTTATTAATTTATTTAACTACACTACATCATTCATTGGCCATTTAACTGTGTTGAATATTTTACTAAATCATCCATTGAGCATTTAATAATTTTAATATGGTGTTGATAATGTTACTACATCATTTATGGACCGTCTAATCTCTAATGGTAGCAATTTTGGTCAATATTTAAAAATGGAAGTGTCTATTCGCAGGGCCCTATGTGCTGGTCACGTGATTATTCCCGTAGGGCCCTGTGAATAAACAAAGCGTCTATTCGCAGGGCACGGCTGGTCACGTGATTTATAGTTTGCGGCTATATTATACATTTTCGTTGATTGGAAAACGTGTCGTCAATGGCATAGTTGATAGTGTCCCCGCCTGATGGGCGGGAGCTCGAGGTTCGTTTCCTTGCCAGACATTTTTTTAAAAAAATTGTTCAGCAATTAATTGGATGAAAGTCAAATGTCAATCGTTCGTTTCCTTGCCCGACAATGTTTTTTTAAATTGTTCAGCAATTCATTGGGTGAAAAAAGTCAATCCTTCATCTCTTTGGGTATTTAGAATTGTGTTGTTTAAAGTGAGTGTAATTTAGTTAGTACTAGTTTCTCCAGTATTGGTCCTCGTTGCTTTGCACTACGGCAATTCCAATATCCAACCCACACATTTTTGAGTCCCAAACGATCCGTTTTCCTTCTACCCCTTCTGGCTCCAGCCCTCTTCTTCCTTTTCCTTCCCCCCTCTCCCCTACCTCTTCTCCTCCGCTTCATTCTCTCCCCGCTGGCTGTTGTCAAAAGTATCGAGCACAAAGCATGTACTCCGTTGCTTCGGCGATAATTCTTTGTCATATTCATAGTTGGTTAGGTAGGTGGGTAGTTAGACACGAAAGTGGTTAAGTAGGCAGGTAGGTGGGTTGTTAGACAGATAGATCGTTTGATAGGCAGATATGTGGGTAGGTAGACAGGTAGGTAGTTAAGTAATCAGGTAGATGGGTAGCTAGATCCGACACTCGCTCGTCGATCATCTGTGTTCCACCATGCCAATTCATACATCTCAACCTCTCCCTGCAATACTCTGAACAGGCAGGTTGACCGGCCAAGCGACCGAGAGAGAGAGAGAGAGGCAGGCAGTCAGAGATACAGACAAATAAACAACGGATATATAAACTGGCAGACAGATAGAGAGTCAGACACACGCATACATACACACAGAGAGTCAACCAGACATACATATGCATATGGAAAGACAGACAGACAGTTTGTTAGATAGAGATTCAGATAGACATATATACAAATGGACAGATACAAGTAGACTGATAGAGAACAAGAAATCACGCAGGCTGTCAGACGGACGGACAGACAGAGACATCCAGACAGGCGGGTATGTAGAGAGACATCCAGACAGGTGGACAAATAGAGAGGCATACAGACAGGCGGACATATAGAGAGGCATACAGACATCTCTCTCTCTCTTCTTCTCTATCTCCCTCCCCCCCCCCCCTCTCTCTCTCTCTCTTTCTTGTCTTTATCAGTTTTTATATGTCTTTCAACACATCTTTCTCATATCTCTGTCTCGCACACTATCTTCATTATCTATCTCTCTCTCTTCTCTCTTTTCATAGGGTCCTGCGAATAAACAAAGCGTCTATTCGCAGGGCCCTGCGAATAGACTCTCCCTTTAAAAATTGGGTTTTTACTTATGAAATCATACCAGTTAGATAGAGCTTGACAAGACGAATCCAACGGTATCTCAATGAAGAGTGTGCGTTAATTCTAAGTGGAGTTATGAATTTTCTGGTGACGTAATTTAATACCAGGAAGTGGAATGATAAACTAACAGATAAGTCAGAATTTATCGCGGCCCTAAGATTGGAAGCTGAGAAATTCATCCTTCTAATACCGTGGCTTGTTTATTTGTAAATGGACAACGTTGTGCCATATATCATTGCTTCCGGGGCGGCGTGGCCTACTTTGATGTATGTTTTATTTTTCGATAGGATGTGCCGTGACCTAATTAACAATTTAAAATGGCCGCCAATTGTTTATTAGTTGCCTTCTATTACTGTGGCTTGTTTATTTGTAAACGGACAATGTTCTGCCATATATCATTGCGTCCAGGGCGGTGAGGCCTACTTTGACGTATGTTTTATTTTTTGATAGGATGTGCCGTGACCTAATTAACAATTTAAAATGGCCGCCAATTGTTTATTAGTTGCCTTCTATTACCGTGGCTTGTTTATTTGTAAACGGACAACATTGTGCCATATATCATTGCGTCCGGGGCGGCAAGGCCTACTTTGATGTATGTTTTATTTTTCGATAGGATGTGCCGTGACCTAATTAACAATTTAAAATGGCCGCCAATTGTTTATTAGTTGCCTTCTATTACCGTGGCTTGTTTATTTGTAAACGGACAATGTTCTGCCATATATCATTGCGTCCAGGGCGGCGAGGCCTACTTTGACGTATGTTTTATTTTTTGATAGGATGTGCCGTGACCTAATTAACAATTTAAAATGGCAGCCAATTGTTTATTAGTTGCCTTCTATTACCGTGACTTGTTTATTTCTAAACGGACAATGTTGTGCCATATATCATTGCATCCGGGGCAGCAAGGCCTACTTTGACGTATGTTTTATTTTTCGATAGGATGTACCGTGACCTAATTAACATTTTAAATTGACCACCAATTGTTTATTAGTTGCCTTCTATTACCGTGGCCTGTTTATTTGTAAACGGACAATGTTGCGCCTATATCATTGCGTCCGGGACGGCGAGGCCTACTTTGACGTATGTTTTATTTTTTGATAGGATGTGCCGTGACCTAATTAACAATTTAAAATGGCCGCCAATTGTTTATTAGTTGCCTTCTATTACCGTGGCTTGTTTATTTGTAAACGGACAACATTGTGCCATATATCATTGCGTCCGGGGCGGCAAGGCCTACTTTGATGTATGTTTTATTTTTCGATAGGATGTGCCGTGACCTAATTAACAATTTAAAATGGCCGCCAATTGTTTATTAGTTGCCTTCTATTACCGTGGCTTGTTTATTTGTAAACGGACAATGTTCTGCCATATATCATTGCGTCCAGGGCGGCGAGGCCTACTTTGACGTATGTTTTATTTTTTGATAGGATGTGCCGTGACCTAATTAACAATTTAAAATGGCCGCCAATTGTTTATTAGTTGCCTTCTATTACCGTGACTTGTTTATTTCTAAACGGACAATGTTGTGCCATATATCATTGCATCCGGGGCGGCAAGGCCTACTTTGACGTATGTTTTATTTTTCGATAGGATGTACCGTGACCTAATTAACATTTTAAATTGACCACCAATTGTTTATTAGTTGCCTTCTATTACCGTGGCCTGTTTATTTGTAAACGGACAATGTTGCGCCATATATCATTGCGTCCGGGACGGCGAGGCCTACTTTGACGTATGTTTTATTTTTCGATAGGATTTGCCGTGACCTAATTAACAATTTAAAATGGCCGCCAATTGTTTATTAGTTGCCTTCTATTACCATGGCTTGTTTATTTGTAAACGGACAATGTTGTGCCATATATCATTGCGTCCGGGGCGGCGAGGCCTACTTTGACGTATGTTTTATTATTCGATAGGATGTGCCGTGACTTAATTAACAATTTAAAATGGCTTCACAGCTTCTCTACCTCCAAACAAAATTAAAATGTACTTACATTTCCTTGATCTGGCTGTTCGCTGCTACCTGTTGCAGGTCTTGGATGTTTACTTGGCCGTTCAATGAGCCTTCTCTGATGATGGTATATGCAGGGTCTCCCTTGAACTGGAAAATATAAATCATAAAATACCCTAGAAATAGATATACATATAGCACAATACATAAGAATATAAAAAATAGAAAATAACACAAAGTAATCCAGCTTTACAGAAAAAAATTATGAAACGAACAGGACGTTGCTGCGACTAGCCTTCATCTAAAAACAAATACATACACAAATCACAACATATAACCATGGAGAAGACTAGTGACTACATTAAGGCATAAGAATGGAATGAGAAGAATAGCAAGCTGAAAAAAATGGGAGCAATGAAGAGAAAATGAAAATTGGAAAACAAGTGTTTTGCTTATCCTCAGAATCCCAAAGCATTGTGTTATTGGGGTTGTTTAAGATCAGACCACCGGTAATCCACAAAATATGGGTTGGCACAGCAAGATTATTATACTTTCTGGCACTGATGTGTAACACTCAGTTTTCTTGATTGATATACTGTGGTTGTGTCAACCACAGCTTCTCTCGTTTCTGCTCATTGAAAGATATAAAGAACAGATAGGTGTGAATGAGAGACAGCACGGATGATTGATATACTGCGGTTGTGTCAACCACAGTTTCTCTCGTTGCTGCTCATTGAAAGATATAAAGAAGAGACAGCACGGATGATTGATATACTATCATACCCAGGTGCAAACATCATTGCTCTTTAATATTCGTTCACTTTGGCCAACCCATCCACTGAAACAACCCACTCATGGTTTGTACGGACATCCACCTGATCACTTCTTCTTGGCCTTCACTCTCTGACCACCTTCACAAAATAAGAGACACTCAAACAGACGCTATCATAATGTAAAACTAACAATGAAATATGCAAAAATGAAAGTTAAAATAGGTGAGAATGTATAAAAATGAAACATAACTTGTTTCACGGTATTTTATTTAAATTCAATTATTTAATTTTGTGTACAGCTATGCTGCTAAAGACACCCCCCCCCCCCCCCCCAAATCCCCTGTTACAGGTGTATAATATAATTTAGTATTAGGATCCAGAACACCAAAGACCGAGATCTGTGGAAAGCCATGAACGCCTACTCCAGCCGGCACTTGATGATGATTAGCATTAGTATTTGCATATACAGAGAATATTTTAAAATGGGGTTTCTACTTATGATTTGGTAACAGGAAAGTAAAGGTCACATTCCTCTTTCGATAGAATGTCGAGAGGAATGAGAGTATCAACTTCATTGCACCAGGTTTGCTCAGTCTCTTTCCACACGGCGGCCTGGCGAAAGCATCGTACAAAGCACCAGAGTCTCTGACAAAGATGCACTTGACTTATAAGACTTTTCGGTATGATGTGCTGTTATCTAATTGCTAGTTAAAAATAACTGCACATTTATTATATTAATTAAATGTCATGTGAAATGTTCGTCGTTAGTGAAAGAAAAATTCATGAAAATGTATCATATTGTCTTAATGTACTAACTGCATTGCAACAGCTTTCTTTTGTTGATTAAATATTATAAACATTAATGTAAGTAACTAAGTTTGTAATTGCTGCATAAATTAAGCAGCTGTTAATTAATTATTAAAATATTAAATAATAAAAAAATAAAAATATTAAATAATTAAATATTCACTAAAATTGATTTCTACTTCTGCTCTATAATTATTACACTGATACACTGTTCTGTAACTAATACTAGTAATAGTGAACAATTAATAACTAAATACTAACTTACTTAAAACATATAACTTATTTTACAGTACTGTATTTAAATTTAAATAATTATGTATTGCTGTGCAGCTTAGCAAACAAGTACTCCTTACACTTCTTACAAGTTTACAGACGGGTCTGAAAACTGGCTTTCAAAATTATTTTCAGTCATGTCAAATGCTGAAATATATATGCAAGTACACTTATAGTATTACTGCTACACATGACACTTGTATTCTGTTTAATTTTAGTAGTTAAATTACCAGTTCTAATTATAAATAAATACAGGTCCGCTAGTTTATTTTATGGGCGCCGCAATCTTCAATTTTGAGTATGAGTCATGACGGCCATGGCGATGTCACTAAATATTTTCCCCTGAACTTCAGCTAACAGCAACTGTGTTGAAACTCTTCACATTTATGTAAAATTGGACGAGGCATTCAAAAATACAATAAAAAGTTTAAACTTCTTTAAGCTACAGGAGTTATAAGACAAATTACCGTAATATTCGTGAATATAATCAAATAAAATCCTGAGAAAAGGTTTTTTTTCCAGCTCAATCACTTTCGCGCGTAGCAGAAAACCCAATACTTAAAATATTAGAATAACTTCCCCTTTCATCGTATTTTTTGGAAGGATATGCTCAGACCGGAAGTGAAATTGTTCGGCACAACTAAAAGTTCGGGAAATTATGAAAACAAAGACCCCCCCCCCCCCCCCCCCCCTATTTGGGATTGACTGTTGCACAGAATGCTCAGCTTTGCAAAAGTAGAAGTGAGTCTGCAACATGATTCTATAGGAAATCGTGTATTTTTCCTGTTGGGAGAATATGTGTCCTATATGGCTGAGGGTAAGGTGGTTTTGTTGTTTGGCCGAAACTATGGCATAATCTAAATACTCTATTTGGTCATAATGGAGTGGATGAATCATCGATACATGATGAAAGGGATCCGTCTTTATATTGTTTGAAGTACGGACTTACAATATATATCATTTGCCCTCCATTTTCAAGGCACACCCAGCATTATGAAAGACAACTGAATGACTTATCAGTATCTTGAATGATGGCCTGGCCAACCAAAGTTGTACTTACTACACTAGTACATACATCTTCTGAATCCTGCCCTCATGTCTATACTCTAAGTTCATGAGAAAAAGAATGGACTGTGTAGCTGAATTGTAGTGATCCATGGATGTTTTCTACGCTTGAATTTTAGCAACATGGATATTTTCAACGCTTGAATTTTAGCAACATGGACAGTTTCAACTCTGGGGATTTTAGTCACGGACAATTCTATAAATATGTAAATGTGTTGTGTTGAAAGACTTTATAGTCTTCTTCTGGACTGTGATAGTATCTACGGGAGATATTAATTACTAACATTGATAATTAGTAATCTTATGATGGGTGTTTTTATTATTAGAGTGTTCTTTTTATGAATTTTGTTAATTCATCATGTCACTCTAACACAGACTCTCACCCCCCCCCCCCCCCCCCCCCCACACACACACACACACCCATCCATGTTATCACATTATAATGTTATCCTATAGAACCAAGAGTTGTTGATTCACTTGTTACATTGTGTTTAAGTTTTTATGTGTGTTTACATTAAACATATACGTCAAGGGACATAAAAAAAATATAGAGCAAATGGTGGCCAAGGAAAAACACCAGAACTTTCAGCATGTCCAGAGTGAGTTTACTACTCCTCTCTGAGGTTCGGTATCTTTCTTGTGCTCTACTGGCCCTCTATTAGGAAAATTTACTGCATTATTTATCTCCACCCCTAGGGAGTCTTATTGAGTCATGTATGTTTTTCCACACAACAGTTGGCTATTAGAATTTGGGGGTTCTTCTCCTATTTCTTTTTAACACGCCACAGTTGCCAATCTCTCATGATGTTAATACCGATCTCATGCTGTTGAAAGCATTTTTGGCCATTTGTATTCTCCTTTTTTATTTTAATTTCATTTCTGCCATAATCTGTTATTACATGTCCAAGATAGGAGAAACTTGTTACTTGCATAATATCCCCCCCATTTACTGTGATGTTCGTTGATGACCTTTCTTTTCCATTGCTAATTATCATAGTCTTTGGTTTTTTTTAATGTTAATATCTAAGCCACATTCTGCACTATGCCTGTTTACTTGTTCCACTAGGTTTTGTAACTCTTGCTTGCTTTCTGCTAGTAATACGGTATTGTCAGCATATCTAAGATTGTTTATGATTCTTCCATTCATGTTAAGTCCAAGCAGTTTGACTTGTTTAAAAATCCTTTCTGTGTATAGGTTGAAGAGGCTTGAGGACAACGCACATCCCTGCTGCACTCTTTTTATCTCTATGGGCGATGAATAATTATTTCTGCATCTAATTGATTCCACTTGTTCCCAGTACAAGTTACTTATAAGTCTGATTTCCTTTCCGTCTACTCCTATATCTTGAAGGCATGTAATTAATTTTTCATGTTGTTCATGTTGTAAAGCTTACTTGTAGTCTATAAAACAGACATATATATTTGTTTAAACGTCTGCAGTTTTCAATTAACATCCTCATTAAGATTATTGCTTCTTTGGTGCCGCTGTTTTTGTGGAACCCAAATTGTTCTTCAGCTACTTCCTCATCAATTTTATTTTGAATTCTTTCTTGAATGACCTTGAGTAGTATCTTAGTTACGTGGCTCATTAAGCTAATAGTTCTGTAATCCTCACAATCAACAGTTCTTGGCTTCTTGGGTAGTGTGTTGAAAATGGATGTTTTCAAATCCTTGGGAATGTACTCAGTATTATGTATATATCATTACATAATTCTGTGATAGTATCAATGCCAAAGCTGGCTAAAGATTTTATCATCTCTGTTGTTATCTCGTCAGGTCCTGCAGCCTTTCCTTCTTTCATCTTTATAATAGCCTTCTCTACTTCAGTCTTTAATGTGTTAGGTCCTTCTTGAATATTATACAATGTTGGTTTGTTGACCCTTCTGTCCCAGAATAACTCTTTTGTGTATTCTGTCGATCTTTTTATTATGTCGGTATAATCAATTATAATTTCTCCATCTTTCCCTCTGATACAACCATTTCCTGTTATATTATTTTTCTTTGTAAATCTTTTTATATTTTCATGCAATTCTTTCGAGTTGTGTTTTATTTCTAGATACTCTATTTTTTTGCATTTTTTCTGCAACCACTCTTTTTTTGGCAACTCTGCACATGTGACATAATTATCTATCTATTAATATTTACTCTGGAGTGTTCTTTGCTTTCTTTCTTTGAGTCATTTTGCTCAAGATTTCATCGGTTATGCAAATGTGCTTTTTCTTATTTACCTTCACTGGCAAGGTGGTAGATACAATCTGTATACTAGTTTTTACATATTCTCACTTTGTATTAATTGTATCTTCAGGATTTTCACATCTATATTGTTCCATGCTTTCCTTATTCTTGTGTTTTTAAGTTTTATTTGTAATTTTAAGACTACTTTTCCACATATAGTTTCCTAGGGTTATGTTGGAAAAATGTGTTACAAATAGTAAGACTGTTTTCTTCGCAAAACTGTATCAGCCGGTCTCCTCTGTGGTTTCTGTTTCCCATTCCATGTTGCCCTACTATCTGCTTATATTTAGTTTTTCCAACCATATCTCCCATGACAATTAGGGCCTCTGATGACTTTACAACCTTCATTGTTTGTTGTAGGTCTTTATAATATTCTTCTAGCTGTTCACTATAATCAGTCATTGGAGCATACGTCTGAAGAATTATTATGCCTTAATTGTGAGTAGTATCATTCTATCTTTATGAGCACAGAATCCACTAATATTTTTCTCTGAGTTTCTTTTTACTAAAATTCCTACTCCTCTCTTGTGGTGATCTCCTCCTGAGTTGATGAATATGTAGTCGTCTCACCTTATATAACTTGCATCTGTCCATAATATAGTAATCACAGTAAACATTGTATGTCATTCTCCATGTTTCTGAAACATAAATGATATAGTAATCATAGTAAATGTATGTCATTCTCCATGTTTCTGAGACATAAATGATATAGTAATCATAGTAAATGTATGTCATTCTCTATATTTCTGAGACATACAGTAGTACTGCTTTCATTGAACAGTCTGTTATTTAATTTCTTTGACTTCCACAAATGTCCAATTGCTATGAAAACTCTTCTTGCCTGTTGCATTCTTATTTTAATAACTTTATATGTTGACCTTTCTGTGTCTACATTGCTACCTAAATAGGTGTATAATTCTGCCTCTCGAAGTGACTTTCACCAAGAGGGATCAGGTTAACATTTGCTTGATTTCTTCTCATTATCTTTGTCTTTCCCTGTGAATGTTAGACTTAATTGATGTGCTCTCCTATCTATTGTGTTTAGGTAAATCATGCATTTCATTTCAATGTGTGGGACAGGAGGGCAATGTCATCAACCAAGTTCAGATCTTTGAGCTTCAGTGCACAAGCGGACATTATTGGGTCCAAATTTACCTAATTGTCAAATGTAGAGGGGGCATAGAAAAACACCTGGGAGCATTTGGAGATCAGCAAAATGAAAGGAATGATAACGGAAGTAGACTGATAGAGCTTTGCAGCCAACACGACCTCTATATAACAAACACATTCTATAAACATAAAGATTCGCAAGTATACACCTGGTATAAATGGAACAATCTAGATACTAAAAGCCAAATTGATTTTATATTAACAAGAAATAACAGAAAGAGAAATATATTAGATGCAAGAGCAGTGCCCAATTTCAGTATAAACACAGATCATAAAGCAGTCGTTGCCACAATAAGAACCATTAGAAGAAGAAAACAAAAAGCAGGAAAATACATTCCATGCGAATCAGTAAACTTAAAAAACCTTAAGGCGATGCTAACCTTAAAAAATTTAATTCCATAATACTTAATTTCTATGTTCTTTTATGATATAGGGTTTGATACTGAAGACTGCTGATCGATAAAATATTGTCAAATTGACTTTGCACTTAACGGTTGCTATGGAAACCAAGATAAACAGCGGCCATATTGAATTTCTTAATGTACCTCTAAAACATTTATTTTTTAATGTACAGGCTAAATTCTTTGTATTATGTGTAAATAAATAGACCCTTTACAAGTTTAGTAGAAAATTTTAATGATATCTCCTTGCAGTTTTTTTTTTCATAATTTGAAAATTTTAATGACATTTTTCATGACATATTTTTTTTTTTTTAGTATAGCACAAAAATTAAAATGTAATTTTCAAAATTAATCTACTCACAATGTAAGTGATATAATAAAGAATATCTCTGCAAAGTTTGAGTGAAATCTAACGAATAGTTTTTAAAACAATTGTACTTATGTATAAAAAACTGGCGAAATGAGAAAACGGGGAAAAACGAATTATTTTTTTGTTTTTTATTACTAATGAACTCTTTTACAGAGAAAAAAAGTGTAAAACTGGACCTTGAGTGTTAAAATTGTCCTGCTGAATATGCAGGACCTCCCTCCAGAGCATGCAGCTCACCTTGTCTCTTTAATTTGGCCGCTCGTACAGTGTCGCGTCTTTTAGTTTGTTTGTCCTTCTTGTACTTCAGACTATTTCTTACTTGCTTCTGCATCCTAAATGTTCCTAGTCTCTGCATATGCAGGCCTGTAGAAGGTCCATAAAACTGGGCAGTGTCTTGGGCAGCAGCAGCTCCAAAGTTGAACTCTCTTGCTGCAGTTACAACTGCAAACTGAACACGCTTGCGAGAGGCAAAGTTGTCTTTAGTGCATCGAGCCCATATCAAGCTGTGTAAACACTCATTTGAATTCTGAGTTTGTCCTGACACACATCTACTAAGTAGTTTAGTTTAATTTGTGCAGTGCTGTTCCAAGGCGTTTACTGACATGGTTGATACACTCCTCTTTGTCTATCTGAATGTCATCCCCATATGGTTTGATCTTGGTAAGTTCCGCAAATGTTTTGGTGTCACCATCAGAAAGTATTGACGTGTAGCGAAGTTTATGACGGGCCACAGACCGTCGCCACAGCACCCTTCACCTCTATCATTCCAGCAGATCCTGTGAAATTGTTGTCACAGTTTAAAAGATGTTCTGCCTTCCATGCTGCAAATTCATCTGGTTTGTCCCTGGAAAGTCTTACCAGTGGTTTCACACACCTGGCAATATGTGGACATAACATGGGCATCTATGCAAACTCCTGTAAGAACATCCATTGCACAGCCAACTCCAATGTGGGATGTGTGGCCTCTAGTCAGTCAAGTGCCATCAAAGCTGACACTAATATCTAGCACATCATTGTCATGTAGAGTTATGCCTGACTGTTGTGCATGAGCCTGTCGAACATACTTTACGGTTTGAGAAAAAAGTGTCCTCCAGATCTTCTATCTTTGAATATAGTTTATTCGCTTTGCTGTGAAATATTTTGTGATGAATACCTTGCAGGTTTATATTTTCACAAAAATTATTAAATGTTGTTGCACCCATCCCACAAACTAATGCTGAATATACTGACTGGCTGTTGACAGCAAAAGATCTATCCCCATCATTTCTTTTTTTCAGATAGGTATCTTCCACACATCACTTCTTCACAACAAGAGCAGTAAACCTCTGTATACACAGCTAATCCCTTGCCTTTCTTGCTGTCAGTTTTCAAAATAAGACTATCATTTTTACAAACTGGACAACATAACAATTTGATTATTGCCTCAATTTCTGAACAATCAACTATTGCTCTGTGATCCCGTTTTTGATATCCATTGTCGTCACCAGAATCATACTTGCTGCTAGTGGATGTTGTGTATTTATACGTATCTCTTTTAAATTGGCTTCGGGTAATAAAAGAACCACTTCCACAACTTTGAGAAGAACACGATAGCACTGATTCATTCAGATTCACTGTCAAAACACTTAGATTTGGAAGTGGCATGTGCAATTTAGCTGGGTCGGTTTCAGTAGTTTCAGAATTGTCTGTATCATTTACGACGTTCTGATAGGCTTTTCGCTGCTTACGAGCATTTGCGAGGTGTAGTCTGAGAGATTACTTACGTTGAGTGGATGACTGGATGTTAAATTTCTTAGAACGAGGCATATTTCAATGCGTGTCAGTCTGTCGTCAACAATGAACTTTCAGCACGTCGCCAGGTGTAAACAACACAAAGCCGCCATTTTGGAAACCCACGTGATCAATTTCAGCCATCGGCGAACGCGGATTGCTTACGATGTTCCATATATGGAAGTTTCCGGAAGATGATAGACACGAATAAACCCGATGTACACAGAAGAGCTTCCGATTAGACGAACTCGGAGTATCACGAACAGTTACGGAAGTTCACGACCTTTCCAGGGATACCTTACACGCGCGTGTCGTGTTTTCCTGAGATATCGTTGCTAGGATTTGAAAACCGACAATTTCGCAACAATTTTCAATAATTATACAATTTGACACAGAGGGTGGGTTCAGTAAATTATGAATATTACATAAAAATAACAGTTTTTAAACAAAAACAAGTACAGAATCTGATAGAAGACATGATAAGGTGTCTAAAAATGAACTATTCCAAAAATAGCCAAGTTGACAAAAAATCGATGTTTTTACTGCCGCACATCACCTTAAAGACGAGGCAGTAAGGGAAAATTATGAGAAAGAACTAACTGAACTCTTTGTAAAATTACCTACGGAAAGAAAAACAGTGGAAGAAGAATGGGAGACGTTCAAATCAAGCGTTTTAAATACTGCAAAAATAATATGCGGAACCACGAAAAAACGCAAAACACGGATAAAGAAAATAACAAGTTGGTGGAACGCAGAAGTAAAGAAAGCGGTAAAAGAAAAAAAGGAAAAATATAAAAAGTGGTTGAAGAGCAAACAGGAATGTGATTACAGAGAATACAGAATATCGAGAAGACATGTGAGTAGAATAGTAAAGAGGGAAAAACAGAAAGACTGGGAAGAGTATGGAGAAACCCTAAATAAAAACTACAAGGAGGCAACCAGAAACTTCTACAAAAAGATAAGTGCAATGCGAACCAGAGGAGTACCCTTTGACCCAACTGAAATAATTAACAGCAAAAATGGTGAACCAATAAGTGAACAAAAACACATCCTAATAAGATGGAAGCAGTATTTCGAACAACTTCTCAACATCCCATCAGATGTCACAGGAATTCAAGAGACCTACACAGATGTCACCGAGGAACTAGAACCAGACATACTAAAAGAAGAAATTATAGAAGCCATCAGATTAGCCCCATTGAACAAATCACCAGGACAGGATGAAATACCAAATGAACTAATTAAAGCAGCAAGGGAAGTAGGAACAGCTTGGCTACATAGACTATTCAACCATGTTTGGGTAGAACAACAGACACCACGAGACTGGGGAAACGCCATAATTATCCCAATTTGGAAAAACAAAGGCAGCAAAAGAGATTGCACACAATACAGAGGCATTTCACTGTTGAGTCATACTGGGAAAATATTTTGCAAAATTCTTGAAAAAAGATTACGAACTACTTTAGAACCCCAGCTAAGCGAAACGCAGCTTGGATTTAGGAAAAACAAAGGATGCACAGACGCCATTTTTGCTCTTAGACAACTTATAGAAAAATAAATTGAATTCAATGAAACACTCTACTTAGCCTTTGTTGACCAAGAAAAGGCATTTGATAGGGTAGATTGAAACAAGCTGTGGGAAATCCTTAAACAATATGGAGTGAGTACACATCTAACAAACCTATGTAGAAGTTTATACGACAACAGTGAATGCATAGTGAGAGCAACTGGAGGACACTCAGAACCCTTCACCATAAGATCTGGAGTACGACAAGGTTGTGTCCTGTCCCCTCTCTTGTTCATAACATATATAGACAACATATGTAAAGAAACCAGCCAAGCAGAGACAGCAAGAATACCGCATGACGAGAACACAGAAGAAGAACCATCTGCAAATCTAACCATTAGAGAACGACCAAGCACTAATAGCAAAATCAGAAGCTGAATTACAAGACCACATGAATAGTCTAAACGAAATGTGTAGGGAACATAACATGAAAATTAGCACAAGCAAAACAGAGGTAATGACTATAACTAAAGAACAACAAACAGCAACAATTCACCTAAACGAACATCCCTTGAAACAAGTAAAGAGCTTCAAGTACCTAGGAAGTATAATATCATCAAATGGCAGATCAGAAGACGAGATCGAAAATAGGTGCAATAAGGCAAATCAACTCATTGGACAAATGGCACCAATACTAAAGAACAAACATGTATCAATAACTACTAAGAAAGCACTTTACAACACAATCTTCCTACCAACTCTGTGCTACCAATGCCAAACCTGGACAATGACAGAAAAAGAGAAAAGAAAAATCACAACAACAGAAATGAGGTTCCTGAGAAGAATACTCAACGTATCAAGAAGAGATAAGATCAGAAATGAAGAAATCAGGACTAAAGTGGGGGTTAAAGCTGCTCTAGATTTTATTAGAAAGCAGCAAGTCAAATGGTTTGGCCATGCAAGTAGGCTACCAGTCAACAGCATGCCACAACAAGCAATGACGTACAGACCAGATGGAAACAGAGGAAGAGGCCGACCACGTAAACGCTGGACGGAGGGAATAACAGAATCCATGGGAATGTCGATATACGAAGCCCATAACCGGGCACTCTCACGAAGTTTATACTTCACCTCGACACCGCAAGGTACAAGAGGAACATGATGATGAGATGAGAGTCAAATGTAGGCACGCTCACAACTTTCATTGTAGAAGCTCACAAAGTAGAATTCTTGCTCATATGCAACCATGTAGAGGAAACGTTAATGATGAGAGTTCCATGTTTTTCTCTCCAAATGAAAACTTTTTATTGGATATATATATAAGGGGAAAAAAGATACATCAAAGAATTGCTACCATCATAACTATTGCATCAACTTTAATGTGTGTATGATGTGTGACACAAGTAATAAGGATGTTGGACAAAGCTGTCATGTATTGTTATAATTTTGTCATGATAAACCAATATCATTACTCTGATTTGTTGCCAAACTCAAATTATTAAAGGGCACTTGAGGAATAACGTTATCAGAAATCATGTCTTGAAATGATCATAAGGCATTTTGTATCATTAATGATGGTTAGATATTATCTTGAAAAACAAAATATCTAATTCATTTATATATTTTATTTGTGCATACATCAAATCCACACGAAACTCACAGCGTCGCGCCACGCACTCAACTCAGTAGCAGGGCGACAGAACCGTAAACTGCCAGTCCAACGTGAGGAAAATGCGAATACAATGGTAGCCACGAGCATAAACGCCCAGAGGCCTTAACCGTTCCACTGCCTATGCACCATGCTGGGGACCAGAAGTAGGTGAACATCTGGTTGGGAAAGTAACTGCCAATTCCATCAGGGGTGAACTGTACTGTTCGTAGAGGATTTTTGTGGTGACATTCTGGCGGTGGCATTTTGCACAGTGTGCCTGAGTGGGCCGTTGTTTGTTGAGACTCCTGTCTTTTCCGCTTTTCACATGAGGCAGTGAGGAACATTTTATGTGATGTTCACTGGCACGGGAATGCTGCATAATGGGGACGATCCTTTGCTGTTTATGTTGGACTAACGACTAATAATACATCTAATCCTTTCAGACTGACTGTAGACATATGATGGAGAGTAAACTACCATCAAGTGTGAAGATAGAACAGCCTGAAGTCTATGTAGGTCCAGGTAAGATTAAGTGCAATATAACATAACAGTTAGTTGTATATCCTTTACAGGCTGTTGCAGTCTACCCCAGCACTTACTGGCTGTTTGTGATTTACTAGATAATTTTACATTTAGTAGTTCGCCATTGCTTACTGAATGGCCACATCCTTATACCATTAAAATAACACAATAGCCGAATGTAAATCTACGCAGACACTGGTTAAAATAAGGTCATCCATGGGGTAAGTGGGCAGCTCTTCTGAGCAGAGCAGGGCACTCTCTTGTCTTGACAGTCAAAAATTGCTGTCAAAGGCAGAGGTAAAAGATACCCGTGAATATGGAAGACAAGGGAAAATGACCATATTATTTTCCCAAGACTATGTATCTTGAGAGATCAAGTCTGAGATTGATGTTAAAGGCTGCAGTGTTGGTGGGAAACTTACTGCTTACTTTGCAATTCCTTCTTCGTAGCGTAACAATGGCATTTCGATTGCTGAAACTTTCATTTGGGCGACTGAGGGAATTTAGAAACACTGTATTCAATGCAACAGCATCAGTTACAAGCGCTGTAGATTGGAAGCAAATGGTTTTGAACACTGTAATTGACAATTGTCCACAGGAAAAAGCCTTGGTGAAGGAACATCCAAGCAGATTGATTGCGTAGTGATCAATGAGAGGTTTAGAAGTGCCTGAATAGATAAATGAAGACAATGCCTTGTGGTAACTAATCACGTCCAAGTGTGTGGACAAATAAAAGTAAGAATTACCCCGGGAAGGTTAACCCGGTCAACAAATGCCTGCAGAAGTCGGATGTGTCCGCCTAACGGCGCAAGAACGCAGCTCTGCTGTAAACAGGCACAACACAATCACGTCCGAAAAAAAAACTCAGGATGAACGCAGAAAAAGAAGAAAGTAAGAATTAAGAGAGGGGATAAGAGGTTCAGAACATGAGACTAAATAAAGATATTCCAAAAACATACAGATATTAAAGAACAATACATAGTTATTGTTAAAAACAAATATAATGCAATAAATAAAATACAAAGTATAAGTGAAGAATGGAAAATGGAGTCCAGTAATCAAAGACATATTACTCGAGAGAAGAGACCAAGCTGAAAAGAAAATTGGTTAAATAAGCAGTGCAAAATAATTGAACTGAATTCTATTAAAGATACACAATATATGCACAGGCAGATTAATGAGTTGACAGGAAGAAACATAAGAGTAAACAAAGAATATCTGAAATAAAATTAAAAAAAAACAACATACTATTGGAAGAAAGTGCTATAATAAAGAGATGGAATGAATACATAAGAGAATTATGTGATGGAGAAAGAGCATAATTAACAGAAGAAAGTAATTTAGAAGGTCCAGTGATACAAGAGGAAGTCACAGGTGCTATGAAACGTGAAGAACAGAAAAACAGCTCAGCCAAATGTAATCATTATATAAGAATTAGAAGTACTGGGAGAATTTGGAGCTACATTAAACAATATACAGTTTAAGTTACAATGAGGAAGTTTTATTTTTAGACATACCACTTATAAGTTTTTTTTAGACGTGCCACCCCACATTGATGTTTTTCTGGATATTCTATTTCAAGTGTTTTGTTTTTTCTGACGTGCCATATTATTCTTTAATCTGTCACCTCAAGTTGTACTATAAATGTTAGTTTCAGGCAGGAAGTTAACACTCTTGATTGTGACAGCAATGAAATATCAATATTGCTTGCTGTTGTAAATTGTTTAGAGATAACTATTCTTTAAATAGACTTCATAGCGAAAAATGTCAGTAATAAATTAATGACATATAACCTGTTCATTTGTTAATTTACACTTACACAGTCACTTCACCTCTCTTAGATCATACCTGAGCTTACATCATTCATCAGCTTAGATCATACATCAGCTTAGATCATACATCTTCCTGTATCATACATAAACTTAGATCATACATCTGCTTAGATGATCTAAGCTGAGTATGACTCAGCTTAGATCATAACTGAGCTTACATCATTCATCAGCTTATATCATACACCATCTTATATCATACACCATCTTATATCATACATCAGCTTATATCATACACCATCTTATATCATACTTTCTGTGTGTTTCTGTCTTGACCATGCCACAAGGCCAAGCCATCCAGGTACTTGCCTCTAGGTCTTCCCCTTGGTCTGTTCCCCTCGATCTTACAAGTTGTCACCAAATTCTCCAATCCATTTCTTCTCATAACATGTCATAACTTATATCATACATCAGCTTATATCATACACCATCTTATATCATACATCAGCTTATATCATACATCAGCTTATATCATACATCAGCTTATATCATACATCAGCTTATATCATACATCAGCTTATATCATACATCAGCTTATATCATACATCAACTTATATCATACATCAGCTTATATCATACACCAGCTTATATCATACACCAGCTTATATCATACATCAGCTTATATCATACATCAGCTTATATCATACACCAGCTTATATCATACACCAGCTTATATCATACATCAGCTTATATCATACATCAGCTTATATCATACATCAGCTTATATCATACATCAGCTTATATCATACATCAGCTTATATCATACATCAGCTTATTTCATACATCAGCTTATATCATACATCAGCTTATATCATACATCAGCTTATATCATACATCAGCTTATATCATACATCAGCTTATATCATACATCAGCTGGGACACAGAGGTGTTTCCAAGGCACCAGGGCCAGGTTCTATACTGGCCAAGACCAACTAACACGTCCTAGTCGTGCTTCCTGGGCAACAAGTCCCTTCGGGGTCCTGGCTAACGTAGTAGGATCGCTGATTCTTCCGAAGTTGGAGAGTATCTGCCTGCATGGCGAGGAACCACCAGTCTGCACACCAATAAGCCAGACATGGGACAATGGATACTCACACAAACCTCAGACTGTTATGACATTACACTGATGTTGGACAACAGGATGTCTTCATCCGACATACAGGACTTCACGTTGGAGTTCATAGCCAGTGAACACAAGCAAGCAAACATACATCAGCTTATATCATACATCAGCTTATATCATACATCACCTTATATCATACATCAGCTTATATCATACATCACCTTATATCATACATCAGCTTATATCATACATCACCTTATATCATACATCAGTATATATCATATATCAGCTTAGATCATACATGAGCACATTAATTATTCTTCTTTTCCATCTTTTGTTCACTTGAAATTGATTGTCTATAGCTGCAGTGATTGCCTGCTTGATTACACATACACATGTGTTCAGTACCTGGTATATTCATGAGGCTATTAATTATTTACTTTGGTATGTTTCAGAAACACACTCATGGTCTCAAAGAAGTCCTGACCTCTCCATACAAGAGCATTCACAAAAGTCTACATATGACAGCATTGACATGAAGGTTGTAAAACAAGAACTATCGGATGTTCTATGTGAGGACAGGAGTCACAGCTTCGGTACAATGGTAGACATAGCAGGGCGTAGCATCATTCAAGAAATGACAGAAGACAGCAACTCAGAATCAAGAATGGTTGTGAACAGTTGTATGGCATCAATAAAACATGAAGATTTTTGTCAAATGTCAGAAAATGTCTCTTCTGTGATTGATACAAACAATAAAGTATCTCTGGCTATTGAGAATTGTCAGCAGCAAAATAAGGAAACACAAGAAAAACACACACAGAGCCTTGCAAATTCTCCCGATGACATTTTTGGTTATGTCAATTATAGCTCTCAAATAATGCAAACAGGAGACATGTCTGATGTTTATAGTCGAAATGTTTGTGTAGACAGTTATAAGAGAACACTTACTGAAGGGATGCCAAACAAATGTAATGAATGGGATGGTTTATTAAATCATAATAACCATCTAATGTGCCAAAAGAACATGAATCAAGAGAAACCTCACAAAGGTGATGATTGTGGTGATTCTTGTAATAAAACTGACACTCTGGAGACTCACAAGAGGACACATACAGGAGAGAAACCTTACAAGTGTGATGTTTGTGGTGCTTCAGTTACTCATGCTGCCAATCTGAATGTTCATAAGAGAACACATACTGGAGAGAAACCTTACAAGTGTGATGTTTGTGGTGCTTCTTTTACTCAAGCTGGCAGTCTGAAGAAACATAAGAGAACACATACAGGAGAGAAACCTTACAAGTGTGATGTTTGTGATGCTTCTTTTACTCGTACTGACAATCTGAATGTTCATAAGAGAACACATACTGGAGAGAAACCTTATAAGTGTTATGTTTGTGGTGTTTCTTTTACTCATGCTGGCAGTCTGGAGGGTCATAAGAGAACACATACAGGAGAGAAACCTTACAAGTGTGATGTTTGTGGTCATTTTTTTACTGAAGTTGGCAGTCTGAAGAAACATAAGAGAACACATACAGGAGAGAAACCTTACAAGTGTGATGTTTGTGATGCTTCTTTTACTCGTACTGACAATCTGAATGTTCATAAGAGAACACATACAGGAGAGAAACCTTACAAGTGTGATGTTTGTGGTGCTTCTTTTACTGAAGTTGGCAGTCTGAAGAAACATAAGAGAACACATACAGGAGAGAAACCTTACAAGTGTGATGTTTGTGGTGCTTCTTTTACTCAAGCTGGCAATCTAAAGGACCATAAGAGAACACATACAGGAGAGAAACCTTACAAGTGTGATGTTTGTGGTGCTTCATTTACTCATGCTGGCAATCTAAAGGACCATAAGAGAACACATACAGGAGATAAACCTTACAAGTGTGATGTTTGTGGTGCTTCATTTACTGATGCTGGCACTCTGAAGAAACATAAGAGAACACATACAGGAGAGAAACCTTACAAGTGTGATGTTTGTGGTGCTTCATTTACTAGGGCTGACACTCTGAATGTTCATAAGAGAACACATACTGGAGAGAAACCTTACAAGTGTGATGTTTGTGATGCTTCTTTTACTCGTACTGACAATCTGAATGTTCATAAGAGAACACATACTGGAGAGAAACCTTATAAGTGTTATGTTTGTGGTGTTTCTTTTACTCATGCTGGCAGTCTGGAGGGTCATAAGAGAACACATACAGGAGAGAAACCTTACAAGTGTGATGTTTGTGGTGCTTCTTTTACTCAAGCTGGCCATCTAAAGGACCATAAGAGAACACATACAGGAGAGAAACCTTACAAGTGTGATGTTTGTGGTGCTTCTTTTACTCATGTTGGCAGTCTGGAGGGTCATAAGAGAACACATACAGGAGAGAAACCTTACAAGTGTGATGTTTGTGGTGCTTCATTTACTCGTGCTGACACTCTGAAGAAACATAAGAGAACACATACAGGAGAGAAACCTTACAAGTGTGATGTTTGTGGTGCTTCATTTACTAGTGCTGACACTTTGAATGTTCATAAGAGAACACATACTGGAGAGAAACCTTACAAGTGTGATGTTTGTGGTGCTTCTTTTACTCAAGCTGGCAGTCTGAAAATTCATAAGAGAACACATACAGGAGAGAAACCTTACAAGTGTGATATTTGTGGTGCTTCTTTTACTCATGCTGGCAGTCTGGAGGGTCATAAGAGAACACATACAGGAGAGAAACCTTATAAGTGTGATGTTTGTGGGGCTTCTTTTACTCATGTTGGCAGTCTGGAGGGTCATAAGAGAACACATACAGGAGAGAAACCTTACAAGTGTGATGTTTGTGGTGCTTCTTTTACTGAAGTTGGCAATCTGAAGAAACATAAGAGAACACATACAGGAGAGAAACCTTACAAGTGTGATGTTTGTGGTGCTTTATTTATTCATGCTAGCACTCTGAATGTTCATATGAGAACACATACGGGAGAGAAACCTTACAAGTGTGATGTTTGTAGTGCTTCTTTTACTCAAACTGGCAGTCTGAAGTATCATGAGAGAAGACATACTGGAAAGAAACCTTACAAGTGTGATGATTGTGGTGCTTCTGTTACTCATGCTGGCAGTCTTAAGGAGCATATGAGAACACATACAGGAGAGAAACCTTACAAGTGTGATGTTTGTGATGCTTCATTTACTCATGCTGGCAATCTAAAGGACCATAAGAGAACACATACAGGAGATAAACCTTACAAGTGTGATGTTTGTGGTGCTTCATTTACTCGTGCTGACACTCTGAATGTTCATAAGAGAACACATACAGGAGAGAAACCTTACAAGTGGGATGTTTGTGGTGCTTCTTTTACTCAAACTGGCAGTCTGAAGTATCATGAGAGAAGACATACTGGAAAGAAACCTTACAAGTGTGATGATTGTGGTGCTTCTGTTACTCATGCTGGCAGTCTTAAGGAGCATATGAGAACACATACAGGAGAGAAACCTTACAAGTGATGATTGTGGTGCTTAGTTTACTCAATCTAGCAATCTGAAACACCATAAAAGATTACATACAAGGGAGAAACCTTACTAGTGTGATATTTGTGGTGCTTCGTTGACTTAATCTAGCAGTGTGAAAGATCACGAAAGAACACATACAGGGGGGAGAGAGGAGACAGGAACACATACAGGGGAGAGAGAGAGAGAGAGAGATCCTATTTGAAGATATGGATGATCAATGAGAAATGTTGAAGAATTCAATCAATTTGGCTGCAGAAAAAACTGTTCCAAAATTAAAGAAAACGGGTTATAAGACATGGATGACAAAAGAAAAATTTTACAATAAATGGAAACAAGAAGAAAGAACAAAAATAGTCTTGCCAAATATGAAGAAATTCACAGAAAAATTACCATTATGAAGGAGGCAAAAGAATCATGGCTAGAGAAACATTGCATAGAAATTGAAATACAACAACAGTAAAAATACCAAACTAATGCACAAAATAAGTCAGAAGCTTACTAATCAAAGAACATGTACATCAGCAGGCTGCCTAAGGACAAAAAATGGAAAAAAGTATAATAGAAAAAGATCAGATTTTACATGTATGTGTGACGAAACGGATAAAGAACGGCAGAGCTCTGCATAATATCCCTTTGAAGGGAGTGCGATGCGTTGGTCTCCCTTGAATTAATATCAATTAATAGGGGATTCCCCGTCGAAAAATAGTGCGGGGCGGAGCTATTCTAGTTATTTATGGAAAATCTAGAATGTTCTCCCAAGTGCGTACCTGGTAGAGATCTCTAAGTTCACGAGTGCTTCATGCAGCACGGGGTTGGTGGAACTTATCGTGACTCTGGTTTTCTTCATGAATCATGAAAGTCACGCGGCCCGGGTAGGCGAGTGGAAGGCGCACTGACTTTGTCGTGAGCAGTCGCCCACCAGACCTCAGCGTGGAGAGATCATGGCCAGCAGGCTGCAGTAATTTGGATGTCAATAGTCGCGGCCAGAGCGGACATCTGCAGTCAAAGTTTGTGATGTTTCAATCACAGGTTAGTTGAGTACTTATTCTATTATTTAATTGTTGTCGTGATGCCGTGATGATTCCCGGAATGAATTAATTGCCATCGCAAAATTGAGTTGTCGCGTAGCGTTATCCGTTACAGTTGGCGGTTTGCATTTTTAAGTAGGCTTTATCGATCAGCAATGTAATGTGTTACCTGACGGAACAAGCCGTATTCCACAGCGAGTGGTGTGTAAATAAAATAGGCCGAACGATGTGCGTTACAGTGTGTAGCAGTTACGGGTTTGGTTTATTCATTACGCAGGCAAGGCGACAGTTTGTCCGTCATGACATCAACATGCTAGACGCTGTAAATGATAAGGTATAGCTTATTATTAGAAATGTGTAATGTGCTTCGTGACATTAGAATGGTAACGTACTTGTTCTATCAGTGATGGTGATGTTTCGAGGAATCAAGGTGAAATCAGCAGTGGTGTATTTGCTGTATGCAGATAGCAGTGTTATTCCGCGTAAGCCGAATGGCGTTGCATCGGTAGGATACCAATTGATAAGAAGTACTCATGATACTATTGTGACTGCTTGTTGTCCTGTCCGTCCGCCAGGATGACCGTGCGTGTTCCATCTTACGTTTGTCTAGGCAGCGGGAGGTAGGCCGGTACCCCAATCCGATCGGTACTAGGTCCGACCCAATGCAATCGTGCATATCCGATGAGTGAACATACCCGATCGAGGGTGATGCGGCACTCCGTAATTCGAGGCCGAGGTGTCTAGATAGATCGAGGTTTGAACCTAACCGTTTCTGTCTCTAATATTCTACTCTTCTGGAACCCTGACTCGGTTCATGGAGTACTTGGAGTACTGCCGTGAGGTAGTAGTTGGGAGGGGCATAACCCCCCCCCCCCCCCCCCCCCCCCCTCCCCCCAAAAGGTGGAGCCAGAGTTTGGTAGTGGAGTCTGGAGGTTTGCTACATTGGATGACGTGACTTAAGTCGTCACGGGACAAGGTACACGAGACCCACAGTAGCTGTGGGAAAGTGTAGTGGTGGATGGCCACCACAGCTGTGCTCGACCGGCACAGGGATGACTGACCTGAAAGATAGTCAGTGAATAAGAGGGCAACTCAGGATCTGGGGCAGGGATCCCAGACCTGACACTATGGCTGTGATATGATTTTGCTATTTAAGTGTAACAAGTCATGAGTTCTCCTTAGTTAAGGCTATAGTAATGAATTATCAGGAGTATAATTCATTATGGACATATAGTTATTAATGTGTGTAATTCATCAGTCCATGGGTGAAGGGATTGATGAATTGATGAGTCTGTCAGGAAGGAGATGTCCGGCTGGACACCTTCTCGATACAGTAATCCCTACACTGAAAGGAAAGTAAGTGTATATGTTGATTGAGGCTGGGAGATGAAACCGGATTGGACTGGCACCAGGCGAAGGATGCTTGACCGAGTCATACAGTCGACTCTGGTGCTAGGGGTTATATGTAGCCCAGAAGTGTTACTTGACTGAACAGGTGTGCTATTGCTTTTTCTACCATCATTATGCCTATATATTATAGTGACTAGGTAGATCTATGATGTGATGATTTCATACTCATGTTGGTAGACATGAGGAATGTCTGAGAGGCAGGTGACAGGGTGGAGATGCTGGTAGTCTTTGTTGTAGTTGAGTACTCACACCAACCTCTCCGTGTTTCAGGATCTGTTATTACTATACAGAAGAAGATTCAAGAGCTGCACCATGAGCTCTATGGGCCCACTCATTCCAGTGCCTATCCAGAAGTTGATTGAGGCTATACTGGGAGTGGTTGTCTGATTCTGCGAGATCAATGTTGGAAGGAGCTGAGTGCTGAATAAGTCGGTAGGTCTAGGTTAGGACCTCCGTCAAGAGTCCGACGAGTGTCATCCGATCCTGAGAGGATCCAACACTGAAACGTCTGGTGATTCAAGCCAGTGAAGCACTGGTGACATTCAGTCTCTGTGTAAACCTTGGTAATTGCAAGGGAGTGACCTTTCAAGTTGTGCAGAGTGATCATTGTTACCGGTCACCATGACCTGTGTTATATGCTTCTGGCCCGGCTGGGTTATGGGACACCATGTATCAGTTGATGCTTACATAGTGGTTTTACATTGGTTACCTTTATGAAGCCAACATGTGGTCCAGTGAACTAGGACATTGATTACAACATGGGTGGAAACACCAGAGTGAAATGTTTAAGGTAGGGAGCTACCTCATACGAACATGATGAACTGTTGACAATGTTTGTGAAGGTAGGGAGTTACCTCATGCCAACGTGATGAACTGTTGACAGTGTATGCTAGGTTGTGATTACTACCCATGGATCAGGGTAGGTACATAATACTGTGTGAAGATCTATTGTCCAAGGACATGGAACTAAGGTGAAGTGTTTAGTCACCTGATAGACTTTACCAGTGACATTGTGTGTTCGTGTGGAGCAACCGCGTATTATGTAAGTGACAGATCAGTGTGTGGGTCACTGATGAGATAGAAGAGTGACCTGGCTCTTGTGTATTTTGAGACGGTGCTACATGTATTTTTTCTGCAAGTGGGAGACCGCTAATGTTCTAGGGTCGGCCCAGACTTCATCAGGAGTGTGACGAGGGAAATAGTACGACAGCAAGGAAGGATCCTTGTTCATCAGTGCAGTGTCAGTCAGGCAGTGGTACGGCGCTTGATCAGCCCTTGCTTGGTTCTCTGGGTGAAGAGGGAACTTTGGAGAGGCAGCAGACCTTGGAGTTCCAGTCCACTGGAGGAGCCTGGGTGAGTCGCTACCACGACTGGACAACCGCACGAGCTATCGTCCGCCTCCATGATGAATACTCATCTGCGTCTTTGATCTTGTACATAGTTCTTCTAGTCTGGCTTTCAGCCATCCTTCTCTGTGTTGTGGTTGACGTAGTTCAGAATTAAATTTTTGTTCTCTTAGCTATGACTTTGTGCAGTGATATGACTGGTGTCTGGTCCGAGCCCCTTGGGGTTTGGAACCCTAGGTGAGGGAGGGGAGGTTAAGCTGTCCCGGCTTGTGTGGGGCCTGGTAGATGTGGAGTGCTATTGAGGTGGTTGGAGCAAAGGCAGGGGATAGTATCTATCGTGGCAAACCAGTCCAAGCCCCGGCGGTCTTGTCACAGTATGGTCAGATTATGTGAAAAACCTTTATGATGATATCAGAAGAACAGTATGATATTCAAATTAATAATGAAGGACCATCAATTTTGAAGATAAGGTTCAGAATGCTCTTAACCATATGAAAACTGGCAAGACCCCCGGTTCAGGCAGCATCACAACATAAATGATTAATGCTTTAGAAGAATATGGAATAGATAAAGTTACCAGACTGCTGAATACAATATATGATACTGGAGATATACCTCATGAATTATGTAATTCTGTATTTATTGCAATCCCAAAGAAATGAAGAGCCTTGGAATGTAATCAACATTGAACAATTAGTATAATGAGTCACATCACGAAGATTTTGTTAAGAATTATCATGCAAAAAGTTAGGAAGAAAATACAACCTGAGGTAGGAAAAGAACAATGTGGGTTTGTAGAAGGCAAAGGTACAGTAAATGCTGTGTATATACTGAGAATAGTAATTGAACAATCTATAGAAGTGAACAAAGATCTACACCTTTGCTTTATTGATATACAAAGGCTTTCAATAAAGTGAGACATGTCGACATGATTGTGGTATACTGACTCACAAGCCGTTACTAGCTGTCAAGATCTCCTCAAATTAAAACTAAATTGTACTAGAATGTAAACCACTGGTACCATTAAACTTGAAGGATAATGGAAAATCGACACCGCCCCGGATTGGAAAACACACACTTCAGGAATCAAGAGCGGATATGGGGTAAAACTTCAACTCGGAGAAAGTTGAGATATAAACAGCGACAATCAATTTCCGGCCTCATTTGTACCAACAAAACAGCGACTGGTCACAAACCAAGATGTGCCTGCGGAATGGTAACTTTTTAACTCGCCACGACTAAGTGAGAAAATTGCTTAAAGAGAAGAAGGACCATACATCCAGCAGCCAGTATTTGGAAACAAACAAATCTATGACCTTACTTCTTGGTGATGTCAAATGTTGACACGTATTGTGAAGCTGTCGTGTTTTGATGAGGTGAATATAATTTATTTTAAATCTTAGATTAAGTGTGAGAATTTTTCCTAGAAGAAGAGTGGGTAAGTTGATTTGTGAACACGTGTGGTGAATTCTTAAGGAGTTAATTATAATTAATGGTTATAGTTATAGATAAACTATTCATTAAGAATACCCATAGTGAATGTTATTTTCTCCCAGCTAAACAACCTAGTTAATGTATAAAGCATTAGACACATGTTGTAAATTTTTATTTCTTAAGCAACTCAATCTACAATTAGAGTGGTGTCTTAAGGAAACTCAGAATTCTTAGTACAGTGATAAGGACATAATGTATATGTGCTCACTTGTAAGATTAAAAACTAGTTTAAATGTGCCAGCACTAATAGAGAATTTAGTGGAATGTGTATAGTCAAGTAGATTGAGCACATTAGTCAGTAGATTTACTTTTTGACTTGAGCACATGGACAAACAAATAGTTTTCTGATAATTTATGAACACATGAGAACCAACAAGAGTTCTACAGGTATCATAATTTGTGTGATGGCTCAGCACACATGGGGTAAGGCAAATATATAGACATGGCTGGTAACCATGGGCAATAATAATATTTGTGCCACATAATAGTGTGTAACCAACCGCCATGCAAGAAGTATTTTAATTCATAATGCCTGAATGTGAATTGGATATATCACCTAAATTGTATGTATTTTATGAGAACATGTGATAACTCATGGATTTCATGTTGCTAAATCCTGGGTGAATTGCATAAGTGAGTCAAATGTATTTTCAATGTTGTAAACATATGGAATTAATGTTTGTGCCACACAATGATAATACTTAGTCAACCGGCATGGTAGAATGGGTAAGATTCATAATGCCTGACTGTAGACTGAGTAGATCACATAAATCTATGAAAATAAGGGATGACATCCTGATGTCATAAAACATATGATGCAGTATCCTTTGAGAATCTCATAATTATGATCACTATGTCATTGCTGATAACATGTCTGTGAGGATTCATGTGTGAATTCATCATTGTTAAACATATGTGAATGTATCATTTGTAAACCACCTCAGTATGAATGATTAATTATCAATCAGGAAATATTATAATTTCTGATGAGGGAGGAGATTTGATGGTAATATCATGGTTATTGAACCTGTGAATTTATCAGGGGTAAAGCACCTACATATGCATGATTGTCATCCATACAGATATGATTGTCTGATGAATGGGTGATATCTCAGCGTGATGCCAATGGTGTAAACATGTTATGTTGTCATTTGGAAATCACATAAGTACCCACTTTACATGACAGTATGAAGGATGTGTGATGAATGATTCCTATATGATCACCCATACCAATATGAATGTGTCTATAGACTGCGTGAAATGATCATACATACATAGGAATGGTGTCAGAGTTGAGTGAGTGAGTGAAGTTACATGCGGAGTGAGAGAGAGGGAGTATAAGCCAACAGTCAATCTCACGGTAGCCGGCAACTTGATGTGAAATGCCTTGACTATCACCAGAGAACTGCTTCAGTGTAACCCATAAACTAAATAATAATTTAGTACACTCCGGCGCGTAACACCACTTTGTATAAAATATCATACTTATTCCTATCATCTAGGTTTGTGCGCTAAGCACGACACAAACCATATCATACATTACGCATAGCACCAGCATCTGTGTTTGTAAGTTAAGCACAATCCCACTTTGTAGTTCATGTTAACACATATGGTCTATTGTGATGATAATAATGTACTACAAAGATAATGATGATGCCTGTAATGTAATGAAAATGATATAACAATGATTATGATGATAATGTTAGAATCATTGGCACCTTGCCGTCTTGACAGACGATAGTTTGTGCTTTAAAAAGGCATAATAACTTTTAACTATGGCGGTAGCGAGTGTGACTGATAAGGCCAATTTGCGCTGTAAATGTCCGTTCACAGTGGGTGCATGTGAACACGTGGTCATTTCCACCATCATGCACCATCTTACGTCTCAAACGCTTGGTGTGTGCCTTTTCTGCAATAATTTTCTCCTTTGACTTTATTCCATTTCCATTTCTGATATTTGCCCTCCATGCAACACGTTCAGCGGCGACTTGCTCCCAATGTGCATTATCAATGCCTGTATCAATCATGTCCCGCTTACACACATCTTTGTATCGTAGTAGAGGCCGACCCTGAGATCTCTTACCCATCTGTAATTCACCAAATAAGATATCCTTTGGTATTCTACCATCATCCATCCTCCTAAGATGTCCTATCCATCTAAGTCTACGAAGACTGAGCATGGAATAAACTGTCACACAACCTGATCTTTCCAATACTTCAGTATTTGTGATTTTGTCTTGCCACTTAATACCAAGAATTCTTCGCAGACACCGCATATGAAAGCTGTTTAAATTGTTCTCTTGGTGTGAGTAAGTTGTCCAGGTTTCACTGCCATAGAGAAGAGTACTAAGGACACAGGCTTGATAGACAAGGACTTTTGTTTTGGCAGTAAGCTTCCTGTTCTCCCAGACTCTTTTTCTTAACCTGTTCATTGTTGTTGCTGCCTTACCAATCCGGATGTTGATTTCCTGATCTAGAGATAATTTGCTATTTACCACTGATCCTAGATATGTAAAATGGTCTACTATCTCTAGTTCGGCGTCGTCAATAAAGATTGATGGTATCCCATGTGCACCTTGTGACATAATCTGTGTCTTCTTTTTGCTAATTGTTAAACCAAATTCAGAACAAGCATTGGAGAATGCAGATAGTAGACATTGCAATTCTTCCTCAGAGTGGGTCGTAACTGCAGCATCATCTGCAAAAAGCAACTCTCTGATCAGTACCCTCCTAATTTTGGTCTTAGCCTTCAATCTCTGAGCATTGTAGAGGCCACCATCTGAGCGTGAGTGAATGTATATACCACCATCCTGATCACGAAATGCATATTTCAGTAGAAGTGAAAAGTATATTCCAAAGAGGGTGGGAGCTAGTACACAACCTTGCTTAACTCCACTCTTGATTTCAAATTCTTCAGAAGTTGCACCATCAAACTTGATTATACCCTTCATGCCTGTGTGGAACGATTCCACAATGGACAGAAGAGTTGGTAATGTTAGAATAATGTAATGAATTCTAATGTCATAAGCATGATAATAATGATGATGATTATAATGACAATGTAATAATTATGAAAAGAATGATAATGATTGTAATTACAATGATTATAACAACCATGATTGTGGGATAATAAATGAGAACCATATGAAATGGACTGAAATAGTGTCTAGGGGAAAATGATTCAAGAGGTCCCTCAGGTTCGCCGTATGAAGGCAGTTGATTCGAGACATTTTCTTTCCTAAAAGACTCCAGGAATAGAGTAGTTATTGGCTCTTATGAAAGAAGAATGGGATGATGGTCGAATAGACTCCACCCACATTACAAGATAAACTACCTTCCTGAAGACTAAAACAGAGAATAGGCCACTTAACCACAGATCTCTATCAAGTTGTTATCCTTAAATACAATATCTGAGACTGTGTGTTGGTCGACCTCCCACTGGATTCTCTGCACATATACAACCACAGTAGCACATTTCTCTACGACAACAAACAGTGTAACACTGGTCACGTAGACAATGAAAAACTCTCCTGACGAACATATATGTTTATTGCCAGACTCTCATTAGCTGGAAATATGAGACTCTGTCTCCCTACAATCTATCAAAACATCAACAAAGCCATTACATTATCAAGTAATGCATTCAATTCTAATCTAACACTCCCTCCTCCTCTTCTCTTCCCTACCCCTACATGATGTCGATCACACCGAAAAACCCACCAGAACATAGATCAAATATCTGCCTGGTGATTGTGACTTTGTTATAACTAAGTTCGTGCAGATACCACCATTCCACCTTTGACCAAACTCCACACTGTGCCACTGAGGTAAAGCAAGGTTTCCTGGATCCTGAACAAGGTAATGGGGATACGGCTTAAACGTTGATATGATACAGTCATAATTGACCAACAAAAAGGAACTGTTCTCAAGTGGTCCCTTCTATAAAAATAATGATGGTGTGTGACTTGATGTCTGGATTACTCGATCTGGCATTGGTCTTGAGAGGATAAAAATATCTGCATAAAGTAGGGATTTCAACCCTTGAGAAAAACGTCCATCAGTTAGGAAAAGTTGTAGCACGAATGCTCAACGACGTACTGGGGTTGTTGGTGAAGGAAGGACTCTCCATAAGCATTGGGTCATCGCTAGTTGAACCTCTCTAGGCGATCTCCCGAAGGTTGTAAGACTTGCATACTTCATCGTGGAAAAAGATGAAGTCTCAAATGTCTCAGCACGACATTTAAACAAACCAGAGAAGTGTAGCTGGGTTCATATTTACTTCAAATTATGACGACCTCTCAGAAGGAAAGAACCATTCCGTCTGTGCCTCCGCCAACATTCTGGAACGAATAAAGCACAGACTCTCAACAAAGTCGCTGGGGTCTCCAACGACCAAAAAAACTCTATGCGTTGGTGTCATCGCTGGCTGAACATATATAGGCGATCTCCCGTATGATAAATGGGTAACATGCTTCGTCGAAAGAAAAAGATGAATCCACAATGTCTCAGTGGGACATTGTAATAAACAGGAAGATTCGTATTGGTTTCATAGTTCACTCCAGTGCATATGACTGCTCACATCGAGAGTAACCTCCAGTCCGTAAAATGTTGCAGAATATAAACTCCCTGATCTTCCAGGAAGCAAATTGGCGCCATCTCTCGTCAACCGCCAGTGCTGAGTAGTTGAACCAAAAAAGGAGATACCACCGTCTGGAGTTTCTTCCAGTGGCCAGAAGAAAAATAGGGGATTATTTCCCCCGGCCTCCCATTTCCTGGAAGGAATGCCGGGGTTCCCTAAGTGCTGAGTGGCTTCTCCTCTGCACAACCAAGCCACTAAGTTTTGACTCAGTAAAAATCAGCCAAGATGTTGTAGACTAAGATCCAGCTAAGATCTAGCCAAAATCCGACCAAAATGTTCCCCGCCGGTTGCCTCAATTGTCTGCAAATCAAAATGACAAGCCATGAATATTCTAGCTTATTATGCAGGTTCATAAAACTCACAGAGACAACAACGGAACATATAGGTAGAGGACAAACCTCATATCATGAGGGGCGGTATCACCTGTGCGCCTGTATCGTAGGGGTATATTTGGCGGGAAAATGGGGCGGTACCCTGAACACTCGACCAACCTCACCGAACAGGACATCACAGATACCAAATGGAGATATATTCTCCCACATACAAACACTCCTCTATATGGGAGGACATCAATCTGTTATACAACATGCACGGGGTGGGGTGTGTGATTAAAATCGAAGTTGTGGAAATATTGGCTCCAATGACTTGTTATTGTGGCAAGTGGCAAACACTGCACGAGTTACGGCAGGTAAAAATGAGTATGTAGGTATGTGAACCGTTCTCATAAATATGATTGAGCCACGACATACACGATCCACCAAAATTCGACAAAAGCAATGGGGTGTCTTATCTGTGTCCCCAGGCTGTCATACACACCAAATATAGGTTCCGTCCCCGGCATATTCTGCACACAGATAAAGTAAAGATTCACACACACAATATATATAGGTGCGTACAGTAACTGAATCTTTAACAAAGGCATTATGTAACACCTGAACACTTTACCATAAGTCAAGTAAAGCTAGGTTCTCCCCTAATTGAGAATGAACCAAAAGTGAAGATAGATTGAACTCTGCAGACACAGTACAAAATTTACAGAGACATCATACTCTTCAAAAGAAGATGAAGTAGTGATCATAGCATGATAAGAATTGGATAAGAATTGTAAGCATAGGCATATAGGACAGTGGTATGTATAGACGTTAAAATCTCAGGCTGTCTTCCTTACAGAAGTATCGGTGCCGTAGCAGACTCCGCAAAAATACATACATAATATGTAGTATGACTTCTAATATCAAACAAAGATTGTATTCATTAGCTAATACAAATCTTATCATTCAAAAAAACATAATGTATGCTCACCAATGCAACATAGAGGCAAAAATGGCCCCATAGGGGCTACACCCGCTCCCCGAAAAAAACACGTCTACATAGTTGGAACTTCCAGACTCAAGTGACTAGGTCTGGTCCCGCCTGGAAGTTTTACCAGATTATTCCAGGCTATTCTGAGCGACGGGCAAATTCCTTGCCTCTCTCTGAGTACTGGCATACCTTCCCATAAAAGGTAGTGCCAGTCTCTCACACATGAAATCAGTCGTTCCAAGAAATGTTATTTATAATCGTCTGCAAGCTGGCGCGAACTGGGGACAGTATGTCACATAAGTCCCCCAATTCAGCTTGTTGAGTACCACAAGCAAGACCAGTTAAACCAGCTTCCAGGCTCCACATGGTAACCATCTCCTCTGCTCCTTGGTGCCTCTCATAAACTCTCCACTTCCCAATCCTACTTCCGCCTGAGTTGTCCATACTATTCCTCCTAGCTCACCAATTCTGCTGCCATAAATCACAAATCTTCCTCTTCCTGAGCCGCCTGCATTCATATTCTGAAGGTATATTGGCGAACTCAGTAATAAAATAGAGGTTTTACTCTACCTCTAAAGACGTGTGTGAACGAAAAAGAAACGACTCCATTGGTCCTCCTCTGTTCTCACAACATCAAAAAAATAGAAATCCCATCCGTAAATTCCCACCTTCGGATGCCGATTCTATCCAAGAGCAATGTTGGGTCCCTTCCACTAACCTCAATCACGTCGGCAAACGGAACCGATAAAAAGAGAGACTAGCACTTCATGCTAGTTTATTTCTCCTATTTTGCCTACCACCAAGAATCTAAAAAAAACTGCGGCCGAAAGGAGTTAAACATAGAGCGTCCTCTATGACTCAATTAATTCTGGCGATGCGCAATAAGCCTTAGTTCCGAGGTTTACTTTAGGTAAATGTTGCTCTGTTTATGACCAATTTGGAAAGGGTAACATTCTCTTCCCTCCAACACCGATGTCTATTGTTGAGTCCAAGGTAAATCTACTCCGTTCGTTATAGTCTAACTCGGCCGTCTTGTTGACGTAATCTCAACTCAACACCAAGAATCCTTTGTCCTCAGTAGAAGTTTAATGCATCAGCTGGTTGATGATTCAATGTTTATCAACAGTGCTGCAGCCCTTCCGGTGTACGCGCCCAATCTTCATGACGTATGACCTGCAGGTCTTTCCTGGAATGCGATCAATGCAGCTGAACAAACGTGCTAGTTTCAGTATCACCCCGCCTCCTCCTATTGTTACTGGCTTGTCGGTCTAAAGACTGTTTCGGCCTGTTTGCACGGCGAATGTCGTGTTGGGCAAACTGAACTAGGTCAACATTGCATTAACTTCTCCTCTGACCTAGATTCCAATCACTTGGCTATCTGTACCTGAGTCCAAGTGAAAATTAATTACTCTAAGCAGTAGGATCCTCGAAGTTACGTTTTAAAAATGTCATGCTATAGAATAATTTAAAAAACTTCTCCTGCTAGTAGCATTGAGGTATAAAAGTCTACTATTCGTAGAACAACAAGAGATTACTTATCCGGAATAAAACTCTCTTGTAAATATATATATAGTAAGGAATATATTGTAAATATAATACTGTGCACTGTTCCTTACAATTTCCCGTTGGCTGAAATAAAGAAGTATACTTTCTCTGTCATTTTACCTCGCTAAATGGACGGTAAAGATTAAAACCAACAGTACTAAAGAGAAAGAAGGTAGAGCTCCGCTCTAGCTCTCTCCCCCTGTCATACGTGAAGACGTGGTCCTCCTGAACGTTTCATATTGTTATATATATGAAGATGAATATGACAGTTCATGAAACTATCCTGGAAAGCTAAAGCTGCCGGCATGTTCCATGTTCCCCTGAAATGAGGATAAAAGAAAAGAGGTCGACGCTTCGGGCTGTGTCATCCCTTTGTAGATTGGAGAGTAACTAGGTGGGGTCTCTCCTAAAAATGACGTACGACTTCTCCTAATTCGGGATTAAGGCGAATGAAGATCAATACACCCCAACGCTTATTTCGACTTTACATAATAAGAAGTAGATGAAGCTTCTACGACTGAAAGCATATGAAAGTCCTTTAAAGGTTCCCGAAATTCAACTGCACGTCTTTCGATAGTGTTTAGCACAACGCTTCTAAGCAAAATGCAGCTGGAAAAAAAAACCTCTGTGCCAAAAGTGACACGAAAGGTCGACCAGCCCAGAAGTACGGTGCTGATCTATTTATAACCCGGATGTGGCATATAAAGGTCCTGGGGATCCCCAAAGAGTGTTCCCTAATCACCTTACGCCTTCCAGTAGTTCACACATGTAGAATCTAACGAAAAGGATGAAAATCGGGATTCCCGACTAGGGTTTACGCTCCGTAATGATACATTGCGTCTTCTTTTCTGTCTACCTGTGGAACAATAATGGCGGGGGACACTTGGCCTACTTCATTACATGGGAGAGGTGTAAAAATGATGGATATATTTCCCCCTGGCTTCCTAACCAAATATATGGATATTAAAAAAGTTTTACCAGAAGCTTTACGGGAAAATAACTAGTTGCCTAAGTCCTATAAAAAATTGAATTGCCTTTATGTTGCTGGTGAATTACAACCAAATTAAAATAACAACAGATTGTTATGGCAATAGTTATGGCACAAATGTTGGCACAAATCACATGGCACTTGTTGACAACTAGTTAATACACATAAGTGGTCATATGTGATCAGATGATGATATAAAAAACTCTCACATAATCAAAATTCACTTATGGACCATCAAAACACCATCTGTGAACATCATTACTCAGATGACGTCACATGAACAATCTATCAATTCAACGCCGCTCCACCTGTGAGGTAACATAGAATTTTCCATGTCAGTATCAGCAACCTTGAAATTATTAGGAAGAATCTGAACTCGATCATATTGAAAGAAGGAAGAAAACAATATCCCGGCGTGCGTCCCAATTTATGTGGGATAATAAATGAGAACCATATGAAATGGACTGAAATAGTGTCTAGGGGAAAATGATTCAAGAGGTCCCTCAGGTTCGCCGTATGAAGGCAGTTGATTCGAGACATTTTCTTTCCTAAAAGACTCCAGGAATAGAGTAGTTATTGCCTCTTATGAAAGAAGAATGGGATGATGGTCGAATAGACTCCACCCACATTACAAGATAAACTACCTTCCTGAAGACTAAAACAGAGAATAGGCCACTTAACCACAGATCTCTATCAAGTTGTTATCCTTAAATACAATATCTGAGACTGTGTGTTGGTCGACCTCCCACTGGATTCTCTGCACATATACAACCACAGTAGCACATTTCTCTACGACAACAAACAGTGTAACACTGGTCACGTAGACAATGAAAACTCTCCTGACGAACATATATGTTTATTGCCAGACTCTCATTAGCTGGAAATATGAGACTCTGTCTCCCTACAATCTATCAAAACATCAACAAAGCCATTACATTATCAAGTAATGCATTCAATTCTAATCTAACACTCCCTCCTCCTCTTCTCTTCCCTACCCCTACATGATGTCGATCACACCGAAAAACCCACCAGAACATAGATCAAATATCTGCCTGGTGATTGTGTCTTTGTTATAACTAAGTTCGTGCAGATACCACCATTCCACCTTTGACCAAACTCCACACTGTGCCACTGAGGTAAAGCAAGGTTTCCTGGATCCTGAACAAGGTAATGGGGATACGGCTTAAACGTTGATATGATACAGTCATAATTGACCAACAAAAAGGAACTGTTCTCAAGTGGTCCCTTCTATAAAAATAATGATGGTGTGTGACTTGATGTCTGGATTACTCGATCTGGCATTGGTCTTGAGAGGATAAAAATATCTGCATAAAATAGGGATTTCAACCCTTGAGAAAAACGTCCATCAGTTAGGACAAGTTGTAGCACGAATGCTCAACGACGTACTGGGGTTGTTGGTGAAGGAAGGACTCTCCATAAGTATTGGGTCATCGCTAGTTGAACCTCTCTAGGCGATCTCCCGAAGGTTGTAAGACTTGCATACTTCATCGTGGAAAAAGATGAAGTCTCAAATGTCTCAGCACGACATTTAAACAAACCAGAGAAGTGTAGCTGGGTTCATATTTACTTCAAATTATGACGACCTCTCAGAAGGAAAGAACCATTCCGTCTGTGCCTCCGCCAACATTCTGGAACGAATAAAGCACAGACTCTCAACAAAGTCGCTGGGATCTCCAACGACCAAAAAAACTCTATGCGTTGGTGTCATCGCTGGCTGAACATATATAGGCGATCTCCCGTATGATAAATGGGTAACATGCTTCGTCGAAAGAAAAAGATGAATCCACAATGTCTCAGTGGGACATTGTAATAAACAGGAAGATTCGTATTGGTTTCATAGTTCACTCCAGTGCATATGACTGCTCACATCGAGAGTAACCGCCAGTCCGTAAAATGTTGCAGAATATAAACTCCCTGATCTTCCAGGAAGCAAATTGGCGCCATCTCTCGTCAACCGCCAGTGCTGAGTAGTTGAACCAAAAAAGGAGATACCTCCGTCTGGAGTTTCTTCCAGTGGCCAGAAGAAAAATAGGGGATTATTTCCCCCGGCCTCCCATTTCCTGGAAGGAATGCCGGGGTTCCCTAAGTGCTGAGTGGCTTCTCCTCTGCACAACCAAGCCACTAAGTTTTGACTCAGTAAAAATCAGCCAAGATGTTGTAGACTAAGATCCAGCTAAGATCTAGCCAAAATCCGACCAAAATGTTCCCCGCCGGTTGCCTCAATTGTCTGCAAATCAAAATGACAAGCCATGAATATTCTAGCTTATTATGCAGGTTCATAAAACTCACAGAGACAACAACGGAACATATAGGTAGAGGACAAACCTTATATCATGAGGGGCGGTATCACCTGTGCGCCTGTATCGTAGGGGTATATTTGGCGGGAAAATGGGGCGGTACCCTGAACACTCGACCAACCTCACCGAACAGGACATCACAGATACCAAATGGAGATATATTCTCCCACATACAAACACTCCTCTATATGGGAGGACATCAATCTGTTATACAACATGCACGGGGTGGGGTGTGTGTGATTAAAATCGAAGTTGTGGAAATATTGGCTCCAATGACTTGTTATTGTGGCAAGTGGCAAACACTGCACGAGTTACGGCAGGTAAAAATGAGTATGTAGGTATGTGAACCGTTCTCATAAATATGATTGAGCCACGACATACACGATCCACCAAAATTCGACAAAAGCAATGGGGTGTCTTATCTGTGTCCCCAGGCTGTCATACACACCAAATATAGGTTCCGTCCCCGGCATATTCTGCACACAGATAAAGTAAAGATTCACACACACAATATATATAGGTGCGTACAGTAACTGAATCTTTAACAAAGGCATTATGTAACACCTGAACACTTTACCATAAGTCAAGTAAAGCTAGGTTCTCCCCTAATTGAGAATGAACCAAAAGTGAAGATAGATTGAACTCTGCAGACACAGTACAAAATTTACAGAGACATCATACTCTTCAAAAGAAGATGAAGTAGTGATCATAGCATGATAAGAATTGGATAAGAATTGTAAGCATAGGAATATAGGACAGTGGTATGTATAGACGTTAAAATCTCAGGCTGTCTTCCTTACAGAAGTATCGGTGCCGTAGCAGACTCCGCAAAAATACATACATAATATGTAGTATGACTTCTAATATCAAACAAAGATTGTATTCATTAGCTAATACAAATCTTATCATTCTAAAAAACATAATGTATGCTCACCAATGCAACATAGAGGCAAAAATGGCCCCATAGGGGCTACACCCGCTCCCCGAAAAAAACACGTCTACATAGTTGGAACTTCCAGACTCAAGTGACTAGGTCTGGTCCCGCCTGGAAGTTTTACCAGATTATTCCAGGCTATTCTGAGCTACGGGCAAATTCCTTGCCTCTCTCTGAGTACTGGCATACCTTCCCATAAAAGGTAGTGCCAGTCTCTCACACATGAAATCAGTCGTTCCAAGAAATGTTATTTATAATCGTCTGCAAGCTGGCGCGAACTGGGGACAGTATGTGTCAATGATGATGATGATAATAATCAATATTACATCCATGAGAATGGAAGAAATCTTCTCACTTGAAGCATTTAAGGAAGAAGAATACACCTGAATGCTATACAAGAAGATACCATAATGTACTTACATTGCTTATAAACAAGCACTCATTAAAATTGGAACTGATTTTAAAAGCCCTTAATGTATCTCATCTCATCTCATCTCATCATGTTCCTCTTGTACCTTGCGGTGTCGAGGTGAAGTATAAACTTCGTGAGAGTGCCCGGTTATGGGCTTCGTATATCGACATTCCCATGGATTCTGTTATTCCCTCCGTCCAGCGTTTACGTGGTCGGCCTCTTCCTCTGTTTCCATCTGGTCTGTACGTCATTGCCTGTTGTGGCATGCTGTTGACTGGTAGCCTACTTGCATGGCCAAACCATTTGACTTGCTGCTTTCTAATAAAATCTAGAGCAGCTTTAACCCCCACTTTAGTCCTGATTTCTTCATTTCTGATCTTATCTCTTCTTGATACGTTGAGTATTCTTCTCAGGAACCTCATCTCTGTTGTTGTGATTTTTCTTTTCTCTTTTTCTGTCATTGTCCAGGTTTGGCATTGGTAGCACAGAGTTGGTAGGAAGATTGTGTTGTAAAGTGCTTTCTTAGTAGTTATTGATACATGTTTGTTCTTTAGTATTGGTGCCATTTGTCCAGTGAGTTGATTTGCCTTATTGCACCTATTTTCGATCTCGTCTTCTGATCTGCCATTTGATGATATTATACTTCCTAGGTACTTGAAGCTCTTTACTTGTTTCAAGGGATGTTCGTTTAGGTGAATTGTTGCTGTTTGTTCTTCTTTAGTTATAGTCATTACCTCTGTTTTGCTTGTGCTAATTTTCATGTTATGTTCCCTACACATTTCGTTTAGACTATTCATGTGGTCTTGTAATTCAGCTTCTGATTTTGCTATTAGTGCTTGGTCGTCCGCAAACAGGAGTTCTCTAATGGTTAGATTTGCAGATGGTTCTTCTTCTGTGTTCTCGTCATGCGGTATTCTTGCTGTCTCTGCTTGGCTGGTTTCTTTACATATGTTGTCTATATATGTTATGAACAAGAGAGGGGACAGGACACAACCTTGTCGTACTCCAGATCTTATGGTGAAGGGTTCTGAGTGTCCTCCAGTTGCTCTCACTATGCATTCACTGTTGTCGTATAAACTTCTACATAGGTTTGTTAGATGTGTACTCACTCCATATTGTTTAAGGATTTCCCACAGCTTGTTTCTATCTACCCTATCAAATGCCTTTTCTTGGTCAACAAAGGCTAAGTAGAGTGTTTCATTGAATTCAATTGATTTTTCTATAAGTTGTCTAAGAGCAAAAATGGCGTCTGTGCATCCTTTGTTTTTCCTAAATCCAAGCTGCGTTTCGCCCTTAATGTATGAGACCCTTTTTCTTGAATAGGAAAAGATGAAGTAGAGAACAAAACTAGATACAGAAGAGAATGGTCAACATAATTGTCAAATTCCCAATCACTCAAGGTATTACTTCTATAAACCTGAGGACAGGCATAGGTGATGATGAAACTGCACATCTGCTAGTTAAACCTTGAACACTTGATAGTGGAAGATTGGATTGAGAGCAAACAACTATGTTGGTGATAACTCCATGAGAACACCATGACTATCTTTCTTCTATGTTTATTTTCTCTAAGAACAGGATTCAGTTTATTGTTGTCACTGGTTACGTTCTTAGGCTTTTACTTGTAAATTCTAATGTCATATTTATGATATTATTAGAATTATGTGATTGATGGAATTTCAGGTAGTGGTCTTATTCATGTCAATCCAGACCTGACTTGGTGAAGATTGAATGCAACACCTGTTGAGTGAGCACATGGTTGAGTGATGCCCTTGATAGAGTACCGCAGAAACTTATCTACCTGCAACCATTCCATTTGTCTCATAGGAGAGGTAATCTTTATGTAAACAATTACCTGCCAAAACAAAGGAAAACCAAGAGCCAAGTTATGTTCTACTACGCCCTGGAACACTAATACTACAATTGATGATAGCCAGAGTGATTCCCAAAGCTGGAAGTGGAGAATCCTTATTGTAGACAGTTCTTTTTTTCAGATCATCCAGGCCAATAAAGGATTAGCATTACATGCCACTGGGGACAAATATAACTGTTAATCAATCAATCAATCATGTGCCATGCCGGAAAGCGTGGGCGGTCATGATTCGCCATTTCACTCGATCACCAGAGTCGTGGATCAGCTCAGTGTTCCTGTCTCGTCCATGCCATGTGGCCAAGCCATCCAGGTATTTTCCTCTCGGTCTTCCTCTTGGTCTGTTCCCCTCGATCTTGCCAGCTGTCACCAAGTTCTCCAGTCCATTTCTTCTCATAACATGTCCAAAAAATTTTGACTGTCTACGTCTAATTTCTCTAATCAATCTACGATTTTCATTTGTCTCTTGTAGTACTTGGTCATTGGTTTTTCTATCTGTCCATGGTATTCTTTGCATTTTCCTCAGAAACCACATTTCTGCAGCCATCAGATGTTTTTCAGCTTGACTGCACATTGTCCAAGTTTCACATCCATACAAAAGAACAGGCTCTATGTATCCCCTCAACACTCTTTTTCTCGTTTCAATTGACATCAATTTATTGGTCAGAATGTTTTTCATCTTGCTAAAGGCTACTTTCGCAATGGCGATTCTTGTTCTAATCTCTTCAAGGCATCTGCCATCAGATGTTATGACTGTTCCGAGATAATTGAACCGATTCACTTGTTGAAGAATATTCCCATTTACTTGTATATTACATTGTGGTACTTCGTTCTTCCTAGTGACGACCATAACCTGTGTCTTCCTACAATTTAATTCCAACCCCAGCTGCTCACTGTGTACAACCACAGCGTCTACTAATTGTTGCAGATCCTGTGCATTGTCTGCAATCAATACTGTATCATCTGCATATCTAATGTTATTTATGTTTCGTCCTCCAATGCTGATTCCATTTAGGTCTTCTACATTTCTGAAAATATTTTCACTGTATAAGGAAAAAAGATCTGGAGACATTACACATCCCTGCCTAACACCTCTCTTAATAGGTTGGTATTGTCCTACTTCATTATCAATTCTTATGGCAGCTTGTTGTTTCCAATATATGTTTTTTATAAGTCTAATGTCTTTCCCATCAATTTGTAGATCTGCAAGCATATCCACAATGTTGACATGTCTTACTCTATCAAAAGCCTTTGTGTAGTCAATAAAGCAAAGATGTATATCCTTGTTTACTTCTAAAGCACGTTCAATAACTGTTCGCAGCATATACACAGCATTTACTGTACCCTTTCCTTCTACAAAACCACATTGTTCTTCCCCTATTTCAGGTTGTATTTTCTTCCTCACTCTTTGCATAACTGTTAATATCTACCTTATAATTTGCACATCAATTCTGTATATTTAATGTATATGTATATGTCCTTATTTCATGACAGGAAATTGTAATTTTGAATGCAATTTACAAAATCCATATTTGTGTTTATTAAATCATAAAAACTGAGGTCATGTCATGTATTGATTGTATTTTACTTGTCATAGTCAAACTGTTTTAAATTACCCTAGTTAGAATTAATTAGTTGGTAGAGGAGAGGCAAGGAACCACTTAAGGGATAACTTGGGTATAAAAGGGAATACAACTTTTTCAGTTATTTGCAGAAGGTATTCCTTGGTTCTCTAAAACTCTATTTCTGGTCTCAACAATTGAGTCAGTACAGCTAAATTAATTAAATGAGCAAGATCACATTGGGAAAAATGATTTTTCATCATTTATCTCTTTGGGATTGAGCCATCAATCACAACGTATCCAACAATGATAAGGATGCTTGAAGATCTACAAATTGATGGAAAAGACCTTAGACTTGTAAAAAACATATATTGGAAACAACAAGCTGCCATCAGAATTGATAATGAAGTAGGTTAATACCAGCCTATTAAGAGAGTTGTGAGACAGGGATATGTAATGTTTCCAGATCTTTTTTCCCTGTACAGTGAAAATATTTTCAGAAATATAGAAGAAATGGAAGGAATCAACATTGGTTGGACGATACATCAATAACATTATATATGCAGATGATACAGTCTTGATTGGAGACAACGAACAGGACATGCAACATTTAGTAAATACGGTTGCACACAGCGAGCAACTAGGGCTAGAATTGAATTGTAAGAAGACACAGATTATGGTAATCAATGGGAAGAAGGAAATACCACAATGTAATATACAAGTAAATTGGTATATTCTTAAACAAGTGAATCGTTACAGTTATCTTGGAACAGTCATAACATCTGATGGGAGATGCCTTGAAGAGATTAGAACAAGAATTTCCAATGCAAAGGTAGCCTTTTGCAAGATGAAAAACATACAGACCAATAAAAAGATATCAATTGAAACGAGAAAAAGAGTGTTGAAGTGCTACATAGAACCTGTACTTTTGTATGGATGTTTATGCGTGGACAATGAGCAGTCAAACTTGAAATCATCTGATGGCTGTGGAAATGTGTTTTCTGAGGAAAATGCAAAGAATACCATGGATAGACAGAAAAACCAATGAACAAGTCCTTCAAGAAACAAATGAAGATCGTAAACTGATTAGAGACATTAGACGTAGACAGTTAAAATATTTTGGGCATGTTATAAGAAGAAATGAATTGGAGAACTTGGTGACGACTGGCAAGATCGAAGGGAAGAGACCAAGGGGAAGACCGAGAAGTAAATACCTGGATGGCCTGGCTATGTGGCATGGTCGAGACATAAACACTGAGCTGATCCACGACTCTGGTGATCAAGTGAGATGGCAAAACATGACTGCCCACGCTTACCGGCACGACATATGATGGATGGGGAAAACAGCAGCCAACTTGAGAGTTTTTATGTCTCAGACATGACTAGTTCGATCATAGTAACTAGTAGTACTGACTCACCTTATGTTATAATTGAATTTCTGTTTAATTTCAGTTGACTTCCAACTATATCCTATATTGGTATGAAAGTTCCTCTTGCCTGCGCATTCTTATTCTGATATCTATATATGTCAACCTATCTCTGTTGACATTGCTACCTAAATAGGTGTATAATTCTGCCTCAATATCTTTTACTTTCCCCATTAATTTTTAGACCTAATTGTTGTGACCTCCTATCCCATGTGTTTAGCTAAATCTTGCATCTCATTTTGTATGTGGGACAGGAGGGCAATGTCATTGTTTTCCAGATCATCCAGCTTCAGTGCACAAGCAGCCAACAGTGGGACCAAATTTAGCTAATTATCAAATATCACGGGAAAAAATTGTTTTGAATTTCTGAAACGTCGCCTTCCATTACCAACAGTGAAGCGATTGGATGGATTACTCAAGCTGAAGTGTAAAATATTGGTACAGGAGTGTCGATTGAGATTTCTCGAGGAATGCCTAAAGACGGGAATATTCCCTCACCGGTATTTCAGATCTCTCAGGGCGGACATAATATGTCCAACAAGAACAAACCTGAGACGACTGACAAAAAACCAGATAGAAGAAACCCAGTCTAAACTGGCCAACCTCAAGCGCACACACAGTTCTGCCTACTACGTCACCAAAGAATTGAGCTTGTATGGCTACTTGAAGTTCACCAAATTCTGTACAGAAACTGTACAAGGTGAAAATCGCAGAGAATGCTCGCCTCAACAAATCACTGAGCACTGAAAAGATAACTACGTCAGTACTAGACAACCCAGAGAAATATGTGAGAAACTTATCGTCGTACGTACTCAACAACATTGAAACGGAAGCCCTTGCATACGGATTAAAATTCTGCATAAAGCCCAAACACATTAACCGTGTTGAGTCGCAAGCACAATTTGAAATGTTGTTTGATCAAGTCTCCAAGTTATCACCTATTTCTGCTGAGTCAGTCGGGTGGCTGAAGGCCAAACTGGTAGATTTAGAACACCAGTATCGCACAACCCCCTCTAAACAGACATGTCCGCTGACCAACGAACACCTTACTGCCTTAAAAGCGTTAAAGGCCAACAAAACCCTTGTAATATTGAAACCTGACAAAGGGAGTGGTGCAGTACTGATGGACATATCAGACTACCAGAGAAAAATGGATGATATATTATCAGACGCATCTAAATTCAGAGTAGAGCAAACAGTCAACAAGTCGGAGGACCTGGATGCAAAAATGAGGAAAGAAATCCAGTCACTTGTGAATGCAGAACTCATCAGTGAGGCCACTGCAAAAACGCTCACACCGCGTGGCTCCCAAACACCTCAGATGTACGGTCTACCCAAGCTTCACAAGCCCGGCATCCCACTAAGACCGATCCTTTCCATGGTTAACTCGGCACAACACCGAATGGCGAGATGGCTAGCTGAAATTTTAAAGCCAGTACGACAGTCCTTCGATCCAAGAACACTCAGGGATACATTCGAACTGGTGGAATTATTAGATACTATGGACATAAACAACAAACACATGGCATGCATGGATATTGCCTTTTTATTCACCAACGTTCCATTAGATGAGACCGTGAATATAATATGCAAACGCATTAGAGACAAACAACTAAAACTAGGCATACCATCAGCTATTCTAGAGAGGCTATTAAAATTATGTACTGCCAACATACAATTCAACTTTCTAAACAAGTCATATCGCCAAATTGACGGAGTGGCCATGGGGAGCCCACTTGGACCTATTCTAGCGGACATCTTCATGGCACACTTAGAAGAAAAGAGATCCTCAGAAATCAATAACTTGGCCTTTTACCGTCGTTACGTGGACGATATACTAATTATCACCACAGACGAGCTACAAGCAACGTCGTTCCAGGCCACAATGAACGAGACACATTTAAACATCTCTTTATCTATGGAACACGAACACAACGAAGCGTTGCCGTTTCTAGATATCCTAATGAGACGTAGAGCAGATGGCACAATTCAAAGATCGGTGTACCGCAAAGAAACATGGAATGGCCAATACTTAAATTTTCAGAGCTTCGCACCTGTCTAGTACAAACGGGGCTTAGTACGGACCCTGTTTGACCGTGCTAGGAAGATATGCACCCAGGACACACTGACAGAGGAATTTAAAACTCTGAAGAATGCCTTAAACCTGAATGGGTACTCCACAGGATTTATAAAGCGCCATTGCCAACAGCCCAAACCGAAATCAGAAGTAACTACAGTCCCTAAACTCAAAGTATTCATCCAGCTTACCTTCCGAGGAGATGACGTAATGCAACGTCTGCGGGACCGGCTCACCACAGCAGTCGAGCGAACATTCTGTGCTGCAGCTCTAGTCATCAGGTACAGAAACACACAAATCCCAGTCCCAGCAGTAAAAGAACCTGTAGCTTTGTACGCCAAATCAAATTGTATTTACCAATTTACATGCAGATGCGAGACCATCTACATAGGCAGAACTGAGCGACAGTTACATTGCAGGGTTTCGGAACATATCCCGAATTGGTTGGACAAGATACTACACACAGAAGATGGTAGCCTAGGCAGGCCGACACACCGGAAAAGTCTGGCTTCATCGGTCGGGAGACACGTGTTCGAGAGTGGGCACGTGGTTGAAAGAGACAGTGCCTTCCGTGTGTTGTTCAACACACAGAGTAGTCGATTGTTAAAGTTTGCTGAAGCTATTCTAATCAACCTTCGTAAGCCGTCCTTGTGTAAGCAGAAAGACATGTTAGTCAGTTTAAAATTACCGTGGTAGACAATCGACATTACTGTGCGAACATGTGTATATTTCAGTTTGAAGGATTTATCTAATTAATTCACGTAAGTTGTGTGATTTCTGCAGTATGTACCTGACAAGATGCAACGAAATATGCCAGGCAATAAATCGTGCAATCTATTGTTTGTGTCTTCGTTATTCAAATTCATCACGGGAAAACATTGTTTTGAATTTCTGAAACGTCGCCTTCCATTACCAACAGTGAAGCGATTGGATGGATTACTCAAGCTGAAGTGTAAAATATTGGTACAGGAGTGTCGATTGAGATTTCTCGAGGAATGCCTAAAGACGGGAATATTCCCTCACCGGTATTTCAGATCTCTCAGGGCGGACATAATATGTCCAACAAGAACAAACCTGAGACGACTGACAAAAAACCAGATAGAAGAAACCCAGTCTAAACTGGCCAACCTCAAGCGCACACACAGTTCTGCCTACTACGTCACCAAAGAATTGAGCTTGTATGGCTACTTGAAGTTCACCAAATTCTGTACAGAAACAGTGTACAAGGTGAAAATCGCAGAGAATGCTCGCCTCAACAAATCACTGAGCACTGAAAAGATAACTACGTCAGTATTAGACAACCCAGAGAAATATGTGAGAAACTTATCGTCGTACGTACTCAACAACATTGAAACTGAAGCCCTTGCATACGGATTAAAATTCTGCATAAAGCCCAAACACATTAACCGTGTTGAGTCGCAAGCACAATTTGAAATGTTGTTTGATCAAGTCTCCAAGTTATCACCTACTTCTGCTGAGTCAGTCGGGTGGCTGAAGGCCAAACTGGTAGATTTAGAACACCAGTATCGCACAACCCCCTCTAAACAGACATGTCCGCTGACCAACGAATACCTTACTGCCTTAAAAGCGTTAAAGGCCAACAAAACCCTTGTAATATTGAAACCTGACAAAGGGAGTGGTGCAGTACTGATGGACATATCAGACTACCAGAGAAAAATGGATGATATATTATCAGACGCATCTAAATTCAGAGTAGAGCAAACAGTCAACAAGTCGGAGGACCTGGATGCAAAAATGAGGAAAGAAATCCAGTCACTTGTGTAGTCGATGGTAAAAGAGAAAGGGAGACAATCATAAAGACTGATGCTTCCTTCACTACGGTGCTAAGAGGTAAAGAGTAGTTCTGACTTCATTACGGCCAAAGAAGAAAAATAGTGAAAAGAGAGAGAACCTCACACCGCCTCAACCAACAAAAAAAGATTATAGTAATTAGATAAGAAGATATACGAGATCTCAGGCAGGGGCCTCAACTCAGGACTGACTGTCATATTTGAGACCCAGACTTTGGATTAAGGTGTTAGATGTGGTAGAAATAGTGACTGTAAAAAGTAAAAACTAAAAGAGACTAAACAAACAAATCAAGGACAAATAAACAAGCTCTTTATTTATTTCTTCTAACTGCACATTGCATGTCAATAACAGATACAATAGACAACTGTATATATCAAATCACCACAGTGGGTAACCCCCAACCAATAAACAGCACTTAAGACAACAGGGTACACCAAGTACCACAACACAGGTGCTCCAAGCAATAGCTGGTTAAACTGACACAATAAAGAACCTTGACACAAGCAACACTGCACAGACAATAAGACACTACAAAAACATAGGTTACACAGCATAAACCCCAAGACATGACATAAACAAAGAGTTGTGACACAATTACTATCCCACCAAGAACCCAGGCCTGCTGACACTAACTAGTCAGCCGCTCAGCTTTTTCCTCTGACATACGTTGTGTAACGGAGTGTTTCGGGTTCACCTTGGGTAGTGAGAGTGAACCACACCCGAGGTGTCTCTAGCACTCCCGTGTATTCTAGCCCCAGGGGTTGGACGAGCAGATACACTTTTTTTTCTCTGTGGTTGATCTCAGGTTATTTAGTTACGTCTACACACCCCTCCAGATTCTAGACCCCTACTAACTACCTACACCTGTTGAACAATGAACACTTAGGCATCGTCCGAGACCACACTCAATCATTATACAAAGAGCAAGTCAACTTACATAAAGTTTATTCTACCCTTGAGAATATAGAACTGAAATGAACATCCTGATAGAAGACTCTATTTACACAAATAGAAGATAGAGTAGAGACAGAATTAGAGATGTAGGTGTCTTCATCGAGTTGAGAAGTAGTTTGGATGCAGATGTCCCGTCCAGTCGGTCCGCCACTCACCCGGCTTCCTTCCAGTGAGATGACTAGAACCTTGGAGACCACTCCGTCTCCCGAACGTGGAACCACAACAATAGAGTCACTGCTGGACCACACTTCACTGGACCAACTGCATCTATAACACTCCCACGGAGTCACTGGTAATACAGTTCTCGAACCCAACCGAGTTGGAGACAATCTTCCTGGACTTGGCTCCAAGTATTGGTTACTTCGATGAACTAATTAGTTACTGACCAATCGAATGGTCTGTCACTCCTAGCACAGTCCCACTGCAGAACCGATATGGCATTGACCAATTCACTGGTCTCTTACAGTCACACTTTGTAGGATCAGATATGGCTACTGAAAAGTTACTGAGTCCTTCAAGAACACAGTTGATAATCTGGATACGGAAACAGTACATGAATAGAATCAGACATCTATTTTACGGAAAACAATTCAGGTTGGACTATAATCCCTAGTCCCTTCCACCGGGTTACACTTGACACACGTCCATACTGGTGTAGTTCTTCTCAAGACCTGCCACTCGAGCTGTCCAAAGAACCATTCAAGTGTCTGAAGATTAGTTACTTCTGCGTTTAGGCAGAACCCCCGTCAAACCAGACGGACCGGTGTTCCCTGTCGAGCATGATTACTCAACATGCTGAAATGTTCCTGGCAAAAACAGAGTATCTTCTATTTTAAACGATCACAAACCATCATTTCCCACACGTGCACCTTCAGGGCAGTTGTATGTCTTGAAGCAAACTTCACGCATGGTGAATCACCTTGGGTACCTGGTGTGATGGAGTCTGGCGTGATAAGTAAAGAACTGAACCCTTCGCTCTGTCACACGAAGTGGTTTTCTGCCAACAACAATTATAGTTGACTGGTTCCTCAACAGGCAAACTCCTGAAACGGAAGAGCGACCGGTGAGAGTATACTGGCCCAAACATTAGTCCACATGCATCCTACCAATAACTACTCAATTCTCAGTCATGCTAGTTAGTTATTCATATAACCAAAGCATTATCTCTATATGGAGAGTAGTCCAGCATGGGTTCACAAATGTCAGCTGGCCTCACAGAACAGCCCGTCAAACAGAGCTAGAAATCAGAATGACGAGTCTGATCATTGGTCTCACCTATCCCTAATCATCTACCAGTCGTCGCTAACGTCAGTAATGATACAAGGCTGTTATTGTTCTAATTTAATCGAACTAAACAAATAGGTAAAGAGTCCCTAGACTCGTTCCTAACATCATCAATGTACATTAAGAAACATAAACTTGATCAATATACCATCCCTCGGGATATAGGAATAGTACATGATCACATCCAATATGTACACAATCCTGTTTGCTGGTGGGACCACCTGCCCACGCCACAGCAAACTCTTCTTATCAGACTCTGCCTTAGAGTCAAGAAGCCTTCTTGAGAATACATGTTCCCCCCCATGTTCCAAGGGTACTGTTCCAGTTCTGTCCTCCCAAGTGGTTTAGCCTTGGCCTGGACTGAACTTCATCGTTGGCTTGGTCTACCAACACATACTTTCATAACTTGCTTTCACATCCCCATATTCTATATTTCCCCAGTCTCATACAGCCTCCTTCATCCTTCCATACTTCCAGCACCTTAGCATTCACTCGCACTAGCGCCAGTATGAAAGAAACAGGATAGCTTAGACAAGATTTCAGAACGCATATTTACATCGCGACGGCACGCAGTGTTATCACGCGTCGATCTATTCGGCGTTCGGAATTACCCCAGGAAGTATCACATGCCATGAACTAATATATATACACAATGTCACATCATATATATATATATAGATATAGCACCAAAGCCACTTACCTTTCCACAGAAATACGCTGTTCCACACAATGAATTCACTATTAAGTTACTACATAATAGTTACAGCATTCCTGGTGGCACAAAACTAAGTTCTTCCTTTACTTAGTAACTAAGCACATTTTTGTCTGAATCTCCACCTACCAACTTACCTGGTTTTCTAACCGTTCTTCTGGCTTCAGCAACTGACTGACATAATCTAAGTTTCCATCCGGCACAAGTAACTAGGTTTTATTCTAACACAGCAACCTAATAGATGCAACGATTGGCAATATATAGTACATATATTTGGAACCCAAATCGCCCACATCACATTACGGCGTTCCTAACAGCTGATTCGCGAGCACACGGTAAACAAACACACGCTTAATTGTCACCGGCGTTATCGATCGGTTTGCTAATTAGTATGCGAGGACATCCGCATAGGTAATGAGGTTAGAACAATGGCGTGTGGAACACACGTACAAAGTTAGATGATTTAAACAAATATCTACCTGGATGGTGAAACCAGCTCTCCAGTCAGCTTCCGAACTGTTCAAGGGCTTCTCAGCTTCCTTTTCATAACAGTCAGCCGAATCATGGTTGAGGTGAGACGCAACACAAAATTGGCTCACATTCAGGCCAGCGTCTGTTCTCTTCGAACAAAAGTAAGTGAATGACTGCTGTAGCCAATTTCCCGCTTCGTGCCAACTCAATGCGCACTAGAAGCGAGTGCTTCTTGAGAAAAGATACTTTCTCGGGAAAACGTCATTCCCCGCCTAGAGTTTCTAGATCTCTCTGCACGCGAATTTAGAGCGATACCCAACATCACGGGTTACTCGAATTCCAGTGTTTCGAGACGATTCTAGATAATAAGTCCTCCATCGGCTTCCCTCAGTCTATTTTTAGCTGGGAAAGTCCCCGATGACGCGCCAAAATAGTGCGGGAACTTGACGACCCAAGACAGATAAACGCGTTTCGTCACATAGGCCCCCACTTTAAGAGGATCGACCCCGTCGTTCCACTTCTACGCAGAAGCTGTCTATGTCGTTCGTTCCTCTTTCTAAGAGACCGGATGGCGGGTGAGGAAGTCTAACCCGTCAATATTGTATAGAATACTTTTACCACATTCGGTGGGGTGGCAAGCTATTCAGTATCACGGGTGATCAACGCCTACTCCGCTACTGCGATCGGGCATCTCGCAGTATCTTGCGGACCAGAGCTCCCGTCTCGACCTGATTTAACGATCGTTCCTGCCAGAGTTTACTGGACTTCTGCAACTCCAGCTTCCCCTTTCGAGGACCCAGCTGGACTGCAGTCGGTCGGATGGAGGGACCAAGGGTATGTGTCCGTTCCGACACAACCCACCTCTTCCTACCTCGGTTCTCAGTGTAGCTAGCACTGCGGGTGTTCCTTTGGCCGGTCATGTTCCCCCGAGCACCGGGCTGAACCGAAGAAGGTACCTGCACATACATATAGGACTTCCTATGGTGTGACAGGCTTTCCGCTACCTGACCTGAACCCCGAACCGTTATTTCAGCGAATCTCTGCGCCCTTGGGCTGGTGGACTTATCATCGGGCTTCCCCTCATAGCGCATGAGGAGACTGGAATGGAAAGTAGTAGACTTTCCCAGGATCACCACTCCATAGTGCTTGTGGCGCCCCACTTTATCCACTAGGAATGGGCCCTGCCACCCGATTTCGAATTCGTTCCCCTCGATTGGGAGGAGTACTAGAACTCGGTCTCCAACCTCTAAGGATATCTTCGTCTTCGTCCGTTTCTCCGGTGTGCATTTACGGCACTCCGGACAAGACCTAATATACCTGCGCACGTCGCCTGTCCTTCCCGGCCACCAATAGTACCGGGATAGACATTTACTGGTTGTCCCTACAGTCAGATGTCCGGTTGGGGACCTGACATGTACCGTTCGCAGCAGATTAGCTCTGAAGCTCTCAGGAACCAACTTACGTCCCCTCTGCCTTTTCTCTGTTCCAGTCTGCATTAACGGTGACTGGTTATCAGAGTTGAACTTACCCTGAATTAACGGGTTTTCAGTGTTGGGCAACCATTCCGAACAAGGACACTCCGTCGCATCCTTGCTCCGAGCATTACTCATTCTATCCGGGTGAGGATTTCGGAGACTTACCTTTTCGAGACCCTCTTCCTCTGTATCTCTGACCTGCCTAGACTTATGGATGCTAGGGTGTTCTGGTTCGCCCAGAAACACGTACTTCCGGCCTAGAATTAGGGGATAGAGAGGATCCGGTACGACTGCCGCCTGAATGCGTCCAGTAACGTACTTGCTCCGAATCTCCACATTGGCAATCGGGCAACGTAGCGCTACAGCACTCCTACTGGCTGGCTGTATCTCCGTCATCTCCCCGGTGAGTTGCTCTGGGCCTGTCAGGTGGGATGCAATTACAGCTGAAAATTGCAATCCTGTGTCGTAGAGGCACGACACCTGTTGCCCATTCACTTCTACTTTCTCAACCACTGGAGGTCGTCTAGTTTCTCCATTCCCATCAACCGACTTCACTTTCCTGCAAGATCTATCCCTAACCTCTGCAAGACAAGCAAAGTGAAAGTCCTTGGGCTTACTCTTACACTCACTCGTATTGTGAGTGCTGGACTTGCAGAATTTGCACCATCGTTCACTCCACTTCCTCTTTGGAGAACTAGGTGGGCTATTCTTACCTTGGTTGACGTTAGAGATCTTCTCTAAAGAGCCTACCTGTTTCTTTGGTTCCTCAGAACCTGTGGTCTTCTTTGACTTCTTCTTTGACTTACCTTGATCCGGATCTTTCGATCTCGGATCTGTTGGACTGGTGTCCCCAGTCTCGCCATAGACTTCAACGTATCTTTCGGCTAACTTGGTGACTATATCCAATCTCTCAGCCCCATTCTCACCTAAGAAGTTTCGCAAGGGTTTAGACATTTGCATTCGCATCTGATCTACAACCATCAACTCACGCAAACTTTCATACTCCTCCTTAAATCCGGCCAAGGCCATCCATTTAAGAAGGTATCAGTTCAATCTCACACTGTATGCTGAAAACAGTTCACCAGGTTCTCGCTTCGCAGTTCGAAACTTCCTTCGGTATGAGTGCGCTGTGATCTCGAATCTCTTCAAGAGAGCCGCTTTCAATGCCGGGTAATCATTCTGTAACCCCGGTGGTAAGCGTGCATACACCTCATAACCTTCGGCACGGAGTCCCTGGGAGAGTTTCAAACACCATTTCTGTTTGTCTAGACCCATTGCAATAGACATGGCTTCATACTTCTCTAAGTATTGGTCTATCCGTTCCTTCTCGGGTTCGAACGGCTGTAAAGGCCATTTCATAGCCTGGTAGTCACGTCTACTGGTTGACTCTGAGCCAGGAGGTACACCTCCTCCCATAGCTCCATCAGTTACACCTGTAGCAGGCACTTGTGCCTCAAGTAGCTTCATTCGATACTCATGGTCACGTTTTTCTTTCTCGGCTTCCAACTCAAGCCGTTTCATTTCAGTATCAGCCGCTATCCTCTTTTCCTCAAGAGCCACTTTACTGGCTTCCAGTTCTCTTTCTGCTCTCCTCCTCTCTCTTTCCTCTTGGCGAAAATTTCTTTCCACCTCTTGGACATAGGATTTCAAAGCATCTCCTTCAAGACCAGACTTACGTCCAGTTTCCTGAACTTTGTCCAAGTCTATCTCTTGGGTAGACATGTTGACTATGATAGGTGGGTACTCAAGTATGTGTGGGTGAAGCAATACAATGAATCAATAATCAATAGTACTAACTAATCACCACAACACAAATGTCCGTCAGACAGTTAGGAGATAGGTAGAAGTAGTAGAATCTTATGTAGACTGAAGTAGAGGATAAAGACAAAGTCCCTATCCCTATGTGAGAGGTCTACAACACACAAAGATCTTGGAATAATCCCGGACGGGCCCCCACTCTGTAACGGAGTGTTTCGGGTTCACCTTGGGTAGTGAGAGTGAACCACACCCGAGGTGTCTCTAGCACTCCCGTGTATTCTAGCCCCAGGGGTTGGACGAGCAGATACACTTTTTTTTCTCTGTGGTTGATCTCAGGTTATTTAGTTACGTCTACACACCCCTCCAGATTCTAGACCCCTACTAACTACCTACACCTGTTGAACAATGAACACTTAGGCATCGTCCGAGACCACACTCAATCATTATACAAAGAGCAAGTCAACTTACATAAAGTTTATTCTACCCTTGAGAATATAGAACTGAAATGAACATCCTGATAGAAGACTCTATTTACACAAATAGAAGATAGAGTAGAGACAGAATTAGAGATGTAGGTGTCTTCATCGAGTTGAGAAGTAGTTTGGATGCAGATGTCCCGTCCAGTCGGTCCGCCACTCACCCGGCTTCCTTCCAGTGAGATGACTAGAACCTTGGAGACCACTCCGTCTCCCGAACGTGGAACCACAACAATAGAGTCACTGCTGGACCACACTTCACTGGACCAACTGCATCTATAACACTCCCACGGAGTCACTGGTAATACAGTTCTCGAACCCAACCGAGTTGGAGACAATCTTCCTGGACTTGGCTCCAAGTATTGGTTACTTCGATGAACTAATTAGTTACTGACCAATCGAATGGTCTGTCACTCCTAGCACAGTCCCACTGCAGAACCGATATGGCATTGACCAATTCACTGGTCTCTTACAGTCACACTTTGTAGGATCAGATATGGCTACTGAAAAGTTACTGAGTCCTTCAAGAACACAGTTGATAATCTGGATACGGAAACAGTACATGAATAGAATCAGACATCTATTTTACGGAAAACAATTCAGGTTGGACTATAATCCCTAGTCCCTTCCACCGGGTTACACTTGACACACGTCCATACTGGTGTAGTTCTTCTCAAGACCTGCCACTCGAGCTGTCCAAAGAACCATTCAAGTGTCTGAAGATTAGTTACTTCTGCGTTTAGGCAGAACCCCCGTCAAACCAGACGGACCGGTGTTCCCTGTCGAGCATGATTACTCAACATGCTGAAATGTTCCTGGCAAAAACAGAGTATCTTCTATTTTAAACGATCACAAACCATCATTTCCCACACGTGCACCTTCAGGGCAGTTGTATGTCTTGAAGCAAACTTCACGCATGGTGAATCACCTTGGGTACCTGGTGTGATGGAGTCTGGCGTGATAAGTAAAGAACTGAACCCTTCGCTCTGTCACACGAAGTGGTTTTCTGCCAACAACAATTATAGTTGACTGGTTCCTCAACAGGCAAACTCCTGAAACGGAAGAGCGACCGGTGAGAGTATACTGGCCCAAACATTAGTCCACATGCATCCTACCAATAACTACTCAATTCTCAGTCATGCTAGTTAGTTATTCATATAACCAAAGCATTATCTCTATATGGAGAGTAGTCCAGCATGGGTTCACAAATGTCAGCTGGCCTCACAGAACAGCCCGTCAAACAGAGCTAGAAATCAGAATGACGAGTCTGATCATTGGTCTCACCTATCCCTAATCATCTACCAGTCGTCGCTAACGTCAGTAATGATACAAGGCTGTTATTGTTCTAATTTAATCGAACTAAACAAATAGGTAAAGAGTCCCTAGACTCGTTCCTAACATCATCAATGTACATTAAGAAACATAAACTTGATCAATATACCATCCCTCGGGATATAGGAATAGTACATGATCACATCCAATATGTACACAATCCTGTTTGCTGGTGGGACCACCTGCCCACGCCACAGCAAACTCTTCTTATCAGACTCTGCCTTAGAGTCAAGAAGCCTTCTTGAGAATACATGTTCCCCCCCATGTTCCAAGGGTACTGTTCCAGTTCTGTCCTCCCAAGTGGTTTAGCCTTGGCCTGGACTGAACTTCATCGTTGGCTTGGTCTACCAACACATACTTTCATAACTTGCTTTCACATCCCCATATTCTATATTTCCCCAGTCTCATACAGCCTCCTTCATCCTTCCATACTTCCAGCACCTTAGCATTCACTCGCACTAGCGCCAGTATGAAAGAAACAGGATAGCTTAGACAAGATTTCAGAACGCATATTTACATCGCGACGGCACGCAGTGTTATCACGCGTCGATCTATTCGGCGTTCGGAATTACCCCAGGAAGTATCACATGCCATGAACTAATATATATACACAATGTCACATCATATATATATATATAGATATAGCACCAAAGCCACTTACCTTTCCACAGAAATACGCTGTTCCACACAATGAATTCACTATTAAGTTACTACATAATAGTTACAGCATTCCTGGTGGCACAAAACTAAGTTCTTCCTTTACTTAGTAACTAAGCACATTTTTGTCTGAATCTCCACCTACCAACTTACCTGGTTTTCTAACCGTTCTTCTGGCTTCAGCAACTGACTGACATAATCTAAGTTTCCATCCGGCACAAGTAACTAGGTTTTATTCTAACACAGCAACCTAATAGATGCAACGATTGGCAATATATAGTACATATATTTGGAACCCAAATCGCCCACATCACATTACGGCGTTCCTAACAGCTGATTCGCGAGCACACGGTAAACAAACACACGCTTAATTGTCACCGGCGTTATCGATCGGTTTGCTAATTAGTATGCGAGGACATCCGCATAGGTAATGAGGTTAGAACAATGGCGTGTGGAACACACGTACAAAGTTAGATGATTTAAACAAATATCTACCTGGATGGTGAAACCAGCTCTCCAGTCAGCTTCCGAACTGTTCAAGGGCTTCTCAGCTTCCTTTTCATAACAGTCAGCCGAATCATGGTTGAGGTGAGACGCAACACAAAATTGGCTCACATTCAGGCCAGCGTCTGTTCTCTTCGAACAAAAGTAAGTGAATGACTGCTGTAGCCAATTTCCCGCTTCGTGCCAACTCAATGCGCACTAGAAGCGAGTGCTTCTTGAGAAAAGATACTTTCTCGGGAAAACGTCATTCCCCGCCTAGAGTTTCTAGATCTCTCTGCACGAGAATTTAGAGCGATACCCAACATCACGGGTTACTCGAATTCCAGTGTTTCGAGACGATTCTAGATAATAAGTCCTCCATCGGCTTCCCTCAGTCTATTTTTAGCTGGGAAAGTCCCCGATGACGCGCCAAAATAGTGCGGGAACTTGACGACCCAAGACAGATAAACGCGTTTCGTCACACGTTGTTCACTGACGAACAGATGGGAAACCCCACATCTCTCGTCTCAAGGCGGGCTGGCCACAAAACTATTAACACAGAGCCCAAGCGCCTTCCTTCACATGGTCTAGCTGGCTGCTACAAGGGAAAATGGACCCCAGTCTTTGTGATCAAGTGGCGTTTCCGGCGTGGCCAGGACCGTACGGTTTTCACAGACCAAACTAAGTGCCTTGGTTTGGCGCTGTGACACTTGTGAATGCAGAACTCATCAGTGAGGCCACTGCAAAAACGCTCACACCGTGTGGCTCCCAAACACCTCAGATGTACGGTCTACCCAAGCTTCACAAGCCCGGCATCCCACTAAGACCGATCCTTTCCATGGTTAACTCGGCACAACACCGAATGGCGAGATGGCTAGCTGAAATTTTAAAGCCAGTACGACAGTCCTTCGATCCAAGAACACCCAGGGATACATTCGAACTGGTGGAATTATTAGATACTATGGACATAAACAACAAACACATGGCATGCATGGATATTGCCTCTTTATTCACCAACGTTCCATTAGATGAGACCGTGAATATAATATGCGAACGCATTAGAGAGAAACAACTAAAACTAGGCATACCATCAGCTATTCTAGAGAGGCTATTAAAATTATGTACTGCCAACATACAATTCAACTTTCTAAACAAGTCATATCGCCAAATTGACGGAGTGGCCATGGGGAGCCCACTTGGACCTATTCTAGCGGACATCTTCATGGCACACTTAGAAGAAAAGAGATCCTCAGAAATCAATAACTTGGCCTTTTACCGTCGTTACGTGGACGATATACTAATTATCATAACAGACGAGCTACAAGCAACGTCGTTCCAGGCCACAATGAACGAGACACATATAAACATCTCTTTATCTATGGAACACGAACACAACGAAGCGTTGCCGTTTCTAGATATCCTAATGAGACGTAGAGCAGATGGCACAATTCAAAGATCGGTGTACCGCAAAGAAACATGGACTGGCCAATACTTAAATTTTCAGAGCTTCGCACCTGTCCAGTACACACGGAGCTTAGTACGGACCCTGTTTGACCGTGCTAGGAAGATATGCACCCAGGACACACTGACAGAGGAATTTAAAACTCTGAAGAATGCCTTAAACCTGAATGGGTACTCCACAGGATTTATAAAGCGCCATTGCCAACAGCCCAAACCGAAATCAGAAGTAACTACAGTCCCTAAACTCAAAGTATTCATCCAGCTTACCTTCCGAGGAGATGACGTAATGCAACGTCTGCGGGACCGGCTCACCACAGCAGTCGAGCGAACAGTCTGTGCTGCAGCTCTAGTCATCAGGTACAGAAACACACAAATCCCAGTCCCAGCAGTAAAAGAACCTGTAGCTTTGTACGCCAAATCAAATTGTATTTACCAATTTACATGCAGATGCGAGGCCATCTACATAGGCAGAACTGAGCGACAGTTACATTGCAGGGTTTCGGAACATATCCCGAATTGGTTGGACAAGATACTACACACAGAAGATGGTAGCCTAGGCAGGCCGACACACCGGAAAAGTCTGGCTTCATCGGTCGGGAGACACGTGTTCGAGAGTGGGCACGTGGTTGAAAGAGACAGTGCCTTCCGTGTGTTGTTCAACACACAAAGTAGTCGATTGTTAAAGTTTGCTGAAGCTATTCTAATCAACCTTCGTAAGCCGTCCTTGTGTAAGCAGAAAGACATGTTAGTCAGTTTAAAATTACCGTGGTAGACAATCGACATTACTGTGCGAACATGTGTATATTTCAGTTTGAAGGATTTATATAATTAATTCACGTAAGTTGTGTGATTTCTGCAGTATGTACCTGATGAGATGCAGCGAAATATGCCAGGCAATAAATCGTGCAATCTATTGTTTGTGTCTTCGTTATTCAAATTCATCACGGGAAAACATTGTTTTAAATGTAGGCATGCCCACAACTTTCATGTTAGAAGCTCACAAAGTAGAATTCTTGCTCATAAGCAACTGTTTAGAAGGGTTGACAAGATTGTCTTGTTTATCTCACCAAATGAAGACTCGTTGCTGGATGTGTGGAAGGAGAAAATAAAAGATAAAACAATGAATGGCTGCCTTTATAAGTATTGCATCATCTTTAATGTGTGTATGATGTGTAACACAAGTAATACAGATTTTATGCAAAGTTGTCATGTAATGTTATATAATTTTTGTCAGATATGCAACACAATGTTTCAGCTCTCATATTCCTGTGTCAACTTTGGGCTCAATATCAACTTGGAGAAGACTAGTTGTGTACCAGCCAGCTCCAGGGATTAATCACACCGTGCGGAATATATCAAAGTGAATGGTCCTAGACTAAGTGTTGTGGGAAAATTCACCTATCGTGGCAGCACTGTCACAATTGATGACAAAGTGAATGCAAGAGTATCCAAGGCAAGCACGGCCTTTGGCAGACTGCACAAGAATGTGTGGGACAGAAATGGAATAAGCCTGCAAACAAAGCTGAAAAAGCAGTTGTATTATCCACACTGCTATATGCTTGTGAAACCTGGACTGTTTATCAGCAACACGCTGGGAAGTTAAACCACTTCCACACAATCTGCCTTAGGAAGCTATTGAAGATTAAAATGGCAAGACAAGATTCCAGACACTGAAGTCCTAGAAAGAGCGTCCATGCCCAGTATCCACACTCTACTAATGAAGAATCAGATTAGCTGGACTGGTCACCTGACTCGCATGCCAGATCACAGACTCCCTAAACAAATCTTTTACGGCGAGCAGTGTTATGGTAAATGCTGCCAAGGCGGCCAGAGGAAACGCTTTAAAGACACTGAAGATCTCACTAAAAGCTTTTGGAATTCACCACGACACTTTGGAGACTGCTGCCAAAGACCGAAATTCGTGGTGTACATCATTACGCAAGGGTGTAGTCGCTTGTGAAGCAACCAGGACTGCTTGAGCTGTGAAGAAAAGGCTGGACAGAAAATACACTGTAGGAGATCCTCCTCCTGGAACATCAAGCATTCTTTGCCCACATTGTCAAAGAACATTTTGAGCCAAAATAGGCCTTATCAGCCATCTTAGAACTCCACTGGATGAAATGAATGGTCATCATCATTCTTCATAGACTCCATAAACCTGTATCATTACTCTGTGATTGATTGCCAAACTCAAATTCTTAAAGGGAACTTGAGGAATAACATATCAGAAATCATGTCTTGAAGTCATCATAAGATATTTTTTATCATTAATCGTGATTAGATATTATCTTGAAAAATAAAATATCAAATTAATTTAATTAGTTTGTTTCATGCACACATATGTAGCTTATAAATCCTTTCAGACTGAAAGATGGAGAGTAAACTACCATCAAATGTCAAGATAGAACAATTTGAAGTCTATGTAGGTCAAGGTAAGATTAAGTGCAATATAACGTCAAGGTTAGTTGAATATCCTTTACAGGATGTTGCAACCAACCCCAGCATTTACTGGCTGTTTTTGAGTGACTGGATAAATTTACATTTTGTAGTTTGCCTTTGGTTCTCTCCATGTCGTGTCTGTAACTTACAGGATTTGTGAGCAGGTCGCTCAGAAAGCAATGGCAAACTACTAAATGTATTCTTGCCAAGAAATCAACAATCAGCTGAAAGATGTTGATGTTGACAGCGATGTCCTGTAAAGGATATGCAAACAAACAAAAAAAGTTTGCCTTTGCTTTCTGAATGGCCACAGCCTTATACCATAAAAATCAACAAATTAGCAGAATATAAATCTACTCAGACACTGGGAAAAATAAGATCATAGCTGTGACCGAGTATCCACCGGAATCAGTACACAATTCTGCAGCTGAGCTGAGCAGGGAATTCTCTTGTCCTAGCAGTCAACGATTGCTGTCAAAGGCAGAGATGAAAGACCCTTGTGTGAAAATAGAAGGCAAAGAAAAACCACCACATTATTTTCCCAAGAATATGAATTTTGAAAGATCAGTGTCTGAGATAGATGTTTTTGTTATCTAAGGACACCTCCATCTTGTATAGAAAGTCATGAGCCACAGGTGACACCATACCATTATCAAGCTACTGATGGCAATACCAAAGTGAACAAATTTAAAATAGGAACATGGATTGTCAAGATATAGTTGAGATAGGACAGTTAGATAATGTAATGAAAGAAATAAAAAAAATTGAAGATTAATGTCCTGGGTATGAATGAGTTGAGGTGGAGAAGATCTGGTAAAGTAATAACAGGCAAACACACAATAATTTGTTCAGAAGATAATACATACGGAAAAGGAGTGGGACTAATGTTTGATGAGGAAACAGCTAAATCAGTTAATGGTTATTTGAATATATCAGATAGACATTGTAAAATTAAAAGGCAAACCAAGAAATCTGAATATTATACAAGTGAAAGCACCAAAAAACAAGCAGTAGTGATGTGAAAATACAAACATGTTATGATAAAGTAAAAACGGCGATATCTTAAATAACATTACAATAAATAAAATTAATACTTGGAGATTTCAATGCAAAAGCAGGAAAGGAAAGAATAGAAGATGTAGCATGTGATCATGGTAATCAAGCTAAATCCATTAATTGTATTTGATTAAATCAGATAGTTATTATCATTTTCAAAGTCAAAATTGCAATATCTCAAACAAAATCAAAAGATATAAAAATAATACTTCATGCCAAGAGGCTACAATGTATATCTTGGGGAGTTATGACATTGATAAGACTAAACATATTAATGTGGCTTGCTCATACGGTAGTCTGGCAGATGCTGAGATGAATGCATTTAACGCAACTCAGGTGACAGCTGACATATAGTTTATGTTTTAGGATACACACCCAAAGAAATCTCCCCAGCCAGCTGAGTCACTCTGACTTATGTTCATGGAATGCTCATACACTGTCCATTGTGGACCGAGTGTTTGGCGGGCCTTTGTACACAATATGTGCAGTCCAGCACATAATATGCTTTGATACCCAATAATTTCTCTCTGTCTCTCACTCTCTCTCTCTGTCTCAATCTACTGCAGTCCCAAATGGTGGCATACAATAGTCATCATACGAGGGTAAGTTAAGGATTAGTGAACAACAATCTCACAGTTCCTCGACATAGAGAGTCCAGGCTTAGGGGTTAGTGAACAGCAGTCTCACAATACCCGTCATACAGAGTCCAGGCTTAGGGGTTAGTAAACAGCAGTCTCACAATTCCCCGTCATACAGAGTCCAAGGTTCAACATCAGCCATCTGGAAGTGGGCTGTTTTGCGTCGATTTTGATGATATGTGGCGTCAGCCGCTCAAGAAGCAATGGTTAGCTACTAATCGTAAAATTGCCAAATAAATCATGAACAGCCAATCAATGCTAGTCTTGGGGCTTATTGGGTGTATGGTCTTATGAGAATGGTAAATGTGCAGTGAGGCCGTTCTACATAACATAAAATAACATAACATAAAGCGTCAATGTGAGACTGTTCTACATAACATAAAATAACATCACATATAGCGTCAATGTGTAGTGAGGCCGTTCTACATAACATAAAATAACATCACATATAGAGTCAATGTGAGGCCGTTCTACATAACATAAAATAACATCACATATAGCGTCAATGTGAGGCCGTTCTACATAACATAAAATAACATCACATATAGCGTCAATGTGAGGCCGTTCTACATAACATAAAATAACATCATATATAGCGTCAATGTGAGGCCGTTCTACATAACATAAAATAACATCACATATAGCGGCAATGTGAGGCCGTTCTACATAACATAAAATAACATCACATATAGCGTCAATGTGTAGTGAGACCGTTTACATAACATAAAATAACATCATATATAGCGTCAATGTGAGGCCGTTCTACATAACATAAAATAACATCACATATAGCGGCAATGTGAGGCCGTTCTACATAACATAAAATAACATCACATATAGCGTCAATGTGTAGTGAGACCGTTCTACATAACATAAAATAACATCACATGTAGCGTCAATGTGTAGTGAGGCCGTTCTACATAACATAAAATAACATCACATATAGCGGCAATGTGAGGCCGTTCTACATAACATAAAATAACATCACATATAGCGTCAATGTGCAGTGAGACCGTTCTACATAACATAAAATAACATCACATGTATCGTCAATGTGCAGCGAGACTGTTCTACATAACATAAAATAACATCACATATAGCATCAATGTGAGGCCGTTCTACATAACATAAAATAACATCACATATAGCGTCAATGTGTAGTGAGACCGTTCTACATAACATAAAATAACTTCACATATAGCGTCAATGTGAGGCCGTTCTACATAACATTAAATAACATCACATATAGCGTCAATGTGTAGTGAGACCGTTCTACATAACATAAAATAACATCACATGTAGCGTCAATGTGTAGTGAGGCCGTTCTACATAACATAAAATAACATCACATATAGTGGCCATGTGAGGCCGTTCTACATAACATAAAATAACATCACATATAGCGGCAATGTGAGGCCGTTCTACATAACATAAAATAACATCACATATAGCATCAATGTGAGGCCGTTCTACATAACATAAAATAACATCACATATAGCGTCAATGTGAGGCCGTTCTACATAACATAAAATAACATCACATATAACGTCAATGTGCAGTGAGGCCGTTCTACATAACATACAATAACATATAGCGTCAATGTGCAGCGAGACTGTTCTACATAACATCCATCCATCATGTGCCATGCCGGTAAGCGTGGGCGGTCATGTTCTGCCATCTCACTCGATCAACAGAGTCGTGGATCAGTTCCGTGTTTCTGTCTCGACCATGCCACAAGGCCAAGCCATCCAGATACTTGTTTCTAGGTCTTCCCCTTGGTCTGTTCCCCTCGATCTTACCAGTTGTCACCAAGTTCTCCAAATCATTTCTTCTCATAACATGCCCAAAAAATTGTGACTGTCTACGTCTAATGTCTCTGATCAGTTTACGATCTTCATTTGTTTCTTGAAGGACTTGTTCATTGGTCTTTCTGGCTGTCCATGGTATTCTTTGCATTTTCCTCAGAAACCACATTTCTACAGCCATCAGATGTTTTTCAGCCTGGCTGCTCATTGTCCAAATTTCACATCCATATAAAAGTACAGGTTCTATGTAGCATCTCAACACTCTTTTTCTCGTTTCAATTGACATCTTTTTATTGGTCAGTATGTTTTTCATCTTGCTAAAGGCTACTTTTGCCATGGCGATCCTTGTTCTAATCTCTTCAAGGCATCTCCCATCAGATGTTATTACTGTTCCGAGATAATTGTACCTATTCACTTGTTGAAGAATATTCCCATTTACTTGTATATTACACTGTGGTATTTCGTTCTTCCTAGTGACGACCATAATCTGTGTCTTTTTACAATTTAATTCTAACCCTTGTTGTTCACTGTGTGTAACAATCGCATCTACTAAATCTACATAACATACAATAACATATAACGTCAATGTGTAGTGAGACTGTTCTACATAACATAAAATAACATATAGCGTCAATGTGCAGCGAGACTGTTCTACATAACATAAAATAACATCACATATAACGTCAATGTGCAGTGAGACTGTTCTACATAACATAAAATAACATATAGCGTAAATGTGCAGCGAGACTGTTCTACATAACATAAAATAACATCACATATAACGTCAACGAGCAGTGAGGCCGTTCTACATAACATAAAAATAACATCACATATAACGTCAATGTGCAGTGAGGCCGTTCTACATAACATAAAATAACATATAGCGTCAATGTGCAGCGAGACTGTTCTACATAACATAAAATAACATCACATATAACATCAATGTGAGGCCGTTCTACATAACAATAAAATAACATCACATATAGCGTCAATGTGAGGCCGTTCTACATAACATAAAATAACATCACATATAACGTCAATGTGCAGTGAGGCCGTTCTACATAACATAAAATAACATCACATATAGCGTCAATGTGCAGTGAGGCAGTTCTACATAACATAAAATAACATCACATATAGCGTCAATGTGAGACTGTTCTACATAACATAAAATAACATCACATATAACGTCAATGTGCAGTGAGACTGTTCTACATAACATAAAATAACATATAGCGTCAATGTGCAGCGAGACTGTTCTACATAACATAAAATAACATCACATATAACGTCAATGTGCAGTGAGACTGTTCTACATAACATAAAATAACATATAACGTCAATGTGCAGCGAGACTGTTCTACATAACATAAAATAACATCACATATAACGTCAATGTGCAGTGAGACTGTTCTACATAACATAAAATAACATCACATATAACGTCAATGTGCAGTGAGGCCGTTCTACATAACATAAAAATAACATCACATATAACGTCAATGTGCAATGAGGCCGTTCTACATAACATAAAATAACATATAGCGTCAATGTGCAGCGAGACTGTTCTACATAACATAAAATAACATCACATATAACGTCAATGTGAGGCCGTTCTACATAACATAAAATAACACCACATATAGCGTCAATGTGAGGCCGTTCTACATAACATAAAATAACATCACATATAACGTCAATGTGCAGTGAGGCCGTTCTACATAACATAAAATAACATCACATATAGCGTCAATGTGCAGTGAGGCAGTTCTACATAACATAAAATAACATCACATATAGCGTCAATATGAGACTTCTACATAACATAAAATAACATCACATATAACGTCAATGTGTAGTGAGACTGTTCTACATAACATAAAATAACATCACATATAACGTCAATGTGTAGTGAGACTGTTAAAGAACAAAACATAAAATAACATCACATATAACGTCAATGTGTAGTGAGACTGTTCTACATAACATAAAATAACATCACATATAACGTCAATGTGTAGTGAGACTGTTCTACATAACATACAATAACATATAACGTCAATGTGTAGTGAGACTGTTCTACATAACATACAATAACATATAGCGTCAATGTGCAGTGAGGCCGTTCTACATAACATAAAATAACATCACATATAACGTCAATGTGCAGTGAGGCCGTTCTACATAACATACAATAACATATAACGTCAATGTATAGTGAGACTGTTCTACATAACATACAATAACATATAACGTCAATGTGCAGTGAGGCCGTTCTACATAACGTAAAATAACATCACATATAACGTCAATGTGCAGTGAGACCGTTCTACATAACATACAATAACCACATACAGCCTCAGTCCCATGTTTGTATAGAACAGTCAGCACTTCATGGCAGATAGCATCAATACCACATCGGCCGCCTTTACTTCCAAGAACATTTCAAGTACCAACTTTAGGCTGGCTGGAACTGGGATTCCGATTCCGATTTGTTGTGGGGAAAAAAAAACGTTTCCACTTCGTTCAACTAGCCCCAATGGCGTAGTTATTGTGATTGTTCATCGTGCGGGATAATGTTGTCTCGTTTTCGGCGCCAGTGTTAGCTGGCTTTTCGGTCTTGAAGTGTTTATGCATGTACGTCAGCTGGGGGATTGGCTTGGCGGGTTTCCCTTTGTGTCCGTTTTCCTTTGGTAGTTTCTTTGTCAGTGATGGCTCATGGTACGTCTTGCTTAAATGGGTGCAGTCCTTATAAGAGCTCTTTATGTGATCTGTTTGTCTCATGGTTTGAAAATTGTCCGCAGAAGCTTTTCGATCGCCTCCTCTCCCCTTTTGCACTTTACTGCAAGTCTTTCATCTTCGAGTTTATTTTTCCTGTCAAAGTCTATTTTCCATACGATGTATTCCTCCTCGGTCATTCCAGATGTGTCGGTGTCCTCCTCTAGGCTTTCTTCAGAGGTCTGGCGGGATATTGGTTTCCCCTTGAGTTTCTTGGACATCGTGGTTGGACTGCTGGCTTTAGCTTACGGTTTCTGATTGGTCTGTGGTTTGGTTTCTTCTTGCGGGCTTCTCTGCGGTCTTTCGCGTGGTTTCATCTGGCTTGTTTTGGGTTAGCTCTCTTTCGTTTCTTAGCAGTACTTGTTCTGTCTTGATGGTTTGTAGAATTTCTTCAGTATCCTTTTTGATCTGTGCCATGCGCTCCATCTCTTGCTGGACGCTGTGCTGGGTTTCCTTCATGTCAGCCAGTAGTTTTTCGTTGTCGTTGGTTGGTGTCGGTCTCAGCAGTGCCTTGGCTTGCTTCTTCAGATGTCAATCTGTCCTTGGAGCTGATCTGTTTCAGCTTGTGAGATGCCCATGGCTGTCTCCCACCTCCGCCGTGCTTCTTTGAATGGGCTGTTTGTGATTATGGCGGTCTTTAGGACGTCTGTGTAACTTTGGAGGTACGGACAGCCCAGGTATCTTGCTCAGTGTTGGCCATAGCAGTTGGCGCATTTTCTCTTGTCGTTTGGTGCTCGGAAGTCCTTGTCCTTTTTGGCCAGCGGACATTCCTTGAAGGTGGTGTTCGGTGCAGTATCGGCAGTTCTCTGTTTTGATACGGCACGTTATTCTGCTGTGGCCGGCCCTCTGACACCTTGAGCATTGGATGATTCTTGGGATGAATCGATTTGGCTGTTGAGCTTTCTTCTTCATCAACACTTAGATCGGCATCTCGCTCTCTCTCTCTGTTGTTACCACTGCTAGAGTAGTAGGGATCTTGGAGTAAGTCGGAATCCGCTTCGCCTTCAGGATTCGGATATGAAAATGTTTCTGTTGTAGCTGCTTGAGTATTTGGTCATCTGTCAGCTGCACGTGGATATGCTTGATAAACCATCAGATTGTCCGTGAGTCGGTGTTTCCGACTTTGGTGTCTTCCTCCTCTCTCTGTTTCTCGATAGTCTTGGCTCTTGTCTGTGGTAGGTTGTCGTCGTCCTTCCTGGTGGTAGCTTCATTTGAAGTTTCTTGAGATTCTGGTTCTTTGCTGCAGCTCGCAGGCAGGTTCTCTCCTCTCGTCTTCTTTAACGTTTTGGCGGCCTCCACGCTGCTCATCTTGGATGTCGGGTGTCTTCTAGTGTTAGTCTTGCAACGTGCCATTTTCTTCCGTATCAGTTTTTTATTAAAACAGTTTGCGAATGGCCCGGGAATCCAGCTCAATTATTTAAAATCCCGGCCTGGTTCGGGATTGGAACACATGAGCCCTGGACCGGCAGACCAGCCAGCTAACCAATGTGCCCAGCCTGCTCCCAGTCCAGCCTGTCCAGGGAAGGTGTTGCAGTCAGAGTGCAGTCCCTGGATGCACCCATAGCTAAATATAGATGCAGGTCTTTGCTGGGTCTGTGGTTGTCGTGGAAACGGTATGCTGGAAGAGAACTGGTCACCTCACTTAATAAACATAAGATTGTGGCCAGCATTTCACATTGTTACGTCAGATACAGCAACGCCACTACCTTTGAATTTTGTCAGTTGTGCTCCAGCGGGGAAAACCTTTAAGTTGTATTTATTCTCAAATAAAACAAACTTGGACGCCGCGGAAAACAGACAAACATGGACACAAAGACAATCAGCTTTATGTGTAACTTGTCACTTTTCCTTGACTACATGACCCAAATAAGGATCGCAGCGCCTGGTGACGTCAGTGTGTCTTTGAGTTGTAGCACTTCATGACAAATTCGTGTGGGAGTGTGCGTGTGCGTGCGTGTGTGTTTTGTTGTTGTTGTCTCCCCTGAGTCAAAGTTCACAGAAATAAGAAATTGGCCAGCTAACACCACGTACAAGATGGCGGCCAGTTTGTTGTCCCAATTATGTCACGTGGCCAAACGATAAAAGTATTTATCGCTTTGCTTTTCCTCTGTTCTTTTCCCATCCATTTTCCCATTCACTAGACTTTTATGTTTACTTCAATCCACAATATGTCCAGAAATCTTGACTGTCTACATCTAATTTCTCTAATCAATTTATAGTTTTCATGTGTTTCTTGTAGGGCATTCTCATTCGTGGATCTATCTCCCATGGTATTCTTTTCATTTTCATCAGAAACCACATTTCCACTGCCATAGCTAGCTTAAGCTTTGGCACTTATATTGTTGTTGTTGTTGTTGTTGTACACAGTGAACAAATACGCTGAGAATACAACTGTCAGAAAGCAGATAATGTAGTCTTCCTAATGCGCCTCCCAGCAGATGTGAATGTCCAGTACCATTCTTCCACATCTCTCTGGTTTATGAACTTGGAGAGTGGAAGGACAGCTCTGCACAATAGTTCCTCCAATAATCATACTTTGATTCCGAGCTGACGACATCGCTGTCCCACACAAGAAATCAGATACAAGGCTAACTAAACGAACTTGATGGGCGGTCACAATTATTCGATCTCTAAATTAGAAGGGAACGAACAAAGGTAGTGATATCACAACAAGCAAATGATCATTTATCTCCCTTTGTGAAGCAAATGGCTTCGAGAGGTGAAATCAAATACACATTTAGATATAGTGTGTCTTTTTTTTTTTTTGGGGGGGGGGGGGGGCCTTAATATAAAATTCAACATCTCAGTAATCAACTGAGGGAAAATGATGAGATTTAGCATATAACCTTATCATTATGTCCACCCAACAAAAAAACTTTTGTTCTGGAGATTGTACAGTAGATTTTAATGTTTGTTTATTTTTTGTGTTGCGTATCCCTTACGGGAGATGCTGTTGATGTACTAGGCAAGTGTTATGTTCAGTAGTTTGCCATTGCTTTCTGAACGACCGGCCCCTATAACTTTTTCGAAAAAAAAACAGCACCGCCGTGTTTCGAACCCGGGTATATGGGCTCACAAACCGCGTTCGCAAGCCCTTAGCCACAGAGACCGGTGTTTGTTTATATGCGGTATATAACTTACGGCTCCGGGATTAATACCACCATTTTAAGAGTATTACAGCTTCAGCAGACACATCCCCGCTATTTTTGAAATTGTCTCGCGGTTTTCGTTTTGGCACAAACAGCACGGAGTTAAATGGTATTGTTCAGAGGTGTCTCCAATGGGGGTTCTTTCATGAAACGTGATTATATAAATAAACTAGCTGACTCGGCCCGGCTTCGCCCAGCTCCTAGCGGGGATCTATCTATCTATCTATCTATCTATCTATCTATCTATCTATCTATCTATCTATCTATCTATCTATCTATCTATCTATCTATCTATCTATCTATCTATCTATCTATCTATCTATCTATCTATCTATCTATCTATCTATCTATCTATCTATCTATCTATCTATCTATCTATCTATCTATCTATCTATCTATCTATCTATCTATCTATCTATCTATCTATCTATCTATCTATCTATCTATCTATCTATCTATCTATCTATCTATCTATCTATCTATCTATCTATCTATCTATCTATCTATCTATCTATCTATCTATCTATCTATCTATCTATCTATCTATCTATCTATCTATCTATCTATCTATCTATCCATCCATCTATCCATCCATCTATCCACCTATCCATCCACCTATCCACCCACCCGCCCACTCACCCGCCCACTCACCCGCCCACCCACCTACCCACCCACCTACTTAAGACAACAAGTAGTGTCCTTCAATAACTGTCTATCAAGACACAAACATCTAAATATTGGTGCGCCTCAGGGCTCAATGCTAGGTCCGCTGCTTTTTGCAGTGTATATTAACGATCTTCCTTTATACCTCAATACTTCGTGTAACCTATTTGCGGACGACTGCACTATATACCCCAGTCAAGAGAGCCTTAGTGACTTAGAGAACTCTTTACAAAACGAACTTGACAACCTTAGTAGATGGAGCAATGAAAACTGCATGTTAATTAACATCGACAAAATCAAATCCATGCTAATAACGACCAGACAAAAACTACAGACCCTAGCCATAACTGGGGCACCGCTCGAGCTTCACGTGGACACGTTACCTATAATTAATGTAAATGAACATAAACAATTAAGTCTTTTAATTGACAGACATTTAAACTGGAGCTCTCATGTTCACGTCCTTACCAAGAGAATAGCACAAAAAGTTTACCATCTTGCTAAACTTCAGCACTTTTTGGATGAAAGCACACGAAAAATATTCTATGCATCCTATATCCAATCACCTCTCGATTATTGTTCCACAGTCTGGGATGGTTGCCCTAAATCTAATTTGAAACGACTGTGTTCGCTTCAAAACAGCGCTATACGTCTAGTTTCTAGCATAAAGCACATTGAAAGTAATAAATTATACAGCCATCTAAGACTTCTACCACTTCGAAAGCGCTTCCTTTTCAACAAAGCCAAATTAGTGAATAAAATTATATCTGAAAATACTCCAGAGTATCTTCTACCGTTAATTCAATCTAATGCAATGAACAGTAAGCGCTTAAATTTATTACATGTTCCTAAGCCTAGATTGGACTTATACAAAACTTGTTTCGCGTATTCTGGTGCTCACTTGTGGAATAGCCTTCCACAAAATCTGAAAACTCCAATGAGTCCCTACACATTCAACTGAAAACGCTTTCAATACCTACTTCGTACCGACTATATGCCTCCATAAGTCACCTACTGGTATCATTTTTTCACTATCATTCTTCACTGTGTGTGTGAGAGTGAGAGAGTGGGTGAGAGAGTGAGTGAGAAAGAGTGTGAGTGGGAGAATTAGTATGAGACAGAGAGAGTGAGAGAGTATGTATGCGCGTGTGCCTGAGTGAATGTAAAAGTGAGTGAGTGAGTATGGACGTATGTTTGAGAGATTGAGTGAGAGAATGAGTGAATCTGAGAGAGTGGGTGTGTTGTGTGTCTGCATGGTAGGTTGGGGGATGTGTGTGTGTGGGTGGATTCGTGGTGTGTGTGGGTGGGCTCAGGATGTGTGGGTGGGCGGGGTGGGATTGTGTGGGTACTTGCGGGATGTGTGAGTGGGTGGGGATGTGTGTTTGGCTAGGTGGTTGTGGGTGAGTGGGTGGTGGAGGATATGTGGGTGGATGATTGTTGGTGGGTTATGGGATGGGTGGGGGTATATGTGTGGGTGGGGAGATGTGGGTGTGGGGATATGTGGTGGGTGGGAGATGTGTGCAGGTGGGGGTGGTTGTGGGTTTGATGATGTGTGTGTGGGTGAGGGATGTGTATGGGTGTGGGATGTTTGGGTGGATGGGTGGGGAGTGGGTGTGTGGGTGAATGTGTGTGGGGTGTGGGGGATGTGTGTGGGTTGGGGGAGGGGTGCATGATGGGTGTGGGTGATGGATTTGGGGATGTGTGTGTGGGTGGGGGATATGTCTGGCTCGGTGGGGGTGTGTGTGGCTGGATGGAGGATGTATGTGTGGGTAGTGAGAGTGATTGTAGTTGGGGGATGTGTGGATGGGTAGATGTGTGGGGAGATGTGTGTGTGGGTGCGGGATGTGTCTTTGGGATGTGTGTGGTGTTGTGTTGGAGGGGAGATGGGTGTGGATAAAGGATGTGTGCGTGGGTGGGTAGGGGTGTGGTTGGGTGTGCGGGTGGGTGATGGATGCGTGTGAGGGTGGGGGATGTGTGTCTAGATGGGTGGTTGGGGTGTGTGAGTGTGGGTGGGTAGAAAGGAGATTGTGTTGATGAGTGGGTGAGGGATGTGTGGGTGTTAGTGGTTGAGGGATAAGTACGTGTGTCTAGGGATGTGTGAAGGGATGAGTGTATGGGTTGAGGATGTGTGTGTAGGTTGTGTGTGCGTGGATGGGAGGTGTGTGTTTGTAATTGGGGGATGTGTTGGTGGGTGGTGATGTGTGTGAGGGATGTGTGTATGGTGGGGAGATTGTATGTCGGTGGGGGTGTGTGTGTATGGGTAGGGTGTGTGGTTAAGGGATGTATGGCTGGGGGATGGGTGGGTGGAGGATGTGTGGTTGGGTAGAGGATGTGTGGGTGGGTGATTGTATATGAGTAAGGGTGTGTGGTTAAGGGATGTTTGGTTGGGGATGGGTGGGTAGAGGATGTGTGGGTGGGTAGAGGATATGTGGGTGGGTGAGTGTGTGCATGGTAGGAGATGGTGGGGGATGTTTGTAGGGGTGGGCTCTGAATCTGTGAGTGGGCTGGGGGAGATTGGAGATTATGTGGGTGGGTGCCGAATTTGTGTGTGGGTAGGTGCGGGATATGTGAGTTGGCGGGGAGATGTGTGTGTGCGTGGGGGATGTATGGCTGAGGAATGTGTGTTTGGCTGGATGGTTGGAGGTGTGTGGGTGGAGGAGGATATGTGGGTGAGTGATTGTTGGTGGGTAATGGGACGGTTAGAGGATATATGAGTGGGTGGGGAGATGTGTGTAGGTGGGTGGATGTGTGTGGGTGGGGGATGTGTGGGTTGGGGAATGTATGTGTGCTTTGGGTGTGGGTATATGGAATGTGTGGTGGGTGAGAGGTGTGTGTGGGTGGGGAGATGTGTAGGTGTAGGGATGTGGTGGATGGGTGGGGGCGTGTATGTGTGTGTGTGTGGGTTATGTGTGTGGTTGGGTGGGGGAGTTGGAGTGAATTGAAGATGTGTGGGTGGGTGGTGGATGTGTCTCATAACATAGTAATATGCATTGTTTATGTTTACAAACTCCATTTGACAATGTTTTTTCCTATGCACTGTTGATGAAAGAAAGATGAGTGATTGGAAGGGCCGAATGTAAGACTGGCCTGCGTGCCCAGTTTGTTACCCTTTGAAAATAAAGTCTGTTTGTTCGTTCCTACCTACCTACCTACCTACCAACCTAGCTAGATAGCTATCTATCCATCCATCCATCCATCCATCCACCCACCCACCCACCTGCCTACCTACCTTTCTACCTACCTATCTACCTACCTACCTACCTACCTACCTTTCTGTCTGTCTGTCTGTCTGTCTGTTGTCTGTCTGTCTGTCTATCAACCAGTCCGCGCTATTAAATATTGATAAAAGTTACTGGAAAAAAATGTGAGGACCATGCGTTGAAAGAGGAAGAGGATTATTGGAGAAAGGATGGATTGAATTTTATGCAACCTACTGGAATCGTCCGACACATATTAAGGTCTGAGCAGATCGCAGACCTTAATCCTCGTAACACCTACTGGGATATTTTGCTCCATCTATTCAGACGAATTGCAGGCCCTAAACATTACAGCATCAGCATAATGTCAATGGCAACAGTTTGTATTCCACAGTGGTGAAATTTCAATTCCGCAAGCCCTCAGCGGTGACAAACAACTGTATTGAAAAACACACACAGAGACACACACTAAACGCATTGAATACCAACAGAAGAGTAATATTGCGGTGGAAACTGACATATTGTGGCATAACAAGAAACGTGAGAGCAAACACGTTGTCAAATTAGGGGACAACACACGTGCATACGAATCAATCTATAAACTTCAATGAAAAGAGAACCAACATCTTGGTCGTTAAGAAGAAAGCCCACTACAGAGACACTGACAACTATTTTTATAGTGCAAAACAGGTAATCATGTTCCATCTCTGAACGGTAAACAGCAGAGTAGACAGTCTTTCACGAAGACTCAAAGCGGGTCTGTCACCCATGTGTACGTGTGAACAAACTACATAGACAGCAGAACAGATCCTTAAAAATGGAAACATGATGACTAAATTGCGGTATCATTTCTGGTCACTCCATACGCATATTAACGCACAGCTATTTGGAAGCTTTCACGAACTCAATATAAAAAGCTAACATGAATACTTGTGTACACTTTATTAACCAGCAGCTGAAGAAACAAGAAGGAAATGAAAAATAAGGTAAGAAATATATTCCGTCTACTTTCCTGTTAATTTACAAATTATTTACCCCATCCATCCATCCATCATGTGCCATGCCGGTAAGCGTGGGCGGTCATGTTCTGCCATCTCACTCGATCAACAGAGTCGTGGATCAGTTCCGTGTTTCTGTCTCGGCCATGCCACAAGGCCAAGCCATCCAGATACTTGTTTCTAGGTCTTCCCCTTGGTCTGTTCCCCTCGATCTTACCAGTTGTAACCAAGCTCTCCAAATAATTTCTTCTCATAACATGCCCAAAAAATTGTGACTGTCTACGTCTAATGTCTCTGATCAGTTTACGATCTTCATTTGTTTCTTGAAGGACTTGTTCATTGGTCTTTCTGGCTGTCCATGGTATTCTTTGTATTTTCCTCAGAAACCACATCTCTACAGCCATCAGATGTTTTTCAGCCTGGCTGCTCATTGTCCAAGCTTCACATCCATATAAAAGTACAGGTTCTATGTAGCATCTCAACACTCTTTTTCTCGTTTCAATTGACATCTTTTTATTGGTCAATATGTTTTTCATCTTGCTAAAGGCTACTTTTGCCATGGCGATTCTTGTTCTAATCTCTTCAAGGCATCTCCCACCAGATGTTATTACTGTTCCGAGATAATTGTACCTATTCACTTGTTGAAGAATATTCCCATTTACTTGTATACTACACTGTGGTATTTCGTTCTTCCTAGTGACGACCATAATCTGTGTCTTTTTACAATTTAATTCTAACCCTTGTTGTTCACTGTGTGTAACAACCGCATCTACTAAATTTTGCAGGTCCTGTTCATTGTCCTGTTCATGAATTACAAGACCACATGAATAGTCTAAACGAAATGTGTAGGGAACATAACATGAAAATTAGCACAAGCAAAACAGAGGTAATGACTATAACTAAAGAAGAACAAACAGCAACAATTCACCTAAACGAACATCCCTTGAAACAAGTAAAGAGTTTCAAGTACCTAGGAAGTATAATATCATCAAATGGCAGATCAGAAGACGAGATCGAAAATAGGTGCAATAAGGCAAATCAACTCATTGGACAAATGGCACCAATATTAAAGAACAAACATGTATCAATAACTACTAAGAAAGCACTTTACAACACAATCTTCCTACCAACTCTATGCTACCAATGCCAAACCTGGACAATGACACAAAAAGAGAAAAGAAAAATCACAACAACAGAAATGAGGTTCCTGAGAAGAATACTCAACGTATCAAGAAGAGATAAGATCAGAAATGAAGAAATCAGGACTAAAGTGGGGGTTAAAGCTGCTCTAGATTTTATTAGAAAGCAGCAAGTCAAATGGTTTGGCCATGCAAGTAGGCTACCAGTCAACAGCATGCCACAACAAGCAATGATGTACAGACCAGATAGAAACAGAGGAAGAGGCCGACCACGTAAACGTTGGACGGAGGGAATAACAGAATCCATGGGAATGTCGATATACGAAGCCCATAACCGGGCACTCTCACGAAGTTTATACTTCACCTCGACACCGCAAGGTACAAGAGGAACATGATGAGATGAGATGAGAGTTCATTGTCTGCAATCAAGACTGTATCATCTGCATATCTAATGTTATTGATGCATCGTCCCCCAATGTTGATTCCTTCCATATTTTCAATATTTCTGAAAATATTTTCACTGTACAGGGAAAACAGATCTGGAGACATTACACATCCCTGTCTCACACCTCTCTTAATAAGCTGATATTGGCTTACTTCATTATCAACTCTTATGGCAGCTTGTTGTTTCCAATATATGTTTTTTACAAGTCTAAGGTCTTTCCCATCAATTTGTAGATCTTCAAGCATCCTTATCATGTTGACGTCTCACTTTATCAAAAGCCTTTGTGTAGTCAATAAAGCAAAGGTGTAGATCTTTGTTTACTTCTATAGAACGTTCGATTACGGTTCTCAGTATATACACAGCATTTACTGTACCCTTGCCTACTACAAACCCACATTGTTCTTCTCCTATTTCAGGTTGTATTTTCCTCCTAACTCTTTGCATGATAATTCTTAGCAAAATCTTCGTGATGTGACTCATTATACTAATTGTTCGATGTTGATCACATTCCAAGGCTCCTGATTTCTTTGGGATTGCAATAAATACAGAATTACATAACTCATGAGGTATATTTCCAGTATCATATATTGTATTAAGCAAACTGGTAACTTTATCTATTCCATATTCTTCTAAAGCATTAATCATTTCTGTTGAGACGCTGTCTGGACCGGGGGTCTTGCCAGATTTCATATGATTAAGAGCATTCTGAACCTCCATCTTCAAAATTGCTGGCCCATCATTGTTATTTTGAACAATATATTGTTCGTCTCTGTTATCGTCATAAAGGTTTTTCACGTTATCTGACCATATATGTAAAATCTGATCTTTTTCTATTATGACTCTTCCATCTTTTGTCTTTAGGCAGCCTGCTGATGTACGTGCTCTTTGATTAGTAATCTCCTGAATTCTTTTGTGCATTAGTTTCGCATTTTTACTGTTATGTTGTTTTTCAATTTCTCTGCAATTTTTCTCAAGCCATGTTTCTTTAGCCTCCTTACATAAGGTTCTGACTTTTCTGTGAATTTCTTCATATTTGGCAGGATTATTTTTGTTCTGTCTTCTTGTTTCCATTAGTTGTAAAATTTCTTCAGTCATCCATGTCTTACGGCCCACTTTCTTTACTTTTGGAATAGTTTTTTTTTCTGCTGCACAACTGATTGAATTCTTCAGCATTTCCCATTGATCATCTACATCTTGAAATAGGATCTCTAGATCAGACAATACATCAAATTTGTTCTTTATTTCTATGTTAAAATTATCTTGTATTTCTTTGTCAGTTTTCAATTTGCACAAGTCATATTTAGGGTTTCCTGCTGTATACTTGACTTTCTTTAACTTTACCCTCATTTTTTTTTAACCATCATATTTACCCCATGCCTCTGTAAATTCTCTGTCTTTACTAATATTACGCATTGCACCCCTCTCGGGATTCTCCGTGGTGAAGTGGTCAAGACGTCTGACTCGGGCTCCGAAGGTTGTATGTTCGATTCCGGGCCGCGTTCTTCATTTCACGAGTGCATTTTTTCGGAGACCCCCGAGGGTCGTCGCTGGAGCTACGGAGTTCGTGCTTTGTGCGACGCTTTCCTCGATGCGGAAAGAAACTGAGCCATATGGGATAAAAACCCGGTGCAATGCAGCCGACCCTGTCGACTTTTAAGCTAGTTCTTTCATTGCACCCACTCCCATACGAATCCGGAGACGCCTTGTGTGTCATCTGAATTGGCCGGGTTTTCCTTACTGTAAACATAAATTTGTTAGCGAGAAATCACTAGTTTTTCAGCAAAACATCAAAGAAATATCGCCGCTTTCGATGATTTAAGTTGTTTTTGGACCTACCAAAGACATATTCCTTGGGTGGGGGTAAATATAAGACGGCTGGAAAAAATTCATAACTGTGCAACAGATAGTTTTCAAAATAATTGATCGTGAATGAAGGTATTCTTTGCGGGACATACTATAGCAATGTAGACTAAGGTGAGGAAACATACAAAAAAGTTAGTTGCATATCATTTACAGGACCTTTGCAGCAACACCAGCATGTTTTGCTGCTGTTAATGTCTTCGCAAGTTTACGGTCAGTAGTTTGCCATTGCTTTCTGAACGGCCATCACCCATACCATTTCTTTAAAAAAACCAGCGCAACGTAATCTGCTGCCAAATCGCGCGCATAAGTATTTCGAACGCGGGTATACGGAATTACGAACCGCGTCAGTAACACCTTTGCCAGGGAGACTGGTGGAAACATACAGGGTTATTAATATAGAAATTCAACAAGCAAGAGGAGCTGTCATTGTAATAGGACATTTATGGAAGTCACAAGAAATAAAACCCTGTAAGACACAGACAATATTTAACCCTAACGTGAAATCAGTACTGGTGTACAGATCACATTCACGGAGAACGACTAAAACAATGACTAATATACTATACATATGTATGACCAATACTGGGCAGCACAATAGATAGACTAACTGGTATGGCAGAATCACGAATTGACTGGTGCTTAAAATAGGTGAACTAAGCTGGTATGCCAGAATCACTCATGAGGAGCTTAGGAACACACCAAGACAGATTCCAGCGACTGAAGAGGTTGATTAGAGACACTGGTGCTTGATTGGACAAGCATTGAGAAAACCTGAAAATATTATACATAATAATTGTTCTTTTTCATAGAAACCCACAGGGCAAATGAAATATGGGGGAAACTAAAAGCACACACAGACACACACACACACACAAAAGAAACAGAGACAACCATCACTAATATGGAGAATGGGGTTGGGGTTGGGGGAGGGGGAGAACATGTATGAGGCTGAGGGAGGTAACAACAAATATAATGGTTGGGCGTGAGCATTTGAAGGCCTATGTTCCAATGAGGGTTACAGTGCGGTAGAAGAAGAGGACTGACCACCAACCTTTACACGAATGTTTGGTCATCTTTGTCTTTTTAAATTTGAAATGGGTCGGACGTACTTGGGCCATGAGTCATAAACGTCTTATTTCAAGAATATTTATATTTATAGCCAACAATTTCAGCTTATTTGACTAAATATCTCCCCTCCTTGTTCAATAAGTAGCTGACGTCACCTTTAGAACTCAATCACGCAGCTCCTCAGCCGCGCCATGCTATCACAGAGTGGATATGATACTCCGTAACACATCGTCATGATGCAAAACCGTTTGCCTACCAAACCGAGCGAAAGTTAGCTTCTTTCCCATTGAACTAGGAGAAGAAGATGGCTTTCCCACGGTCAGTCACGGTGTAGTTCCAACGTTGGCAGCCTCCAGATAGTATACTCCAGCTGTCATATAGTGAAGATTGTGCTTGCTGATTACTTTACACATGTGTTCTGCTGTGCACATAATTTTATACGTTGTTGTTAAATAAGCATGGAAATAACAATTCGTATTATTTTACACCGTGTACAAAACAGCCAACATTAAAGTTTAGGAAACCCTGATGTCGTTTTGGAGATAAATTACTTGAACAAAGCGTAAGTGTAGGCCCTCAGTATAGACTGCCATTGAGCTGTGAAATTTCTGGCCGTCACATATTCTAGGTCAGGATTTAGGAGGAGCGGTGCCTGGTTACCTTCCAAACTTCCCACCTTCTTTGACAATTACCAGAACATTCAGGAATTATCCCCGTACTGGCGGGACATAATAACCCTGCCTCTGCTGGGGGTTAACTTGGAACACTGCCTTGGCAGGCTAACCCACTATTCACTGTGCCACCACGGTTACTAAACCCCTAGTTTAATCAGAGAGTTTTCGTAACTTGTACTCTTTCAGTGTGGTTTACTGGCAATGCTGCCGATGCCATACACAGATATCACGTGAATATGTAACAACAATATCTGGGACTTTACGAAACAACCACGTATATAATAGTTCCCAGACGTGAAAACTGCTCTCTCTCTCCCCCCCCCCCCCCACCCCCTTTCCACAAGCTCGAAACATTGACACTAAATAATGGGTAACCATGCTATACAAGTGGACGGTTATTCATCACTCAGTGTCTCTACAAAATGGGGACACCACCTTATGTAGTCACGAGCCAGTAAATATAATTTTGGTGATCCATTTCGGGAATTTCCCTTCCGATATGCACTTCGGTGGTTGCAGTATCGCACGTACAATTTATGTCACAGAGGACCAGGACTTCCACTACTAAGCCACGATTTCTGTTTTTCGTTGTTCTTGGAGGTTTGCTAAAGTGTATGTACACGTTTACTTTAATCACTGACTGACATTGATTTAATAGTTTCTGGTTTAATCGTTGAGTTTCGATTTAGATTCGTAATTTTGAAACAAAATATTAAAAAAAAAAAAAAAAACATTTCAAGCTGGATACGAGAGGCGTATAAATACGACAATCTATTGTGACTATTAGGAAGATCAATAGAGAAACAGAAAGACATATATTTATGCTTCATAGAAGGCATTTGACAAAGTAAAACATGATGAAATTAATAAAATGTGGAAAGATATTAACATTGATGGGACAAATCTCAGAATAATAAAAATATTTAATTAATTAGTTAGTTAGTTGCGGTTCCAACTTCACAGGAACAGGTCGTCCCCATTCCGTTCCTGTGCCAGTGAATATCACACAAAATGCTCCTCACTGCCCTATGCGAAAAGTTGAATATACAGGAGTTTCTACAAACCAACAGCCCGCACAGATACACTGTGCATAATGCCGCCGTCAGAATTCCATCACAATAGTTTTGACGGAAAATACAGTTCATCGTCGATGGAAGCGCCAGTCACTAGAAAACCAGCAGCCACATACTGTATTAAAAGTCGAGAGGATCGACTTCATTGCCCCGGGATTGATCCCATATGGCTCTGTCCCCCTCGGCAGGGTGGCCCACTGAAACCATCACACAAAGCACGAACTCCGTAGCTCCAGAGACGACTCCCAGGAGTCTCCGAGAAAAATGCACTCGTGAACCGAAAAGGCAATCCAATCAATTCCTAGCGACCGGCAGACTGACATCTTTCCGAACATGCATTTCACACTACAACAACCGCGGACAAATGTAAAAACATTCCAACCAAAATTCACAGCTCAGAGTGTCGCGCCATGCACTCAACTCAGTAGCAGGGCGACGGAACCATGCACTAACAGTCCAACATGAGGAAAATGCTACTGCAAACCGTAGCCAGAAGCATAAACACTCCGGAGCCTAACGGTTGAAATGCCTACCTGCCATGTTGGAGACCAGAACAATAAACATATTTACTGGAACCAAGTAGCAGCAATTAAATTGGGAAATACAGAAGAAAATTAATTGTGAACAAATAAGGCTGGGAGTACGACAGGGATGTGTTTTGTCACCGGATCTCTTCTCCCTCTATAGTGAAGCAATAAGATCAAAGAGAAGAACCAGGAATAATATTCACAGTGTACGCTATGCAGATGAAACAGTGTTGATGTCGGACAATGCAAAAGATCTACAACAGTTGTTTGAAATTCTAGTAACAGAGAGCGCAAAGAAATGACTCTCCTTAACTATCAAGAAAACAGTAACAATGGTGATATCAAAGATAAACGGTGACACCAAAATGTGAAATATAGATAGAAGGAAACATGCTTCACCAAGTGCATAGTTTTAAATACCTAAGGGCACTTATAACATCAGATGGAAGATGTACAACAGAAATTAAGAGCAGGATAGGGCAAGCAAAGGCTGAATTTCAGAAAATGAAGACTGTCTTATGCAGTAAATAACTACCATTGAATGTAAAAAAAGAGGGTGATGAAGTGGGATATAGAACCTGTTTTGCCGTATGGCTGTGAATCTTCGAATGCAAATGAACAAATTAGGAACAGATTGGCTGCCTGAAAGATGCTAATGAAATTGGAACATTATATACAACAATAAGAAGGAGGCAAAGAACTTTTCGGGTCACGTGATGTTAAGAGAGGCATTGGAGAACATCATGGCAATTGGAAAGATAGAGGGGAAGAGAGGCAGAGGCAGACAAAGAGCAATTATGCTGGATGGATTAAGACGGTGGCATGGAGGAATACTAAATTACAAAGATTACACCCAACATATAACAGAGAAAAACTGCAAGACATTACAGTCAAAGAGAAATTTACAGATGAAATAAAATGTAAACTTGAAACTCTGCAAAACCCTTTGGAGGAAAGCATTGACCAAACTTGGTTGAACATCAAGAATACAATTCAGTCTACCGCAGAAGAATGTCTCGGTGTGTTAACCACGCATAGAAAGAACAGATGGTTCAATCAAAAATGTGAAGAAGCAGTCATTAGGAAGAAGAATGCCAGACATGTATGGTTAAATGACATCAATAACATCCAAAAGGAAGAGCATTATAGAAATGAATGTAAAGAGGCTACAAAAATAGTCAGACAGCAGAAGCGAGAATATATGAGTAATATAATCAAAGATATGGAAACTAATCACCAGAAAAATGAATCCAGAAAATTTTTTAAAGAACTGAAGTCAATGAAACGAGGGCACCAACAAAACACATATGGTTTAAAAGACAAAAATGGGAATATGATAAATACCAATGAGGAAATGTGCAACACGTGGAAAGAATATTTTATTGAATTACTAAATTGTGAAGCTCCAAGTAACATTTTCTCACAGGAAGAGGTTCTAACATGCGAACCACAAATTGAAGAACCTACATTTGAAGAAATCCTATATGTAATCACACGACTTAAAAACAATAAGGCAACTGGGACTGATGGAATTGCTGCTGAATTTATAAAGGCAGGTGGCCATGCATTACATCTAAAGCTATACGAACTAATAATAAAAATCTGGAGGACAGAAGAATTACCCCATGACTGGAAAGAGTCATTATTGATACCTATCTTTAAGAAAGGAGACAAGTTCCAATGTGGAAATTATAGAGGAATATCACTACTGTCCACAAGCTATAAGATACTATCCGCAGTATTACTAAATAGACTAAAACCATATTCAGAAGACATATTAGGTGACTACCAGGCAGGTTTTAGACAAAACAGATCAACAATAGATCAGATATTTATCTTACGACAAATAGCCGAGAAACATTGGGAATATAAAAGAGATCTCCATAACATTTTTGTGGATTTTAAAAAGGCTTATGATAGTGTCCATAGGAATAGTCTATGGAATGCTATGCAGGAATTTGGAATACCAAGGAAGTTAATCAACATGACCAGACTATGCATGGAAGATACTTATAATATAGTAACATATAAAGGCAGGAAATCAGACCCCTTCCAAATAACATCTGGCTTGAAACAGGGTGATGCACTATCGCCGCTACTCTTCAATCTGGCTCTAGAGAAAGTTGTAAGGAAGGTAAAGGAGGAATGTGATATTGGAGGAACATCCAAGCTGCTTGGTTATGCAGATGATATAGATATTATAGGGCAAAGTGAACAAAAGACATTGGAAATACTGACTCACTTAAAGGAAAAAGCCCAACAGATGGGGCTGGTTATCAACCAAGATAAGACAGAATATATGGTAATTTCAAGAGACGGAATGGCTAGAAACTCTGGCCACATACAAATAGATAATATGACCATTAAAAGAACGGAAACATACAAATACCTGGGTACGATCCTCAACTGCTCCAACATCATAAGGGAAGAAATACAAACTAGAATCAACTCTGGAAATAAGATATACTATGCACTACAACATCTACTAAAATCAAAGGCGCTATCTCGTAACACCAAAATCACAATATACAAAACACTGATCAGACCAGTTGTGCTGTATGGCTCTGAAACCTGGAGTACAACGAAAGGAGACGAAGCCTTGTTACAAACCTTTGAGAACAAAATTTTAAGACGCATCTTTGGACCCATTAGGGATACACAAAGTGGAGAGTGGAAAAGAAGAAGTAACAAAGACATTTATGATCTGTTTAAGTCCCCGCTAATCACTGGTATCATGAAGGCTAATAGACTACAATGGCTGGGGCATATAGAAAGAATGGAAGATAATAGGGAAACAAAACTCGCTTACACTCAGGAAATAAATGGCCGTAGACCCCGAGGTAGACCAAGAAGGCGGTGGAGAGATAATACATGTACAGACCTACAAGCACTTGGAATCAACGACTGGCAAGAGAAGGTCCACCAGAGAGACGAATGGAGACGGATTGTATTTGCAGCAAAGAACCTCAATGGCTCGGAACGCTGAAGAAGAAGAAGATGGAGGAATATCTACTGCGGAGTTGATTCGAGATCTGTGGAGCGCCATGAATGCCTACGCCAGCCGGCATGGCACTTGATGATGCCGATTGTGACTAAACTTTTCCTAGCCTGGGAGTGGGAGCATATAGGATGTACATCCTCAGGCAATAAATGTTAAACCATCGCCACCGTGAATCTGTCTTCATCCCATCGTCCGAGCATCTGCCAGATTCGTGTGTGCGCAAGCCATTGTTTCAAGTAATCATTGTCACCGGTGTTATCCTTAAGCCAACACGCCCAGAGTACCATCTTGGCGCCATGTGTCCAACACCTGTCGTAGATTGGACAGAATAACTCATTCTTAATGATTAACTCTTGTCGTAGAGTAGAGAAATTAACTCATTTTTAATGATTAACTCTTGTCGTAGAGTAGAGAAATTAACTCATTCTTAATGATCAACTCTTGTCGTAGAGTAGAGAAATTAACTCATTCTTAATGATTAACTCTTGTCGTAGAGTAGAGAAATTAACTTATCCTTAATGATTAACTCTTGTCGTAGAGTAGAGAAATTAACTCATTCTTAATGGTTAACACAGGTCGTAGATTAGAAAAATTAACTAACTCTTAGATATTAACAAATGTTATAGTGTAGAAACATTAACGTGTTTATCTGCAATCTATTTTGTTAGATTGGAGACATTAATCACCATATCTGCTATCACTTGTGGCAGATTTATCTCAAGGACTCCACAATTGTGTTATGTTTTATCTAATTAATAGAAAATGAAACGATGATCTGTTGTCAGGCGTCATACCCATTACATTAATGATATGTTTGTTATCTACTGTTCTAGGACTAGAGAGCTACCCAACTACATTACATTAATGATATGTTTGTTATCTACTGTTCTAGGACTAGAGAGCTACCCAACTACATTACATTAATGATATGTTTGTTATCTACTGTTCTAGGACTAGAGAGCTACCCAACTACATTACATTAATGATATGTTTGTTATCTACTGTTCTAGGACTAGAGAGCTACCCAACTACATTACATTAATGATATGTTTGTTATCTACTGTTCTAGGACTAGAGAGCTACCCAACTACATTACATTAATGATATGTTTGTTATCTACTGTTCTAGGACTAGAGAGCTACCCAACTACATTACATTAATGATATGTTTGTTATCTACTGTTCTAGGACTAGAGAGCTACCCAACTACATTACATTAATGATATGTTTGTTATCTACTGTTCTAGGACTAGAGAGCTACCCAACTATTATTGCCCAGATGGCGTCTGCTAATAAGAGAAAAGCAACTTTCATCTCCCACAAACTGAAACTCTTGAAAGATCAGGGAGATGAGACAGAAGACATTGCGACACAAGTGATATAAAGGTGCATGAGACAGAAGATAATGTAGACATCAGGGATATGAAGGTGCATGAGACAGAAGACATTGCGACACAAGTGATATAAAGGTGCATGAGACAGAAGATAATGTAGACATCAGGGATATGAAGATGCATGAGACAGAAGACATTGCGACACAAGTGATATAAAGGTGCATGAGACAGAAGATAATGTAGACATCAGGGATATGAAGATGCATGAGACAGAAGACAATGTTGACACCGGGGGTATGAACGTGCACGAGACAGTCTATATTGCAGACACCGGTGGTATGAACGTGCGTGAGACAAGAGATATTGCCGACACCCGGGTTATGAACGTGCATGAGACAGGAGACATTGCCTACACAAAGTTTATAAGGGTGCATGAGACAGGAGACATTGCCGACTCTAATGGTGTAAAGGTGCATGCGACAGGATTATTTGGTATTTAGTAATTTCTCTGTTGCTATCTTGATTGTCTCAATTTCAGCATCATAGATATGTCAGTGCTTTCCTTTTGGTACTCTGACCGTGTCCCTAGGATTATTTGGGTATTCTATATACACTCTCGCGCCTCCATATCGAACAGCATTTTGTGCTGACCCATCTGTGTAGGCTCGGATCAGAGGTCCTGTGGGTATTCGTCATCATGGAAACTGAGAGTGGCTGTTCTGCGCTGAACACTGTTATGTCCCTCCTTGTCAAATATTTATCTCAATTGTGTCTCAATTTGTAGTCATAGACTATGTTCATCTTTCCATGGAGTTCGCTCTGGTATAGTTTTCAGGGGGATACCATCTGTGGGCAGATCGGTGATTTCTCTGTAGAGATGTTTGACCTGGTGGATAAAACTACTTCTTTTCAACCGCCCCATAGCTAGGTTTTTAAATCTGTTCTTCATAGGGTGGCCTGGCAAGCCGAGGAATTTTTCTGATTGTATTAGCGTTTTCGTATCTCTGTGCTCTCTCAGTGCTTGTGTCCTCCCCCAACTTCTCCATCTCCACTATAGGTGTTGATACCATCCTTCCTGTGGTGAATCTAAGTGTTTGATTTTGCACCTTGTCCAGCTCTTGTAGTGTGGTTTCTGATGCTGAACGCCACACAGTTGACCCGTGTTCTAGGTGTGGTCGTATGCTCTGTTGATACACTTTGCTAAGTATTTTCCCACTGGCTCCCCATTTGGTTCCACTTAGTTTTCTCAGGATGGTTATTTTCCTTCTGGCTTTTGCTACCGCTTTGTTGATGTGCTTTCTCCAAATCAAAGTCTGAACGTATGGGCTTTGTTGTCTTCATCCCCAATCCACCATGGTGCATACTGAGGACACTCATTTCATCCCCAATCCACTATGATGCATTCTGAGGGGCATTCATCTTCATCCCCAATTCACCATTGTGTATACTGAGACGGACACTCATCTTTTTTCCCAATCCAACATGGTGCATACTGAGATGGACACTCATCTTCATCCCCAATCCATCATGATACATAATAGGACGGACACTCATTTGGCACCTGTATCCATCCTTCAGCAGCTTCTGTGTCCTCAATTTAACAACTCCATTTAACTCGTTCACAGAAATCATGACATCACAACCTCGTATTGGCTTCAGTGCTAGAACTTGGGCAAAGAAAGGATATACTCATCAGAACTTTACTAACTAAACAGATGTGCATAGTGGTGGAGTTGTTGGCATCAAACATAGGAAGAAAGTTTCTAGTCAATCTACTGACAATTTTGTGATTGAAATCATGATAGGTGACTCGAAAACTGGCACCCGTAATGTAGGTATAGTTGACATGCAGTCTGGTGATGTTTTATTTGCATATTCAACTTATGATTTTAAAGAAATGGTAACCTTTACTTGTTTTAAATTGTAATAGTAAATATAAACACTAGTCTGCCATACATCCTGCAGAATCAACAATTGCAGACAAACTAAAAGTCCCGATGCCTAACACCCTCTCCGGTCAATTTAAGAAAAAAAAAAAAAAAAACGCCAACGAACATTTATAAAAATGAAGATAGAAATTATAAAAGAAAGTTACCAAAGTGAATGTGATAAATAAATAATACATACTACATAATGTATATCTGTCTAGCCAGCCGTGGTAGCGTAGTGATCTTGACACTTGTTTACCGACTGGGTAGTCACACGTTCGATTCCGCTGGTGGCGGGTTTTCTATTTATGTACCAGGGCTTGCGGGTGTGCCCGGTCTGCGGTGAGTACCAGATTATGACACCGGAAGTGAAGGCGGCTGGCGTGATACTGGCCGAAGTACCTGAGTGCCGATTTGTCTAGAAATGTATGTGATATGCCGCAATGAGAAACCAAACCTTGGGGGATACGAACACATACCGCCAGGCCAACACACAAGCGTGCAGACTCTAACTACCGCAGATCCTAATGAATAAGTATAAAAATATAAAAATGAAAAACAGCCGAAATTAACAAAATGAACAGAAACAAATTACAAGAAAATGTTGCAATGATATTATAATTTATTTTGAATTAAGTGATTTGTGTTATTATGTTAACTTATTATATTTCAAAATGGTATTGTGAGTATTAAAACATTAGTAATTTATATCAACACATTACTGCTTGAAATTAATAGGGAATGGCTGACAGCATAATCGTCATGTTTCATTTCTTGAAAACAAGGCATATTGTATACTGAAGATTAAAACCAACAATATCACTAAATGTAATAATGTACGTTGACGATTATAACCAACATTATCACTAATTGTAATATTGTAGGTTGAAGATTATATCCAACAATATAATTCAATTTAACATTGTAAGTTAAAAATTATAACAAACAATATAAGTAAATTTCTCATTGTAGACTGAAGATCATAACCAACAATATCACACAATTTAATATTTGAAGATTGAAAATATAAGCAGCAATATCATTAATTATTGTGGACTGAAGATGATAAACTGTCAAACTGTCACTGTCATATAAGCCTATAGTACCTTGCTGTGTAGGACGAAGAGTGGGGGTGTGGGGGTGATCTTGAGTGTGAGGAATTAAGGCCGCCTGGATATTTATTGCAGTCGCCGCGAACTTTGCAGGTTAAGGTTTCTTTTTGCCTCCGACAAATACAAATCCACACCTAACCGATGTTCTGAGCCATCCAAAAGGGAAATCATGGATGGCTCAGGCGGAGGATACGATCAGACAGGTGTGCCCCTTGGAGAACATCCGACGAGGAGAGGAGTGGGTCAGAGTGCCAGCGGAGCAGTGCAGAGTTATAATCACATTGAGACGGGAGTGCAGGGAGTGGCCAGCAGGGGCCACGGAACTGGAAATCCATTAACTAATTCAGGATAATGCTCGCCCGGGTGATGTGATTATCTACACAGATGGTTCGATGTTGAGAGGTAGTAGAAGTTCCTGGGGGTTCTTAGCAAAGGCTAATGGTCGACGTTTGGTGCAGGAGAGCCTGGCATATGATACCACAACATCTAGCTTAAAAAAGGAGGTGGAGGCAGTCAGTGCATCTTTCCGCTGGATGGAGAATACGGTACACACACATATCGTGATTGTAACTGACACAGAAAGCATGCTGAGTAGGGTGAGGATAGGCAGGCTTCTTGCAGAGTGGCTTGCTTCGCTTCGGAAGTCACGGGTGGCAAGCATCGTCTGGATCGTTTCTCCGAGGCATGCTGGTGTGCTGGGAAATGAACAGGCAGACAGATTGGCTGGCGCTGCAAAACGTAGTGGAGTATTGATGCATGATAAGGCAGACGTGGTTGCGGCCTTGTGGGAGCACGTGTACACCTCCGAGGAGCAAATGGATCACCATGGTCTGACAAGAATGCGACAGCGAGGAGTGACGAGGGGATCTGGCCGATGCTCAATGCTGAGAGGAAAGGCGAGACGCACATATAATCAGATTGCTACCGGTACTATTGGGGTTGGAACTCTTCGCTTGCTTCTGAGGATGGGGACGGAGCGCTTATAGGAATGCCCCGAATGGTGTGATGTCGGTTCCTAAATCAATCAATCAATCAATAAAACCGATGTTCGAACCCGGGTCTCTAAAGAGAACATCGACTGATAACAAACAAATTCATTAAATGCCCCATCTTAGATTGAAGAATACACCAAGTATAACAACACATTCATTAAATATTCCCACTGCAGATTGAAGAATCCCATCCATCATGTGCCATGCCGATAAGCGTGTGCGGTTATGTTTTGCCATCTCACTCGATCACCAGAGTCGTGGATTAGCTCCGTGTTCCTGTCTCGACCATGCCATATGGCCAAGCCATCCAGGTATTTACTTCACGGTCTTCCCCTTGGTCTCTTCCCTTCGATCTTGCCAGTTGTCACCAAGATGTCCAAGTAATTTCTTCTCATAACATAACCAAGAAAATTTGACTGTATGCGTCTAATTTCTCTAATAAGTTAACGATCTTCATTTGTTTCTTGAAGGACTTGTTCATTGGTTTATCTGTCTGTCCATGGTATTCTCTGCATTTTCCCCAGAAACCACATTTCCACAGCCATCAGATGTTGTTCAGCTTGACTGCTCATTGTCCACGCTTCACATCCATACAAAAGTACAGGTTCTATGTAGCACCTCAACACTCTTTTTCTCATTTCAATTGATATCTTTTTATTGGTCAGTATGTATTTCATCTTGCAAAAGGCTACCTTCGTAATGGCAATTCTTGTTCTAATCTCTTCAAGGCATCTCCGATCAGATGTGATGACTGTTCCGAGATAACTGTACCGATTAACTCGCTTAAGAATATGCCCATTTACTCGTATATCACATTGTGGTATTTCCCTCTTCCCAGTGACGACCATAATCTGTGTCTTCTTACTATTCAGTTCTAACCCTTGTTGTTCACTGTGTGCAACCACCGCATCTACTAAATGTTGCAGGTCCTGTTTATTGTCTGCAATCAAGACTGTATCATCTGCATATATAATTTTATTGATGTATCGTCCCCCAATGTTGATTCATTTCTGAAAATATTTTCACTGTTCAGCGAAAACAGATCTGGGGACATTACACATCCCTGTCTCACACCTCTTTTAATAGGTTGATATTGACCTACTTCAATACTAATTCTGATGGCAGCTTCTTGTTTCCAAATATATGTATGTATATATATATATATATATATATATATATATATATATATATATATATATATATATATATATATATATATATATATATATATACAAGTCTATGGTCTTTTCCATAAATTTGTAGATCTTCAAGCATCCTTGTTATGTCGACATGTCTTACTTTATCGAAAGCTTTTGTGTAGTCAATAAAGAAAAGATCTTTGTTTACTTCTATAGAACGTTCAATTACTGTTCACAGTATTTTCACAGCATTTACTGTACGCTTGCCTTCTACCAACCCACATTGTACTTCTCCAATTTCGGGTTGTATTTTCTTCCTAACTCTTTGCATGATAATTCTCAGCAAAATCTTCGTGATGTGGCTCATTATACTAATTGTTCTATGTTGATCACATTCCATGGCTCCTGATTTTTTCGGGATTGCAAGAAACATAGAATTACATAATTCAGGAGGTATATCTCCAGTATAAAATATTGCGTTAAGCAGTCAGGTGAATTGGTCTATTCCATATTCTTTTAAGGCATTGATCATTTCTATTGTAATGTTATCTGTACCTGGGGTCTTGCCAGTTTTCATATGGTTAAGAGCATTCTGAACATCCCTCTTCAAAATTGATCGTCTTTCATTATTATTCCGATGATCATATTGTTCTTCTCTTGTATCATCATAAAGGTCTTTCACATAATGTGACCACGCATGTAAAATCTGGTCTTTTTCTATTAAGATTTTGCCATGTTTGATTTTTAGGCAACACGTTGATGTGTGTGTTCTTTTGTTAGTGATGCCATTAATTCGTTTGTGCATTAATTTGGTATTCAGGGTATTGTGTTGGTTTTCAATTTCCTTGCAATTTTCCTCAAGCCACGTTTCTTTTGCCTCTTTGCATAGCTTCCTAATTTGCCTGTGAATCTCTTCATATTTTCCCTTGTTATTTTTTTTTATTTCTCCTCGTTTCCCTGAGTTTTAAGATGTCTTCTGTCATCTATTTCTTGCGTCCTATTATCTTTATTTTTGGAATGGTTGTTTATGCAGCTTGGTTGACTGATTTTTTAAATATTTCTCATTGGTCGTTGAGATCTTGATATAATATTTCCATATCGAACAATGCATCAAATCTGTTCTTTACCTCTACGTTGAATTTATCTTTTATTTCCTCACTCATCAGTGCCCGTAGATCAAATTTTGTGCTTCTTGGTGTATATTTAACTGTCTTTAATTGTATATGTATATTGTTTAAGATAATCTATGGTCGCTGTAGCATTCTGCGCTTAATATAGGTTTTGCGACTTTTAAAGCATTTCGAAATCTTCTATTGATGAGAATGTAATCAATCTGATATTTTATCTTGTGATCAGGACTCCTCCATGTCTATAATCTCCTTGGGTGCTGTTTATACCAGGTGTTTCCAATAATCACATCATGCTCTTTTGCCCACTGTACAAGTCTGCAACCTCTTTCATTATTAAAGAATATAGCACCGATATCAACACATATACATTGTAGATGGAAGAATAAAGCCAATTATATCAACACACTCACACACACACGCACACACACACACACACACATATATATGTCGGTCAATGTCGGTCGCCGTGGCTAAGGTGTTGCGAAAGCGGTTTGTGAGCCCGTATACCAGGGTTCGAAACACAGCGGTGCTGGTTTTTCGAAAAAGGTATAGGTGCCGGTCGTTTAGAAAGCAATGGGAAACTACTGAACGCAAAATTTGCCCAGGATTCACGAACAGCAAAAATGCTGGGATTGACTGCTACGTCCTGTAAAGGACATGCAACTATATATATATATATATATATATATATATATATATATATATATATATATATATATATATATATATATAGTAGACTGAAGAATATAGCCAATGTTATCCACACACACACACACACACACACACACACACACACACACACACACACACACACACACACACACACACACACACACACACACACCAACAGACATGGACAAGTCTAAGCTCCAGAATATAGTCAATGATATCAACAACGCATGGACGAGTGTTCAAGAATCAACATCACAGCATTTGGAACATTCCCCACGCGCAGCGCCCCCTTCTTCAGTAGCCAGTCAGCATTCCCGTGTTGATGGTACTAACGACAGTCTGGCTTAATTTCCATGTTCAGTTTCCATTGAGTGTTGATGGTACTAACGACAGTCTGGCTTAATTTCCATGTTCAGTTTCCATTGAGTATTGATGGTACTAACGACAGTCTGGCTTAATTTCCATGTTCAGTTTCCATTGAGTGTTGATGGTACTAACGACGGTCTGGCTTAATTTCCATGTTCAGTTTCCATTGAGTGTTGATGGTACTAACGACGGTCTGGCTTAATTTCCATGTTCAGTTTCCATTGAGTGTTGATGGTACTAACGACAGTCTGGCTTAATTTCCATGTTCAGTTTCCATTGAGTGTTGATGGTACTAACGACAGTCTGGCTTAATTTCCATGTTCAGTTTCCATTGAGTGTTGATGGTACTAACGACGGTCTGGCTTAATTTCCATGTTCAGTTTCCATTGAGTGTTGATGGTACTAACGACGGTCTGGCTTAATTTCCATGTTCAGTTTCCATTGAGTGTTGATGGTACTAACGACAGTCTGGCTTAATTTCCATGTTCAGTTTCCATTGAGTGTTGATGGTACTAACGACAGTCTGGCTTAATTTCCATGTTCAGTTTCCATTGAGTGTTGATGGTACTAACGACGGTCTGGCTTAATTTCCATGTTCAGTTTCCATTGAGTGTTGATGGTACCAGCGACAGTCTGACTTAATTTCCATGTTCAGTTTTCACCAAAGTGTTGGTGTGTCGTCCCGATTCTCTGCTAACCTCCCGTAAAACCCAGCTCTCCAAGTGTGATTCATCTCTCTGTTTTACTACCATTTAATCCCAGAGAGCCTTCACTGCGTCAGCCGTGACATACAGTAACCCACCGTCCAGCCAGCGGCAGTAAACAGTCTATGAGTTTGTTCATTTCCTCGCACACCGGCCTGCCGTGTGCAGAAAACCCACGATATACTCTTGATATCGCTTACTATAGATTTTAGATTTTAGAGTATTAACAATTAGACATGATATTTCCTATTGTAGAGTAAAGATAACCAACACTATAATCACATGTCATATTGTAGACTACAACCAATTATAGCATCAGATTCCTTACGTTGAATGCTAATAATAACCGATTATATCATCATGATTCCTATTAAAGTTTAATAACCAATTCCGTAATCAATATTCCAGATTGAAGATTCAAAATAATAAAGTAATCAACTTGCACCTTGTAGACTGAAGATTATAAACAATTATATAATCACATTGTATTATGTATATTAAAGATTATTAACACTTATATAATTAAATTCCATCTTGTAGATTGAAGATTATATACACTATGTAATCATTTGTCATTTTGTAAATTGATAATTATAAAAGAATTATGTAAACAAATGTCATTTTCTAGATTGAAAATTACAGTAAACTGCATAATACCATTGTATCGTTTACATTGAAGATTACAATAATTATGTAATCAAATTTCATTTCTCAGATTGTATAATATGACCAATAATTTAATGAAGTTTTATTTTTGTAGACTGAAGATTGTAAAGAATCATGTAATCAAATTTCAATTCGTAAACTCAAGATTATAATTAATTGTGTAATTAAATGTCGATTATAAAAAATTATATAGTAACATTTCGTTTCGTAGATTGACGATTTGAAAGAGTTATGTAATCGCATTTCGTTTTGTAGACTGAATACTATAAAGAATTATATAATCTAATTGCACAGTGTTTATGGAAGATTCAGTAACTAATACAGTAGTTCAGGGCAGCAAAGAAATCTAGTCAATGCAGAACTCCCTACACACCATCAGACAGTCTCGAACAATTGTTGTCCCGTACCGAAGTACGGATTATGTGATGTTATTTCGTTTTCGTGTATTGGAAGTGTTCAAAAGAAACCACGGAAGGCAGGTGGTGGATGAAATTTTGAGGGCAGCCGACAGATATTTGTTGGATATGGTCTCGAGTTTCGCGACGGCAAGCAGAAGATCTCTTTCGAGAGACAATGATTGCGGTCATCCGGCCAGTATGGTCACTGCCATAGAGGAAAGCAACGGCAAACTACCTCTTTGAAAGTGCCTAGTTTATTATGATTCGCTTAAAGACTGATCATCGCAAGACAAGGACAGAGACATTAAAATTAGGAACATGGAACGTTAGGACGTTAAACAAATAACGGAACATTAGAGAACATAACACAAGAAATTCAAAGAGAAAAAATTAATATATTAGGTATGTGCGAAACGAGATGGACAGGAGCAGGCATCAAGATACATAAAGATTTTAAGATTATTTATTCTGGAGGTGAAGATCGACATAGGGGAGTGGCAATAATTTTGGACCGGAAAACATCAACGTCTGTTCAGGGATATTGGGCCGTGTCGGACAGAGTTCTACTAGTTAAATTGAGTGGCAGACCTTTTAACATAAATGTTATTCAGGTATATGCCCCAACAGGAGAGGCCAGTGAAGATAGTGTAGAGGAATTTTATAATGACATAGAGTCTGCCTTAAAGAAATGTAAACATTCAGAAATAAACATCATAATAGGGGACTTCAATGCAAAAGTAGGAAATCAAGGGGATAGATACACAGTAGGAAACTATGGTTTAGGAGAGAGAAATGAAAGAGGATACAGACTAGTAGAGTGGGCAAAAGAACAGGAAATGATTGTAGGAAATACCTGGTTCAAGCAACATCCTAGAAGATTATGGACCTGGAGGAGTCCTGATAGCAGGATTAGAAACCAGATTGACTACATTCTCATTAGCAGAAGATTTAGAAACGCGCTAACAGTAGCAAAAACAGTTCCCAGTGCTGATTGTTATAGTGACCACAGATTACTCACAGGAACATTGAGGATAAAGTTGAAGAAAGTCAAGTATATAACAGGAAACACTAAGTATGACTTGTGTACATTGAGTAATGACAAGGAAATACAAAGCAAATTCAACATAGAAGTACAGAACAGATTTGAAATATTGTCTGATCTAGAGATCCTATTCCAGGATGTGGATGATCAATGGGAAATGTTAAAGAATTCAATCAATGTGGCTGCAGAAACAACTATTCCAAAATTAAAGAAGGTGGGTCGTAAGAAATGGATGACTGAGGAAATTTTACACTTAATGGAAACAAGAAGACTCAACAAAAATAATCCTGCCAAATATGAAGAAATTCACAGACAAGTCAGAGTATTATGTAGGAAGGCAAAAGAATCATGGCTTGAGGAAAAGTGCTTAGAAATTGAAAAACAACACAACAGTCAAAATACCAAATTAGTGCACAAAAGAATTCAGGAACTTACTAATAAAAGAACAAGTACATCAACAGGCTGTCTAAAAACTAAAGATGGCAAAATCATAATAGAAAAAGATCAGATTCTACATGTATGGACAGATTATGTGAAAGACCTGTATAATGATAACAGAGAGGAACAGTATGCTATTAGATTTAATAATGAAGGACCAGAAATTTTAAAGATGGAGGTTCAAAATGTTCTTAAGCATATGAAAGCTGGCAAGGCCCCCGGTGCAGATAACATCACAACAGAAATGATTAAAGCTTTAGAAGAATTTGGACTAGAGCAAGTCACTAGACTGCTGAACACATTATATGATACTGGAGATATACCTTCTGAATTATGTAATTCTGTATTTATTGCAATCCCAAAGAAATCAGGAACCTTAGAATGTGATCAACATAGAACAATTAGTATAATGAGTCACATCACAAAGATTTTGTTACGAATTATCATGCAAAGAGTGAGGAAGAAAATACAACCTGAAATAGGGGAAGAACAATGTGGGTTTGTAGAAGGAAAGGGTACAGTAAATGCTGTGTATATGCTGCGAACAGTTATTGAACGTGCTTTAGAAGTAAACAAGGATATACATCTTTACTTTATTGACTACACAAAGGCTTTTGATAGTTAGACATGTCAACATTGTGGATATGCTTGCAGATCTACAAATTGATGGGAAAGACATTAGACTTATAAAAAACATATATTGGAAACAACAAGCTGCCATAAGGATTGATAATGAAGTAGGACAATATCAACCTATTAAGAGAGGTGTTAGGCAGGGATGTGTAATGTCTCCAGATCTTTTTTCCCTATACAGTGAAAATATTTTCAGAAATGTAGAAGACCTAAATGGAATCAGCATTGGAGGACGAAACATAAATAACATTAGATATGCAGATGATACAGTATTGATTGCAGACAATGCACAGGATCTGCAACAATTAGTAGACGCTGTTGTTGTACACAGTGAGCAGCTGGGGTTGGAATTAAATTGTAGGAAGACACAGGATATGGTCGTCACTAGGAAGAACGAAGCACCACAATGTAATATACAAGTAAATGGGAATATTCTTCAACAAGTGAATCGGTTCAATTATCTCGGAACAGTCATAACATCTGATGGCAGATGCCTTGAAGAGATTAGAACAAGAATCGCCATTGCGAAAGTAGCCTTTAGCAAGATGAAAAACATTCTGACCAATAAAATGATGTCAATTGAAACGAGAAAAAGAGTGTTGAGGGGATACATAGAGCCTGTTCTTTTGTATGGATGTGAAACTTGGACAATGTGCAGTCAAGCTGAAAAACATCTGATGGCTGCAGAAATGTGGTTTCTGAGGAAAATGCAAAGAATATCATGGACAGATAGAAAAACCAATGACCAAGTACTACAAGAGACAAATGAAAATCGTAGATTGATTAGAGAAATTAGACGTAGACAGTCAGAATTTTTTGGACATGTTATGAGAAGAAATGGACTGGAGAACTTAGTGACAGCTGGCAAGATCGAAGGAAACAGACCAAGAGGAAGACCGAGAGGAAAATACCTGGATGGCTTGGCCACATGGCATGGACGAGACAGGAACACTGAGCTGATCCATGACTCTGGTGATCGAGTGAAATGGCGAATCATGACCGCTCACGCTTTCCGGCATGGCACATGATTGATTGATTGACCGAAGTAGAACTCTAGAGGGAAAGTCCCGATAGACGGGACAACTGGACCTTGTTATGGGGCAAGAGACACGTAGATGTGTCTAATGATGAGAAAGGAGTAGTAGGTTTCACAAACGACTAGATATTCTGCTGCTAACTCATTGTTGTCTAAATAAACTTGTTAGTTAGTTAGTCACGGTTCCAACTTCACAGCAACGGGTCGTCCCCATTATGCTCCGTTCCTGTGCCAGTGAATATCACATAAAACGCTCCCCACTGCCCAATGTGAAAAGTGGAAAAGACAGGAGTCTCGACAAACAACAGCCTGCACAGATACACTGTGCATAATGCCGCCGCCAGAATGTCAACACAATAGTCCCCCACGAAACTTGTATTTTATACCAGCAACAAAGAATGTTTTGTTTACAGCTGTTTCTAGTGGATCGTGCTACGTAAATTTAACGCTAATGTATGGTGCGGAAGCGTTGACATTGAACAAGCAACTAGAAAGTCGAATAGAGGCCCTAGAGATTGGGTATACAGACGAATATGTCGTATTTCATGGAAACAACAACAATCAAAAGCAGAGGTTCTAGAAAAAACTGGGAATGAAGAGAGAGTTGATGAATGAAATAAAGAGGGGGCAAGTGAAATATTTCGGCCACGTTAAAAGACATGATACTCTCATAAGACCATACTGGAAGGCAAGGTTGATGGCAAGCGAGCAAGAGGTAGACAACGATACAAGTGAGAAGATAACATCTAGAGATGGACGAACATCAGCCTGACAGAATGTACAGTCAGACAGTGTTGGAGATCCATTGTAGCCAACATTTTTTGCGGAGACGGCACATGATCGATTTAATGAGTTGATCGTGATTTCGTTTCATTACATTGTTCCCTCGAGAGGTTAGCTTAAGAAACACTTCGGGGATCAATGTTTCTGTGGGGGTTAAATGTGGTTGGCTGATAATGACGTTTGATGAAACCGGTTGGAACAAATCATCAGATAAAACCATCCCAATGCCTGCTCTATCCGTGAGTGAACTATTGTCACCGTACACCAAATCAAACTGTATTTATCAGTTCCAGTGTGAGTTGAGTTGAGTTGAGTTGAGTTGAGTTAAGAACCGACATCACTGCACTCAGAACATTCCCATACGTGCTCAGTCCCTTCGTTCAACAGCCAGCAAAGAGCCATACTATTAATCGTTCCCACCGCTATCTGATTAAAAGTTCTCCTAGTCTTCACTCTCAGTTTTGAGATTCTTCCAGAACCCCTGCCGATCCCCCGCAATCTAATTCTTTCCACATATGGGTTCTCAGTCTGTTCCTCTGCCTTCTCCACCTGATCCCACAAGCGCACCACCACCTCTCCCTTGTCCATAGGCAAAATACCACCAAGAAGTGCATCCCCTGCTAGCCTATCACCCTGTTCACTCCCCTGTACACCCGCATGGCCAGGGCAAAATTCCAGTGTGAGTGCCAAGCGACTTACAAAGATATTCAAAACAATATTTTCCGTGGTGAATGTCAATAACGAAGATATACACAATAGATGACACGATTTTTGGCCTGGCATATTTCGCTGCATCTCATCCCATTACCAAATGTGAAGCGATTAGATTGATTACTCAAGCTGAAATATAAAATAGCGGAACAGGATTGTCGATTAAAGTGACAGTCAGTTGAAATTACTGTGGTAGACAATTCAAATTACTGTGTGAATATATGTGGCATGTTTCAGCTTAAAGGATTTATCTAATTACTTTAGTTTATGTTGTGTAATTTCTGCAGTATGTGCCTGACGAGATGCAGCGAAATATGTCAGGCAATAAATCGTGGGATCTATTACATAGATATAACAGTTAGCTGCATATACTTTAAGGACGTCACAGTCAACCCCAACATGTTTTGGTTGTTTGTGATTTTCTTGGCAGGTTTACGTTCAGTAGCCTGCCATTGCTTTCTGAAAGACCGACACGCATGCCATTGGAAACTAACAGATGGCGGTCTGCTGTAAAATCGTTCGCAGCTGTGTTTTAAACGCATTTTTCGGATTTACGAATCGCGTTCGTAACCCTTTGGCCACAGAGCGGGCACATAAATATAACGGAACGAAAATGAGGAAATCGAATAATTGAACAGTTACCAGACAGGAAGGACAAGAGAGCTAATCACTAGTCCTGGAAGCCTGTACCATTAAACTCCAAGCTCAGCCATCTCTCGACATATGCTAAATTGAGGCCATACAGTTAACAAAGCAAGAGCGTTTTGTATATTCGACAAACAATAAATGATTACTCAAATATGATGTCTTAAACAATCAAGTATTTTTAACCAATTTTATGCATGTAGAAAGTCTTTATAGTGACTTTGCGATTACCGTGGAGATAACACATGCTCCACAATCGATCAGCATCAGCGACTATGTGTGTTAAGTACATCAACCAAAATATAATTCATATATTCGCTCGAAATATGCCAGACAAGAAATTGTTTATTGCTTCTGTGTGTAAATTTACTAAGAGAATATATTGTTCTGAATTATCTCTTCTTTTGACGTGTATCCCACTTTGGAGAATACGATGTCAACCAACAGCAAGCCATCCTATCTGTGGTTATCTCCTGCAACCTCCTCCATGTCCTCCCCACGTATTCATCTTTGTCTCGAATTCTCTTGTCTGTGTATTCTAGAGCACCCCGTATTCCACCCGCACCGAGGATCGCAGTGAAAGGACAGGCCAGCTGTACCAAACATGTTAACTTAAATGTTGATAAATTATCATCTTTAATATTACTCAAATATATCATATTACATATTCATCAACTATATGAGCTTTAATATTGCTCAAGTATATCTTGTTAACTATTGATTAAATATGTGAGCTTTAATATTGTGCTACTCCGCTATTCGCCTTTTTGTTACTAGACAAACGCAGAAACGTATATTTGCTCTCTCGCCAGATGCGAGTGTTGCACTCGATAATGTGTGGGTGTTTTGCATATCCTTTACAGGACATCGCTGTCAACATCAGCATCTTTCAGCTGATAGTTGATTTCTTGGCAAGATTACGCTCAGTAGTTTGCCATTGCTTTCTGAGCGACCGGCTCCATACTCTCATAAGTCACTGGCGTGACTCGAACCGCTTCCAATTCTCGTGCGCTCACGTCAACCACGAGAGCACTCGATAATGGGAAACAAAAATGCCACCTTGCGGACCGACTGTCGCTGGATTCTGTACACCTTGCCACTAAGGGCTATCTGCTGAAGCATAACATTTCCTTACATTCATGTTTAGGTAGTCAGTAAAGGTTCCTTCCACACACCTGAAGGCGTTTTGGCCATATTATTCTGGGAGCATACTTTTATAGTCCAGTAGGAACTTGGGGCGTTCTAAAGAATTAAACTAAAGTCGCAGGAGTCGGCTTCATTGTTACGGGTTTTACCCCATTTGCCTTGGTCTCTATCCGCAAGATGCCAAACTACTTGCTGACAGTATCTCACAAGCACGAACTAAACCCCTTCCCCTTCCCCCAGCAGTCTACTCAACAATTGCAGTCGTGGTCTGAACAACGCGCTCTAGGAAACGAATCCACTTGTCCGCTAATTGTCCATGAATCGCTCCGTACATCAGAATCGAACTCACTCGTCTGCTAATTGTCCATGAACCGCTCTGTTTATCTGATTAGAACTCACTGATCTGCTAATTGTCCATGAACCGCTCTGTTTATCTGATTAGAACTCACTGATCTGCTAATTGTCCATGAACCGCTCTGTTTATCTGATTAGAACTCACTGATCTGCTAATTGTCCATGAACCGATCTGTTTATCTGATTAGAACTCACTGATCTGCTAATTGTCCATGAATCGCTCTGTTTATTTGATTAGAACTCACTGATCTGCTAATTGTCCATGAACCGCTCTGTTTATTTGATTAAAACTCACTCGTCTGCTAATTGTCCATGAACCGCTCCGTTTATCTGATTAAAACTCACTGATCTGCTAATTGTCCATGAACCGCTCCGTTTATCTGATAAGAACTCACTGATCTGCTAATTGTCCATGAATCGCTCTGTTTATCTGATTAAAACTCACTGATCTGCTAATTGTCCATGAACCGCTCCGTTTATCTGATAAGAACTCACTGATCTGCTAATTGTCCATGAATCGCTCTGTTTATCTGATTAGAACTCACTGATCTGCTAATTGTCCATGAACCGCTCCGTTTATCTGATTAGAACTCACTGATCTGCTAATTGTCCATGAACCGCTCTGTTTATCTGATTAGAACTCACTGATCTGCTAATTGTCCATGACCCGCTCTGTTTATCTGATTAGAACTCACTGATCTGCTAATTGTCCATGAATCGTTCTGTTTATTTGATTAAAACTCACTCGTCTGCTAATTGTCCTTGAACCGCTCCGTTTATCTGATTAAAACTCACTGATCTGCTAATTGTCCATGAACCGCTCCGTTTATCTGATAAGAACTCACTGATCTGCTAATTGTCCATGAATCGCTCTGTTTATCTGATTAGAACTCACTGATCTGCTAATTGTCCATGAACCGCTCCGTTTAACTGATTAGAACTAACTGATCTGCCAATTGTCCGTGAATCGCTCCGTTTATCTGATTAGAACTCACTGATCTGCTAATTGTCAATGAGCCGCTCTGTTTATCTGATTAGAACTCACTGATCTGCTAATTGTCCATGAACCGCTCCGTTTATCTGATTAGAACTCACTGATCTGCCAATTGTCCGTGAATCGATCCGTTTATCTGATTAAAACTCACTGATCTGCTAATTGTCAATGAGCCGCTCTGTTTATCTGATTAGAACTCACTGATCTGCTAATTGTCCATGAACCGCTCCGTTTATCTGATTAAAACTCACTGATCTGCTAACTGTCCATGAATCGCTCTGTTTATCTGATTAGAACTCACTGATCTGCTAATTGTCCATGAACCGCTCTGTTTATCTGATTAGAACTCACTGATCTGCTAATTATCCATGAACCGCTCTGTTTATCTGATTAGAACTCACTGACCTGCTAATTGTCAATGAATCGCTCTGTACATCAGAAACGTAACCACTTGTCAGCTAATTGCACATGAATCACTCCGTATATCGTAAATGGCTAACTATAGCTTTTAGGATCCCTTGAACTCTACATTAAGGAATGATAATATTCTACCACAACGGGACATTAAAAATAAGCAAACAGACTGAAATGACATATATGATTCTTCTTAACTCAGTGGCTCAAATTACCACACACAAAAAAGAAAAAAAAAAGGGGGGGAATTCAAACGCAAGCCAGAATCCACATTCTTCACAAGACGATATGAAACCAAGGAACTGATCAGTTCTTCACAGTACAATATGATATCATATAACTGATAAGTTCTTCATATAAACAATATGATATCATATAACTGATAAGTTCTTCATATAAACAATATGATATCATATAACTGATAAGTTCTTCATATAAACAATATGATATCATATAACTGATAAGTTCTTCATATAAACAATATGATATCATATAACTGATAAGTTCTTCATATAAACAATATGAAATCATGGAACTGATCAGTTCTTCGCATAGACAATATGAAATCATGGAACTGATCAGTTCTTCATATAGACAATATGATATCATATAACTGATAAGTTCTTCATATAAACAATATGAAATCATGGAACTGATCAATTCTTCGCATAGACAATATGAAATCATGAAACTCGTCAGTTCTTCTTATAGACAATTTGAAATCATGGAACTGATCAGTTCTTCTTATAGACAATATGCAATAATAGAACTCAGCAGTTCTTCACATAGACAATATGAAATCAAGGAACTGATTAGTTCTTCGCATAGACAATATGAAATCATGGAACTGATCAGTTCTTCTCATAGACAGTATGAAATCATGGAACTGATCAGTTCTTCTCATGGAAAATATGAAATCATAGAGCCGATAAGTTCTTCACATAGACAATATTAAGTCTTGGAACTGATCAGTTCTTCTCATACAAGATAGGAAATCGTAGAACTGATCAGATCTTCTTGTAAGCAATATGAAATAATAGAACACACCAGTTCTTCACATAGAGAATATGAAATCAAGGAACTGATCAGTTCTTCACCTGGACAATATGAAATCATAGAACTGATCAGTTCTTCACATCATCATTATGTTGCCAGCCCTTTGCTGAACGTGTCTCTCATCCCTATCTTTTCGTTCTGAACCCATTTGAGGTTTCATGTAATCAAAGCTTTCGATTTCTCACACACAGGGCTGTTTATACCTCGATATACAGACCTTGTAAAATGTCAGTAGTTGTCTGTTATATGATCCACATCGACAATTTCAAATCATGGGTCAAATTAGTATCCGGACAGAAATTATTAAATTATGTAATTGATCAATATTCCGCATACGTCAACACATTATGTAATCGATCATATGTCGACATACATTATCAAACTTGGGAACTGATCAATATGTCGACATAAATAATCAAATCATGGAATTCATAAATATGTCAACATCAATAATCAAATAATGTAACTGAGCAATTTCACGACAGAGATAATTAAATCAAGGAATTGATTAGCATCCGGAAATAAATCATCACATTATGGAATTAATAAGTAACTCGACAAAAACCATCCAATTATTGAATTGGTCAATATGTCAACTTAAACCATCAGTTGATGAAATTGATCATTAGACGGACATAAATCACAGAGTATCGAATTCATCAGGATGTAGACATAAATCATCAAAATATAACATTGTTCAATGTGTCGACATAAATCATCAAATTATGAATTTTATCAGTATCCGGACATGATTCATACAATTTTGGGATTGATCAGTATGCCAATATAAATCATTAAATTATTTAAGTGAGGATTTGTCGACATAAATAATATGATTATGGAATTAATCAACATGTCGACATTTAATTTTGGGATTGATCAGTATGTCAATATAAATCATTAAATTATTCAAGTGAGGATTTGTCGACATAAATAATATGATTATGGAATTAATCAACATGTCGACATTAATCATCCATGTGTGGCATAGACCAATATGTCGATATAAATTGTCAGAATACAGAATTTATTACCACGACGACATAAATCATCAAGTTATAAAATTGATCAGTATGTCATCATAAGTCATCAACTTATGGAATTTATCATATGTCGACATAAATTTTCAAATGATATATTGATCAACATGTCAAAACAAATCATTATGTTATATATATATAACTGATGAGTATATTGATATAAAACATCACATTATGGAATTCATCAATAACATAAATCATCAAACTATAAATATGGTCAATATATCGAAATTTATTGAATTGTTATGCATTTTGATTTATGATGTAATATTATGACACTGAACAGCGTCATACTATAAAATATCAAATATGGAATAGATCAGTACATCAACATAAAACAAGAAATTAAGAAATTATGGGATTGATTAGTTCCTCATTATGAATCATGAAATCACGACACTTATCCATACCCCAACATAAAATCGACATGAAAACATGACAGTTTGAAATTAATTAGTTCCCCACAGCAAACATGAAATCACGGAACTGATCAGAATGCAAGTATCCCCTCTTAAAGCAAACATTCACGCTAACATAGTTAATTACTTATTAGGAGAAATGAAATTCACCTGAAAGCGAGCAGCTAATTCTAAATTATATAAGGCTATGACATGTAACGGGAAACGCGACAGACTAGTAGCTTGCTCGTTGGCCGGCCTGTCTCCCCGGTGAATGCGGGTTTCATATTGCATCTAAGCAGATTTTAAAATGTGGCTCAGACTCCCATGTCGACCCAGGTTAAAACTGGTACCCCGGGAAAGTTAACCCGGTCACCAAATGTCCGCAGAAATCAGATATGTCGACCTAACGGCGCAAGAACGCAGCTCTGCTGTAAACAGGCACAACGTAATCACGTCCGAAAAAACTCTCTGGGTGAAAGAAGAAGAGGAAGAAGAAGAAGAAGAAGAAGAAGAAGAAGAAGAAGAAGAAGATGATGATGATGATGATGATGATGATGATGATGATGATGATGATGATGATGATGAAGAAGAAGAAGAAGAAGAAGAAGAAGAAGAAGAAGAAGAAGAAGAAGCAGAAGAAGAAGAAGAAGAAGAAGAAGAAGAAGAAGAAGAAGAAGAAGAAGAAGAAGAAGAAGAAGAAGAAGAAGAAGAAGAAGAAGAAGAAGAAGAAGAAGAAGAAGAAAGAAGAAGAAGAAGATGATGATGATGATGGAGAAGAAGGAAAAAAAAAACAGGTACCATGAAATGTATTCAGAAGTAAAGGTAGTCGACGCGATATTCACAGCATCATTGTACAATAAGTCAATACAAATATTGGGCTAGCCCAACATGCCCCAGAAGGCCACAAGGCGTGTTAAAAGGGTCTTTTACTTGTTTTTTTTTTTTACGTTATGGAACACAATCTCTTCCCAACAGAAAACATGAAAAGAAAACTAGTTTAGCAGTATACGTCTTGTCCAGGTGGTTCACAACAGAAAACAACACATCGCCAGCTTTCATGCCAACAACACCCACACTACAAGAGGTTGCGCCTTTCGCCACAGCTGAACACACACACACGGAACTAACTGAAGTTTGATCCAGGCATTGCTTGAGTCTGACATCAACTTGCACTTCCTGATTTCTATAAAGCCATAATGAAATAGATGCCACATAGAGTCCATCAACTGGAGCTGTGAATATCCCGCTGTGCGCATTAAAGTTCTCGCCAACATTGGAGTACTTGATCTCGTACTGTCTTATAGTGTCTCCAATGCCATCTCCTGTAAACCATGTCTGCGCACTAAATCCACAGCTCGTTAGCGGAGATTTCAGTTCTGTAAACGAACCAACATAACTTTTACACCGTTGTAATTTCTTTTACAATGGAAACAAAACTACACATCTTAACTATACTTATCACCATTAGCATCACCATCAAATGACCTTCCAGTACAAGGGGCTTCTCATAAGTCTTTAGCCTGACCATGAAGGAGTAGATGGAGAAAATTGAAATTTGGTACAGTGCTTATTCCTTCTCTATGTAACCACCACCTGAATTTATGCATTTCTGCCTTCTCTGCATGACCTTGAAAAGACCTTCAGAATAAAACAACCTATTTTTCGAACTAAACCAGTTATCACAAGCCAGTATGACATCTTCCTTACTGTCAAAACAATTTCCTTTCAGCTGTTTTTTTTTAAGATTTGGGAAAAGAAAAAGGTCTGATGGAGCCAAATCTGGAGAATTTGCTGGGTGTGGAAGAATTTCAATATTCAAATCGTTGGCAGTTTGCAACACAAGCCGTGCTTTATGGGAGGGCGCGTTGTCTTTAAGCAAAGGCAGGATTTGCGTACGCGCTATCCCTCGTTTTCTGGTCACAGACTTTTTTAGTTTGATAAGGAGATCTGCATAGTACTACCCATTAACTGGGTTGCCATGAAGCATGTAATATTTCAATATGACACCTTTGACGTCCCAAAAAACAGTCAGCGTTACTTTTCTTGCAGATCTTTGTGCTCTTGGCTTGACATGTGTAGGCGAGCCCGGGGTTTTCCACTGATGCTGGCAATTTTGGATTCTAGGTCATAATGATGAATCCAGTGACATCTACCGTCACCATGGTGGTCAACATGTTTTTCGACCGCCACATGTTGAGCAACTGGCCACAGCAATCAAACCGTGTTTGTTTCTGTTCACATGCCAGCAGGCGCGGGACCCAGCAGGCACACAATTATCTCATGTTCAGTCTGTTGTGTAAAATTCTAAAAACTCAGTTTTGTTGAACTCGATATCTCTGCAATTGTGATTTTCCTATCTTTGTCTATGATTTTCTTCACGTTTGCAGTATTTGCATCATTGCACTCTGAGGACGGTCGTCCTGTTCTTGGCAGATCAGCAACTTGGGATCGGAAATACTTAAACTGCAAACACCAATTTTTTCTACAGAAGCATACGAAGGACAGACTTCTTCAAACACTGGCTCCATATCCCTGTGTATCCCTGTAGCATCAAGAATTTTATCACAGTCTGATTTCTCCATTGTTCTGACAAACCGTTGGATGTGCAGATATTGTCCATATGGTGTGTTGTGCAATGCACCGTATCGGGAAAACCAGTTGAGGAGAGAAATTCATAATTCATATGTCCATTACACATTGAATAAGCTATACATGTGCCAAATTTCAATTTTCTTTGCCTACTCCTTCATGGTCAGGCTAAAGACTTATGAGAAGCCCCTTGTATGTATAGATGACCACACTTCTTTACATTTCGCGATGTCCACAAGAATGTGTCAATTCCTACGATGATCAAATGAATGCCTTGAAGAAACGCGCTTATGTACTGATATTTCAGGAGGCCGTGATGAATCAAAAACACTTATGTGCCGCCATTTGCCCATCCCACGATAAGAATTAGTTAGTCAACAGATCATCCTCAGTGCACATCGAGCTGTTAGTCCATAAGTGCTCATATCCTCTCCTCGGTATCTCCCTCAGTGTAAAGACTAACGACACCAGTTCTGTCTTCTTCTTCTTCTTCTTCTTCTTCTTCTTCTTCTTCTTCTTCTTCTTCTTCTTCTTCTTCTTCTTCTTCTTCTTCTTACCAATTAACAGTATACCACAACAAGTAATGATGTACAGACCAGAGGGAAGCAGAGGAAGATGCCGACCACATAAACGATAGACGCGGGGAATAACAGAGTCCATGGGAATATCGACACGTGAAGCCCATAAGCGGGCACTCTCCCACTGTTTATACTTCACATCGACACCTCAAGGTACAAGAGGAACATGACGAGATGAGATGAGTAAATCATCACAGACGATGACATTCCTCTCCTGGAGATTCATTTCATTGAGGCAAGGCCACCCCCGGTATTCCTCTCTTGCAAGAGTATACACATTCACCAGCAGAAATGATTGCCCAGTCTAATCCTTGACAGCCTGTAGTTGCATCTCGTCGCTGTTTTATTGGGACATGTCCCTCTCCAACACCACGTTGCTGCCGCGAACAAGTATGGCCAGTCCCAGATGTGGCATGTTGTAAAACATTGAAGTCTGACCTCCCCAACATGTAACTGGGACGCTTAAACAACAGGCCACCAAATAATAAAAATACAATTAATATCAGTTTCGGTGAAAATGTTAAATAATAATAATAATAATAATAATAATAATAATAATAATAATAATAATAATAATAATAATAATAATAATAATAATAGTCATACACATTAAAACAAACATAATAATAAAAGAAGAAGAATGCAGTAGAAAAATCAGGTCAAGAAAATATGAGTTACCTAATTGTCGTATTCTCGGGGACATAACTGCTACCGCCTCGATTACTTCATACAACTGCAAAAGAAATACTATACTATACTATACTATACTATACTATACTATACTATACTATACTATACTATACTATACTATACTATACTATACTATACTATACTATACTATACTATACTATACTATACTATACTATACTACACTCATTCATTCATTCATTCAGTAGCACGTCCTTTGCAGAACCTCTCTCCCATACCAACCTTCAGAAAAACCTATCGATCATTAGAAAGATGTCCCGCGTCCGATACACCCATCTGGAGATCATCAGCATCATCCTGCAACCATCTTCTCTTTGGCCTTCTTTTTCCTCTCTTCTCAGGCTTATACCCCTCCACTATTGTTCTCTCCAAACTTTCGTGACGTTTCAAGTGACCAAATTTTTTAATAGCCAACTTTCTTCAATATTCAGCGTTTGAAGTATGGATGCATTTGTTCTTTTCTTTACCCAAGATATTCTTAGATCTCGTCTATAACATTTATATTCAAAGGCATTTATGCGCTGTTCAGCTTGCTTAGTAAGTGTCCAGATCTCACAGGCGTATGTTGCAATGGGAAAGATGATGCTCTTAACAATCTAATTTTTGTAGTTCTGTCTGTCCCATTTCATCATTTATTCAGTTGTTTTAGTCTTTGAAGAGCAATTGATAGTCGTCGTTTAATTTCTTTCATTGTGTCAACATTGTTGGTAATCAATGACCCAAGATATTAAAAATTTTCCACCACCTCTAATTTGTCCTCATTAACATATACTTCTTTCTCCATAGTGGTTTTATCTGTATGCATTATATTTGTTTTTGCTATGTAAAGATATAAGTTGTGATTTTCACTATTCAATTAGGTTGAGGCTATTAGGTTTTCTATACCAGTCTGTGTTGTGGATAGCAATACTGTATCATCAGCATACCGAATCTCTGGTATGTCATGACCACCGATATTTAGGGCATCATATAGCTCCCTGTTTATATCATCTCTTACATTTCTCATTATATTTTCGGCGTACAGGTTAAACAAATAGGGGGGAGAGCACACATCCCTGACGGACTCCTTGCTTGATGTCTCGCCATCTATTCTACCGCTGCTTGTTGGTCTAGATAGAGCATTCTTATGAGTTGTATTACATGTGGTTGAAAGTCCATATTCCTCATGATTTCCCAAAGTTTCTGATGTTGTACACAGTCAAATGCCTTTGAATAATCCACAAAACACTAGAATAGGTTTACATTAAATTCTCTGCACTTCTCTGTTATTAAACGCATATTGAGAATGTGATCTATTGTTCCTCATCCTTGTCTAAATCCAGCTTGAACCATGTTAATTTCTTCTTCCATTTTCTTACGAAGTCTTCCCAATATGATTTTTAGTAGAATTTTACTTGCATGACTGATCAGGGCAACAGTTCTGTAGTTGGTACATAATTTCAGGTTACCCTTTTTTGGTATTGGAATGAAGATAGTTTTCTTGCAATCTTTTTGCCATATAACATATTTCCAAATTTTTTTACGTAATGCGTGATAGATTTGTATGCCTTCTTCTCCTCCCGCTTTAATTAGTTCAGCTGGTATCTCATCAGATCCAGGCGATTTACCATTCTTCAGGTTCTTTATTGTCCATGCAGTTTCATCTAATGAGGGTTCAGGATGCTATACTATACTATACTATACTATACTATACTATACTATACTATACTATACTATACTATACTATACTATACTATACTATACTATACTATACTATACTATACTCATTGGCACCTTGCCGTCTTGACAGACGATAGTTTGTGCTTTAAAAAGGTATAATAACTTTTACCTATGGCGGTAGCGAATGTGACTGATAAGGCCAATTCGCGCTGTAAATGTCCGTTCACAGTGGGTGCATGTGAACACGTGGCCATAGCACAAAGCCTGGGCTAAAATATAGAGATCATGTGTTGCCCATGCAGCATGATCCCTCTCTCGGCCTGCCTAGTTCACTCCAGAGGAAAGGTAACACCCCTACTTCTGGAACCAGACAAGCTGCAGAAGCTGCTGGATTAGCAAAGCAATGCTCTAACTGTCGAAGCTTCGATCCTAGACCAGCCGCCAACCAAGGCTTAGGGCTTGGTCTGCCCTGCCATGACATTTTGTCTTTAGCTTGCATTTCCTCGCACCAGGATAAGGCTTGTACCCTCCCAATTGCGCTCTTCCGCAATTAAATTGACGGATTATACTATACTATGCTATACTTCTATACTATACTATACTATACTATACTATACTATACTATACTATACTATACTATACTATACTATACTATACTTAAAGTAATTAATGCAATGCAATAGGATAATATTAGCTAAAACTGATATAAAAAGTGCACCAGTTTTCACATTGTACATGTTGATAGTATCCAGATGTCTAGACACTTTAATACGTGTATGCTTAATCTTTCTTGTCCCACTGATTTTGTCGTGAAGCGTCGCAAAGAAAAGGCGGGTGCAGTTGTCTGTGTTTCGCTTATCTTGTTACTTGTACTAACGTCCTATTTGGTTTCTTGAATGTCTCTTGTAATCCATCTAGTCAGCCTATTCTGGGTCGTCGTCTCACCTTGTATCCCAATGTTCTCATGTAGAACGCACTAACACCTGGTTGATCTTGCGCCATGTTAACTAACTGCCTGAACCATTTAATACTTTGGTGTTCTATATAGTCAGTTATATGTATTGTCCCGACACGTTTTTCTGTATTGGCTCCAAATTAATACCATTGAACTTAGCTGTGCATTTAGCAATGATCCGTTTATTTCATATTTTAATCACTTCTGTCTTCATAATATTTAAGCTGAATCCCATTGTTTTCAGTTTACAGCCACTGTAGCTATCATTTTGTTTAGTTCCTTCTGGGGTGTTGCTATCAAGCGCTTTTGTGAAGTCCATGAAGCACAAGTACAGATCTGCGTTCAATTCTACAGCTCTTTCTAACATTGTCATGAGAATGTACATAGACTATGGTCGCACCTGGTGAAATATCACGACACAGCTGTTGACAGTGTTGCAAAGAAAGGTGGAAGACTAACTCAGCCTGATATAAACATAACGAATGATGAAGCCAACAGATGTATAAGCTATTAGAAGCAAATATAGAACGAAATGGAAATCCAGGTCACCAGACAGACGATGCATTCACTAACTCAACCGAAAAGAACAAGTTACAATCTTCAGACCACGGACAGCGTATAGCAGGCTGAAGCACCACATGTTTAATAAACTAAAGATAGGAGATATGGTGAATATAACTGTGGAACTAGTAAAATGACTGCTAAACATGTGTTTCACGAGTGCCTAGAGAAAAGTTGTCCGGCCAACAGCCGCTTCAGAATAACAGTACTGAATCGCAGCTGCGAAAAGGGACATAGATGGGAAGTTTATAATATAATCAATCAATCAATCAATCATGTGCCATGCCGGAAAGCGTGGGCGGTCATGATTCGCCATTTCACTCGATCACCAGAGTCGTGGATCAGCTCAGTGTTCCTGTCTCGTCCATGCCATGTGGCCAAGCCATCCAGGTATTTTCCTCTCGGTCTTCCTCTTGGTCTGTTCCCTTCGATCTTGCCAGTTGTCACTAAGTTCTCCAGTCCATTTCTTCTCATAACATGTCCAAAAAATTTTGACTGTCTACGTCTAATTTCTCTAATCAATCTACGATTTTCATTTGTCTCTTGTAGTACTTGGTCATTGGTTTTTCTGTCTGTCCATGGTATTCTTTGCATTTTCCTCAGAAACCACATTTCTGCAGCCATTAGATGTTTTTTAGCTTGACTGCTCATTGTCCAAGTTTCACATCCATACAAAAGAACAGGCTCTATGTATCCCCTCAACACTCTTTTTCTCGTTTCAATTGACATCATTTTATTAGTCAGAATGTTTTTCATCTTGCTAAAGGCTACTTTCGCAATGGCGATTCTTGTTCTAATCTCTTCAAGGCATCTGCCATCAGATGTTATGACTGTTCCGAGATAATTGAACCGATTCACTTGTTGAAGAATATTCCCATTTACTTGTATATTACATTGTGGTGCTTCGTTCTTCCTAGTGACGACCATAACCTGTGTCTTTCTACAATTTAATTCCAACCCCAGCTGCTCACTGTGTACAACCACAGCGTCTACTAATTGTTGCAGATCCTGTGCATTGTCTGCAACCAATACTGTATCATCTGCATATCTAATATTATTTATGTTTCGTCCTCCAATGCTGATTCCATTTAGGCCTTCTACATTTCTGAAAATATTTTCACTGTATAGGGAAAAAAGATCTGGAGACATTACACATCCCTGCCTAACACCTCTCTTAATAGGTTGATATTGTCCTACTTCATTATCAATCCTTATGGCAGCTTGTTGTTTCCAATAAATGTTTTTTATAAGTCTAATGTCTTTCCCATAAATTTGTAGATCTGCAAGCATATCCACAATGTTGACATGTCTAACTCTATCAAAAGCCTTTGTGTAGTCAATAAAGCAAAGATGCATATCCTTGTTTACTTCTAAAGCACGTTCAATAACTGTTCGCAGCATATACACAGCATTTACTGTACCCTTTCCTTCTACAAACCCACATTGTTCTTCCCCTATTTCAGGTTGTATTTTCTTCCTCACTCTTTGCATGATAATTCGTAACAAAATCTTTGTGATGTGACTCATTATACTAATTGTTCTATGTTGATCACATTCTAAGGTTCCTGATTTCTTTGGGATTGCAATAAATACAGAATTACATAATTCAGAAGGTATATCTCCAGTATCATATAATGTGTTCAGCAGTCTAGTGACTTGCTCTAATCCAAATTCTTCTAAAGCTTTAATCATTTCTGTTGTGATGTTATCTGCACCGGGGGCCTTGCCAGCTTTCATATGCTTAAGAACATTTTGAACCTCCATCTTTAAAATTTCTGGCCCTTCATTATTGAATCTAATAGCATACTGTTCCTCTCTGTTATCATTATACAGGTCTTTCACATAATCTGTCCATACATGTAGAATCTGATCTTTTTCTATTATGATTTTGCCATCTTTAGTTTTTAGACAGCCTGTTGATGTACTTGTTCTTTTATTAGTAAGTTCCTGAATTCTTGTGTGCACTAATTTGGTATTTTGACTGTTGTGTTGTTTTTCAATTTCTAAGCACTTTTCCTCAAGCCATGATTCTTTTGCCTTCCTACATAATACTCTGACTTGTCTGTGAATTTCTTCATATTTGGCAGGATTATTTTTGTTGAGTCTTCTTGTTTCCATTAAGTGTAAAATTTCCTCAGTTATCCATTTCTTACGACCCACCTTCTTTAATTTTGGAATAGTTGTTTCTGCAGCCACATTGATTGAATTCTTTAACATTTCCCATTGATCATCCACATCCTGGAATAGGATCTCTAGATCAGACAATATTTCAAATCTGTTCTGTACTTCTATGTTGAATTTGTTTTGTATTTCCTTGTCATTACTCAATGTACACAAGTCATATTTAGTGTTTCCTGTTATATTCTTGACTTTCTTCAACTTTATCCTCAATGTTCCTGTGAGTAATCTGTGGTCACTATAACAATCAGCACTGGGAACTGTTTTTGCTACTGTTAGCGCGTTTCTAAATCTTCTGCTAATGAGAATGTAGTCAATCTGGTTTCTAATCCTGCTATCAGGACTCCTCCAGGTCCATAATCTTCTAGGATGTTGCTTGAACCAGGTGTTTCCTACAATCATTTCCTGTTCTTTTGCCCACTCTGCTAGTCTGTATCCTCTTTCATTTCTCTCTCCTAAACCATAGTTTCTTACTGTGTATCTATCCCCTTGATTTCCTACTTTTGCATTGAAGTCCCCTATTATGATGTTTATTTCTGAATTTTTACATTTCTTTAAGGCAGACTCTATGTCATTATAAATTTCCTCTACACTATCTTCACTGGATTCTCCTGTTGGGGCATATACCTGAATAACATTTATGTTAAAAGGTCTGCCACTCAATTTAACTAGTAGAACTCTGTCCGACACGGCCCAATATCCCTGAACAGACGTTGATGTTTTCCGGTCCAAAATTATTGCCACTCCCCTATGTCGATCTTCACCTCCAGAATAAATAATCTTAAAATCGTTATGTATCTTGATGCTTGCTCCTGTCCATCTCGTTTCGCACATACCTAATATATTAATTTTTTCTCTTTGAATTTCTTGAGTTGTGTTCTCTAATGTTCCGTCGTTGTTTAACGTCCTAACGTTCCATGTTCCTAATTTTAATGTCTCTGTCCTTGTCTTGCGATGATTAGTCTTTAAGCGAATCATAATAAACTAGGCAATTTCAAAGAGGTAGTTTGCCGTTGCTTTCCTCTATGGCAGTGACCATACTCGCCGGATGACCGCAATCATTGTCTCTCGAAAGAGATCTTCTGCTTGCCGTCGCGAAACTCGAGACCATATCCAACAAATATCTGTCGGCTGCCCTCAAAATTTCATCCACCACCTGCCTTCCGTGGCTTCTTTTGAACACTTCCAATACACGAAAACGAAATAACATCACATAATTCAAAGGAAAAACACTATCCACACGGATTCCACGGGAATTTCCATAGGAACTCCACAGAAAAACACTGAACAGCGTCTCCCCTAAGAACTACGAGTCATCGCGTCGCCATTACACCGGAAGTCATAATATAATCACTGTTGGGAATAAGGAAACAATCTCATCTGGGAAAAACAGAACAGATACAGCGCGTTAATGTCAAAACTTCAATGCAGATGTGAATATTAGAACGGGATGACAGTGTAGACAACAGAACATGATCACAGCTGTAATGATAGAACAGGATAATAGCTGTAAAGATAACACATGATCACAGCCTTAAAAAAGAGAACATGATCACAGCTGTAATAATAGAACAGGATCACGGCTGTAATAATATACTATGATCACATCTAATAATAGAACATGACCACAGTCTTAATAATAGAAACGGAATCACATTTGGAAATAGTACCAGTTTCCTCGGTGGTGTGACGACAATAACCCTAGCGTCTCTTATCGTTACATAAGCAGATTGTTTCAATGTCGAGAGAAAACTGATGAACCACAGCCCAGTCTAGAGGGGGCGTTATCTTGTCAGCTGAGATTGATTCTAACACTAAGTTTTGTACCAAGGCATCAAACACCATTCTGAAAGAGATTGTTTGCCTGGCTTTGAGATATCCTGGTAAAACAGTATCCTAAATACAAAGTACCCGAACCACACTCAGCCGCAGGGGAAGCAGTTACCTGTGACAGTGGTAGTCAAGAGTGTAAACTGAGATATCGACGTACAGATTGCAAGGACAGCATAAACCAGGAGACTCCGTAACAAGAGGTATGTTCGACTATTCTAGGCTACACTGGCACACTTCACCACCATTACACACACATGAGCTTTATAATGACATTTTCCATCATCTCCCTCGTATGTCGGGGAACAGTGGCGTGCAACGGGGGATGAGGGGATGCGACGGCCCTGTGTATCCAACCCGGAGGGGGGCATCCAATTAGGGAGAGGGGGCAACACACACACACACACACACACACACACACACACATATATATATATATATATATATATATATATATATATATATATATATATATATATATATATATATATATATATATTGTCTTGTGAGTTATCTATCGTCGGCTTTATCATACTCAGTGATATGTGTGAGTATTAGTTCCAACACAACAATCATAAATAGGGCGGAGGGTCAGGTGTAGATAGAATCAACTTAAGCCTTGCTGGGGAAGATTCACTTCGTTCAAATCTATAAGGCATTTAGCCGGTATCTGTAAGCAACGAGATCTTCTGCTTCGTTCTGTTACACGGTAGACATTTATACTTTGGGAGTTCCGTCGTGGGTGGCTATGATATAAAATGGATAAGTTATATGTTGTTACTGTTCGCCGGGAAAAGGCCTTTCGCAGCAATGTTGTCTTGTGTGTGACTTTATTCTTGTAAAGATGTCCTATGTGTTGTGTATTTTTCAAATGCTTACATGTCTAACGATTAACCACAGTTCTACCCATTTTATTGATAAAAAAACAAACCTTTGTGACATTGTCATCACGCACGCTGGTCCGTTCATTAAGACATGTTCTGAGTTGTTCTAGTGGTCTCAGTCGATCGTTTAACATCTGACACAGGATCCGGAACTGTACAATTGACAACAGAACTTTAATTATATAGAACAACAATGCTGTCATAAACTGTCATCACATCAGCCAACCAATTAAGTGCCGTCTTCAGAAGCAGGTTCACTAGCCATTCCTCTATCTATGGGAAGTCATTCATATATTCTAGGCCACGACAATATGAGATAAAATGGCCAATTTCCTTCCACAACGACTTTCCTTGGAGAGTCTGAAAATTAAATGCTACCAATTTCTATGATACTTGGTTGACCTCTAGACCCGTCCTCGAGGCACACAAAAAAAATATCTATATCTTCTTCTTCTGAGAATTGAACATAGACTAGTGACTTGGCAGGTAAGAATACTACCTACTAACCACCACTCCCATATTATATGTATATATATATATATATATATATATATATATATATATATATATATATATATATATATATATATATATATATATATATGGGAGTGGTGTTGAGTAGGTAGTTTGCTTACCTGCCAAGTCACTAGTCTATGTTTAATTCTCAGAAGAAGAAGATATGTATATTTTTGCTCGAGTACGGGCAACATTACTGAATCACAGCTGCGAACAGGAACGTAGATGGGAAGTTTATAATATAATCAAAGCTTGGAATAGGGAAACATAATCTCATCTAAGAATTTATGTTTACCATTTCAAACACATAATGCTTGGCTATGTTTACTGTCTCAAACACTGAATGTTTGACTATGTTTACTGTCTCAAACACTGAATGTTTGGCTATGTTTACTGTCTCAAACACTGAATGTTTGACTATGTTTACTGTCTCAAACACTGAATGTTTGGCTATGTTTACTGTCTCAAACACTGAATGTTTGGCTATGTTTACTGTCTCAAACACTGAATGTTTGACTATGTTTACTGTCTCAAACACTGAATGTTTGGCTATGTTTACTGTCTCAAACACTGAATGTTTGACTATGTTTATTGTCTCAAACACTGAATGTTTGACTATGTTTACTGTCTCAAACACTGAATGTTTGACTATGTTTACTGTCTCAAACACAGAATTGTTGGCTATGTTTACTGTCTCAAACACTGAATGTTTGGCTATGTTTATTGTCTCAAACACTGAATGTTTGACTATGTTTACTGTCTCAAACACAGAATTGTTGGCTATGTTTACTGTCTCAAACACTGAATGTTTGGCTATGTTTATTGTCTCAAACACTGAATGTTTGACTATGTTTACTGTCTCAAACACAGAATTGTTGGCTATGTTTACTGTCTCAAACACTGAATGTTTGGCTATGTTTATTGTCTCAAACACTGAATGTTTGACTATGTTTACTGTCTCAAACACAGAATTGTTGGCTATGTTTACTGTCTCAAACACAGAATACTTGGTTATGTTTACTGTCTCAAACACAGAATACTTGGCTATGTTTACTGTCTCAAACACAGAATACGTGGCTGTTGTTGGTGTTTGTCCATCAAGAATGATGATGACCATTCATTTCATCCAGTGGGGTTGAAAGTATGGAGCCGTGGGTTCTAAGATGGCAGATAAGGGCTATTTTGGCTCGAAATGTTCTTTGACAATGTGGACAAAGAATGCTTGACGTTTCTGGAGGAGGATTTCCTGCAGTGGTCTTTCTGTCATGCCTGTTCTTTACAGCTATTGCAGTCCTGGTTGCCTCACACATGACTGCACCCTTGTGTAATGATGCACGCCATGAATTTCGGTCTCTGGCTGCAGTCTCCCAGGTGTCATGATGAATTCCAAAAGCATTCAGAGAGATTTTCAGAGTGTCTTTAAAGCGTTTCCTCTGGCCGCCTTGGAAGCGTTTACAACAACACAGTTCGCTGTAAAAAATTCGTTTAGGGAGCCTGTGATCTGGCATGCGAGTCAAGTGACCAGCCCAGCGAATCTGATTCTTCATCAGTAGAGTGTGGATACTGGGCATGGACGCTCTTTCTAGGAATTCAGTGTCTGGGATCTTGTCTTGCCATTTAATCTTCAGTCGCTTCCTTAGGCAGACTGTGTGGAAGTGGTTTAATTTCCTAGCGTGTCGCTGATAAACAGTCCAGATTTCACAAGCATATAGCAGTGTGGATAATACAACTGCTTTGTAGACTTTTAGCTTTGTTTGCAGGCTTATTCCAGTTCTGTCCCATACATTCTTGTACAGTCTGCCAAAGGCCACACAGGCCTTGGAGATTCTTGCATTCACCTCGTCATCAATTGTGGCAGCTTGTGACACAGTGCTACCAAGATAGGTGAATTTGTCCACAACACTTAGTCTATGACCATTCATTTTGATATTCGGCACAGTGTGATTATTTCCTGGAGCTGGCTGGTACATAACTACAGTCTTCTCCAAGTTGATATTGAACCCAAAGTTGACACAGGCATGTGAGAAAGCTGTAACATTATGTTGCATGTCTGCCTCTGAGTTGGCGTATAGAGCGCAAACAGGAGCTCTCTGACGGTGTCGCTGTTAATTTTGGTTTTAGCTTTCAGCCTTCTGAGATTAAATAACTTTCCATCCATACGGTAGTTGATGTCTATTCCAATACGTGGCTATGTTTACTGTCTCAAACACATAATACTTGGCTATGTTTACTGTCTCAAACACATAATACTTGGCTATGTTTACATTCTCAAACACATAATACTTGGCTGTTTACTTTCTCAAACACAGAATACTTGGCTATGTTTACTTTCTCAAACACAGAATGTTTGGCTACGTTTATTTTCTCAAACATATAATACTTGGCTATGTTTACTTTCTCAAACACATAATACTTGGCTATGTTTACTTTCTCAAACACATAATACTTGGCTATGTTTACTTTCTCAAACACAGAATACTTGGCTATGTTTACTTTCTCAAACACAGAATGTTTGGCTACGTTTATTTTCTCAAACACATAATACTTGGCTATGTTTACTTTCTCAAACACATAATACTTGGCTATGTTTACTTTCTCAAACACATAATACTTGGCTATGTTTACTTTCTCAAACACATAATACTTGGCTATGTTTACTTTCTCAAACACATAATACTTGGCTATGTTTACTTTCTCAAACACAGAATGTTTGGCTACGTTTATTTTCTCAAACACATAATACTTGGCTATGTTTACTTTCTCAAACACATAATACTTGGCTATGTTTACTTTCTCAAACACATAATACTTGGCTATGTTTACTTTCTCAAACACATAATACTTGGCTATGTTTACTTTCTCAAACACAGAATACTTGGCTATGTTTACTTTCTCAAACACAGAATGTTTGGCTACGTTTATTTTCTCAAACACATAATACTTGGCTATGTTTACTTTCTCAAACACATAATACTTGGCTATGTTTACTTTCTCAAACACATAATACTTGGCTATGTTTACTTTCTCAAACACATAATACTTGGCTATGTTTACTTTCTCAAACACATAATACTTGGCTATGTTTACTTTCTCAAACACAGAATGTTTGGCTACGTTTATTTTCTCAAACACATAATACTTGGCTATGTTTACTTTCTCAAACACATAATACTTGGCTATGTTTACTTTCTCAAACACATAATACTTGGCTATGTTTACTTTCTCAAACACATAATACTTGGCTATTTTTACTTTCTCAAACACATAATACTTGGCTATGTTTACTGTCTCAAACACATAATACTTGGCTATGTTTACTGTCTCAAACACAGAATGTTTGGCTATGTTTACTTTCTCAAACACAGAATACTTGGACAGAATGTTTGGCTATGTTTACTGTCTCAAAGACATGATACTTGGCTATGTTTACTGTCTCAAACACAGAATGTTTTGCTATGTTTACTGTCTCAAACACAGAATACTTGGCTATGTTTACTGTCTCAAACACATAATACTTGGCTATGTTTACTGTCTCAAACACAGAATGTTTGACTATGTTTACTTTCTCAAACACAGAATGCTTGGCTATATTTACTGTCTCAAACTCAGAATACTTGGCTATGTTTACTTTCTCAAACACGGAATGCTTGGCTATGTTTACTTTCTCAAACACGGAATGCTTGGCTATGTTTACTGTCTCAGACAAAGAATACTTGGTTGTGTTTACTGTCTCAAACACAGAATACTTGGCTATGTTTACTGTCTCAAACACAGAATACTTGGCTATGTTTACTGTCTCAAACACAGAATGCTTGGCTATGTAACAAACACACACAATTGTTCACGGGGAACGGGAATTTAGATCCATGAACACATCCTTTGGGACTGCCCAACTCACATATATCTGAGATTCCAGGGCGCAGCTAGAGAATGCTGTATTGGAGCAGAAATTGTGGGTCTGCCTCTTTGACCTGGAGAAGACCATGAACCTTATCATGACAAACGTGTGTGCAGGTAACTAGAACATTCATTGACCTGTGTCTTCACAGATCACGGCTAAATTAGTGTAACACAATCACTACTGCAGAGCTTGGAGAAAAAACGTCAGATTCCATTGAATCAAGAGGTGAGGAAAAGATGGGATAGGACACACAACGAGAAACCCTGGTAATAAAATAAATAAGTACTCCGTTCCCTAGGAACCCACTGGGCAAGTGACATACAGGAAGACATCAAATCACCTAGATAAGATCATTACTGACATAATGAATGTTGGCATGGCTGAGAGGTTTAACACACGTAAGCCTTCTCTTCTAACGACGGTCTAGTGGGTTCGTCAATCTTACGTGTAAATTGTTTCACTTTTAAAGAGGTCATACTCACATTTGCTTCTCCTCTCTCAATCTGATTCTGGACATCCTTCCTATTTCTCCCACCGTCTGCCTCCAATGTCTGCAACCTGGTCTCTAGTTCTCTCAACAAGGTCGTGTTCTGAGCTTGACCTTCAGATATGAGCTGGACACGCTGTGTGTTAGCCATGATCTTGTCTGCCAGGTCACGTGTTACAGTTTCTATATTCTGATGTTTGTTGCTGCAGTCATCAATGATTTCTTCAATTCTAGCATCTAATGTATCGACGTTTTCTTTCACAGACTCCAGTAGATTAGGTACATCAACAAGTTTCTCTACCATTTCTGCCTGAGATTCCATCTCTGCTTTTTGTCCGTCTTGTGCCGTAGATATCTTCTGCAGCTGTTTCTCAAGACTTTGTAATCTTGTCTTCTGTTCTTGTTTTATTGCATCGTGTGCATCACTTATATCACTGATTTGTTGTTTGATTTGTTCAAACCCTGAGCTGTACTTCTTGTCCGACTCTGAGAGTTTGGATAATAATTCCTTCAGTTGTTGATCAATGCCACTTTGTTGTTCAGCAACTTTTTCTGTTCTGCTCCTGAAGGAGCACATGGCCTGTTCAAGGATATCCATTCTCACATGATCTGTTCATAAAATCAAACAACGTATCGATGATAAGTAAAATAAACAAGTTATTACTGTCATATGTTTTATTAACAAGTTATCATTAAGAACTGCAAACAACAATGGCTGGACAGTTGGACATCATACACAACCCCAAGAGCTCTGTACTCAAACATGTCACAGCCCAACCCTAGAGAGGACATCAACAGCCTACACCACCAGGGCTAGAATACAATCTGTAGACTAGAAACATAACACGCAGCCCTGACCAAACACTTACATCACGTGACTACAGACCATGCCGTCATACTGCAAGCACTTCAGTGGACAGGAAGAGGAAAGAAACAACCACTGTCTTTTAATAGCCCCTTCACTGGCTGATGTAAGGACACAACTACAACAACCAAAACCTCTCATCACCAACACAGTTTATAGAGAAGTGATCATCATCATGTTATCCCCTGTCAGCTGACGATGGCGTTGATTTACCTCCAAAGATCTCAATTCTAGTTGTTATTGTGCAATTATATTGAACATAGTTCACCAATGCCTCCGCCTCAGCCCACCCAGCATTAATTTCTCTTCGTCTGCCTCGGACTTCGTCTACCACTGACATTTTCAGTTGTCATGATGTTCTGAAGCACCTGTCTTCTCATGTATTACCAACAAACGCAGTTTGCCTCTTTCTTGTAGTTGGCTCGTCTAGGCAATCGTTGTTGATTACGCTCAATATATATAGAGTATTAGGCGAAGTACACACGCCCAATATATATAGAGTATTAGGCGAAGTACACACGCCCAATATATATATAGAGTATTAGGCGAAGTACACACGCCGGGCCACTTTCTCTGTCATCTACTGTCTGTAGTACCTTGCGGTGTAGGACTGTGTGATCTTGAGCCTGAGGATTTAAGATCGTCTGTAAGTGCAGGACAGGTTATGGTTTACATTCCCCCCCCCCCCCACGACAGAAACAGATCCACACCTTACCAAGGATTTGGCTGAAAAGGTAAAAAAAATTTAACTGTCTAACGGAATAAAATAATATTGACGATACTCATTTGTATGCTTTACACTATCTAGGAGTTCATATATTGTCCAGAGATCAAAAATAAACTTGGCTTACTGTGTGTGTCATTATATAAATCATTCCAACATCCGAGACCAACCTGCAGGTTTATCCGACTCTGTTGAGTGTATGTAGGATGTTGCTGGAGTAAAAGCTGATGCTGTTATTGACTGTGACGTGAGATCTAGCAAAAAAATGGAAGAGACAGACCAATAAATCCAGTACTATCAACGATACCAGTAACCCTCAATCTTGTAAAGGTTTTGTTCAAGGATCTGTTTAAATGCACACGGATGTCTCCATACGTGCACCAGTCTGCCCCCTCCCCCATACTTCACACAAGGGCTCTTTCAGCACAGTGCTCAAACTCCTCACGCATTGCCGGCGAGAATCCAAACATGTGTATACCAGAATCACATGTTATATACTTATTCATGTGTGGGTTGGTTTCCTCATTTCAAAATGTAGTATGAGCAGCGGCCTATTCGGCTTACTCGTCTTGACGCCTAACAGCTAAGGGATGCGCAATGTGCACGACGGACCTTGGAGATTGCCACCTTTGTCCGAGTAGGTCAGACGTCCGATCCACTACCGCAGGATCAGTGACAAGTCAACCATTTTGTTCTGAGTGTTTATAAATAATTCACACTCCTGACCGTGAAACTAACCATGTTTGCACAAAACAGAGATGGACGACGTTTCCTCTAAGCCATTCAGCCACACATTTATATGTGGATAGAGGATGAGACATGTACGCACATGTGCATGTATTATATATCTTAGCTTTCCTGTTGTCTATATACAGGATTCAGCCTGTATCATATGTGCTTGCCTGTTATGTCTAAGCTTACCTTATATCCATGTATAGGATTCAGACTCCGATCACTTTCGTAATGAAACCATCCACGTACGCTGGCTAACTGCACCATTTCTAATACAACGACTAACAATAACATTTTCAATACAATGACTCACTATAACATTACCAATACAACGACTAACTATAACATTACAAGAACAATGAGTAACTGTAACATTACCAATACAATGACTAACTATAACAAGGTTAATATAATGACTTACTGTAACTTTTTCAATACAACGACTACCTATAACATTACTAATAAAATGGCAAGCAACAACATTATCAACACAACGACTAACTATAACAAGTTTAATACAACGACTAACTATAACAAGTTTAATACAACAACTAAATGTTTTGCATATCCTTTACAGGGCATCGCTGTCAACACCAGCATCTTTCAGATGTATGTTGATTTCTTTGCAAGATTACGCTCAGTAGTTTGCCATTGCTTTCTGAGCGACCGGCTCCATACTCTCATAAGTCACTGGCGCGACTCGGACCGCTTCCATTTCTCGTGCGCTCACGTAAACTACGAGAGTATTCGGGGTTACGGAGAAAGCTGCTAACTCCTCGACCAGGGAGCGAGGCAATACAACGACTAACTATAAAAAATTTAATACGACTAACAATAACAAGTGTAATACAACGATTAACAATAACAAGTTTAATACAACGACTAACAATAACAAGTTTAATAACACGATTAACAATAACAAGTGTAATACAAAGATTAACTATTACAAGACCACTACAACAATAACAAGTGTAATACAAAGATTAACTATTACAAGACCACTACAACAATAACAAGTGTAATACAAAGATTAACTATTACAAGACCACTACAACAATAACATGTGTAATACAACGATTAACTATTACAAGACCACTACAACAATAACAAGTGTAATACAACGATTAACTATTACAAGACCACTACAACAATAACAAGTGTAATACAACGATTAACTATTACAAGACCACTACAACGATAACAAGTGTAATACAACGATTAACTATTACAAGACAACTACAACAATAACAAGTGTAATACAACGATTAACTATTACAAGACCACTACAACAATAACAAGTGTAATACAACGATTAACTATTACAAGACCACTACAACGACTTACTTTAACCTTTCCAAAACAACGATTAACTGTAACGCATACAATGCAGCGTGTAACTGTACCATATGCAGTACCACAACTAACTGTACCATTTGTAGAGCAACTACTAACTGTAAAATGTACAGTGCAACAATTAACTATACCATGTACAGTGAAACAATTAACTATACCATGTACAGTGCAACAACTAACTGTACTATGTACAGTGCAACAACTAACTATACCTTGTACAGTGCACCACCTAACTATACCATGTACAGTGCAACAACTAACTGTACCATTTGTAGAGCAACTACTAACTGTAAAATGTACAGTGCAACTACTAACTGTAAAATGTACAGTGCAACAACTAACTATACCATGTACAGTGCAACAACTAACTATACCATGTACAGTGCAACAACTAACTGTACCATTTGTAGAGCAACTACTAACTGTAAAATGTACAGTGCAACAACTAACTGTAAAATGTACAGTGCAACAACTAACTATACCATGTACAGTGCAACAACTAACTATACCATGTACAGTGCAACAACTAACTATACCATGTACAGTGCAACTACTAACTGTAAAATGTACAGTGCAACAACTAACTATACCATGTACAGTGCAACAACTAACTATACCATGTACAGTGCAACTACTAACTGTAAAATGTACAGTGCAACAACTAACTATACCATGTACAGTGCAACTACTAACTGTAAAATGTACAGTGCAACAACTAACTATACCATGTACAGTGCAACAACTAACTATACCATGTACAGTGCAACAACTAACTATACCATGTACAGTGCAACAACTAACTATACCATGTACAGTGCAACTACTAACTGTAAAATGTACAGTGCAACAACTAACTATACCATGTACAGTGCAACAACTAACTATACCATGTACAGTGCAACAACTAACTATACCATGTACAGTGAAACAATTAACTATACCATGTACAGTGCAACAACTAACTATACCATGTACAGTGCAACAACTAACTATACCATGTACAGTGAAACAACTAACTGTACAATGTACAATGCAACAACTAACTGTACAATGTACAATGCAACAACTGACTGTACCATGTACACTGCAAAAACTAACTGTACCATGTATAGTGCAACAACTAACTGTACCATGCCCAGCGCAACGACTAATTAATTGTACCATTTCCAATACAACAACTAACTATACTTATTCTAATACAACAAAACATTATAACATTTCCCATATAACAAATAACTTTACAGTTTCCTTTTGACTGGCAGCCGGCTTCATGGCCTAGAGGTTAGCGACTTTTCTCCGTAATCTCGTATACTCTCGTAAGTAACGTGGCGACGGTGAGAATCAGCAATGGTTCGAATCGCGTCGGTAACTTACGGGGTATGTGAGCCGGCCGCTCAGAAAGCAATGGCAAACTACTGAGCGTAATCTTGCCAAGAAATCAACAATCAGCTGAAAGATGCTAATGCTGACAGCGATGTCCTGTAAAGAATATGCAAAACATTTTTTCTGACTGGCAAGCCTCTCCGTGTTCTGCTCATTTCTAGCCACTCCGATCTTCAATCTGAACGTTTACATTCTAACTATAGTTACTAACTATACTGATGTTAATACATAAATCTTCGTTTCAGACTAACTCTCTACGAGCGCTCATAATGTTCGAATCATTGGTTGGCCCTCTGATATACTGACAGAGTCAGACAAGATTTCTGATATTTAATTGGTTGACCATATAGTGACATCTTCAGACAGCCTATCTTCTCTTTCATTGGTTGACCCTCTGATATAGTGACAGTTTCGGAAATCCTATCTGCTCCTTCATTGGTTAACCCTCTGATATAGCGGCAGTGTCAGACAGCCTATCTTCTCTTTCATTGGTTGACCCTCTGATATAGTGACAGTTTCGGATATCCTATCTGCTCCTTCATTGGTTAACCCTCTGATATAGCGGCAGTGTCAGACAGCCTATCTTCTCTTTCATTGGTTGACCCTCTGATATAGTGACAGTTTCGGATATCCTATCTGCTCCTTCATTGGTTAACCCTCTGATATAGCGGCAGTGTCAGACAGCCTATCTTCTCTTTCATTGGTTGACCCTCTGATATAGTGACAGTTTCGGGTAGTCTATCTGCTCCTTCATTGGTTAACCCTCTGATATAGCGGCAGTGTTAGACAGCCTGTATGCTCTTTTATTTGTTGACCCTCTGATATAGCGACATTGTCAGAAGTATATTTGCTCTTTCATTGGTTGACACGCTGATATAATGACAACTTCAGACAGCCTATCTTCTCTTTAATTGATTAACCCTTTGATATAGCGACAGCGGCAGATAGTCTATCTGCTCTTTCATTGGTTGACCCTCTGTTATATTTTCAGTATCAGACAGCCTTTCTAATCACTGGTATCATGAAGGCTAATAGACTACAATGGTTGGGGCATATAGAAAGAATGGAAGATAATAGGGAAACAAAACTCGCTTACACTCAGGAAATAAATGACCGTAGACCCCGAGGCAGACCAAGAAGGCGGTGGAGAGATAATATATATACAGACCTACAAGCACTTGGAATCACCGACTGGCAAGAGAAGGTCAACCAGAGAGACGAATGGAAACGGATTGTATCTGCAGCAAAGAACCTCAATGGCTCGGAACGCTGAAGAAGAAGAAGAAGAAGACAGCCTTTCTGCTCCTTCATTGGTTGACCATATAGAGATAGTTTCAGATTATCTGCTCTTTTAATGCTCACGGTTCCCCTGTGACAGAATTCTTGATTTCTGTTGGGATTAGTCCAAGCCTTGTCTCACCTTTGCATGATCATGCAAAATGAATTGCATAATATTCAAAAATAGGTAATTTTGTGATTCATACAGAAGTACTTACCAATATCAATCTCGCACAATTGGTATTCAGTGTGTGAAACGATAAACATTTAACGTTTTCCAGTGAATTCCTGAAAAGTCTTCATTTATAAATGTTCTTTATTTTTAGTTATTGATAAGTTTAGATAAGCACTCTATGACAGTTGACAGTTGTCAGTAAAACTTCTGCTAGTGTCAAGAAAGTGCACTGTACACTAATCCTAACTGCTAGTTCTTATTTGTTAGTTCTTAGCTGCTACTTCTTATCCTCCTTTTCATAGCTATTAGTATCAGATGCTAGTTCTCACCTGTTAGTCCTTCACATTTTCCCCATAAGAAAAGGACTGCAGAGTCTATTATCTGACACACCTCCAGGTACTCCAACTTGTTGTCTCCCCCTTGTGTCCATGAATCCCCTGTAGAGGTTATCTGCAAAAGCACAGACATTCTCAGAGATCAGTCACTGAACAGTCAATGTGAAACAAGATCATCATCAGGGATGTCGAGATGGGGAAATGCATCAATAAACCGACCACATAACCCCACGGGCAACTATTAGAAGCATACGGGGACAAGACGAGAAGTGAATATTTCAACACAACACTCACAGAAGACCACCCGCCTCATTACGTCATGGCCAAGAATAAGTGTCCATGTTTCTACAAGTGGGTTGGGGTGGCAAGGAGTAGAGACACGTACTTAACCCCTACCATGAAAAGGCTCAAATCCACATGTGCATGATTTCTGCATAGAAGGAACTAACGGATGTTACTACTACATGTGAATGATTTCTACATAGAAGGAACTAACGGATGTTACTACGACCTGTGTATGATTTCTACAAATAAGGAACTAACGGATGTTCTACTACATGTGAATGATTTCTACAAATAAGGAGTTAACAGATATAAGTACTACCTGTGGATGATTTCCACAAATAAGGAACTAACAGATGTTACTACTACCTGTGGATGATTTCCACAAATAAGGAACTAGCAGATGTTACTACTACCTGTGGATGATTTCTGCACATAAGGATCTAATGGATGTTACTACTACCTTTCGATGATTTCCACAAGTAAGCAACTGACATGATCGCAGAATAGTGAACCTGATGCCCTTCTGTCTGAGACTTGGATGTGCCGTTTGCTGTTGTGTAAGTTAAAATCTCTCTGAGGATGAATTACAGCGTCTACTATCTGCATTCTCCAATGCTTGTTATGAACTTGGTTTAACAATTAACAAACAGAAGACTCAAATTACGACACAAGGTGCACACGAGGTACCATCAAACTTTATTGACGACGCCGGACTGGAGACAGTGGACCATTTTACATATCTAGGATCAGAGGTAAATAGCAAATTATCGCTAGATCAGAAATAAACATCAAGATTGGTAAAGCAGCAACACCAATGAACAGGTTAACCAAAAGTGTCTGGGAAAACAGGAAGCTTACTGCCAAAACAAAAGTTCTTGTCTATCAAGCCTGTGTCCTTAGTACTCTTCTTTATGGCAGTGAAGCCAGGTAAACTTACTCACACTAAGAGAAACGTTTAAACAGCTTTCATATTTCAGTGTCTGCGAAGAATACTTGGTATTAACTGGCATGACAAAATCACAAATACAGAAGCATTGAAACGATCGGGTTGTTTGACGGTTTGTTCCTTGCTCAGTCTTCGTAGACTTACATGGATAGAACAGGTTAGGGGGATGGATGGATCTTTTTTAGTGAATTACAGATGGGTAAAGGATCTCGGGGGGAGGGGGGGGGGGGCTTCCACTGCTATACAAAGATGTGTGTAAGCGGGACATAATTGATACAGGCATTGATATTGCACCTTGGGAGCAAGTCGTTGCTGAACGTGTTGCATGGAGGGCAAAGATCAGAGATAAAATAAAGACAAGGAGAAAATGATTGCAGATAGGCCACACACTAAACGTGTAAGACATAAGATAGTGCGTGATGGTGGAAATGGTCATGTGTTCACATGCAACTATTGTGGACGAGCATTTACAGCACGAATCGGGCTGATCAGTCACATTCGCTATCGACATGGATTTTAGCTGTTATGCATTTTTTGAAGCACCATGTAACAAACTATCGTCTGTCAAGACCGCAAGGTGCCAGTAGTAAGTTAAAATCAAATGACTGTTTTAAATGTCAAAGAGAAGTTAATATGTCCCACTGCCCTGGCAAGATTCAAAACTACAAAATCTGGGTCATTCATTCAATAGCATGTCCTTTGCAGAACTTCGGTCCCAAAACAACCTTCCGGAAAACTGCTCGGTCATATGCAAGATGTCCCGCGTCCGATACACCCATCTGAAAATCATCCGCCACATCCGGGACCCATCTTCTCTTTGGTCTTCCTCTTCCTCTCTTCCCAGGCATATACCCCTCCATTATTATTATCTTCAAATTTCCGTGACGCTTCAAGTGACAAAAATATGATGACAATTGTCTTTGTTTTATCGTCTACAATAGCCAACCTTATTCAATATTCAGCTCTCGAAGTATTGATGCTTTTGTTCTTTTCTTTATCCAAGGTATTCTTAGAACTCATCTATACCATTTATATTGAAAGGCATTTATGCGCTGTTCAGCTTGTTTAGTAAGTGTCCAGGTGTCACAGGTGTTATGTTCCAATGGGAAAGATGCATGCTATTAGCAATCTAATTTTTGAAGAGCAATAGATGTTCGTCTTTTAATTTCTGTCTTTATGTCACCATTGTTGATAATCAATGACCCAAGATATTCGAAATGGCTCACTACCTCCAACTTTTCCTCATTAACATATGTTTATTTCTCCAAAGTAATTTTATCTGTGTGCGTTATCTTTGTGTTTTCTATGTTAAGATATAAGTTGTGATTTTCACTATTCAGTTTGGTTGAGATTATTAGGTTTTCTATAGTATTCTGTGATGTGGATAGCAATACTGTATCATCAGCATATCGAATCTCTTGTATGTCATGACCGCCGATATTTAGGGCGTCATATAACTCCCTGTTTATATCATCTCTGACATATCTCATTATATTTTCGGCGTACAGGTTAAACAAAAAGGGGGACAGCACACAGCTTTGACGGACTCCTTGCTTGATGTCAAACCAATCAGATGTCTCGCCATCTATTCTAACCGCTGCTTGTTGGTCTAGATCAGGGGTCACCAAACTATGTGGCAGCCAGGGGACCGCCGACGGTACTCCAACTTGCTTGATATAACGTATGGAACACGAGACGCTGTGATACAATTTAAATGTAAATATTATGTTTATAATAATAGGAGGTCTTCACACGTGCGGAGACCTCCTGGCTGCTATGTGTCTTATATTTACTATTTTTAATTATAAATTATTGCATATAGATTGTCTTGTTAATTGTACCTTTTGCTTATTTCGCGCCATCCCAAGTCCTTCCCCGGCTCGCAGTTGCGCCGCCTACGCTCTAACGTTACCTTGGTTTCCATGGCAACACACACACGCGCGCATCTTTCCCTCCCCCAGACGCGTCCGGCTGTCAACACAGGTCTGATGCTCCAAAAATATTTACTTCTTTTTGCCAGTCATCCATTTGATAGGCATGTAACAAGGAATTCTTTGTTTGACAGTGATGGGTGAGTGAACTACATTTGTAAATAGAGGCAATAAAGTAGCAAACATGGCATAAAAATCTCATAGAAGCCTCGTGTTATTAAGAAAATATTATCCATAGCTCAGAAGAATTCCCCGGTCAAGATGCTAATCGAGCTGGTCTCTAACCCAGTGTTATTCAACCTTTCTGCTGGAGCAGATCCTTACGGAAATGTTTACGTTGCTCAAGGCACTCTGTGTGATGATCCAAGTGTCTGTCCTACTTTATGCAGAAATGTTGCATTTAGGCGATTTCGGCCTGTTTGGGCGGAACCCCTTGCTGCCACTAGCGGAACCCCGGTTGAACAACTCTGCTCTAGGCTGTTTATTTAGGCCCGTTTTATTTATATATTTTGTAAACCTTATTATGAGATCTATTCTTCTTCTTCTTCTTTGCGTTAATCCGGAGTGTTTTTTTTTTTTCTTTTCAGATGTGATTGCGGTGTGTCTAGTTAGGCACTCTTGGGTCGAAACCCTCAGGCCAAAACATCCGACTTTTAGCATGCTGTTTTGACCAGGTTAGCATTTCTGGGAGACTCTCACTTTTGTGGTACCGTCCACATCCCAGCTGGTCAAGTTGGAACAGTCGAAGACTTCGGTCATCCCTCAAGTGAAGGCAGGGACAGTGCATAGCATTTTCCGCCATCCAAGGTGGCTTCCATATTTGCAGGGCCGACACATAGGGCCCTAGTGCTCTGCTCACCGAGAGAATCGTCACGTCCTGCTCATGGCTGCTTTACATCCTCACTTCAATATATTGAGCATTTCGTTCCCCACGGGCCGTTCCCGCACAAACCAGACCTGTCTGCAGACGGTATCCACTCAGCGAGTTTTCGGTTCGGACATGTGCTTGTCTTTGTTCCTATCAGAGCTGTTCCAGGCAAGACGGACATTCGGAAAACTACCTAGTCAGAGCTGTTCCGAACAAGAGCGGCATTCGGAAACTAGGTAGTCAGAGCTGTTCCTAGCACGAAAGAAATTTCACTCGGACGTTTTTTGCGTTGTGTCTGATTTATTTGCACCCGTAGGCCAGCACATCCGACTTCAGCAGGCATTTGTACGGGTTAGCCTTCCCGGGGTTTCGAGAGACGTTAGACTGTTTGTGCTGTGGTATCGCCCACATCTCAGCTGGTCAAAGTAGAACGGTCAACGACAACACGGTAAGCCCCCAAGGGAAGGCAGGGGCAGACCATGGGCATTCACCTGCTATCCAAGGAGGCTTCCATAATTGCAGAGCCGGCACATATTGCTCTGAGACTGGGCTCACCCAAGGAGATTCCACGTCCTGCTCATGGCTGCTTTAATTCCTCACCTCCATGTGATAGGCAATTCGCTTGCCACTGGTCGCTCAAGCACACACCAGGAACGGTCAGTCTGCGGGAGATATCCACTAGGTAAGCTTTCACTTTGGACTTCGGGCCACGCAATGGATTCGCTAGCCGTGCGTTCCATTTCGTGTTATTGAGACGTTTTTCCACCTTTGTCTAGACTTTCTATGAGGTAGATACAGACAATTTTCGTAACCATTTTGACTGGGGCTCTTCTTCTACCTTTTTGTACTCGCCCACGAGGTAGGCTACATGTGCTGCCGGCTCAGCACCTTACCTCCGTGCAGAAGTGAGCGAGAAACGGCCAGGCCCTCTCATCCAGGGATCCCTCATATCCCCCAGCTGAGAGCCTTCGGACAAGTATCTGGACTGGACATGTAGCGTGCTCAGAATCTCACCTCCATTTTTTTGGTAGGTGGGTATCGACCAGGCTCTCATATCCGAGGGTTTATGGCTTAGAGGTGTTCAGCCACAACCCTCGACAGAGAGCCTTATAGTACGTCTTCGGACCAAGAACTTCGTGCGCCTGATTTAAACTTTTGACTGCTATCCTCAGTCTACCTGCAGAGCAGCAGGTTGTGTCTCGCTTAGTCTGGCCCCTATCCCATAAGCTGTCCGATATTTAGTTTACATCCATCGACACAACACTTGGGGTCCCTGGGACACGCAAGATCCCCCTCCACGGCAAGGGGGAGACACATCGGGGGAGTGATATATTCTATTACCAAAGGTACCTATAAACTTTATATGTACTTTTGGTGAGCCGTAGCTTCAACAATGACCCCTAGTCGTCTGCTTTTCTTGTGTTTCAATAAGATTTTAATTATGTTTCTAATTCAACGACTTTTTCATTTTCAGATCTCGTGTACTTTACCCTTCATTATAGCTACTAAAAAAAGAAAACTATACGCCGAGTGTCATGTTTTCAATGAAGAAAGTGAAGTAAAGTGCTTCTTTGTGGGAGAAAAAAGGACAAGAAAACCAGTTGCCTAATATGGAGCGAAAGTGTTGCCGTTTTTTGAAAGAGTACAATCTTCGGCGTCACTGTTTTTTTCGCATATCCTTTACAGGACATCGCAGTCAACACCAGAATTTTACCGCTTTTTTTTTGTGGCAAGATTACGCTCAACAGTTTGCCATTGCTTTCTGAACGGCCGGCTCACTTATCCCGTAAGTTACCAACACGGTGGGAACCGCTTCCAATTCTCGCGCGCTGTGCTACCCTATGTGGATAACCAGGATTACAGAGAAAGTCGTTTAACCCTTTTCGACGTCACTACGAAACAAAACATCTGTCAACATATTCAAAGTTTTCTGGAAAGTTACGCTCTGAGAAATATAAGGCCATGAAACATGGTTTAGAAACACAAATAAATCTCTTCACGAGAAAGTTTGCTGAAAATGAATCTGTCACTCATACAAGTCACAAAATAGTGCATAAGATGGCAGAACGAGGAAAACCGTTTACTGATGGCAACTTCATCAAACAGTGTATGATGGAAGCAGCAAATGACTTGTGTCCTGAGAAAGCCGATTTGATTAGAACTATCCGCCTTTCGGCAAGTTCAGTTGTGCGAAGAAGATACGAACTTGTAGAGGACACAGTGCTACAGATACGCGATAAAACTAGGAACTTGTTGTGATATTCTCTGGCTCTGGATGAGACTACTAATCTTTCGAGCACGTCACAACTTCTTGTGTTCATTCGTGGTGTCAATTTGGACTTTCGAAAAACGGAAAAGTTGGCATCCGTTTGCAGCATACATGGAACTAAACATGGAAAAGACATTTTTATGGATGTGCAAAACGTTTTGTAAGACTATAACCTTCAGTGGAATCAGCTTCAAGGTGTTACAGTTGATGGAGGATCAAACGTGGCTGGAGTGAGGAAGGGTCTGATGGGGCAGATCAAGACTCAGTTGGAAGATTTACAAATTCCGGGCGCTCTGTTCATACACTGCATCATAAATCAGCAAACACTTTGTGGGAAAGACTTAGATATTTCTTGTGTACTAAAATTAGTCGTTTCTACTGTGACCTTCATTCGGGAATATGCACTCAATCACAGATAGTTCCAGGTTTTTCTTCTGAAATATGTGAATTGCCTTATCACACATGACCGAGATGGCTCAGCTGCGGTAAATTCCTGTTTCGTTTTTACAACCTCCGAAACGAAATAGACGTTTTCATCACTGAAAATGATAGAGCTGATCGACAACTGTAAGTCCTACCTGGCTGTCAAAGTTGTCATTTTCAGTCGACATTACATCCCACATGAATAAACTGAATTTCAGACTTCAGGGAAAGAATAACCTCGTCTGTGATCTCTACAGAATCTTCAAAGGATTTCGGAGAAAGTTGTCATTGTTAGAAGCACAACTGGAAGGAGACAACATTTCTCATTTTCACTGTTTCAAAAAGTTTTGCGCTACAATCGCCGAAGATGTCAACCTCGATTTTCCGAGGAAAAAAAAATATTCGTAACTTGAAGAAGCATTGTTTGGAGAGATTTTCAGATCTTGACAGAATTGAGAGTGACATTCTTTTGTTCCAGAATTCGTTTGATTGTAACATTAATGATGTGCCAGTTGAACTACTGTTAGAGCTAATTGATTTGCAAACAAATTACTTGTTGAAAGAGAAGCACAGAGGAGGAAAACTTGTTTAATTTTACTGCTGCTTACATGATGTTGAGTTTCCAAAACTGAAGAAATGTTGCCGTTGGTATGGCATCAGTGTTTGGAACAACTTATGTCTGTGAACAAACATTTTCACAAATAAAAGTATGTGAAGTCAACACATCGAACGAGATTGACTGATGAACATTTGAAAGCGATTCCATATCAAACATTGATGATATCTTTAAAGCCAAATATCAGTTTCACAAATCACACTAAGCTTTTTAGCTGCTTAGTTTATGAGATTTGGATACGAGCACAACTGGTCTGATGCAAATATCTTTTTCGCTAATGTCGCCTTCTTGGATAACTTTTTTTTTTCGTAAATAAATATATTGGGTGTCTTTGTTTGTGTGTGCATTGCACGCCACTTACCTATGATTAACTTAGTTTTTCGTCTTTTCCCCCAGAGCTTTCGTTCTGGCTTGCAAGTATTGTTAAATTTAGTTGCATATCCTTTACAGGACGTTTGCAGTCAACACCAGCATTTTTTGCTGTTGTTGATGTCATGGATAGTTTACATTCAGTAGTTTGCCATTGCTTTTTGAACGACCGGCACCAATTCCATAGCGTAAGAAAACAAGCGCAACGAGGTCTGCTTCCAAAACGCGCGCAGCTGTGTTTCAAATGCGGGTATACGGGATTACGAACCGCGTTCGTTAGACCTTCGCCACGGAGACGGACGCAAGTATTGTACAGAATGAGCATGTGGCCCACGCTCGTCATTTTGTCAGGTATCCGGCCCGCCGTGAAAAAAGTTTGGTAACCCCTGGTCTAGATAGAGCATTTTTATGAGTTGTACTACATGTGACGGAAAGCTGATATTTCTCATGATTTCTCAAACTTTATGATGTTGTTCACATCTGAAAAAAGGGGGGAAAAGACTTCTCTATTATTAAACGAATTTTGAGTTGGTGATCTATTGTTCCTTTTCCTTGTCTAAATCCAACTTGAACCACGTTAATTTCTTCTTCAATGTTCTTACGAAGTCTTCCCATTATGATATTTAGTAGAATTTTACTTACATGACTAATCAGGGCAAAAGTTCTATAGTAGGTGCATAATTTCAGGTTGTCCTTTTTTGGGTATTGGAATGAAGATAGTTCTCTTCCAATCGTTTGACCAAATACCATATTCCCATATCTTTTTACATAATGCGTGATAGATTTTTATGCTTTCTTCTCCCCCCGCTTTAATTAGTTCAGCTGGTATCTCATCACATTCTGGTGATTTACCGTTCTTCAGGTTCTTTATTGCCCATGCAATTTCATCTAACGAAGATTCAGATTCTGTCTCTGCTGTCATTGGTACATGTTTCTCATCCATATCGTCAGTCATTCATATCATATATTCCACTGCAGTATTAATTCCATCATTCTCGGGGTTTTCTAGATTTGGTTAGGGTATTTCCCAACTTGTCACAGATAACATTTAATTGAGGTTAAACATTTCAATAAGTCAATAATTTCATTTCTTTGAACATCCCGTAATCTCTTCCATTCTTATGATATTTTTCTATTCTTGTACAACAATCTTGTATATACTGGTTTTTGTCCTTTCTCGTGTTCTTTCTTATTTCTCGAGTTAAAGATTTATACTCCATCTTGCTGTTATCAGATTCACCTCTTTTCTGTCTCAGTTCCCATCTTTGTTTTATTAATAATAACATGTCTGATGTAATCCATGGCTTATGTTGCTTTTTCTTGGTCGGAATTAAATTTTTGGCTGCAGTTATCAAGATATCTCTAGTTTGTACTGCCAATTCATTAGGTGTCAATTCCTCCTGTATAGACATCAAGACACCAAAACGATACTTCACTTCTACATTGTATGCATCTGGTATTTTTGTGAGATCAAAACGAAGTGGCCTTGGTCCTCGGGTAAGCTTTTTTAGTTTTACTTTCACATCTGATTCTAATAACTGATGATCTGTATCACAGTCTGCACTTCGTAAGATTTTTGCCGATGTTATGCTTGATCTCCACCTTCTTTGTATTAAAATATAATCTATCTGGGTTTTGGAATTAATGTCCGGGGACTTCCATGTGAAGGGTCTTCTTGGGTGTTGTTTAAAAAGTGTGTTGGCTATCGTTAACTCATTTTCTGTGCAAAATTCAATTAGTTTGTCACCTGCATCATTTCTATTTCCCAATCCAAATGTTCCTAAAACGTGTCTCTCATGTTTAGCTCTTCCTGTACCCACTTTTGCATTAAAATCACCCATTATTACTGATATGTTATTATGACCAATCTTGTGTAATGTTTCTTGTAGTGTGCTGAAAACGTCTTCCTCTGCTGTTGAGGTAGGTGCATAAATATGTATGAGAGGTATTTTTTTTTTTTTTTTGGATGGCCTTTAAGTCTGACAGTGAGGATTCTGTCAGTAATTGGGTTATACCCATTTAAAGCTTTTGCAGTTATTTTATCTAAATAAAATGCCACTCCGCTCTGGCTTTCGACATCTCTACCAGAATGTATGAACAGACTTCCATTTTCAGTTGTAAAATGCCCCTTGCCTCTCTATCGATGACCACTAATTCCTAACATGTGAATATTTAACCTCTCAATCTCAACACATACTATCTTAAGCTTTCCTTCATACAGACTTCTCACATTCCTCGTTCCTAGTCTCACTCTCCTTCTTAGTCTGACACATGGGATTCCATTGGTTGTTCCGGATTTGAAGTTTTACAGTTTGAGCACAGCCTACTGCTGGAAACGGGGCCACATCGATTGTCGGATGTCAGTCGCGGCGATCGGACAAATTTTGAGCTATAGACTACGATGGGTGATGTGATATTCTAGTGTGATAATTTGGTCGCCCCAAGCGTGAGCCGCGTGGTCAAGTGGTTACACACCTGCCTCACACGCCAGAAATCTGGAATTCGATCCTGTGTCCAGTCAGCAATACGCTCTACTGACGAGCTCAAATGAGAGCGAAACTCGAGTCTAGTGCTTCCAGTCTGACTTGGACAAGGTCTTAGGTTCGTGCCGGAATAGATCAGCGTTGCCAGTAGTAGGTTGTGCTCAATCGTTAAAACGTGGGATATCCTTGGTAACACCGTCGGGATTAACTCCATCATCACGATTACTAGTACTGGCTCCTGTGTCACACTCTTCCCAGTTTTATCTGATCTGCCTGGCCTGGGGTCTCACCACCAGATCTCTGTCTTATTATGTTTTCTTTCATGGTTGTTAAGCTTTCTTGACAAGTTTTGCAGAAGGTAGTTTGCCGTTGCTTTCCTTCTGGGCAGTGACTGTACTAGTCGGTGGCCATAGCCATTACCTCTACTGATGAGATCATCTGCCTATTGCCGCAGAGTGTAGACCATAACCAACAACAATCTGTCGGCTTCTCTAACACTCCATCCACCACCTGCTTCCGTAGCTTAACGTAACCACGATGGGTGGGGTGGGGTGGGGGATAAACGGGTACTCTACCTTGCCCAAGGCTGTCCCGTAGACTAACGGAGGAAGGGAGGCGTCTTACATCTCCTTTGATAGGGGATACCCCTACCCAGCTAACCTGGGTCTTACATAATATTTGGCGCACACAAGCGTGTGTGTGTTTGTGTGTGTGTATGTGTGAATGTGTACCTATATGTATATGTATGTGTGTGTCTTGGTATGTATATGTGTGTGTGAATGAAATATATTACACGCATTTGTGCATTCTTCCCTGAAGAGCTGTGTTCAGACCCTCCTTGTAAAGCCATTGGGATGAGAGACTTGGCCCCTTATAGAAGTACTGTCAGGAAGAAAAGGTTTCATTTGTAAACCTCAAACTATTTAAGGAAACCTCATGCTAACACAACAGGCAGAAATAAGTTATAAACTGTTATACATTCCAACACCTGGCCACCGAGCTAGCGGGTGGGAGTGTTATGCAGCACACGAGTATATCACAAACGGGTTCGAATCCCGGTCTAGCCACACTGCAAATTGCATTGTTCATATTGTCGGGTGCGTCTTTTACTCGCCATTTCTCTCTTCTACGAGAGCATATATCACATCAGGAAATATTATGAAGGATTCACACACATAACAGCGAGAAGTAGAATAGGTGAATACCTCTTGTATGGTTATAACATGGCCGCATTGTTATGGTTATAACAGTTACACAAATTCCAAGTAAGATAACAGCGCACGGACTGAAGTAATTGGGTGGAGCAAGCGCCATGTCCGCAAGCATGGTCGATTACTCCATGTGGCAGGGTACTTGATTATTGTTATGATGATGACAGAAATGATGAGGTTGATGGTGATCATTACACTTTAGGCAGTTTAAACAAATAAACTGTAAACAAATAAACATAGCACTAGTTTAGAAATACATAACACATACCCTGTTGACATATTGTCCAACAGCGCTGATCAAATCGTCTCCCTGATCTTTCAAGAATGTCAGCTTGTTGGAGATTAAATTTGCTTGCTTCTGATTAACAGACGCCATCTGGGCAATACTTGGGCAGCTTTCTAGACCTAGGAAAGTAGATAACTAACAGCTCAGCAATTTAATGGTTCTGCTACCTTGGCAACAAATGATTGTAACGTTGTCAGTGAGTTTACTCAGGTGTAAAACAATTTAGGTGTCATTGAGACAATTCTTGCCAGTCTACCACAAGTGATGGTAGTTAGAATGAGTAGTTTCTCCTCTCTACCACAAGTGTTAATCACTTAGAGTGAGTTAATGTCTCCATTCTATTCCACGTGTTAGCCACATTACATGAGTTAATGTCTCCACACTACCACATATGTTAGCCACTTAGAATGAGTCAATTTCTCCAGTCTATCAAAAGTGTTAGTCATTTAGAATGAGTAAATTTCTCCAGTCTATCAAAAGTGTTAGTCATTTAAAATGAGTAAATGTCTTCACTCTACCACATGTGTTAGTCAGTTATAATGTATTTAAATATTGAGCACAACCCACTACTGGCAAGGAACACCAGGCCTCCTAACTCATATAATGTATTTATTTCTACGCCTACCACACTTGTTAGTCACTTAGAATGAATTAATTTCTCATCTACCAAAATTGTTAGTATCTTAGAATGAATTAATTTCTCATCTACCAAAATTGTTAGTCACTTAGAATGAATTAATTTCTCATCTACCAAAATTGTTAGTCACTTAGAATGAATTAATTTCTCATCTACCAAAATTGTTAGTCACTTAGAATGAATTAATTTCTCATCTACCAAAATTGTTAGTCACTTAGAATGAGTTAATTTCTCATCTACCAAAATTGTTAGTCACTTAGAATGAGTTAATTTATCATCTACCACCCTTGTTAGTCACTTAGAATGAGTATTCATTTATCCCCTACCATACCTGTTAGTCACTTAGAATGAGTATTCATTTATCACCTACCATACCTGTTAGTCACTTAGAATGAGTATTCATTTATCACCTACCATACCTGTTAGTCACTTAGAATGAGTATTCATTTATCACCTGCCATACCTGTTAGTCACTTAGAATGTGTATTCATTTATCACCTACCATACCTGTTAGTCACTTAGAATGAGTTAATTTATCATCTACCACACTTGTTAGTCACTTAGAATGAGTATTCATTTATCACCTACCATACCTGTTAGTCACTTAGAATGAGTATTCATTTATCACCTACCATACCTGTTAGTCACTTAGAATGAGTATTCATTTATCACCTACCATACCTGTTAGTCACTTAGAATGAATATTCATTTATCACCTACCATACCTGTTAGTCACTCAGAATGAGTATTCATTTATCACCTACCATACCTGTTAGTCACTTAGAATGAGTATTCATTTATCACCTACCATACCTGTTAGTCACTTAGAATGAGTATTCATTTATCACCTACCATACCTGTTAGTCACTTAGAATGAGTATTCATTTATCACCTACCATACCTGTTAGTCACTTAGAATGAGTATTCATTTATCACCTACCATACCTGTTAGTCACTTAGAATGAGTATTCATTTATCACCTACCATACCTGTTAGTCACTTAGAATGAGTATTCATTTATCACCTACCATACCTGTTAGTCACTTAGAATGAGTATTCATTTATCACCTACCATACCTGTTAGTCACTTAGAATGAGTATTCATTTATCACCTACCATACCTGTTAGTCACTTAGAATGAGTATTCATTTATCATCTACCACACTTGTTAGTCACTTAGAATGAGTATTCATTTATCATCTACCACACTTGTTAGTCACTTAGAATGAGTATTCATTTATCACCTACCATACCTGTTAGTCACTTAGAATGAGTATTCATTTATCTCCTACCATACCTGTTAGTCACTTAGAATGAGTATTCATTTATCACCTACCATACCTGTTAGTCACTTAGAATGAGTATTCATTTATCACCTACCATACCTGTTAGTCACTTAGAATGAGTATTCATTTATCACCTACCATACCTGTTAGTCACTTAGAATGAGTATTCATTTATCACCTACCATACCTGTTAGTCACTTAGAATGAGTATTCATTTATCACCTACCATACCTGTTAGTCACTTAGAATGAGTATTACTTTATTATCTACCATACCTGTTAGTCACTTAGAATGAATTAATTTCTCATCTACCAAAATTGTTAGTGACTTAGAATGAATTAATTTCTCATCTACCAAAACGGTTGGTCACTTTGAGTCAATTTCTCATCTACCACAACTGTTAGACACTTAAAGTTAGTTAATTTCTACTTAACCACAGATGATGGTCACTTAGAATGAATTGATTTTTTTTTCCAGTATACCAAACATTTTAGGAAGGTTTTCAGACATTTTGTCAATTTTTTTTCCTACTTACAATTTGTAAATATTCTAGTTACAGCAATCTTCTTCTTCTTCAGCGTTCCGAGCCATTGAGGTTCTTTGCTGCAGATACAATCCGTCTCCATTCGTCTCTCTGGTAGACCTTCTCTTGCCAGTCATTGATTCAAAGTGCTTGTAGGTCTGTACATGTATTATCTCTCCACCGCCTTCTTGGTCTACCTCGGGGTCTACGGTCATTTATTTCCTGAGTGTAAGCGAGTTTTGTTTCCCTATTATCTTCCATTCTTTCTATATGCCCCAGCCATTGTAGTCTATTAGCCTTCATGATACCAGTGATTAGCGGGGACTTAAACAGATCATAAATGTCTTTGTTACTTCTTCTTTTCCACTCTCCACTTTGTGTATCCCTAATGGGTCCAAAGATGCGTCTTAAAATTTTGTTCTCAAAGGTTTGTAACAAGGCTTCGTCTCCTTTCGTTGTACTCCAGGTTTCAGAGCCATACAGCACAACTGGTTTGATCAGTGTTTTGTATATTGTGATTTTGGTGTTACGAGATAGCGCCTTTGATTTTAGTAGATGTTGTAGTGCATAGTATATCTTATTTCCAGAGTTGATTCTAGTTTGTATTTCTTCTCTTACAGCAATACTTAATAATAATAATAATAATAATAATAATAATAATAATAATAATAATAACAACAATAATAACAATTTTATTTTTTGCATATCCTTTACAGGACATCGCTGTCAACACCAGCATCTTTCAGCTGTATGTTGATTTCTTGGAAGTATTACGCTCAGTAGTTTGCCATTGCTTTCTGAGCGGCCGGCTCACATACCCCGTAAGTTACCGATGCGATTCGAACCACTGCTGATTTTCACCGTCATCACGTTACCGACGAGAGTATACGAGATTACGGAGAAAAGTCATAACCTCTAAGCCACGAAGCCGGCAATAATAACAATACAGGTTTTAAAACAACATACGCTGACATCTCAATTCTTGGTGAATACATGGCGCGGTTTAATTGACAATTTGTGATGGGCACTCTTAGAAGTGGAAGGAAACAGTTGAGATTACATGACACACCAGGTTATGTAACAAACGATACCTACAGTGTGACACTGTCTTCTGGTCTGAACTTTCCAGTCCGTCTGTTTACATTATCTTGTCATGTATTAATGTGTGAATTCAGCACACAGGCACTGATAGAACTAACATAGACGTGTGATTTCTGACAGGCATGATTACTTATGTTGTTGTTGTTGTTGTTGTTGTTGTTGTTGTTGTTGTTGTTGTTGTTGTTGTTGTTGTTGTTGTTGTTGTGAATCCTCTGGAATACTGACAACTAACTCCCAAACTTTAGCGTTCAAGTCTCCTGAGCCCCTTAAAGGGCTGGCATCTATCGGAGAGAGTTCAATGTAGAGACTTGCCTCCTAACCTGGTACCAAAGTGCTACCTGCATAGGATCTGTGCTGCAAGGCTCTCCTGCTCCTCTCCAAGCTCAGAAGTGGAATGTCCACGATGGCTACAGTAATTTCACATCCGCAGAGAGGCAAATAGTGATGTTCCCAAAGTGCGTTAGTGTTTGAGCAATTTTAAAGTCAACATATTCCAACCCAGTGTACAGAGGCCAGTTCACAAGAACATATCAGCCAAAATATCTACAAACACTGAGAGCTATATGTTTCATACATATGTGGGGTAGATGGTGTTGTACAACATACAACGTGTGCTAGTTCCATGATTTATTTGATCTATTCATTTTACCTGACTGACTGTCACCTTGCCATCTTGAAAGACGATAGATTGTAAAATGGAGTTATACCTTACCATAGCACAAAGCCCGGGTTGAATTTAGAGATCATATGTTGCTCATGTAGCACTCTCCCTCTCTCGGCCTGTTTAGTTTACTCCAGAGGACAGGTAACACCGATGCATCTAGAACAAGACAAGCTGCAGAAGCTGCCGGGTCAGCGCAGCAACTCTCCGCCTGTTGGAGCTTCCACCCTAGACCAGTAGCCGACCAAGGCTTAGGGCCTGGTCTTCCCTGCCGTGACATTTTCTTCGCAAAAGGGTAAAGCTTGTACCCTCCAAATTGCACTCCCCCGCCAGAAGCCATTGGCACTATGTGGGGTTCGGGTTTGGTGAGCGCCGCCCAACATTCTGCGCTGACAGAAAACAGGTAGTACCGTCTGCTGCCATACGGTAGCCAAGTCATATCTGACTAGGACATGACATCACTGTACCTAGTAATGCTCGCTCGGGTGATGTGATTATCTACACAGATGGTTCGGTGTCGAGAGGTAGGAGAAGTGCCTGGGGGTTCATAGCAAAAGCTAATGGCCGACGTTTGGTGCAGGAGAGCCTGGCATATGATACCACAACATCTAACTTAAGAATGGAGGTGGAGGCGGTCGCTGCAGCTTCCCCCTGGATCGAGAATACGATGCAGACACACACACACATCGTGATTGTAACTGACTCAGAAAGCATGCTGAGGAAGGTGAGGACAGGCATGCTTCATGCAGAGTGACTTGCTTCGCTTCGGAGGTCTCGGGTGGCAAGCATCACCTGGATCTTTTCTCCGGGCATGCCGGTTTGCTGGGGAATGAACAGGCGGACAGATTAGCTGGCTCTGCAGAACTTGGTGATGTATTGATACATGACAAGACAAATGTGGTTGCGGCCTTGTGGGAGCACATGCACACCTCGGAGGATCAAATGGATCATCATGGTCTGGCAAGAATGAGGCGAGGATTGACGATGGGATCTGGCCTACGCTCGACGCTCAGAGGAAAGGCGAGACGGACATATAATCAGATTGCTACTGGTACAATTGGTGTTGAAACTTATCGCTGGCTGCTGAGGATGGGGACGGAGCGCCTATGGGAATGCCCCGAATGCTGTGGTGTCGGTTCCTTAAATCAATCAATCAATCAATCAATCAATCAATCAATGTTCCTAGTCATTGGTTAAATACTTACAAACTACAATGATATCTGCGAGCAACGGGGACGAATAGCGGACACCTTGAACAACTATATAATTGTGTATGATTACAAACTGAAATTTAAACTGAAATACGAAATTGCTATACAAACTATAGCTATATGGCAACGTTTGTTAATGTTTAATTAAATTAATTATGTATAATTAATTATGTTAATGTTTAATTAAACACAGTGTATAAGTAAATCTTTAGAAAACCGTGCGAGATCTTGAATCCTATAAAAATGGACAACACAAATCGTAATTCAGTAGTACCGCAGGGCTTGGTTCTCGTGAAATACCACTTGATTTCTTTAATTCAGCCAGATAAAAACCTATTATAAAGGGAATCCCCGAAGAAGGTTAGGAGAATTATAGTTACTATTTTCAGCACCACTTTTAATTGCGGGAATTACCTTTTTGAATTGGACTTCGGTGGTTGCAGAAGATCCAGTAAATCTTGTGTTCCAGAGAGCCAGAGTGTGGACCACTGACCTGACCCATGATTTTTGGTGACATTCAGTTGTGGATTCAAGGCCTCGCTAGGTTTGATTAAGCTTGCTTAGTATTTAGTTAAAACACTGAGTAAACTAGATTACCAACTAACAGTATACCTTAAAGTCGCTTAAAAGTCGACAGGGTCGACTTCATTGCACCGGGTTTTATCCCATATGGCTCGGTCTCTTTCCGCATCACGGAAAGCGTCGCACAAAGCACGAACTCCGTAGCTTTTAGCGACGACCCACAGGAGTCTCCGAAACATTTAACTCGTAAACCGAAGGGTGCGGCCCGGAATCGAACCCACAACCTTCGGAGCACGAGTCAAACGGCTTGACCACTTCGCCACAGAGACTCCCTAACAGTATACCAGCACAGCAATGATGTACAGGCTAATCGGAAGCAGAGGAGGAGGTGGCCACGTAAACGATGGACAGAGACAATTACAGTTCATGGGAATCTCGATACATGAAGCCCATGAACGGGCACTCTCCCGCTGTTTATGCTTCATCTAAACACTGAAAGGTACAAGAGAAATCTGATGAGATGAGACGAGATGGGAACTCAGTAAACAATACCGTAAAAGACCACGTTACACAGTCACATTTGGTAAATGGTGAAAGTAAAAGGAACATATAATGTCTGGTATATGGTGCTAGACCTCCTCCGTGTCGAACACAGCGGTGCTGACTTTTTACGAAAAAAGGTATAGGTGCCGGTCGTTCAGAAAGCAGTTGCAAACTACTGAACACGTAAAACTTGCCAATGAATCACGAACAGCCAAAATGCTTGGGTTAACTGCTACGTCCTGTGAAGAATATGCAACAATGTTTTTTTAATTAAAATATGGTGCTGTCCCCATATTGTTATAGAGTAGCCACTACTGGGCTGGTGACGTGGTCAAGATCAGGCCGGTGGTCTTTACTTCCCAGAAAGTGGTCTTATCTTAGACTGGGTCGACCTGCTGTCCCGTGTCAATGTTTACAAATGTGTATGCTATAAATTAGGCTGTGTGTTTATATTGTAATAACAAACATTTTATGTGACAAGTTTATGCTGCATGTTTAGATCAAGCAATTCTAATGTTCTAGTTACTAATATGTGTGGACAAGTAGAAACATTGGCACATTCTGTTCCGTAGAATGGAGAAATTATCTAAATCTAAGTGACTAACATTTGTGGTAATTTAAAACAAAACAAAAAAAACTCATTCTAAGTTGATACTATTTTTTTGTAGAATCTCGTCCAGCTACCGAGTTAAGTTCCTGGAGCGACACTATGAGCTGTGTATGTCATACAGAATGTTCTTACATTCGGTTGCTTGTATTGTGTTCAGCATATTCAGATAAATAGCAGACAGCCGATTGCTGAACTAGCTGGTTTTGCCTTGTGCAGTATTGTGTAGCTGCTGGTTTTCTGGTGACTGCCGTTTCCATCGACGATGAACTGTTACTTTCGTGGCGGACTGTTGTGTTGACATTCTGGCAGCAGCCTTATCCATGTATGCCTGTGCGTGCCTAAGATTTGTCGGGATTGCTGTCTGTTCCACTTTTCACAGGAGATAGTGACGAGAATTTTGTGTGATATTCAATCGCACAAGAAATTAGCATTATGGGGTGACCCTTTGCCACGAAGTTGGAATCGCACCTAACTAACTAACATGTAGAATGAAGAAATTGCACATTCTCAGTCACCAACATGTGTAATATAATGGAGAAATTGCTAATTCTCAGTCACCAACACGTGTAATATAATGGAGAAATTGCTAATTCTCAGTCACCAATATGTGTAATATAATGGAGACATTGCTAATTCTCAGTCACCAACACGTGTAGTAGAGTGGAGAAATTGCTCATTCTCAGTCACCAACACGTGTAGTAGAGTGGAGAAATTGCTCATTCTCAGTCACCAACACGTGTAGTATAATGGAGAAATTGCTCATTCTCAGTCACCAACACGTGTAGTATAATGGAGAAATCGCTCACTCTCAGTCACCAACACGTGTAGTAGAGTGGAGAAATCGCTCATTCTCAGTCACAATCACGTGTAGTAGAATGGAGAAATTGCTCATTCTCAGTCACCAACACGTGTAGTATAATGGAGAAATTGCTCATTCTCAGTCACAATCACGTGTAGTAGAGTGGAGAAATTGCTCATTCTCAGTCACCAACACGTGTAGTAGAGTGGAGAAATTGCTCATTCTCAGTCACCAACACGTGTAGTAGAGTGGAGAAATTGCTCATTCTCAGTCACCAACACGTGTAGTAGAGTGGAGAAATTGCTCATTCTCAGTCACCAACACGTGTAGTAGAGTGGAGAAATTGCTCATTCTCAGTCACCAACACGTGTATTAGAGTGGAGAATGTACTCAGTCTACAGTCACTTATGGTCATCATCATCATGTGCCCTGCCAAATATCGAAGGCGTTCATGTCCCTCCACAGATCTCGGTCTTTGGTGTTCTGGATAAACTCTGCTGCTGATATTCCTCCATGCCACCGTCTCAGTCCATCCAGCATCATTTCTCTTGGTCTACCTCCGTCTTGTTTCCCACTGATATTTCCAGTTGTCACGTGTCCCCCAATGCCTATCTTTTCATTACATGACCAAAGAATACTTTGTTTGTCTGTTTGTTTGTTGTTGTTTTTTTCTTTTGGTTCTCTTTTCATATAGTTTATACTCGTATAATGTTCTAGTTTCATTAGCCACTTCCAGACACTCGTCCTTGCATAGTATTTCAGTCCAAGGTATTCGCATCATTCATCACATCAACCACATCTCCATGGTTTCTAAGCTATTCTTTATTTGTTCATTCACATTCCATGATTTACTGCCATACAGCAAAACAGGTTATATAAAACACTGCAGCACTTTCTTTCTTACATTCAATTATTGTGACGTATTGCATAAGCTACTTATCTGAACTGCAGAATTTGCTAGACGCAGATTTTGCAGCACTCACTTCTCTAGTAGTGTTACATTATCCCAAGAGATCATGTGAACAAGTCCCGGATAATAAGGTAATTATCCCAATCTATTCTTCACTTTCTCAGAACAGACGGTTACATAATAACAACGGCTAGGGAATTGTTGCACGTTGAACAGAAAAGAGTGAGATAGGCAGATAGTTCAAACAAACACAACCATCAAGACTTACATCAGACCTAGGACAAACCGATAGGGACAAATTCCCACTCGCTCAGTTAATTATCATATACAGTGTCAAAGGTATAACAATATAATGTTAATTTAGTCAGATCAGACAATAGCGAGAAGAATTGTGAATACTCTATTTGACTATCTGTACCGGTCCTTGAAGAAGTATATCAGAATTACGTGTGATTGTGATTAGTTGCGAATGTCATCATAAGAAAGTTTAAATGAGTTGAAGAATGTGAGTGAATGCCTGTGGGTTTTCGAATGGAGACAACTAGCAAACAGGATCACCGTTAGGGTCTCAACTTCCCTGCTCTGACGATAAAACGAATAGGTAGACAAAGACGCCGTTGACTTTCTTCACATCACAGGTTCACACATACAGCTGGTGACAATTTATCTCAGGCCTATGATACAGTCGGTTTAACTGGCTCTCCACACAGACTTGATTAGTTGACACATTCGAACTTGTGATGTTGTGTTTAGTAAAAGGTGGAATCTCACTAGCTGACTAGCAGAACAGATCTAAATGGAGCAGGTCAATTCATCATTCCCAGAATAGTATGTAATGTATATTAATTCAGACAAAAAGACCGTCCATCTGCTTTGAATACTAGTGAGCAACTGATAGAGGATAGCAAAGGACAACTCTGACGTCACGCACATCGCGATTAATCAGCGCTCAGTGGAGAAAAGAAAAATACAACTCAGAAAATTGTCTACTCCAATAAAATGCATTCTAGCCTAAAGACAGCTATACAAATATAATATGCTTATATTTATGTAATAATTGTACAGTTATAAAGTACATACAAATGGTTTAAGAGTATTGATCGATGTCACACAGGGAAGAATAGCATGAAGGTAAGTCAGCAGACTCGAGATTTGCTGATATCGGCACAATTAGCGTGAAAAAAACAACATTATTCGTTATAATTACTGTAGCTTGTGGTAGAGTGGAGAAAATGTTCGTTATAATTGCTATCACTTGTGTTAAACTATCCAGAACTGTCTCGCTGACTCTAAATTGTTTTTAATTTTGCGCTCGCTCGATTTGAACTCAAGATTAGTACATACCCACTCTTTATAGTAGTGATGGGCTGAATTTTGCGTAAAGGTTAGCTTTCCCTATTAACAGTGTCCCTCGCCATCAGGCGAACCCACTCTGACTTCAGAGGTACTCGTAATAACGTCCCCATATCAAGGACGACAAGTCAACATTTTAGTCCAGCTGTCCGGTGTAGGGGTTGAACCGCTTACCTCGGTATCAGCACACCACATGTTCACACCGGAACACGCGTTCCTATCAATTCGGCCATGCGGACCTACATTTTTAGGTTTCATCACATCCATTGTTAAAAACAATTTAAAAAAAACAAAAACAATTATTTTCTGCTATGGTAACATAACGATTAAATTGCTGAGATGTTTGTTATCAATGAACAAAGACCAATGAACAAGTCCTTCAAGAAACAAATGAAGATCGTAAACTGATCAGAGACATTAGACGTAGACAGTCACAATTTTTTGGGCATGTTATGAGAAGAAATGATTTGGAGAACTTGGTGACAACTGGTAAGATCGAGGGGAACAGACCAAGGGGAAGACCTAGAAACAAGTATCTGGATGGCTTGGCCTTGTGGCATGGTCGAGACAAAAACACGGAACTGATCCACGACTCTGTTGATCGAGTGAGATGGCAGAACATGACCGCCCACGCTTACCGGCATGGCACATGATGGATGGATGGATGGTTTGTTATCTACTTTTCAAAGACTAGAGAGCTACCCAAGTATTGCTCAGATGGCGTCTGCTAATCAGAGGAAAGCAATATTCATCTCCCACAAGCTGAAATTCTTGAAAGATCAGGGAGACGATTTGATCAGCGCTGTCGGAGATTACGTCAACCGGGTATGTGTTAAATATTTATTGTGGATGGCTGTGTTCTTTCATGCAAAGTAGTTTATCTGCTCAAGATGTCCACGTCAACTTCTTCAAGTACCTTGGCAACTGAAGCAGTCGTTCGTGAGTCTCCACATCTCGTGGCTCCTGCCCGAATGTATTAATGTATGTGTTAATATTTGTCTATGTCGTTGTGGAAGTTGGTGTCCAGGTGGCGTGGTCGCTAGCATGTTTGTCTTCACGCACAGTGGTCATGTGTCAAACAGCAAACAATCAAACAACATAATAATGGCAACCAAAATACACATTCAATTATTGATATATGTTTTGTTGACGTGATATCATCAACAACTCATCATCACCATGTACAATGCCGATGAACTTGGACGGCCATGTTTCGCCAGCTCACACAATCACCAGAGTCGTGGCTCAGCTCTTTGTTCTTGTCTCGACAATACCACGTGATCAAGCCATCCAGGTATTTGCTTCTCTGCCTTGCACTTGTTCTCTTCTCCTCCATTTTGCCAGTTATCACCACGTTCTCTAATTTATTTCTTCTCGTAACGTGTCCAAAAAGCTATGACTGTCTACGTCTAATTTCTCTAATCAGTTTACTGTTTTCATTTAATTCTTGTAGAACTTGGTCATTAGTTTTTACAACTACAAGCAATACTATGTATATGTTTGATTGCAGTCAAACTGCAAGAGCCGTGTATGCAACATCTCTCTCTCTCTCTCTCTCTCTCTCTCTCTCTCTCTCTCTCTCTCTCTCTCTCTCCGTGTCTCTCTTTCTCTCAATCTGTGTTTTCCCGTGTATGTGTGTATATGTGTCAAGCAATAGCCCCATGACAACAAGTCACCTTCTACAGGCCTGCCCAACGTACAGTAACGAACGTAAACAAACATGGCGTCCCTGTACTTTTTCCCGCCAAAACCTATACAGGGAAGTCATGATCCTGAAACTAGCTGTTGCTTTTATTGGAGGAATTAAAGTGGAGGACTGAGGAAGGAGGACACTCAAGCCTGGACCATCTCCATGAGATGTCAGATGTAAACTGTAGCCGTGAGAGAGCATGTCTCGTAGACTAGAACATTCTCTGAGAGCACACATCAGATGAACATACTGAGTACCTTGCCAACTCCTCAGAGGCCATGTAACCACTGACGTCTCTACTCATGTCACCAGTTCACAGCCGACAACAGTTCCGGTTCTTCAATGTTCCAGTTGAGCTTCACCAAGTTGAATATCTACACTACAAGGATTCATGGTGGCTTTTTTTGGTTAGCACGCTTGCTAGCCACGTCAGAGGTCCTGATATTCAACACTCAATAGGGAGATTCCCCCCCCCCCTCCCCTCCTGACATATATGGCCCTGGGGTGGACAAGGCTCATGAAATGAGTACTGGGTAATTTTCATAATATTCTGGGTATTGTCTGAACAAGGAAGCGGCTTAAAGGACTTATATCACCTGACCTCAATGTCATGTAACCTAGAATGTGCTATGTTCTACTATGGGACTTCTTCTCCACTGTATCCCCTATTGTAGCATAAGCCATCAATCAACTCACACTGAGCCGTCCCATCGTTTGTCATCTCCCGCAGCTCCCCATATCTTCCATCTCCATCTCTAGTTCCCTTTTCCGTGCATGCTACGCTTCCCTCTATGTCTTCTGTGCCGTGAGTTCCAGAAAAAGGACTATCTACTTATACTAGTATCGAGTCTTCTTAGTGTGGGACCTGCCATAGGTTTATCTTTATCTATCTGTAACGTGAAGTTAATACTCAAGCCGGTAGATCGTGTCCCAATCGTGCCTCAAGAACACATGAATTGATAGAAGCATGGTTTAGGCACTCATCTTATAGTCCGCCCCGTGTGGCGCTGGTAAACTTGTCTATCCACAACTTTATGCATTGCGTGTTGCCAGTCATTTCTAACAGTTATGTATTTGTATGCCATGATTGCATACTGTCCATCATCTTCTCTTTTGGTCTCCCCCTGCCTCTCCTCTCCTCCGAACTTCGCGCTATGACCACAAACTCCAGTTGTGCCTTTCTCATGACATGCCCAAAGAACGTCACCTGTCTGCTTCTGGTGCCAGTAATCAGTTGTCTTTGTCAGCTACTGTCTTTCAACTATTATACATTTCTCTTTCTATCCGTCCACAGTATTATCATCATTCTTCTACAAAAACAAAAACAAACAAACAAATACACGAATAATCAAACAAAACCCTGACCTCTGTAGTTTCCACATAATTCCTCACTTGTCTGTTAATTGTCCATAATGTGCTCCCACACATAAAGATTGGGTTTATATAGCCCCTAAGACTCTTCTGGTCACATGTCTTATTAAATGTAAGTGTCTAGGCAGATACTGGTATTGTGGCGTGAAGAGGTAGTAGTAAAGCACACGCCACATTTAACTGCCTTCACTTTTAGTGGATATATGATGCTAGCCCCATATGTTTATAGAGCTCTTGATGTACGACGTGGTCAACATTACGATGTGGTCAACATTACAATGTGGTCAACATTACGATGTGGTCAACATTACCAAGGCCCCATATACTTATAGAGCTCTGGATACACGATGTGGTCAACATTACGCTATTTGTCTATGTCATTTTGGAAGTTGGTGTCCAGGTGGCGTGGTCCCACATGTTTATAGAGCTCTGGATTAACGATGTAGTCAACATTACATTAGCCCCACATGTTTATAGACCCCTTGATGCACGATGTGGTCAACATTACGAAGGCCCCACATGTTTATAGACTCCTTGATGCACGATTTAGTCAACATTACATTAGCCCCACATGTTTCTAGACCCTTTGATGCACGATGTGGTCAACATTACGATGTGGTCAACATTACAAAGGCCCCATATGTTTATAGAGCTCTGGATTCACGGTGTGGTCAACATTACATTAGCCCCACATGTTTATAGACCCCTTGATGCACGATGTGGTCAACATTACGAAGGCCCCATATGTTTATAGAGCTCTGGATTCACGGTGTGGTCAACATTACATTAGCCCCACATATGTATAGACCCCTTGATGCACGATGTGGTCAACATTACGAAGGCCCCATATGTTTATAGAGCTCTGGATTCACGGTGTGGTCAACATTACATTAGCCCCACATGTTTACAGACCCCTTGATGCACGATGTGATCAACATTACATTAGCCCCACATGTTTATAGACCACTGGATGCACGATGTGGTCAACATTACATTAGCCCTATACTGTTTATAGACCTCATGATTCACGATGTGGTCAACATTACACTTGCCCCACATGTTTATAGATTTCTTGATGCACGATGTTGTCATAATTACCCTAGCCCCACATGTTTATAGACCACTGGATGCGCGATGTGGTCATAATTACCCTAGCCCCATACTGTTTATAGACCTCATGATTCACGATGTGGTCAACATTACACTAGCCCCACATGTTTATAGACCACTGGATGCGCGATGTGGTCATAATTACCCTAGCCCCATACTGTTTATAGACCTCATGATTCACGATGTGGTCAACATTACACTTGCCCCACATGTTTATAGACCTCATGATGCACGATTTAGTCAACATTACACTAGCCCCATACTGTTTATAGACCTCATGATGCACGATGTGGTCAACATTACTCCGGCCCCACATGTTTATGGACCTCTTGATGCACGATGTGGTCAACATTACGATGTGGTCAACATTACGATGTGGTCAACATTACGATGTGGTCAACATTACGATGTGGTTATCACTACGTCGGCCGCTGTTACTTCCCACAATATTTCTTGGTGCGCATTTTTAGGCTGCGTCGACCAGGAAGCCCAGGTCAATTTAACAAACAGAATCTCTTGGCCTCGAACACATGACCACAATGCCGGCCAGCTAGCATGTTACCCACATCACACACTCGGCTCCCGTGAAATGTGAGGCTTCCACATACTGTAGATCATGGCGTAGTCAGGTGGGGAGTCATAGTGAGAGTGGTGCTGACATCTGCAGTTGAAACACCCAGTTCTGGTCCTTCCACTGATGCTTCCAATGGTTGTCTGTAAGGCTGTGTGGTCAGTTTATTGATACATCTCTCCCCGTCTGGACATCTATGTTGAGGAATTTGTTTCACATTCACTATTCTGTGATTGACCTCTGTAAATGTGCTTTTGCAGATACTCGTAGCAGAAGATTCATGGACACAAGGGGGAGACAACAACGTGGATTACCAGGAATTATGTCACATGATAGACACTGCCGTTGAGTTCCTATGTGAGAAATGTGAAGAAATAGCAGGTGAGAACTAGACGATAATTAACCGGTAGGTAAGAACTAGCAGACAAAACCTTGCAGGTTAGAACTATCAAATAATAACAAGCAGATAGGAGCTAGCAGGTCATAGCTGATAGGTCAGAACAAGCAACTAGGAAATAGCTGATAGCAACGCACTGGACAAAACAAGCAGGTCAAAAGTAGCTGGAAAAAGCCAAGAGGACAAAACTTGCTGGACAAAATTAGTAGGTCAAAACTAGCAGATCAAAACTAGCCAGACAAAACTTTCTTGACAAAGTTATTAGGACAAAACTAGCACGTCAACACTATCCATCCATCCATCCATCATGTGCCATGCCGGTAAGCGTGGGCGATCATGTTTTGCCATCTCACTCGATCACCAGAGCAGCTCTGTGTTTCTATCTCGACCATGCCATGAGGCCAAGCCATCCAGGTATTTGCTTCTAGGTCTTCCTCTAGGTCTGTTCCCTTCGATCTTACCAGTTGTCACCAAGTTCTCCAATTAATTTCTTCTCATAACATGCCCAAAATATTTTGACTATATGGACAAAAATAGCCTGACAGAGCTAGCTGGACAAAACTAGAAGGTTAAAAAAAAATCAGGAATGAGAAATAATATTTAAAAAAGAATTAAGAATGAGGCTCAGTCGTTCTATGGAGCTGGCATTGTGGGGGTATATAGAGAGTTGACATTGTGGGGGTCTAAAGAGAGCTGACATTGTAGGGGTCTATAGAGAGCTGATATTGTGGAGGTATATAGAGAGCTGGAATTGTGGAGGTCTATAGAGAGCTGATATTGTGGAAGTATATAGAGAGCTGGAATTGTGGAGGTCTATAGAGAGCTGACATTGTAGAGGTCTATAGAGAGCTGGCATTGTGGGGGTATATAGAGAGCTGGAATTGTGGAGGTCTATAGAGAGCTGGCATTGTGGAGGTATATAGAGAGCTGGAATTGTGGAGGTCTACAGAGAGCTGATATTGTGGAGGTATATAGAGAGCTGGAATTGTGGAGGTCTATAGAGAGCTGACGTGGAGGTCTATAGAGAGCTGGCATTGTGGGGGTCTATAGAGTGTTGACATTGTGGGAGTCTATAGAGAGCTGACATTGTGGGAGTCTATTGAGAGCTGACATTGTGGGAGTCTATAGAGAGCTGACATTGTGGGAATCTATAGAGAGCTGACATTGTGGGAGTCTATAGAGAGCTGACATTGTGGAGGTCTATAGAGAGTTGCCATTGTGGAGGTCTATAGAGAGTTGCCATTGTGGGAGGTGTATAAAGAGAACTGACATTGTGGAGCTCTATAGAGAGCTGACATTGTGGAGGTCTATAGAGAGCTGACATTGTGGAGGTCTATAGAGAGTTGCCATTGTGGGAGGTGTATAAAGAGAACTGACATTGTGGAGCTCTATAGAGAGCTGACATTGTGGAGGTCTATAGAGAGCTGACATTGTGGAGGTCTATAGAGAGCTGACATTGTGGGAGTCTATAGAGTGCTGACATTGTGGAGGTCTATAGAGAGCTGACATTGTGGAGGTCTATAGAGAGTTGCCATTGTGGAGGTCTATAGAGAGCTGACATTGTGGAGGTCTATAGAGAGTTGCCATTGTGGGAGGTGTATAAAGAGAACTGACATTGTAAAGATCTATATAGAGCTGAAATTGTGGACGTGTCAAAGACTCAATTAGAAGTAGTGAAGACCACCCTGAAAGAGTGGTCTACCTCAAGTAGATTAGAGGTCACCCAGTGCCCCTACATGAGGGCAGGGTAGATGTAAGGAGTAGGTAGGAAGGGGAACTATCAAATAGTCCTCTCATGAGACACGGACGTGTCAACCAGAGAGTAAGCACTCTGGTCACGGCGCAATCACGCCTACGTGATAGACACGGAGAAGTGGAATACCACTCAAGAGAAGACGGCTACTCTAAGCGTGCTAAGTGATGCAGCACGCACAAGCCGAAGGGCACACAAGGTCCTTCCGCGTGCTGTGTAGCCACGCGAGGAAAAGAGTCAGACCGGGGACAGACTTCATAGCGAGCGCATCGATTAGTGTCGATGCGTGTTTCTTTAGCCAAGTAGATAGAGTTAGCAGTAGGGTTAGGAAACGACTAGTGATAGGGAATTATGTGTATTCTTGTGTGATGTATTAGCGACCGTTTTTGTGCATTGATGTAGTGTAAAGAGCCAGTGGCAATAAAATGTGTAATCCATGCCTCTCGTACGACTTACAATCTTTTTGTGTGGTGCGAGAGAAGTTATCCCGTAATGCCTGAAGCATCGCTTGATGACAGGCTAGGATAAAGTGGTGTCAGAAGTGTATCTTGGACAATTGGTCAAGCTAAAACACTCACCCACGGCTCTAAAATAGCATTACTGTCAGTTAGTAACAGGGTTTAATTTGTGTTAGTGAATAATGACGTGTGCAGACCAGAACAAGTTGCGAGCTGAGCTGTGCCCATCGTGATCAATCGTGTTTATTTATGCTTATCAAAATGTTTAGTGCTCTATGAACATGTTTTCTGATTTGTAAGTATTGTTATTATAGTTTTCTATCATTTATTTTTATAATTACTTGTTTATTTACGAATATTTGTCAAATATGATTCACGGCGGAGCGATACACAAAAAAAGATGAGCCGGCGACAATATCGATTTTTTCAGTCTAAAAATAGCGCTGCGCCTGTGACGTATCGCGACTGACAAACAGCTGCGTTACGCCATTTGCAATCAGCGACAGATTGTTTACAAATCGCAAAGCGGCTGCTCGCCTGAATCTTTGGCTTATATCATATAATATTAGTTTATAGTAACTATTTAATGAATATATTTACTTATTTGAACAATATTATTACTCTTATATTTATTTAAAAGCATTTATTTAATTATTTCTGTACCTTTTCTGTTTGTTACTGTCACGATGGCACTACTTTCGCTAGGCAAATAAAACTCGGTCTGCACAACACTTCCATAGATTAAACTAGATTAGATAAGGAAGGCAGAAGACGTTAGAACGAAGACAGGACATTGACATTTAATATTAATTAGACTACATTGTGTTGTCCGGGGGCATGTGATTGTGATTGTACCAAATTGTCTAAAGTAATATGTCGTTTACAATTTGTTAATTGTTGATGCTCTTGTAAACCAGGGAGAACAACAGCTGTTTAGAAGTATAACACGAGGAGTTTGTTGTAGTGCCAAACGATTGTACCTGAGGTGCCAAACATTTGTACCTGATTGATCTGGAATGTTAAGATGAGTATACCCAAAGTATTTTCAATGCAATATGATTAATAATGCATCTCTTTTTCAGCGTGTGATCTATTAGTATATTTTTTTGTGATCCAGTTTTCAAGGTGCAATCTAAGGGTATAATTTTTGTACACAGGGAATTAAAAACTTAGCATATCAATATACCCGAGTAAAGAGTTAAGTGCCTGTCAACTCTAGCTGATTACCCAACAACATGGCAACGTTAGCTGATTTCATAAAAGCAAGCAAAGAATTAGAATACACAGGAAGGGAGTTTTTTTTTAAAAATTTTATGAAGCAAAAGATGCTGAGAGAGATGAACGTGCACGAGAAAGACAACACCAGAAGGAACTAGCTGAGATAACAAAACAAAAGGAATTAGAAATGAAACACAAAGAATTAGAAATAAAACATCAAGAATTAGAACTAAGGCAAAAGCAATCAGATCAAGAGAAAGAACTAAAGCAAAAGCAATTAGATCAGGAGAGAGAACTAAAGCAAAAAGAGATAGATGAAATGGCAAGAGTTAAGGAAAAACAAATACAGATTGAATCAGAGACACAGTTAAAGATGAAAGGTATGGATGTAGACTCACACTTAGAGATCTCCGCTACAAAACTAAAGAGTCAGCAAGAATAAAATAAATTTAATAAGTATAAGAATATTATTAAACCATTTTGTAAAGAAGACTCCATATCAGCCTGGACAGAAAATGTCGAATATCAGTTTAAATACCACCAAGTACCAATAGATATGTGGGCTATGATTTAAATGAAGAACCTTAGTGGGGAGCCCCTTAAAGTCATTGAATCAATACCAACTGATCTTAGATCTAACTATCAGTACATCCATGATAGAATAATGCAACATTTCTTACTTGATGCCCCTGGGTATCAAGTACAGTTTTCAAATTTAAAACCAAAACCGAGTGAGACTTTCATCGATTATGTCTCGAATGTCCAAAGCATACTAAATAGATGGCTTAATGCAGCAAACATAGGAAAAGGTTTTGAGAAACTTAAAAACTTAATAGCCATGGATAAAGTCATATCCACTATACCATCTCCTTTCGCTAAATTCCTGCAGCAGTCAGACATCGAGACCATAGAACAATTTGAAAAGAAAGGCTCTGCATATTTTTCCTCGAATAGGGATATTTTTAAAACATCTAATATCGACTCTGAAATAGTCTCTTTTGTTAAGGACCAACCTAAAAGCTATCGTAGCAATAAAAAACCATTTTAGAGAGTCGACAAGAAAGACCAAAAATTACCTAAATGTGTTTATTGCCAACTTTTCCATGATACTTATTCTATGTGTGATAAATCACCAAACTATCCTGCACATCTTGAGATGGTCATCAAGAAGCAACAAAACAAGAGAACTGCATACAGGCGTGCAGTCAAATGCTTCTTCTGTTCCAGCTACGGGCATTATTCAAATAAGTGCCTGGGGCGCCAACGTATGAAGGCCAATAGTGCAGTATTAATTGATACACCTTCTGATAGTGAGAGTGAGACTGAGTGTGAAGTCGAGAATGAATTACCTTTTAACCAATCTGAAGATGTGTGTTGTGTAAACGATATATTAAGGTTTGACAGTTGTGAACGATGTCACCAATTTCATGCAGACGGAAAATTAGAATGTGGGCATACAGTACCATTCTCCACTGAGAGTGTAAACGCAGCATTAGCCTCCAGAGGCAATTTAGTGTTCCACAATGCATTGGTCAACGAAAGACCATGCCAATGTTTGCTGGACAGTGGGAGCACTCTTATAGGTCTTAGAAAGGAACTGGTCAACCCAGATGATTATACAGGCGACTCAGTCAAGTGCCGAACTTTTTCGGGTAATATTGAAATTTACCCTTTGGCAAGAGCCCGTATTAACACGCCTTTCCTTTCTGGCACCTTTACATGTGCGATTCTAGATAACCCTTGTACTGATTTAATTTTGGGATGCTTACCCCAACTAAAACATTGCACGAACGAAGAAATAGCTGCATGGGAAAAATATAAGGACATATTTTCCGACATTCCAGGTAGGACGGACTGGATCGAGCACTCCATCCTTCTTTCGGACTCTAAGCCTATCAAATGCAGGCCGTACTCTATCCCACTCAGCTATAGAGAAAGTCTAAATAAAGAAATTCTTAATTTAGAAGCTAGTGGGATCATTCAGAAATCTACATCTGAGTACTGCTTTCCAATCGTCCTAGTCAAGAAAAAAGACTCCACAATTTGTCTTTGTGTGGACTATAGAAAACTCAACAATGTCACTAAGATCGACGCAGAACCAATTCCTTCCTGCGAAGATCTTATTCTTGATATGTCCACCTCCAAAAACTTCTCTAAATTAGACCTTACTAAGGGATATTGGCAGGTCCCTATGCAGACTGAATCCATCCATCTTACTGATTTTTCAACACCGTTAGGTCTTTACGAGTGGCGGTTTCTTCCTTTCGGACTTCGTAATGCTCCTGCCACTTTCGTACGCTTAACTAGAGATTTACTACATGGAGTGACGAATACAGTGACCTATATAGATGATATTTGTGTCCATACAGATGACTGGACAACACACTTACTGAAACTTAGACATGTCTTCGATAGGTTGCGACTCTTCGGTCTCACTGTCAAACCGAGCAAAGTTGAATTGGGCCTACAAGAAATTGATTTTTTGGGTCATGTCATTTCACAAGGACAACTAAAAACTGACAATAGAATTATTACTAAAATTATGAACCTGACCATGCCTACAACAAAGAAGCAGGTCAGGAGCCTTTTGGGTTTAGTAAATTATTACAGTAAGTTCATACCGAACTTAGCTGAAATTACAAGTGTATTTTCAAACGTGTTAAAAGCATCAGTAAAATTAGATGTTAAAGATGCATTATTAATTTTTGCATTGTCAAAATTAAAACTCCTATTTAGCAATGTACCAATCCTCCGTTTGCCTAATCCTAGGCTCGTTTATTATCTTAGGACAGATGCCAGCAGGATATCCATCGCTGCAGTGCTAGGCCAGTTTTATGATGGCATCTTCCATCCGATTTGCTACGTGAGCCGCAAGATCACACCTGCTGAGTCCAGATATTCCATATCAGAGTTGGAAGCCCTAAGCGTCATCTATTCGGTGAGAAAGTTGCATCGATTTCTAGCGGGCGTTCACTTTGTAGTCCAGACCGACAACTCCCCGATCACGGTCATACAAAGTGGGGTGCATCGTAACAACCCCATTTACAGGTGGTCATTGATATTACAGAATTATACTTTTAGTATAGAGCATATTAAGGGTAAGGACAACATTCTGGCTGATACCCTTAGTCGACCATCTGAGGTAGAAATACCTGATATGCCACATGAATAGGTAGTTTCAGGAATGGTTATTTAGTACACTTAGAATATCCTGTGTAAATGTCGTGAAATACTGAGAGTTAATGATTCCCAGATGGACGACTGTATACACCGACTACCCAGGTAGAAGAAGGGTTAACAACCGAAGCAGTAAGGGTAACAAACAACGGGTTGACCAGACAGGTGTTTATAGGTCAAGACAGAAACGGCTAACCGCACAGGTAAAATGTCGAGTGGAAAAATTGGTTTGCGACTAAAGCAGAGAGATGATTGGACAGCATATTGCGGTATGGATGTGAAACGGTTCAGAGCTGTAATTTTTCCACTAACGATGATAATGCAGTCTGGATGTGAGGTGTCCAGCAATGTCAAGGACTATGCGACAAAGATGACCTATAAAAGAGTGGCTACGTCTTTGTGTCGAGAGAGTGTGTTTCTGAGGTTTCGGGAGAGAAGAATTATGTAAAGGGTTGTGCTGCGTTCGGATGAACGTTTGTGTATCTATTGTGCATTAGTACTCCCAATTCAGACTAGGATGTTTATAAGGTATTAATATATTAGAGTATAGTTTAGCATAGGAATATAGATGTAAGTGAATAGCATTTACCATGGCTTTCTATTAGTGGATAGTTTAGACTTTGGTGAATTCATATGTCTTATGCGGGTGTTCACTTCGGAAGCCTTGTCATTATGGCTGGAGAAGGACACTTGCATAAGTAGTAGTAAGGGGCAGACCCTTATCACTGGATTTGTTATACTTCTCCAGGTTCCAATCTCCTAGTGAAAGCAGAGAAGAGATGAAGAGGAATACCCTTGAGTAAATAACATCCTTACATGGGACCAAACAGAATATGAGCAGGTTTTAAGATGAAGAAATAATCAATTCAAATACAGAACACTGTATGCTCAAACGAACATACCACTAAAACCCTTAAAAAGGAAAAGAGGTTAAACTGTGGCAAGCAGGGATACTTACAACTACAAACGTCGTGTAGACATAGGGAAGAAAGATTAGACAAGTAAAACCGTATTAGTAAGGAAAGACTATAAGAAGAACTGTGACGATGTGGTGGTTTTCCGATGTTGGATACTTACCGTCATGAAACAGATTCAGGAGCATTCATAAACTTACGGGACTTTTATTACGGTACCTTGACTCAGTGGTGAACAGTTTTTGTTTCATTCAATAACGGATTTACCATCAGATTCAAGCATACGGATCATCCCGGGTGAGCTCTGTCCTGTTTGATGTGTTGTCCTGTGATCTTGAAGAATAAAAGGACGAGAAGCAACACAGCTGATAGACATTCAGAGTTCATATCTGGCAACCACACTAGAAGAACATACCAACAACATAGACAATATCCATACATACACCAGACATAGTTTTTATTAATAAATCTTTTATCTTATCGTTGAAAGGAACTGTTGTCGGAGTATGTGTTGAGGGAATAATAGAGAGAGAGAAAGAAATAGATATATGGAATGGAAGACAGAAGAGAGGAGTGTAGACCAAAGTCAGTCAATAATCCCAACAGATACTAAGTTTAAAGATGTGCTTGTTGATTCCAATCTCCTCTCGGGAATAACAGGACATAATTGGTGGAGCGAGCGGGGTAGGAAAAATACCCATATGACCTGGGCATAACATGGCACAGGCATAGCGGAGTACCTGCATGTTGGGACATACTGATTGGAATAAAAGAAAAAGAAGTATATATTGATGACTTTTAATGGAAGGACGTCCATTGGATATATGGTGCCATTACATTTATGGTAGAAACATTTCATTAATGCTGGTGACTTTACAGTGAGAAAGTTCCAGACAGAGTGAATGTGGATAGGTGGTAAGACACATTACATACCTAGTCACACGGTCACACGTCTACATAAGTCTTTATCCTATATCTCCTCTTGTGGATGAGAGAGTGGTTGTGATGTACTGTGTGGTGTTGTAGATTAATAATATTAGATAGGCATAGGAAATGATATAGGTGCTAGGTAGATTATCTGTTTATAGTGAGTACTCTTTACTGCCTTGAGGTGTCTTTACTCAACGTGCTGACTTACCTGCTTTAACTATGGCCACTCCCAAACTAACTACCGCCGAACTGAGGGCAAACGGAGAGGAAATTGGGTTGGCTGGTTCAGACTTAACTGATTATATCCAGGAAAGAGAGCGAGAGATTCGTCAAGCGGAACGAGAAGAGCGAAAGACCGAGTTGGAAGTGAGAAGAATAGAGGTGGAGACCAAGCGACTAGAAATGGAACAAGAGGCCAAGAAAATGGACCAGGAGACCAAGAAACTGGAAATGGAACAAGAGGCCAAGAAAATGGACCAGGAGACCAAGAAACTGGAAATGGAACAGACTGCCAGGAGACAAGAAATGGAACATGAATACCGCTTGAAAGAGTTAGAACTCAAGACACAAACTAAGGGTGAAATAGATGCAGCAGAAGGAAGTTCTTCGTCACCTGGTGCAACCCACATGAGTGGACATGGTTACCATGCCATGAAGTTTCCCTTAGCTGTCTACGATCAGTCTAAGGAACGCTTTGACCAGTACGCATCTCGTTTCGAAGCAATGTCAGTCGCTATGGGGCTGGATAGGAGCAGGTGGGCTCTTAAATTATCCCAGGGATTAATCGGTTCGGGATTTGACGTGTACACACGCTTACCACCAGGACAGGAAAATAATTACCAGGAATTAAAAGCCGCTTTGATGAAACATTTTGACATCACAGCACAAACGTATAGGAAGAAGTTTAGATCGTCTAGACGAGAGCCGGGAGAACTATTCGCCGCCTACAGTCTAAGGCTGAAATCCTATCTCCAGAAATGGATGGACTTGGCAGAATTCAAGGGGGATTATGAGAGTCTCGAAGAGATGATGGTGGTCGACCAGATGCGAAAGCAAATGTCGAAACCTCTCAGAACCTTCTTGGGAGAACAAGGGGCGGAACGGATTGATGTTGTGAATAAGCTGGCGGAAAGGTTTGTGGAAGTACATGGTGAAACTGAGGAACTAAGTACACAAACCAAAGGTCAGGAGAAACCAGAGAAAAAGAAACCTAAAAACTGGGAAGGAGAAAAAGTGGAACCTTATATAAAGCACACAGAGGAGAGTTCAAAGGTAGGAAACCAGAGCACCTCGAATTCTCAAGCGAAACGACAGTGGTCTGAGAAGTGGTGTTCATTTTGCAAGGCGGCCTCTCACAACACCAAAGACTGCAGATCGAAACCTAAAAGTTCTTACTTCGCAGCATGCAAAGTGATTCCTACATCGGTGATCACAGACAAGGCTGAGGTCGGCGAAGGAGAAAGGAACAAAAAGGACACACGGAAACCTAGGAAAGGAACATGGTGCACTCACTGCCAGTCGACAACACATAATACTGTGGACTGCAGATGCAAGGCCAAACACGCCAATTGCATAACCAACCTCGAGGAATTAAAAGAGGAAGGCAAGGAAACGGTCAAGGAGATGAAAGACACTCAGGACCAAGAGAGACCACCTGTGGTTGAACTGATTGAAGTCAATGGCCAACAGGTTGCTTGTCTCTACGATACAGGTTTGGATGGGGAAGCGGTGGTGGACGCCAGCTTGGTAAGCCCAGACCAACTTACAGGGGAGACCATAGAAATACAGCCGGCAATGAGGAGTGCTGTTTCCATGACGCTGCCAATCGCCAAGGTGGAGATTAAATCCAGGTACGTCACGGGCATTATTCCAGCTGCTGTATTATCTGACTCCTTATTTCCAATGATCATTGGCACGAAATATGTCTTTTTGGGGATGCCCAAACAGCCAGCCCACAAGGGAACAGTAGTCAGTGGATCTCAAGGGAAGGAAAAAGAGGCAGAGACACTATGCGACAACTCAGGGAGAGGAGAATTGCATACTGCTCAGAGGAAGGATACTACGTTGCATCCTTACTACAGGAAGCTGCAAAGAAGTGCTGAGCCACCAGAACGGGGACAGTACTTTCTGAAGAATCAACTACTCTATCGGAGAGCTGGGAGGGGAGATAACCTGCATGAGCAGTGGGTGGTTCCAGAGACCCACCGTCCTCACATTCTTCAGAGTGGACACATCATAGGCGAGAATCGACATATGGGTGTCAGAGAGACCTTGCAGCAAATATCCGGCCATTATTGCTGGCCAGGAATGACCGGAGATGTACGCCGGTGGGTGAAGTCTTGTTCGGAGTGCCAGAAAGCACCACCCAACAAGCGAATTAAGAGGAAACTAGCTCTTAAAGTGGAAGACAAAGTGGAAGTGTGGAGTCCAGCAGAGACCAATATACTCCAAGTAGGATGGAAAGGACCTTATCCTGTGGAAAAGGTGGTGTCCAAGAACATCTACAAAATACGGATCGGGGAAGAGAAGAAAAATCTCCCTAGACATCTCATTAGGAAATATGAAGAGAGATCCGGGAGCAAAGCTTCGCACTTTATGGTGATGGCAGCCATTGGGACAAAGGTTACCAGTCCAGACGAAGACCAGAGATCGCCAGTACAACATAGGAGGGCCTATGGGACAGTACGTGATAGGTCAGATTTACCCAACGACATGAGAAGGGAAATCACAAGTCAGGGAAAGGACAAGAGTGAAAGTTTCACCGGTAACCGAGTTCAGAAGGGGTGGGTAATGTCGGGAAAAGCGAGAATTACCCAGGACTCCAACCGAAGATTGGCTGACCAGATGCAATATCGCCCAAGATGGTCCTGGAAGCAAAAGCCCAGGAGGTTTGGGAAAGACGACTCGGTCCAACGAGGACGAGGCGAAACATCCCCAGAGGCAAAGCCGGGGGAAACCAAGAGGACATGGAAGCAGTGTTACAATCAGGATGGGACAATCCGTCTGTATTGTGAGCCGTCGCTGACGCAAGTCGAAAGTAGGTCGACCGGACGTACAGGAGCGAGGAGCCAACACTAGTTTCAGTCGTGAGTAGTATAGTAGGGTGTCAATTAGAGCGCCTACTGGATAATGAGGTGAGCCGTGTGAGGATCCAATCATATCATCAACACGTGATGTTAATAGCTACTTCGCAGAAGCTCAACGCACGGTGGATGTGATGGACGTTGTTGTTGCAACTGGACTTCACAATGGAATGCATCCTTGGTAAGGAGAAGGTATGGGCAGATTTCTTATCCAGACATCCAGCTCCGGAGGAAGAAGACTAGGGTTGTGGATCATGGGAATCAAACCTACAGTTAGAAAGATTCGACGCGGTCTAATCTCTTAAGAGGGGGCCTATGTCGTGAAATACTGAGAGTTAATGATTCCCAGATGGACGACTGTATACACCGACTACCCAGGTAGAAGAAGGGTTAACAACCGAAGCAGTAAGGGTAACAAACAACGGGTTGACCAGACAGGTGTTTATGTTTATAGGTCAAGACAGAAACGGCTAACCGCACAGGTAAAATGTCGAGTGGAAAAATTGGTTTGCGACTAAAGCAGAGAGATGATTGGACAGCATATTGCGGTATGGATGTGAAACGGTTCAGAGCTGTAATTTTTCCACTAACGATGATAATGCAGTCTGGATGTGAGGTGTCCAGCAATGTCAAGGACTATGCGACAAAGATGACCTATAAAAGAGTGGCTACGTCTTTGTGTCGAGAGAGTGTGTTTCTGAGGTTTCGGGAGAGAAGAATTATGTAAAGGGTTGTGCTGCGTTCGGATGAACGTTTGTGTATCTATTGTGCATTAGTACTCCCAATTCAGACTAGGATGTTTATAAGGTATTAATATATTAGAGTATAGTTTAGCATAGGAATATAGATGTAAGTGAATAGCATTTACCATGGCTTTCTATTAGTGGATAGTTTAGACTTTGGTGAATTCATATGTCTTATGCGGGTGTTCACTTCGGAAGCCTTGTCATTATGGCTGGAGAAGGACACTTGCATAAGTAGTAGTAAGGGGCAGACCCTTATCACTGGATTTGTTATACTTCTCCAGGTTCCAATCTCCTAGTGAAAGCAGAGAAGAGATGAAGAGGAATACCCTTGAGTAAATAACATCCTTACATGGGACCAAACAGAATATGAGCAGGTTTTAAGATGAAGAAATAATCAATTCAAATACAGAACACTGTATGCTCAAACGAACATACCACTAAAACCCTTAAAAAGGAAAAGAGGTTAAACTGTGGCAAGCAGGGATACTTACAACTACAAACGTCGTGTAGACATAGGGAAGAAAGATTAGACAAGTAAAACCGTATTAGTAAGGAAAGACTATAAGAAGAACTGTGACGATGTGGTGGTTTTCCGATGTTGGATACTTACCGTCATGAAACAGATTCAGGAGCATTCATAAACTTACGGGACTTTTATTACGGTACCTTGACTCAGTGGTGAACAGTTTTTGTTTCATTCAATAACGGATTTACCATCAGATTCAAGCATACGGATCATCCCGGGTGAGCTCTGTCCTGTTTGATGTGTTGTCCTGTGATCTTGAAGAATGAAAGGACGAGAAGCAACACAGCTGATAGACATTCAGAGTTCATATCTGGCAACCACACTAGAAGAACATACCAACAACATAGACAATATCCATACATACACCAGACATAGTTTTTATTAATAAATCTTTTATCTTATCGTTGAAAGGAACTGTTGTCGGAGTATGTGTTGAGGGAATAATAGAGAGAGAGAAAGAAATAGATATATGGAATGGAAGACAGAAGAGAGGAGTGTAGACCAAAGTCAGTCAATAATCCCAACAGATACTAAGTTTAAAGATGTGCTTGTTGATTCCAATCTCCTCTCGGGAATAACAGGACAGTAAATATACTATGTATTACATAGACATCATGTCCAGGACTGTGTGCTAAGAACAGTGAACCACCATGTGTCCGTAGACAACAGAATAAGAACTGTGCTCCAAGGACTAGTCAATCACCGTGTGTACATAGACAGCTCGTTATTTACTATGCTCCATTTGTGTTCCAGTGAATCACCTGTGTTAATCATGGAAGAACAGTGTCAGAACAATCCATAATTAACAGACACAAATTTACTTGTCTACGACACCAGCGGACTCTACGATTGAAATAATACCCATAAGACACAAGTATGACTGTGTAGTGTATTGAATATACCCAAAATAGGTGTGTATATATAAACTATGCCAACGAAAGGAATGTCTAAACGGCATGGCAACCACTTACCTGGGGTATTTAAATACCATGTATATATATTTATTTAATGTGATATGTATTATAACATGTTTTTAATATAGTGATAAATTAGAGTTAGATTACTTACTTTAAGATAGATTTAGATTAGATTTAGGGAATATAATAGATCTTTTTGTTATTTTAGTTTTTTTTTTTTTTTTTGTAGTGTAAATAAATCATTAATTTACCCACTTACTTAGGATAAAAGTAGAATAGAATAGTACTTTAGACTTAATAACAGCTAATTAAAAACTAGGATAAAAAGTTTAGATAGCAGTACCATTTAGTGTAGGATAGGAACAGCCCCATTTAGTTCATTTTATGTCACTTTATTTCATTCCATCTTAATGAACACTTTAACAACCTCATCATTTAGGATTAAAATTAGTGTACACCTTATAGGATTATACATATAAACAGACATCATTTACATCATTTAGAGTAAAAATATCAATCATATATGTTTTCATTTAAACATTAAAACATTATTTATAATTTTGTTACATTTCACATAACCCATTTCAGAAAGGTACATAACTCATCTCACATTAATGTCATTCTTTTGTAGATAGTTAGATTACTTCCCTTAGATTAGATTAAAGTGGTGTAACAACTTTAAATACATATATATAGAAGTAATATTAGTATTTCAGTAGAATATAGTGTTTAATAATATCAGGGTACAAACCATCAACCCTTTTTCTTACATGTAAATATTTTGTAAATAAATGACTCGTGCAGCAAGTTAAGCACAGTCATTAAGCTCAACGTTTTTTCAAACTGAGCCAAACTTGTACAGTGTCACTTCAAGGTTTTTAAATAAGTGTGAGGGGAAAAGATGTGTGACAGAAGTGTGAAAGTGAGAGTAAATGGAAAATATATAAAGGAGAGTGAGGACAGCCAGCGGATTTTTTCTGCCGCTCAACGCGACTTTTTATTTTTGTCTGCGTCAGTCGTTTGCTTTCGATGTTAAAAATGTACTGTCTTGAATGTGTTTTGTGTAATTTAGTGTAGATCGTAGATAAAGTATTTTAAGTCTCATAAGACGGAAACGTAGTCACGAATTAGTGTTATACACTTGTTTGTGGCCACATTTAACCGAATTATGGCACTTGAAAACTAACTTACATGCATATTGTAGACAGACACACATGTTAGGAGTAAAAGTATATTTTAGGTTAGATCCAAACACGCAAACAACCAGAAATACAAACATGTAAAGTACATACATTTTTGAGAGCAAAGGGAGATAACTCCGGGTCAGGGGACACAATAGACAATGAAACACTAACTTAACAGTGAAAGATAACTTTACACGCGGAAGCGAGATAGGTAAAGCCTGTCGCACACAGCTTGTGTAAGGGTTGTTTAATATTATATGGGGGACATGAAGCAATTCATGTGTTGACCCTAAGAAAGTCAACTTTGTATGGGTAGTGAGTTAATTTACTATTTGAGGGCAGGTCTATAAGACAATGGTCCGGTTCAGACAAACCTCTAATTAATATAATATTGCGATTGAGAAGAGGGCTCACGCCAACCAGACAAGTTTGTGGCGATTACCAGTAGCCAAGTAAAGTGATACTACATTGTGACAATAGTCAGTAGAGGTCTATTGGGTTACCCAGAACCAGGTTATCAATAGTCTTTGACAAAAAATTAGATACACAAATTTTTTAGAAACCTCTTGCGTCACAACCATGAGTCAAAGTTTGTAACGCAACACAGGAGGGGAGGGTGTGTGTCAAAGACTCAATTAGAAGTAGTGAAGACCACCCTGAAAGAGTGGTCTACCTCAAGTAGATTAGAGGTCACCCTGTGCCCCTACATGGCAGGGTAGATGTAAGAAGTAGGTAGGAAGGGGAACTATCAAATAGTCCTCTCATGAGACACGGAGGTGTCAACCAGAGAGTAAGCACTCTGGTCACGGCGCAATCACGCCTACGTGATAGACACGGAGAAGTGGAATACCACTCAAGAGGAGACGGCTACTCTAAGCGTGCTAAGTGATGCAGCACGCACAAGCTGAAGGGCACACAAGGTCCTTCCGCGTGCTGTGTAGCCACGCGTGGAAAAGAGTCAGACCGGGGACAGACTTCATAGCGAGCGCATCGATTAGTGTCGATGCGTGTTTCTTTAGCCAAGTAGATAGAGTTAGCAGTAGGGTTAGGAAACGACTAGTGATAGGGAATTATGTGTATTCTTGTGTGATGTATTAGCGACCGTTTTTGTGCATTGATGTAGTGTAAAGAGCCAGTGGCAATAAAATGTGTAATCCATGCCTCTCGTACGACTTACAATCTTTTTGTGTGGTGCGAGAGAAGTTATCCCGTAATGCCTGAAGCATCGCTTGATGACAGGACGTCTATAGAGAGTTACCATTGTGGAGGTCTATAAAGAGAACTGACATTGTGGAGCTCTATAGAGAGCTGCCATTGTGGAGGTCTATAGAGAGCTGACAATGTGGAGGTTTATAGAGAGCTGACATTGTGGAGGTCTATACAGAGCTGACATTGTGGAGGTCTATAGAGAGTTGACATTGTGGAGGTCTATAGAGAGCTGACATTGTGGAGGTCTATAGAGAGCTGACATTGTGGAGGTCTATAGAGAGCTGACATTGTGGAGGTCTATAGAGAGCTGACATTGTGGAGGTCTATAGAGAGCTGACATTGTGGAGGTCTATAGAGAGTTGACATTGTGGAGGTATATAGAGAGCTGACATTGTGGAGGTCTATAGAGAGTTGACATTGTGGAGGTATATAGAGAGCTGACATTGTGGAGGTCTATACAGAGTTGCCATTGTGGAGGTCTATAAAGAGAACTGACATTGTGGAGATCTATAAAGAGCTGATATTGTGGAGGTCTATAGAGAGCTGACATTGTGGAGATCTGTAGAGAGCTGACATTGTTGTGTTGTAAATGTTACAGTATGTCGTTGTATAGGACATTTTACAGTTATTCTTTGTGATGTACATATTACATTTAGTCGTTGTCCTGTAAAGGATACAGCTTGTCCGTGTACATGGGTGGGTTTATTATTTAAGAGACTAGCTATGGAACAAATATGGGCATGTCCAGGAGGCCTTGATGATCATCCACAAGAAACTGTGGTAAAAGTAAGCCACTGACGCATGTCCCCGCCCTCAGACATATTCAATATGTGGAGATATCCCATAATTTTACACCAGTCGGCTCTCTATGGGTTATGTCTCCGCCCTCAGACATATTCAATATGTGGAGATATCTCATAATTTTACACCAGTCGGCTCTCCGTGACCCATGTCCCCGCCCTCAGACATATTCAATATGTGGAGATATCTCATAATTTTACACCAGTCGGCTCTCCGTGAGCCATGTCCCCGCCCTCAGATATGTTCAATATGTGGAGATATCCCATAATTTTACACCAGTCGGCTCTCCATGGGTCATGTCCCCGCCCTCAGACATATTCAATATGTGGAGATATTCCAAAATTGTAAACCAGTTGGCTCTCCATGGGTCATGGGTCAAGGGTCATGAGTTCAGTATCACGCCTACCACCTTTGCTTCCCAGAACATTTCCTGGAACACATTTTTGGGAGCCCAGGTCAAGGACAAAATATCCCCGCCTCGAATAGGATTCGAAAACATGATTGCCGGGCTTTAGGGCTTATTGAGATATCCGTGTGCAATTACAGTGCTTCTGAAACCACAAGCAAACCAGGCTGAATGTTTCTGTCGCCTTTGGTGTGACTGGATTTGTTTGTCTTTTCCCTCCATTCTTGGACAGGGGCATCAGTGGGTCTTGCAGCAAATCAGCTTTCTTGTCAACGTCAAAATATAGTATCACAGTCAACAGCCGTAGAATCCCCAATTCCAGCTACGTCCTACAGACAGCCAACAGCACCACTTGTTTCTACAGCGGCAACATCCTACAGACGATCAACAGAGTTAGTTCAACATGCAGGTTGGTCTCGAATGTTGGAATGATTTAAATGATGACACACACAGTAAGCCTAGTTTATGTTTGATCTCTGGACACTACATGACCTCCCAAATAATGTTCAACACCACAGTGATGACCTGTCAATGTTATCTTATCCGTGGCCAAGTGGTCAAGCCTTCTGCCTAGCGCTTGTATACTTGACACAACTCCATATATATTGAGTGGAACTAACAACGATTGCCTGTCGATGCTGCTCGAAGTAGAACGTTACATACAACTATACACGACAGTTGGTAATACATGAGAAGAGAGGTATTGGAGATTATGTTTACGGCAGGAAAGATGAGTGGTGTAAGAGTCAGAGGCAATCAAGACAAATGATGATGGGTGAACTGAGACTGTGGCATGGAGGAATATCATCAATGGAATTGAGTCAGAAAGTAAGGACCGAGAGAGATGTGAAGATGTCTTCTTACCTCTTTCGTCGGTTAGCAGGGCACGTAGTGATGATGACGTCTCAATAAAGTGTGTTGATGATGAAAATATGTGAGGGTTGTAGTTGTGTCCTTACATCAGCCAGTATAGGGACCATCAAAAGACGGCGATTGCTTGTTTCCTCTTCCTGTCCACTGAAGTGCTTGCAGTATGGCAACATGATCTGTAGTCACGTGATTTAAGTGTTTGGTCAGGGCTGCGTGTTGTGTTTCTAGTCTATAGATTGTATTCTAGCCCTGGTGGTGTAGGCTGTTGATGTCCTCACTAGGACTGGGCTGTGACATGTTTGAATACAGAACTCTTGGGGTTGTATATGATGTCCAACTGTCCAGCCATTGTTGTTTGCAGTTGTTGATGATACCATGCGATAACACATTTGAGAATAATATATCTTTACAATTTTAGTTATCACTGATATGTTGTTTGATTTTATGCACAGATGGAGCTCACATGAAACCGGTTTTAGACAGAATTGCTGGCATAGAAGAGACCATGTGCTCCTTCAGGAGCAGGACAGAACAAGTTGCTGAACAACAAGGTGGCATTGATCAACAACTGAAGGTATTATTATCCAAACTATCAGAGTCGGACATGAAACACAGCTCAAGACTTAAACAAGTCAAAAAACAAATCAGTGATATCAGAGAAACACAAGATACAATAGAGCGAGAGCAGAAGACAAGATTAGAAAGTCTGGAGATACAGCTTCAGAAGATATCTACGACACAAATCAGACAGAAAGAAGAAATGGAATCTCAGGTAGAACTCGTAGAGAAACTTGTCCATGTACCTAATCTACTGGAGTCTGTGAAAGAAAACGTGGATGCATTGGATAATAGAATTGATGAAATCATTGATGACTCCAATAATAAATATAAGGATTTAGAAACTGAAATGCGTGACCAGTCAGACAGAGCTAACACACAGAGTGTCGAGCTCATATCTGAAAGTCAAGCTCAGAACACGACCTTGTTGAGAGAACTAGAGACCAGGTTGCAGACATTGGAGGTAGACGGTGGGAGAAATGTGAAGGATGTCCAGAAACAGACTGAGAAAGGGGAGGCAAATGTGAGTATGAGCTCTTCAACAGAGAAATTGAGTACAAGTATGGATGACGTTAACCTTGGTCGTAAAACTGTGTGGATGGACGTGTTTGTTGCTGGCATGAAATTGAGTGTTTCTTGTGTCTAAGCCGTGGTTCTCAACCGGTGGGGAATTTTCCTCCCCCCCCCCCCCCCCGCTTGGGGGGGGGGGGCGAAATTTAGGGTTTCCAGGGGGGAATTAAGATTATTTCAAGATCGCGTTAATACAAGAACCGATTACTTGCTATTGTTTTTACCTCCATACTTTACAGTTCTGTACTTCTCGCCCTTCTGAAATTTGTTTTATAATGTAAGTAGATTCACAAATTACGTTTTATGCAGACGTCTAGACTTGTTCTAGTTTGTGTTATTAAATTTAGCTTCTATTTTTACGTATACTGAGTAGGGGCGGGAGGAATACATAGGGAGGAAATAAGAAAGGCAGGAATGACATTCTGAACATGGGGTGAAGGAGTGCATGGGCCAAAAAAGGTTGAGAACCACTGGTCTATCGTCTTCTCCAACAATGTGCTCTATTAACTGGGCATGCTGCCAGGATGAAGTTCATCGTTTTCTTCATGTCAGTGCCCCATCATTTCTGCTCCAGCTCAGCACGCTCCAGGTACGTCTGTCAGCGCAGATCTCTGAAAGTTGGGCAGAACTGAACGATGTGTTCTGTGATCTCAGATTGCGTCTACGAGAACGTTAGCCTCAGTTTGTGACATTGAGACCGTGTAGATGACCAAGCACTCTGTGACTTTGAGACCGTGTAGATGACCAAGCACTCTGTGACATTGAGACCGCGCAGATAACCAAGTACTCTGAGACTCTGAGGCCTTGTGGATGATCGAGTACTCTGAGACTTTGAGACCGTATAGATGACCAAGAACTCTGAAACTTTGAGGCCATGTAGATGACAGGTCTTTATGTCAGGTCTTAGTCTGAGTGAGCTACCGTATGACAGTAGACGGTAATACGTGCTATCTGCTAGTGCCGAATGTTGGGTCGGGATAACCAAACCCAACACCCCACATTGTGCCAACGGCTTCGGGCTGAGGAATGCAATTGGTAGGGTACAAGCCTTACTCTAGTGTGGGGAAATGCAACCTAAAGACTAAATGACATGGCTGGGTAGACCAGTCCCTAAACCTTGGTTGGCAGCTGGTCTAGGATGTAAGCTCCGACAGCGGACAGTTAGAGTATTGCTTAGCTGATCCGGCAACTTTTGCAGCTTGTCTTGTTCCAGATGTATTGGTGTTACCTTACCTCTGGAGTAAACTAGACAGACCGAGAGAGGGATCATGCTGCATGGGCAACACATGGTCTCTGAATTCAGCCTAGGCTTTGTGTTATAGAGAGGTGTCAACAACTCATGTGTCAGGCATCATCGGATTACTTCTCTCACACCACACAAGAAACTTGCAAGTCGTGTGAGAGGAAATGCATGATACATTTTATTGCCGTTGGCTCTTTACAAGTACATAAAAGTCGCTATCAAACCACACACAAAGCCACAAAATTGCCTATCACTAGTTTCCTAAACCCTATTGCTAATCTCTATCTACTTGGCTACACAAAACTCCTATCATTGCTAAACGATCTGCTCGCTACAAAGTTAGTCCCCAGTCTGACTTTCCTCCTCGCGTGGCTACACAGCACGCGGAAGGACCTTGATGCGTCCTCCGGCCTTTTTGCGTGCCGTTACACTTGGCACGCTTACATTAGCCGTCTCGTAGTGAGTGGCAATCGTGGCTGTCATGTAGGCGTGATTCTGTCGTGACCAGAGTGATAACTATCTGGTCAACGCCTCCGTGTCTCATGAGAGAACTAGTTAATAGTCCCCCATTCTATCACCTACCCTGCCCTTACATCGGGGCACCGTATCACCTCTAATCTACTTGAGGTTGACCACTCGTCCCGGTGGTCTTCTATCTTGAGGCAGACCTCCGGTCTTTATGTTTCAGTCTTTGACACACACCCTCCCCTCCTGTGTTGCTTCATCAACTTTGACTCATTGGTTGTGACGCAAGAGGTTTCTAAAAAATTAGTGTCTCTAATTTTTTTGTCAAAGACTGTAGATAACCTGGCTTTGGGTAACTCCATAGACTTCTACTGACTATAGTCACAATGTAGTATGACTTTACTTGGCTACTGGCAATCGCCACAAACTTGTCTGGTTGGCGTGAGCCCTCTTCTCAATCGCAATATTATATTCATTAGAGGTATGTCTGAACCGGACCGTTGTCTTATAAGACCTGCCCTCACATAGTAAATTAACTTACTACCCATACAAAGTTGACTTTCTTAGGGTCAACACATGATTTGCTTCATGACCCCCATATAATATTTAACAACCATCATACAAGCTGTGTGCGACCGGCTTTACCTATCTCGCTTCCACGTGTAAAGTTATCTTTCACTGTTAAGTTAGTGTTTCGTTGTCTATTATGTCCCCTGACCCGGAGTTATCTCCCTTTGATCTACAAAATATGTATGTAATTTATATGTTTGTTTTTCTGGTTGTTTGCGTGTTTGGATGTAATTAATAATATAATCTAACTTCTAACCTGTGTATCTACTATCATGTGTATGTAAGTTAGTTTTTAAGTGCCATAATTCGGTTAAATGTGGCCACAAACAAGTGTATAACACTAATTCGTGACTACGTTTCCGTCTTATGAGACTTAAAATACTTTATCTAAGATCTAAACTAAACTACACACAACACATTCAAAACAGCACATTTTCAACAACGAAAGCAAACATTTAACGCAGACAAAAATTAAAAGTCGCGTTGAGCGGCAGAAAAAAATCCGCTGACAGATCTCACTCTCTCTTGTATATTTTACATGTGCTCTCACATTCACACTTCTGTCACACATCTTTTACCCTCACTTCTGTCACACATCTTTTACCCTCCCAATTATTTAAAAACCTTGGAGTGACACTGTACAAGTTTGGCTCAGTTTGAGAAAGTTGAGCTCATTGACTGTGCGTAAATCGCTGCACGAGTCATATATTTACAACATATTTACATGTAAGAGAAAGGGTTGATGGTTTGTACCCTTGGTCTTATTAACCACTATATTCTACTGAAATAATACTCTAAATACTGACATACTAATAATAGTTCTATACATATGTATTTAATGTGTTAACTATTTTAATCTATTCTGCCACAATCTAACTATTTAAAATGAAATTGATGTGAGATGAGTTATGTACCTTTCTGAAATGGGTAATGTGAAAACAAATTATGTACCTTTCTAAAATGGGTAATGTGAAATATAACACAATTATAACTAATGTTTTTGAATGTAAAAAAAAAAAAAAATAATATGACTGATATTCTTAATCTAAATGGTGTAAATGATGTATGTTAAATTGTATAATTTTTTTATCCTATTACGGTGTAAACTAATCATAATACTAAATGATAGCGTTTGTTAAATGAAATGGTTCATTAGGATGGAATGAACTCAACTGAAATGAAGTTAAGTGAAATGTAACACACTAAATGGTACTATTACTATTAAAACTTTAATCCTAGTTTATAATTAGATGTTATTAAGTCTAAATTACTATCCTAATTTACTTTTAAGCTAAGTAAGTGGGTAAATTAATGATCTATCTAAACTATTAAAAAAATGAAAACTATAATATTTCCTAAATCTAAATGTATATTAGAGTGACCTAAACTAACTCTAATTTATCACTATCTTAAAATGTTATATTACATATCACAATAAGTTTATATATACATGGTATTCAATTACCTCAGGTAAGTTGTTGCCTTAATGTTTAGACATTGCTTTCATAGGCATATTATATATAACCAATTGGCCTGGGTATATGAAATACATTGCACAGTCATATTTGTGTCCTATGGGTAATGCACCTGTAGAGTTCGCTGGTGTCGTAGACCAATATTTTCGTGTCTGTATTTCTGTACTGTTCTGACACTGTTTTTCTCTGCTTAACACAAATGATTCACCGGAACACGTATGGAGCTTAGTAAGTAACGAGCTGTCCCAGTTCACACGGTGATATATTTGTTTTCGAAGCACAGTTCTTCTTTTGATGTCTACGGACACATGATAGTTCACTGTTCTTAGTACATGATTCAGCACACAATATCTATGTATTTGTAACATATTTCACATAGAATATTATTATGTACTAATTTAACATCTATTACTCTACACTTTTATGTGGAATCTCCGGTATTTCTACCTCAGATGGTCGACTAAGGGTATCAGCCAGGATGTTGTCCTTACCCTTAATATGCTCTATACTAAAAGTATAGTTTTGTAGTATTAGCGACCACCTGTATATACGGTCATTCCGATGCACACCACTTTGTATGACCGTGATTGGGGAGTTGTCAGTCTGGACAATGAAGTGAACACCCACTAGAAATCAATGGAGCTTCCTCACCGCATAGATGACGCTTAGGGCTTCCAACTCTGATATGGAATATCTGGACTCAGCAGGTGTGATCTTACGGCTCACGTAGCAAATCGGATGGAAGATGCCATCATAAAATTGGCCTAGTACTGCAGCGATGGAGATTCTGCTGGCATCTGTCCTAAGATAATAAACGAGCCTAGGATTAGGCAAGCGGAGGATTGGTACATTACTAAAAAGGATTTTCAATTTTGACAATGCAGAAATTAATAATGCATCTTTGACATCCAATTTTACAGATGCTTTTAAAACATTGGAAAATACACTTGTAATTTCCGCTAAATTTGGTATGAATTTGCTATAGTAATTCACTAATCCCAAAAGGCTTCTGACCTGCTTCTTTGTGGTAGGCATGGTCAGGTTCATAATTTTTGTAATAATTCTATTGTCAGTCTTAAGTTGACCTTGTGAAATGACATGACCCAAAAAATCAATTTCTTTTAGGCCCAATTCAACTTTGCTCGGTTTGACAGTGAAACCGAAGAGTCGCAACCTATCGAAGACATGTCTTAGTTTCAGTAAGTGTGTTGTCCAGTCATCTGTATGGACACATATATCATCTATATAAGTCACTGTATTCGTCACTCCATGCAGTAGATCTCTAGTTAAGCGTACGAAAGTGGCAGGAGCGTTTCGAAGTCCGAAAGGAAGAAACCGCCACTCGTAAAGTCCTAAAGGTGTTGAAAAAGCAGTAAGATGAATGGATTGAGTCTGCATAGGTACCTGCCAATATCCTTTAGTAAGATCTAATTTTGAAAAGATTTTGGAGGTGGACATGTCAAGAATAAGATCTTCGCAGGAAGGAATTGGTTCTGCGTCGATCTTAGTAACGTTGTTAAGTTTTCGATAGTCCACACACAGACGAATTGTGGAGTCTTTTTTTTTAACTAGGACGATTGGAAAAGAGTACTCAGATGTGGATTTCTGGATGATCCCACTAGCTTCTAAATTAAGAATTTCCTTATTTAGACTTTCTCTATAGCTGAGTGGGATAGAGTACGGCCTGCATTTGATAGGCTTAGAGTCCGAAAGAAGAATGGAGTGTTCGATCCTGTCCGTCCTACCTGGAATGTCAGAAAATATGTCTTTATACTCCGTTACTAACTCTAATAATTGTCGTCGTTGACTGTCTGTTAGTCCCTGTTCTATCTGTATGCTATCCATTGTCGCAGTCTTGTCTACAATGGGAACAGGTAGTTCCATTCCGTCGTCGTCTACCTGATTCAGTACGGTGGTGGTGCTAAGTGCGTATTCTGTAAGCTCACTCGGTGTATGGACATCGTCGGATTTGCCAGTCTCGCTAACTAGTGTAGCTGCGTTGTGTATGTCTGTCGTCTGATCACTAGGTGTGGGTGCACTGTGTTCGTTTGTCTCTACTTCTGCCTCTTGTCGTGAAAAGTAAGGTTTCAACATGTTGACATGGAATATCTTTAAGTGTCCGTTTATCGATATTTCATAGTCAACATCTGAAATTTTACGTACCACCTTGAATGGCCCTTGCCATGGGGTCAATATTAAATTTCGTTTGTCTGGAAGTAACAGAGGTATGTCTTGATCTGGTTCAAGATCACTTGTTTTCGAACCTTTGTTTGTGTATTGGTGGTAGATTTGACCCTTCCTCTCAAAGGCCTAGAAGCCAGTGTAGAAGGTTGTACTTCAGCTGTAGGATGCTTACCCTTACGTACTAATTGTTGACAGACATTACAAAACGACAAAATAATTTTATATCATTGCAAAAACCTGGCCAATATAAATGATCCTGAATTCTGGCCCTGGTTTTGTCGTATGCAAGGTGACCAGCAAACGGTGACTCATGTGCAATCCTTAGCACAGTAAGGCGGTGTTGTACAGGTAACACCGTTTGCTGAATCTCATGGTTACCAGTTGTATAATATCTAGTAAGAATGCCATTGTTAAGTCTAAAGAACCATGATGCGTTTTTTGTCACTTTGGCTCTTTCTTTCAACAATTTTAAATAAGGAGACACACTAGGATCAGCTTTCTGCTGTTCTATGAATTTTTGTCTGGTGGTATCATCTGTGCCCGTTGGGGAAAGCAACAGTAGTCTCTCATCTTGTAGTGTGTCTTGATGTTTTATAGCGTCTGCTCTGGTTGTTGCATTAGCTAATTTAATCTTTCCCATGCAGCTATTTCATCACTAGTACATTGTTTCAATTGGGGTAAGCAACGAACAATTAAATCAGTACAAGGGTTGTCAAGTATTGCACAAGTAAAGGTACCAGAAAGGAAAGGAGTGTTAATACGGGCTTTGGCCAAAGGGTAAATTTCAATGTTACCCGAAAAGGTTCGGCATTTGACAGAGTCGCCTGTATAATCACCTGGACTCACCAGTTCTTTTCTAAGACCAATAAGGGTGCTGCCGCTGTCCAGCAAACATTGGCATGGTGTATTGTTGACCATTGCATTGTGGAACACCAAATTGCCTCTGGAGGCTAATGATGCATTTATACTCTCAGATGAGAATGGTACTGTATGTCCACATTCTAATTTTCCCTCTGCATGAAATTGGTGACATCGTTCACAACTGTGAAAGCTTAATACATCGTTCACACAACATACATCTTCAGATTGTTTAAAAGGTAAGTCATTTTCAACATCACACTCAGTCTCACTACCACTATCAGAAGATGTATCAATCAAAATAGCATTGTTGGCTTTCATACGTTGGCGGCCAAGGCACTTATTTGAATAATGGCCGTAGCTGGAACAAAAGAAGCATTTGATTGCACGCCTGTATGCAGATCTTTTATTTTGTTGCTTCTTAATAACATTTTCAAGATGTGCCGGATAGTTTGGCGATTTATCACACATAGAATAAGTGTCATGCAAAAGTTGACAGTAAATACATTTTGACACTTTCCTATCTTTCTTGTCGATTTTCTGAAAGGTTTTCTATTACTCTGATAGTTTTTAGGTTGGTCTTTCACAAAAGAAACTACTTCAGAGTCATTTGAAGTCTTAAAAATATCTCTATTAGAAGAAAAATATGCAGAGCCTTTCTTTTCAAATTGTTCTATGTTCTCAATGTCTGACTGCTGCAGGAATTTAGCAAAAGGAGATGGTATAGTTGATATAACTTTATCCATGGCTATTAAATTTTTAAGTCTGTCAAAGTTTTTTCCTATGTTAGCTGCTTTAAGCCATCTATCTAGTACACTTTGAACATTTGAGACGTAATCAATGAAAGTCTCACTCGGTTTTGGTTTTAAATTTGAGAACTGAACCTGATACCCTGGGGCATCAAGTAAAAAGTGTTGCATTATCCTATCATGGATGTATTGATAGTTAGATCTAAGATCAGTTGGTATAGATTCTATCACTTTAAGGGGCTCACCACTTAGGTTCTTCATATAAATCATAGCCCATATCTCTATTGGAACTTGGTGATATTTAAACTGATACTCGACATTTTCTGTCCAGGCTGATATGGAATCATCTTTACAATATGGTTTGATAATCTTTTTGTATTTATTGAACTTATTTTCTTCTTGTTGACTTTTTAGTTTAGTGGCAGAGATTTCTGCGTGTGAGTCTACATCCATACCTTTCATCTTTAACTGTGTCTCTGATTCAACTTGTATTTGTTTTTCTTTCACTCTTGCCATTTCATCTATCTCTTTTTGCTTTAGATCTAATTCCCTTTGTTTAATTTCCTTATCTTGTTCTAACTGTTTTAGCTTAATCTCCTTATCATGTTCTAACTGTTGTTGTTTAACTTCCAATTCTTTTTGCTTAATCTGTTTGTCATCTTCTAGCTGTTTTTGTTTTGTTATTTCAGCTAGTTCTGCAATCTCCTTTAGGTGTTGTCTTTCTCGTGCCCGTTCGTCTCTTTCCGCATTCTCTTTTCGTATACGTTCAGCTGTCTCAGCATCTTTTGCTTCTTTAAATTTCTAATCAGCATATTGTTCTAGCTCTTTACCTGTGTATTGTAAATCTTTACCGGCTTTTATGAAATCAGATAAAGTTGCCATGTTGTTGGGTAGCTAGCTAGCGTTGACCTGCACTGAACTTTTTAATCACTTATTTATCTTTGATATGTTATGTTTCTTAATATCTGAGCACCACAAATTGTACTCTTTGTTTATAACCTGGAAAATTTTATCCTGAAAAAAACAGAGCACAAAAATATGCTAATGCATCACAAGCTGAAAAAGAGATGCACTATTAACTCCCTCTTCCTCCTCCCTCTTCCTCCCTCTTCCTTCTCCCTCCGCCTCCTCCCTCCTCCCACTCTCTCCTCCTCCTCCCTCCTCCTCCCTCTCCTCCTCCTCCTCCCTCCTCCTCCTGCGTTCTCCTCCTCCCTCCTCCTCCTCCTTCCTACTCCCTCCTCCTTCTCCCTCTTCCTCCCTCTTCCTGCTCCCTCCGCCTCCTCCCTCCTTCTACTCTCTCCTCCCTCCTCCTCCCTCTCCCTCCTCCTCCCTCTCCCTCCTCCTCCTGCGTTCTCCTCCTCCCTCTTCCTCCTCCCTCCTCCTCCCCCTCCTCCTCCCCCTCCTCCTCCACCCTACTCCTCCCTCGTCTTCCTAATCCGTCCTCATCCCTCCTATTCCTCCTGTCTCCTCCTCCCTCCTCCACCTCCCTCTTCCTCCTCCCTCCTCCATTTACCCAAGACAGACAGACAGACAGATAGTCGGGAACGGGATCTTATATGAGATTTAAATGAGATGCTCTCCACCATAGGCTGGGCCGGGTCAGACAGACAGACAGATAGATAGACAGACAGACAGACAGTCGGGAACGGGAACTTATATGACTACTTATATGAATTAAATGAGATGCTCCCCACCAGGAGTTGGGCGATGCCGGGCCGGGTCAGACAGACAGACAGACAGACAGACAGACAGATAGATAGTCGGGAACGGGAACTTATATGACTACTTATATGAATTAAATGAGATGCTTCTCATCAGGGTCTGGGCGAAGCCGGGCCGGGTCAGACAGACAGACAGACAGATAGACAGACAGACAGACAGATTGTCGGTAACGGGAACGAGAACTTATATGACTACTTATATGAATTAAATGAGATGCTCCCCACCAGGAGTTGGGCGATGCCGGGCCGGGTCAGACAGACAGACAGATAGATAGTCGGGAACGGGAACTTATATGACTACTTATATGAATTAAATGAGATGCTTCTCATCAGGGTCTGGGCGAAGCCGGGCCGGGTCAGACAGACAGACAGACAGATAGACAGACAGACAGACAGATTGTCGGTAACGGGAACGAGAACTTATATGACTACTTATATGAATTAAATGAGATTCTCCCCACCAGGATCTGGGCGAAGCCGGGCCGGGTCAGCTAGTTAACATATATATTGTTGTTAATATTGTTTCGGTAATACTATAGACCATTTGAGAGTATCTCTGAGTTTTCATACTAACTTCGGCAGCTGGAAACATGGCGGCATGTGTAGGTGTAGTTGACGCGAACTGTGCAGGTTAGGGTCTTTCTTTCTTAGTACCTCGACAGAAAAAAATCCACACCTTACCAAGGATTCAAACCTGGGTCTCCCGAAGGCGAGGCCGGCATTCTAGCCACTCGGCCAGCCAGACAGTCTAGATTGGTAACGTTGAATATTTGACTACATCATTTCATGATTCGTTTTTAAGTTTAATTTTAAACTTTAAAAATGGCGTTGTTATTGTAGGAAGAACTTGAACAATCACGATTTTAAATTTGAGAATTTACTAATGAGACCACCACAGTAGATAGGCCTTGAAATTCAAAATCTAATGTAGTAATGGTACCTCAATGATGCCTGTATGTCACTTCTAAGTGAAGATATTCACATTTTTGTGAAGGTCAGACGAGTTGCGATTTCTCATGCTATTCACCCGATATTAGAACTCTCCAGTGTGTCCGATTACCTTCACCAGCGGGTATGCGTGTCTGTGCATGCGAGATTGTCTCAAACGGTCGTATGAAAACTGACTTCAAAAATATGTTCCGTCATGTTAAATGATTACAGAATAGTACAAGTAGTATACAAATAAATTATTATTATTAATAACCTTTAAACTTGTGTTCTCTGTAACTTTAGTAGGTCAAATCGCACGTTTTGTGTGTTGAAAAGTGTAGCGCAATCGATATGCGGCGGCCATCATGACCTGTGGATTTCCAATTCACAAAGTCACATCTTCGCAGAAAATCTGTTTTTCAACCACAATTCGAGCAAGTTTAGCGATGAATCTATGCCGATTCAGGGGCAATATTTTATATTATATAGCAATTAAAATTCACATTAAACAAAGACATCTAGTGGATCCATAGATTCCGATACGCGATCATTCCGCTGCCTCTGTGGGATATGCTCCCTGGCAGTCGGCAGCTCACACAGATCCATAGAGCACACTTTATTCACAAACTTCCAGTTTCTTAGTTCTGTATAATATTTTAGTTCGTAATGTTTAATAGTTTCTATTATATCACCTAATAATTTTGTGAAAAATTTAAAAACAAAAAGCTGGGAACAGAACCTCGGTCTCCCACGTGACAGGCGGACTGCTTACGACTACGCTAGCGAGGACACAATGATTGTTCCACAAAGATTTTTATATAGTCAAGCCGCCGTTTTGGGTTTCATGATCATAACATCTTTGCCTGTTTTTCAACCACAATTAAAGCAAGTTTAGCGTGAAACTTTCCACATTTCTGTAAAATTTGTTGCAGAATTAGATCCATCTACAATTTAAATTCTATTGACAGCACCAGAAAAAAAACTTAAATACGGTTCATTGTGCCATTTCTTCCATTTTTCTCCGCGTGCAAGGTTGCCTCAACTAAACGGGTGATAGGCAGATTATGAAAACTGACTTCAACAATATGTTACGTCATGTTACTTGATTAAAAAATAGTACAAGTATACAAATAAGTCAGTAATCTTTAAACTTGTGTTCTCTTCAACTTTAGTGTCAAATTGCACGTTTTGAGTGTTGAAAAGTGAAAGTGTACATGCCATTCCAATCGATATGTGTATGCGCGGTCGCCATGGCACATGGCCATGCATTTCTCCACTCACAAAGGCATGCTTCGCTAATAATGTTCTTTTTCATCCACAATTAAAGCTAGTACAGCTATGAAACTTTCCAGATAAATTTAAATATGTATGCAGAATTCAAAAATACATCTATAATTGATGCGATTCTATCAACAATGCCAGAATAATGTTACAAAGTGCACATACCAGTCGGATCGATATGCGCAAAGAACAAAAACACGCCTTTGCAGAAAATGTTGTTTTTCTTCCACAATTATAGCTAGGACAGTGATGAAACTTTCCAGATATATTTAAAATTGTGTGCAGAATTCAAAAATGCATCTATAATTGATGCAATTCTATCAACAACTTCTTCTTCTTCAGCGATCCAAGCCATTGAGGTTCTTTGTTGCAGATACAGTCCGTCTCCAATCGTCTCTCTGGTTGACCTTCTCTTGCCAGTCGTTGATTCCAAGTGCTTGTAGGTCTGTATACATATTATTTCTTCACTGTCTTCTTGGTCTACCTCGGGGTCTACGGTCATTTATTTCCTGAGTGTAAGCGAGTTTTGTTTCCCTATTATCTTCCATTCTTTCTATATGCCCCAGCCATTGTAGTCTATTAGCCTTCATGATACCAGTGATAAGCGGGGGCTTAAACAGATCATAAATGTCTTTGTTACTTCTTCTTTTCCATTCTCCACTTTGTGTATCCCTAATGGGTCCGAAGATGCGTCTTAAAACTTTGTTTTCAAAGGTTTGTAGCAAGGCTTCGTCTCCTTTCATTGTACTCCAGGTTTCAGAGTCATACAGCATAACTGGTTTGATCAGTGTTTTGTATATTGTGATCTTGGTGTTACGAGATAACGCCTTTGATTTTTGTAGATGTTGTAGTGCATAGTATATCTTATTTCCAGAATTGATTCTAGTTTGTATTTCTTCCCTTATGATGTTGGAGCAGTTGAAGATTGTACCCAGGTATTTGTATGTTTCCGTTCTTTTAATGATCATATTATCTATTTGTATGTGGCCAGAGTTTTTAGCCATTCCTTCTCTTGAAATTACCATATATTCTGTCTTATTATCCCTGGTTGATAACCAGCCCCATCTGTTGGGCTTTTCCCTTTAAGTGAGTCAATATTTCCAATGTGTTTTGTTCATTTTCCCCTATAATATCTATATCGTCTGCATAACCAAGCAGCTTGGATGTTCCTCCAATATCACATTCCTCCTTTATCCTCCTTACAACTTTCTCTAGAGCCAGATTGAAGAGTAGCGGCGATATTGCATCACCCTGTTTCAAGCCAGATGTTATTTGGAAAGGGTCTGATTTCCTGCCTTTATATGTTACTATATTATAAGTATCTTCCATGCATAGTCTGGTCATGTTGATTAACTTCCTTGGTATTCCAAATTCCTGCATAGCATTCCATAGACTATTCCTATGGAATGAATGAACGAACGGACTTTATTTTCAAAGGGTAACAAATTGGGCATGCATGCCCGTCTTACATTTGGCCCTTCCAATCACTCATCTTTCTTTCATCAACAGTGCATAGGAAAAAACATTGTCAAATGAATGTTGTAAACATAAACAATGCATATTACTATGTTATGAGACACATCCACCACCCACCCACACATTCCCCATTCACTCTAACTCCCCCACCCAACCACACACATAACCCAGACACACATATATTCTCCCACCCATTCACCACATCCCTGCACCTACATATCTCCCCACCCACACACACCTCCCATCCTCCACACATCCCATCCACCCACACCCCAAGCACACATACATTCCCCAATCCACACATCCCCCACCCACTCACATCTCCCCACCCACTCACATATCCTCTACCCGTCCCATTACCCACCAAAAATCCCCCTTCCACACACCTCCAACCACACAGCCAAACACACATACCTCAGCCACACATTCACCACGCACACACACATATCTCCCTGCCAACTCACATATCCTGCACCTACCACACACAAACTCCGCACCCACCCACATAATCTCCCATCTCCCCCAGTCCACTCACAGATTCCAAGCCCACCCATACAAACATCCCCCACCATCTCCTAACCTACACACACTCACCAACATATCCTCTACCCACCCACACATCCTCTACCCACCCATCCTCCAACCAAACATCCCTTAACCACACACCCTTACCCACGCACACATCCTCTATCAACCACACATCCTCCACCCACCCATCCCCCAGCCACACATCCCTTAACCACACACCCCTACCCATATACACACAAATCCCCACCCACACACAATCTCCCCACCCATACACACATCCCCACCCATACACACATCCCCACCCATACACACATCCCCACCCACCAACACATCACGCACACACACACTGTCTCTGGGTGGACACTATCATAAGCCTTTTTAAAATCCACAAAAATGTTATGGAGATCTCTTTTATATTCCCAATTTTTCTCGGCTATTTGTTGTAAGATAAATATCTGATCTATTGTTGATCTGTTTTGTCTAAAACCCGCCTGGTAGTCACCTAATATGTCTTCTGATTATGGTTTTAGTCTATTTAGTAATATTGCGGATAGTATCTTATAGTTTATGGACAGTAGTGATATTCCTCTATAATTTTCACACTGGAACTTGTCTCCGTTCTTAAAAATAGGTATCAATAATGACTCTTTCCAGTCATGGGGTAATTCTTCAGTCCTCCAGATTTTTATTATTAGTTCGTATAGCTTTAGATGTAATGCATGGCCACCTGCCTTTATAAATTCAGCAGCAATTCCATCAGCCCCAGTTGCCTTATTGTTTTTAAGTCGTGTGATTACATATAGGATTTCTTCAAATGCAGGTTCTTCAATTTGTGGTTCACACTTTAGAACCTCTTCCTGTGGGAAAGTTTTACTTGGAGCTTCACAATTTAGTAATTCAACAAAGTATTCTTTCCATGTGTTGCACATTTCCTCATTGGTATTTATCATATTCCTAATTTTGTCTTTTAAACCATATGTGTTGTGTTGGTGGCCTCGTTTCATTTACTTCAGTTCTTTAAAACTTTCTGGATTGGTTTTTCTGGTGATTAGTTTCCATATCTTTGACTATATTACTCATATATTCTCGCTTCTGCCGTCAAACTATTTTTGTAGCCTCTTTGCATTCATTTCTATATTGCTCTTCCTTTTGGATGTTGTTGGTGTCATTTAGCCATAGCTGTCTGGCTTGATCTCGAGGATGCGTACAATAGAGTTCGATATGATATTTTGATGACCGCACTGATGGAGAAGGGGGTCAATCTCTGGTTGGTGAACTGAATAGCAGCCGTCCTGCACTCTCGTCGGGTTGCTCTCTGTCTGGGTGCATGGACCTCAGAGCCACTTATGTTAACCCCGAGACTGCCACAGGGATCTGCAGTCTCACCGGTGCTCTTTAATGTGTATACGAGCAAGATTGCAAACCTAGAAGCACCAGGGGTTGGAAGAATACTAACATTTGCAGATGATATTCTTGCATATAGGCAGGGGAGAGATAGGAAGCAAACAGCCCAGGAGTTACAGGTGACAGTAGATAAAGTGATTGACTGGTGCACAGAAATGAGTGTTGTCATCCACCCGGAAAAAGCGGCTGTTTTGTGGTGCTCTCTGGACAACATGATTGTAAGAGCTGATGTCCCAAGCCTCGCGAAAGATGGTAGAAATTTCAGCAGAGAGAACAAACTGAAGTATCTGGGGATCACATTTGACAGGAGCCTATTCTTCAAAGACCATGTGGAGACGGGTGTGACAAGATCTCAAAAGGGACTCAGTGCACTTAAAACTATGGCTGCAATGGACACAGAGCAGAGAATGCTTTTCACACTATACGAGCACTTGATCCTCTCAGTAATTGATTATGGATTAGGTCTGCTCACTGTCTCGGAGAGTCAGCTGGTGAAGTTAGAGCGCATACAGAACGAAGCTATGTGGGTCATTCTGGGATGCACTAGAGACACCCCAGTAGTGTGTATGCGTTACATCCTTTGTCTGCTGACTGTTGCTGGTAGGCTCAAGGTGATGCAGGCGAAGGCATACCTCAGAGTAGCTGCAGACACAGACCACCCACTGCATAAGGCGCTGGACACAATTAAGGGTCAGCGACTGGTAAGAGGGAAATCATGGATGGCTCAGGCGGAGGATACGATCAGACAGGTGTGCCCCTTGGAGAACATTAGGCATGGAGAGGAGTGGGTCAGAGTGCCAGCGGAGCAGTCAGACTTGTGCAGAGTTATAATCACATTAAGCCGGGAGTGGCTAGCAGGGGCCACGGAAGTGGAAATCCAGCAACTAATTCAGGACAATGATCACTCGGGTGATGTGATTATCTACACAGATGGTTCGGTGTCAAGAGGTGAGAGAAGTGGCTGGGGGTTCATAGCCAAAGCTAATGGTCGATGTTTGGGGCAGGAGAGCCTGGCATATGATACCACAACATCCAGCTTAAGAATGGAGGTGGAGGCAGTCACTGCGGTTCTCCGCTGGATGGAGAATACGACACACACACACATCGTGATTGTAACTGACTCAGAAAGCATGCTGATGAGGGTGAGGACGGGCAGGCTTCGTGCGGAGTGGCTTGCTTCGCTTCGGAGGTCACGGTTGACAAGCATCGCCTGGATCTTTTCTCCGGGGCATGCCGGTGTGCTGGGAAATGAACAGGCGGATAGATTGGCTGGCTCTGCAGAACTTGGTGGAGTATTGATACACGACAAGGCAGATGTGGTTGCGGCCTTGTGGGAGCACGTGCACACCTCGGAGGAGCAAATGGATTACCATGGTCTGGCAAGAATGAGACAGCGAGGAGTGATGAGGGGATCTGGCAGACGCTCAGCGCTCAGAGGAAAGGCGAGACGGACTTATAATCAGATTGCTACTGGTACTATTAGTGTTGGAACTCTTCGCTGGCTGCTGAGGATGGGGACGGAGCACTTATGGGAATGCCCCGAATGCTGTGATGTCGATTCCTAAATCAATCAATCAATCAATCAATCAGTGTCTGGCATTATTTTTTCCTAATGACTGCTTCTTCACATTTTGGATTGAACCATCTGTTCTTTCTATGCGTGGTTAACACACCGAGACATTCTTCTGTGGTAGATTGAATTGTATTCTTGATGTTCAACCAAGTTTGGTCAACGCTTTCCTCCAACGGGTTTTGTAGAATTTCAAGTTTACATTTTATTTCATCTGCAAATTTCTCTTTGACTGTAATTTCTTGTAGTTTTTCTCTGTTATATGTTGGGTGTAACCTTTGTAGTTTTGCATAGAAAGCTCTCTTAAGTTTTATTTTAAATTTTGCCCCAACGAGGAAGTGGTTGCTGTGGCACTCAGCTCCTCTGTAGCTTCTAACTTGTTGTATGTTTGATGCATGTTTGTTGTTAATTAAAATGTGATCTATTTGATTAGGGGTTCTTTTGTCACATGATTTCCAAGTTTGTTATGTATATCCTTTCTTTGCAGTCTGGTACTGCTGATCTGCAGTCCTTTGGCTTCTGCTAGGTTGATGACTCTCCATCCATTATCATTTGAAGTTGTATGTAGGCTTTCCATACCGGCAACTTTTTTATGAGTTTGCTCTCTACCTATTTTTGCGTTGAAGTCTCCCAGCACAATCAGGATGTCCTGTTTGGGGGTTTCTTCTATGACATCTTCCAGATCATTATAAAAGTCTTCTTTAATATCATCTTCTTTCTCTTCAGTAGGTGCATGTACATTAATCATCGTTATATTTTTCCATTTACCTTTTATTCATAATTTACTAATCCTGTCATTAACAGCTTTAAAGTTTAGAATGTTCCCCCACAACTCTTTTTTGATGACAAATCCTGTTCCTAATTCATGTTTATTTTGGGTGTTTCCTGCATATATTATAATCATTCCATTTTGCTCTAAAGTACCCTCTCCTGGCCACCTTATTTCTTGAATTGCTGTTATATCCATTTTATACTCAACCAGCTCCCGGGTTAATTCTTCGGCCGCTCCAGCTGGATATAGCGTCCGTACATGCCATGTTCCAAATCTCAAAAGTCCTTTAACATTCCAAGGTCGATATCCAAATAAGTCAGTCCGAATTCGAGGCTCATGTATCTGTTTCGTAACAAAATGGTTTTTACAAAGGTGGGGATGTTAACCCCACGCTTCAACCCCCAACCTGGAGGACCAGAGTGTTTCTCTTTGTCTGTTCTCTACCCTTTGACCTGCCCAGCTTGGGAGGCCCTGCTGGTAGCTACGTTACCGCCGACATAGTTCTCAGGGTCATTGAGAAACTCAAGCTCCCCACCACGACAATGTAGAAACGCCATCGGGGGAGCTATCAACAACACCCAAAAAAATTAATTAAGGTAAGTTTGAAATATATTCAATTTTATATAAAAGGTTACGATAATTTCAACCAATCACTGTGCACGGAATATTAGGCCCAGGATATGTTTTGGCATTTTAAACATTGTTTTAAAATCTATTTATAATCATGTAGTCAGTTTGGTTTCTCATTCTATCTCCAGGACTTTTCCACATATAATTTCCTAGGGTTATGTTGGAAAAAATGTCTTACAAATAATAAGACTGTTTTCTTAGAAAAACTATCAACCGTCTCCTCTGTGGTTTCTGTTTCCCATACCATGTTGCCCTACTATCTGCTTATATTTAGTTTTTCCAACCATATCTCCCATGACAATTAGGGCCTCTGATGATTTTACAACCTTCAGTGTTTGTTGTAGGTCTTCATAATATTCTACTAGCTGTTCATCACTATAATCAGTCGTTGAAGCATGCGTCTGAAGAATTATTATGTCAAAAGGTCTTGCCTTAATTTTTAGTAGTATCATTCTTCTTCTTCTCCTTTGCGTTCATCCGGAGTATTTTTTTCAGATGTGATTGCGGTGTGTCTAGTTAGGCACCCTTGGGTCGAAACACTTAGGTGCCAGACGGTTAGTGAAGATAAAACAATCAACATCCGCAAAAGAGCTCAGTGTCCAAGGGACAACCATTTGAACAGATTTGGGAAGCTCTGAGCCAACATTGATAAATAACTCGAAGCCGGTAGTCATCTCAGTTAAGGCTCCATTTATTGCCTGTGTTCAAGCTTGTGCCCACATATTCGTGATAGTAATAATAAATATTAATAATTCTCAGAATACTGTGCCTGTACAGCCAGGCGGGACAGAATTGAAATAATATACATGAATACTGCACAAGTGAATCTATTCTATAACTGCAGATATAATGTCTCAGCACTTCTAGTCAGCTACTGTTCCTTACCGGTCGGCCTCTGCATCACCTTGCCATGATTTTCTAAGTCCCAATTGATATATTTGCATCTGTCCGTTGTTTCTAGCTCAGATGAATCGTGCCTTAACAATCTCGCTCTTTCATCTAATATTTATTAGCCATCAGTGCGATGTCCTGCCAGTTCATAACGAAATCTTGTTTCCGTGAAAGAATCGTGCTGCCTCAAGGTCTGTCTGTTGTTGTTGTTGACTACTCCTGTGATGTTTCTTGCCTTCTCACGTCACTTCTCTAGTTTCTCCTATCTTTTGGTTTTAGATTGTCTTACAATTCCTTTTTGACGTCATTTCGTCTGACCTGCTACTTGGCATTAGGCCAACACATCCGACTTTTAGTGTGCAATTTTGACCAGGTTAGCATTCCTGGGAGACTCTCACTTTTGTGGTACCGTCAAAATTCCAGCTGGTCAAGTTGGAACAGTTGAAGACTTCACGGTCATCCCTCAAAGGAAGGCAGGGACAGTCCATAGCATTTTCCACCATCCAGAGTGGCTTCCATAATTGCAGAGCCGACACATAGCGCCCTGGTACTGGGCTCACCGAGGGAATCGTCACGTCCTGCTTATGGCTGCTTTAATTCCTCACTTCAATATATTGGGCATTTTGTTCGCCCCGGGCCGTTCCCGCACAAACCAGACAGGTCTGCAGACGGTATCCACTCCGCGAGTTTTCGATTCGGACATGTACTTGTCGTTGTGCCCATCAGAGCTGTTCCAGGCATGACGGACATTCGGAAAACTACCTAGTCAGAGCTGTTCCAAACAAGAGTGGCATTCTGAAACTAGGTAGTCAGAGCTGTTTCTAGCATGAGAGATGTTCGGATGAGGCATTTCACTCGGACGTAAATGCGTAGTGCCAATTTTTATTTTGCTACCCGTAGGACGGCACTTCCGACTTCAGCTGGCATTTTTTAATGAGGCTAGCTTTCCTCAGGTAGTATCATTCTATCTTTATGAGCGCAGAATCCACTAATATTTTTCTCTGGGTTTCTTTTTACTAAAATTTCTACTCCTCTCTAATGGTGATCTCCTCCCGAGTTGATGAATATGTAGTCATCTCGCCTGATATAACTTGCTTCTGTCCATGATATAGTAGTCATAGTAAACATTGTATGTCATTCTTCATGTCTCTGATCCATACAGTTGTACTGCTTTCATTGAACAGTCTGTTATTTAATTTCTTTGACTTCCGCAAATGTCCATTTGCTATGAAAGCTCTTCTTGCCTGTTGCATTCTTATTTTAATATCTTTATATGTTGACCCATCTGTGTCTGTTGCTACCAAAATAGGTGTATAATTCTGCCTCTCGAAGTGACGTTTCACCAAGAGGGATCAGGTTAACATTTGCTTGATTTCTTCTTATTATCTTTGTCTTTCCCTGTGAATGTTTAGACTTAATTGATGCGCTCTCCTATCTATTGTGTTTTGGCAAATCATGCATTTCATTTCAGTGTGTGGGACAGGAGGGCAATGTCATCAACCAAGTCCAGATCTTCGAGCCTCAGTGCACAAGCGGACATTATTGGGTCCAAATTTACCTAATTGTCAAATGTAGGCTCGCTCACAACTTTCATGGTAGGAGCTCACAAAGTAGAATTCTTGCTCATAAGCAACCATTTAGAAAAAACGTTGATGACGAGAGTTCCTTGTTTTTCTCTCCAAATGAAAACTTTTTATTGAAAAAGAATTGGTGCCATCATAACTATTGCATCAACTTTAATGTGTATATGATGTGTGACACAAGTAATAAGGATGTTCCACAAAGCTGTCATGTATTGTTATATTTTTGTCATGATAAACCAATATCATTACACTGATTTGTTGCCAAACTCAAATTTTTAAAGGGCACTTGAGGAATAACGATATCAGAAATCATGTCTTGAAATTATCATAAGGCATTTTGTATCATTAATCATGATTAGATCTCATCTCATCATGTTCCTCTTGTACCTTGCGGTGTCGAGGTGAAGTATAAACATCGTGAGAGTGCCATATTATGGGCTTCATATATCGATATTCCCATGGACTCTGCTATTCCCTCCGTCCAACGTTTACGTGGTCGACCTCTTCTCTGTTTCCATCTGGTCTGTACATCATTGCTTGTTGTGGTATGCTGTTGACTGGTAACCTACTTGCATGGCCAAACCATTTGACTTGCTGCTTTCTAATAAAGTCTAGTGCTGCTATAACCCCCACTTTAGTCCTGATTTCTTCATTCCTGATCTTATCTCTTCTTGATATGTTAAGTATTCTTCTCAGGAACCTCATTTCTGTTGTTGTGATTTTTCTTTTCTCTTTTTCTGTCATTGTCCAGGTTTGGCATTGGTAGCATAGAGTTGGTAGGAAGATTGTGTTGTAAAGTGCTTTCTTAGTAGTTATTGATACATGTTTGTTCTTTAGTATTAGTGCCATTTGTCCAATGAGTTGATTTGCCTTATTGCACCTATTTTCGATCTCGTCTTCTGATCTGCCATTTGATGATATTATACTTCCTAGGTAATTGAAACTCTTTACTTGTTTCAAGGGGTGTTCGTTTAGGTGAATTGTTGTTGTTTGTTCTTCTTTAGTTATAGTTATTACCTCTGTTTTGCTTGTGCTAATTTTCATGTTATGTTCAATACACATTTCGTTTAGATTATTCATGTGGTCTTGTAATTCAGCTTCTGATTTTGCTATTAGTGCTTGGTCGTCCGCAAACAGGAGTTCTCTAATGGTTAGATTTTGTGAGGTTTTTTTGTGGGTTTATAGAGAATTACAGAAGTTCTAATGAGTGAAGTTCTATAAAGTATATCTCTCCATAAAAGATACAGGTTAGTACAGCAAGTGTTGTCTAGAGGTATTGATATTTATTCTCGCATAACCCTTGTAGAGAAACCATTCAGAATTTTGGCTCATCGAGTACCCCCACTGTGAGAAATTAGACCTAAGTTAAGTTCTACACATAATTATTTATAGATGATTTCTCTTTTAGGCCATATATATAGAGATCTTGGCAGTTAGCCACAGTAACCAATGAAAGCAGTTCTCTCATCTTCCAGCTGACTGTGCTCTGATCGCCAACCTCATTTTTGATCTCGTTAATTATTTCAATTTATTTTGTAAGTCAGGTCTTAGTCAGATATGACTGAGCTACCGTATGACAGTAGACGGCACTACCTGCTTTCTGTCACCGCCGAATGTTGGGCGGCGCTTACCAAACCCGACACCCCACATTGTGCCAACGGCTTCGGGCGGAAGAGCGCAATTGGGAGGGTACTAGCCTTAATCCTGGTGCGAGGAAATGCAACCCAAAGACAAAATAAGTCATGGCAGGGCAGACCAGGCCCTAAGCCTTGGTTGGCAGCTGGTCTAGGATCGAAGCTCCGACAGGCGGACAGTTAGAGCATTGCTTTGCTGATCCAGCAGCTTCTGCAGCTTGTCTTGTTCCAGATTATAGGTGTCAACTTTCCTCTGGAGTGAACTAGGCAGGCCGAGAGAGGGATCATGCTGCATGGGCAACACATGGTTTCTTTATTTTAGCCCAGGCTTTGTGCTATGGAGAGGCAATAACTCCATCCCTGGTCTTAACCGGTCTAATTATTTCAAGTGACACAAGACACTTGGACAAATGATCACATTGACAATTGTACCATTGTAGTGAACATCAACAACAACAACTGTACTTTACACTGGTTGAACAAGACATCAACATGAGAAGATCTTGACAACAGTTGGACAAACATTCACAAGGAATGATCACACCAACAGATTAGACAAGTCATACATCATGGAAGATACTTGACAACAACCACACAGAACTTCCACAACATCAGTAACCAACAACAACAGTAGAGTAACAGTCACCATGAAGATGCCTGACAACAGTGTACCAGACAACCACAGGAACATGTATCTCAAAAAACTGTTTTCTTACTACTAATAGTTTATTAATGTTCGTTGGTCAGGTGAAGACTCAGGCTTTATATTGTCAACATTCACATTTCAAAATATGAGTTTATATGTAATATAATTGACATAATTATGAACCCAAATACAACACCCAATCCTCACAGAAACATCAATCTAAAACAAACCCTCCTCCTTCACATCTCTACTCCATAAGTTATCCTACACCACAACACTTTAGGCTTCTATCATTTCTTCTACTGTCAATGAGGGGACCATAGGATAAGCCATAGTTTGGGGCAAGCATAAGGACATTCTGCTCCACTGGTCTGTTTAATCCTTTTAGCACCTATGATGGGTGTTGGACAAGCTCAGGTTGCAGTTCTCCCCATGATGATTTCCAGTTCAGGCTATTCCCTGCTGTCACAGTTTGAAGAAAGTTTACAGCCCTATCTTTTCAATGGTGAGTTGACTGTTCATGAAGTTGACACTTAGGACTATTTTCTACATTTCCAATAGAGGAAGATCTAAGAAACAAATATGTCCCAGCATTCTTCCTTCTCAGTATATCTCTCCTAAGATTTCTTGATGGAACTGAATCACCACACCTACTTATCACTAATCCATTTTTGGGAATTTGCTCTATGTATTAACTTCTGCTCCTTTAGCTTTCAGCCAATATTAATAATAAGCTGTGATATAGTCTGCTCCAAGTGCACCTTTAATGTCCACTCTTAGCCAGTAGTGACATGCTGAAAACCAGGTAATCTCTCCTCTTAAGGTTTCTTCTTGATTTTATCTTGAAGATATAGCCTGGAGCTTTTACAAAATTGGAGAGTATCCCTGTCTTAGGCCTTTAATCAAGACTTTTCTTCAGTGCCATCTGTATAGGCCAGAATTAGTGGATTCAGGCTGAACATTTGCAACCTGTTGTTCATGTGGTACTTTTTGGAGTTTGACTTTTCAGCTGGAGTTGAAGCTAGAGCTCAGGACTTCCCTGGAGTTGTCCTGGTAATTGGAAGGCCTCCCCCATCTTCCTCATTCTCTGTTAATAAACAAAGGCACAACATGTGTTTTACATCTGTTGAACCATTGTCATGGTTATGTAGTACCATTACAGATTCAGAGAGGAATGGGAGGGGAAAGGGGAGTGTGATATTCGAACACCCGCCTCTCACTGATGATGTAGTGCAATTTTATTTGGTGGTTTGGGGTGATATCCTTTCTCCAGGTTCATCCCCAAAACCGTGAAGTCATAGGCATATATGCTTACTCGGGGCAGCTTCACACAATTATCTTGTAATTATTTGTCTATATAAATTCTCACAATAAGTAGATCTCAGAGGACCGGTGTACCATGAGAACAGACAGTGTGATAAGCATTAGAAGTAGGCATTGTATGGCAGAAATCATGCACTAGAATTGCCTTCACATGTGGAATACACATAATGAAAGAAAACATGAATTTTCCCTGACAAATAGCATGAGCCTACCCATGTATTCATCTGACAGACACTGTAGGTTATGTCACCTATTGCCTCTTATTGGAATGTAGTTCATATAAACCTAAACCATTGTTGCAAAGGACCAGTGCATAACGTCAAAGAGAAATTGCATCCTAGGCAAATCTATATGAATGCTTTTGGCAATTTACTTGAGCTTAACACAGTCACCAGACATTACAGGAACTTTGTAATTTCTAAAGTGCAATGCAGTCCTGCAAACATGGATATAATAAGCGTTTTTACTTTTACAAATATGAGAAGTTAATTATATAATTACCATCTCATTCACTCAAACATTTTCAGCTATTATAAGGGAAAAGTTACACGTTGCATCACATTCTGAAACAGACTGCCAAAGGTAACTCGCAAGAGCCGTGTACAGTTTGGTTAAGAATGGTCATGATAGGCACTCAATGAATGTTCAGAGCGCACATAGGTTTTGCAATATGCATTGAGCGTAGTTTACAGTCACAAGCATATGCAAATCATCAAATCAGACAGACAATAGACATGGTAAGAATGTTTCACTGTGATAGACATGACAGGTTTTGAGCGGCAGTTTTAGAGTCACTGTACAACGAAGTTCTGTCTTCATTTCACATTTTCTCAAGAAAATACTCGGCCATTCGTCTCTCTCACTTCATCAGGTTTACACATAACATATTAAATGATTTAGGTACCTGAAGTGCAGATGACTACATCTTAGAGAATGATTTTGGGCAAGTTTTACCACTGCATCCTGAATACATCTTTACTGGTTGGAATCAATGCTTCGACTGGCGGGCTAATTATGTATTAAGGAGCGTTACCAGCCCAAGGGTTACCCAATCAAATGGAGTCCCCACCATTCATCTTCCTTCCCCTAAACTAGAATCTTCGATTCTATTTTTAGTTAGGGTATCAAGACGGCTTACTGTGGTTAACTACTAAGTATTGAGAAATGTAAAGGGACTGGGGATGTGAACGTCTGAAGACATTATGCCACAGATTTGCAGATGGTTCTTCTGTGTTCTCGTCATGCGGTATTCTTGCTGTCTCTGCTTGGCTGGTTTCTTTACATATGTTGTCTACATATGTTATGAACAAGAAAGGGGACAGGACACAACCTTGTCGTACTCCTGATCTTATGGTGAAGGGTTCTGAGTGTCCTCCAGTTGCTCTCACTATGCATTCACTGCTGTTGTATAAGCTTCTACATAGGTTTGTTAGATGTGTTAGTTAGTCTTTCCTCTTGAGCCTAAGGCAGCACATAGGGCAGAAGTCCTGACTTTCCATGCCTGGCGGTTCGCTGCTACCTGTTGTAGATCTTGGATATTTACTTGGCCATTGAATGAGCCTTCTCTAATGATGGTTCTACGCAGGGTCTCTCTTGGTCTTCCCCGTTTTCTTTTCCCTACCGGTGACCATATGAGGGCTTGGTCTTGACTTGTCCATTCTGAGTACATGGCCGATGTAGTTCCAACGGCGGCGTCTTATGAAATTGGATACTGTATCTTGCTTAGTCTCTTGTCTTATTTGCGAATTTGTTCTGAAGTCTGTCCAGTGGATGTTTAGAAGTCTTCTAAGACATTTGTTCTCAAAATTGTCTAATTTTTTATCTAAAGCTACCGTTTTTTATCTGAAGCTCACTCCATATTGTTTAAGGATTTCCCACAGCTTGTTTCTATCTACTCTATCGAATGCCTTTTCTTGGTCGACAAAGTCTAAGTAGAGTGGTTCATTGAATTTGATTGATTTTTCTATAATTTGTCTAAGAGCAAAAATGGCATCTCTGCATCCTTTGTTTTTCCTAAATTTAAGTTGTGTTTTGCTTAGCTGGGGTTTTAAAGTAGTTCGTAATATTTTTTCAAGAATTTTGTAAAATATTTTCCCAGTATGACTCAACAGTGAAATGGTTAGATATTGTCTTGAAAAACAAAATATCAAATTCATTTATATAGTTTATTTTTGCATACACCAAATCCACACGAAACTCTCAGCTCACAGCGTCGCGCCACGCACTCAACTCAGTAGCAGGGCGACAGAACCATAAACTGCCAGTCCAACATGAGGAAAATGCGAATACAATGGTAGCCACGAGCATAAACGCCCAGAGGCCTTAATCGTTTCACTGCCTATCTGCCATGCTGGGGACCAGAAGTAGGTGAACATCTGGTTGGGAAAGTAACTGCCAATTCCATCAGGGGTGAACTGTACTGTTCGTAGAGGATTTTTGTGGTGACATTCTGGCGGTGGTATTTTGCACAGTGTGCCTGAGCGGGCCATTGTTTGTCGAGACTCCTGTCTTTTCCGCTTTTCACATGAGGCAGTGAGAAACATTTTATGTGATATTCACTGGCACGGGAATGGAGCATAATGGGGACGACCCTTTGCTGTTTATGTTGGAACCGCGACTAATGACTAATAATACATCTAATCCTTTCAGACTGACTGTAGACAAAAGATGGAGAGTAAATTACCATCAAGTGTGAAGATAGAACAGCCTGAAGTCTATGTAGGTCCAGGTAAGATTAAGTGCAATATGACATAACAGTTAGTTGAATATCCTTTACAGGATGTTGCAGTCAACCCCAGCATTTACTGGCTGTTTGTGATTGACTAGATAATTTTACATTTAGTAGTTCGCCATTGCTTACTGAATGGCCACAGCCTTATACTATTAAAATAACACAATAGCCGAATGTAAATCTGCTCAGACACTGATTAAAATAAGGTCATCCACGGGGTAAGTGGGCAGCTCTTCTGAGCACAGCAGGGCACTCTCTTGTCTTGACAGTAAAAAATTGCTGTCAAAGGCAGAGGTAAAAGATACCTGTGAATATGGAAGACAAGGGAAAATGACCATATTATTTTCCCAAGACTATGTATCTTGAGAGATCAAGTCTGAGATTGATGTTAATTGCTGCAGTGTTGGTGAGAAACTTACTGCTTACTTTGTAATTCCTTCTTCATAGCGTAACAATGGCATTTTAATTGCTGAAACTTTCATTTGGGCGACTGAGGGAATTTAGAAACACTATCTTCAATGCAACAGCATCAGTTACCAGCGCTGCTGATTGGAAACAAATGGTTTGAACACTGTAATTGACAATTGTACACAGGAAAAAGCCTTGATGAAAGAACATCCCAGCAGATTGATTGCGTAGTGATCAATGAGAGGTTTAGAAATGCCTGAATAGATAAATGAAGACAATGCCTTGTGGTAACTGATCACGTCCAAGTGTGTGGACAAATACAAGTAAGAATTAAGAGAGGGGAAAAGAGGTTCAGAACATGAGACTAAATAAAGATATTCCAAAAACAGATACAAATATTAAAGAACAATACATAGAGATTGTTAAAAACAAATATAATACAATAAATAAAATGCAAAGTATAAGTGAAGAATGGAAAATGGAGTCCAGTAATCAAAGACATATTACTCGAGAGAAGAGACCAAGCTGAAAAGAAGATTGGTTAAATGAGCAGTGCAAAATAATTGAACTGAATTCTATTAAAGATACAGGCAGATTAATGAGTTGACAGGAAGAAACACAAGAGTAAACAAAGAATGTTTGAAATAAAATTTTTAAAAACAACATACTATTGGAAGAAAGTGCTATAATAAAGAGATGGAATGAATACATAAGAGAGTTATGTGATGGAGAAAGAGCAGAATTAACAGAAGAAAGTAATTTAGAAGGTCCAGTGATACAAGAGGAAGTCACTGGTGCTATGAAATGTGAAGAACAGAAAAACAGCTCAGCCAAATGTAATCATTATATAAGAATTAGAAGTACTGGGAGAATTTGGAGTAGAAATATTAACTAACACGTTGAATTATATTTATAACAGTGGATACATACCTAGTAATATTCTTTAATCTGCATTTATAGCTCTGCTGAAAATACCAGGAGCTATTGAGTACAAAGAATTTTGTATACTCATCCTCTTAAATGGTTTATACATAACATCTATCGATCCATAATGTGCCATGCCGGTAAGCGTGGGCAGTCATAATTCACCATTTCACTCGATCACCAGAGTCCTGGATCAGCTCAGTGTTCTTGCCTCGATCGTGCCACATGGTCAAGCCATGCAGGTATTTACTTCTCTGTCGTTCCCTGGTTCTCTTCCCCTCGATCTTTCCAGTTGTCACCAAGTTCTCTAATTTATTTCTTCTCATAACATCCAAAAAATGTTGACTCTCTACGTCTAATTTCTCTAATCAGTTTACAATTTTTATTTGTTTCTTGTAGGACTTGGTCATTGGTTTTTCTGTTTGTCCATGGTATTTTTTGAATTCTCCTTAGAAACCACATTTCCACAACCATCAGATGTTTTTCAGATTGACTGCTCATTGTCCATGCTTCACATCCATACAAAAGTACAGGCTGTATGTAGCACCTCAACACTCTTTTTCTCGTATCAATTGATATCGTTTTATTGGTCAGTATGTTTTTCATCTTGCAAACATATACTCAGAATTATGAGAACAGGGATGAAAATAAAGATGGAAACTGGTGAAGAACAGTGTGGATGTGTTGAAGGAAAAGTTTAGTTTAGTCGTTGGATCAACATCACGGCACACGGTTTAACCCATAAGTGCTCCGTTTTCCTCCTAACTCAAACCTGAGTCTGGAGAAACTCAGCTCAATGCACAAACTCCGTTGCATCGGCGAGGATCCTGAAATACTTTGGGTAGATTTTTAACTCGAAATTTTGCCCGGGCAGCGCCGTTAGGCTACTCTTTTTCGATTTCCAACTGCCAAGGGATTTTTTTCGTGCGCAACAATACACACGGGCGTCCGATCTCACTACCCAGAGACCAGGGGAAATTTTATTACTGGAAGTCTAGGTGGATTTTTTAAATAAATCCCGGTCCTCACCGGGGCCTGAACCCGGGACCTCCAGCACTCGAGGCGGACACCATACCTCGAGACCACTCAGCCCCCCTGAAGGAAAAGTATGGATATGTTGCTGACTCTAAGACCTCCACACTCACAGGTACCTGTCTGCAGGTAAAAGCAATTGCACCGCATTAAGCGGAAAGCATTGTTAGAAGAATTTGACAACCTCAGGCAAGAGCCAACAGAGGAAGACTGGGAAGACAATTGTTGATCAGCTCCTTGCTGAGGGACAAGATGTGCAGGTCATGCCAGAGGCTGCACCGCCAGAAGATGCACCACCAGAGATAAACCACCGGTTCTCAGTGGCCGCCAGCGACCCACGATGATTGTGTTGTTACTTTGTAACAAATAAGCAATAGAACGGGGTCTGTTGGCCTTGGGGGAAAAGCCCACTGAGCAATCTGGCAAGCCTCACGCTTTTGTGTCGCCCAGTGGGTTGGGAGTGTATTTTGTTGTGATGGAGTGACAGCAAAAAAGTAACTGCTGCAACGGCACACCCACAGCTTGGGGCCACCCCTTTGGGGGTGAGGATGCCTCAACAAGCATGGCAGGCACATAGTAAAACACCGGGTTGGGTCTGCTGTAAACATTAGTTAGGTTCGGGCGGGCTCAACTGTCCCATAGCAAACACAGGTCATAGTAGGGGTTTGGCTTTTTGCTTGTACTTGGCTTGGCACTTTAGGCCCAGCAGCCAATAACAGCCATATAGAAAATGAGCCCCAAACCCCTATAATACACCTATCCAGAAAGACATTACAAACACTAATATAGCGATCAGTTGATACACAGAAAGACATATGCATGTGCTGTATAGATTATACCAAGATGCTTGATAAAGTGATGAAATAATCAAAATGTTTTAAGATGTTAATAAAGATGCAAAAGATCTTAGAATAATAATTTTAAAAAAGTATTTACTGGAAACAAGCAGTAGCAATTAAAATGGGAAATAAAGATGGCTGTTAGGAACAGATGAAGCTATTAGTAAGACACAGAGGGTTTGGTCACCAAATCTCATATCTTTCTCTATATCAAAGTAATAATGAGAAAGATCTAAGAGAGGCCAGGATTATGAGTTGTTGTTTATAATATAAACAATCTATGTCATGCAAATGACAAAGTGTTGATAGCTGAAAACACGACAGATCTACATCTTTTGGACATTACAGTAATAGAGACTGCACAAAAAGACGTTTCTAGAATATAAAAAAAAAACAGAAGTAATGATTATATTAAAGTAAAAGACGACACCAACTAAAATCAGCATCATAGAATGTTAGAAAGTCCTGAAATGTTATTTAGAACTTGTCTTACTGTATGGCAGTGAATCATGGAACATGAATAAACAAATTCAGAAGAGCTTAGAAACAGTGGAGATGTGGATGCTGAGATGATTATTACAAATACGTTGACCTCCAGAGTAGCTAACAATGATTGCCTGGTAAAGGCTAATGCCACTAGAACATTTGATGCTATAAGAAGGAGACATATCATTCTTTGGTCATGTAGTGAGAAGAGGGACATTGTAAAATACTGATGATTACATGCTGGATGGACTGAGACAGTGGTCATGTAGTGAGAAGAGGGACATTGTAAAATACTGATGATTACATGCTGGATAGACTGAGACAGCACACAGCAGCATGGTGGGATATCATCAGCAGATTTGATTCTGAGCACCAGGGCCGAGATCTGTGGAGAGATATGAATGTCTATCCAGCTGGAAAGGCACATGATAATGATGAATGTATGAGTATAGTCAGTGAGCATCAGCCAATGAGCAGTGGTTTCATAACCTTGTCCTCAACAAGTTTAATCTAAACAACGGATGTTTCTAAACTAAACTAAACCTTGTCCTCAAAAAGTTTAATCTAAACAGCTGGTGTTTCTGCTAATCTAATGGGAAGGTGAACACCTCGTGGAGGTCAGTGCACTGCAGCAGATTGTGGACCACAACTCTTGAGTTACAATGAGAAACAGTAACACTGAGCTGCATTACACAATATAAAATTTAAGTTACAATGAGGAAGTTTTATTTTTAGAAATACCACTTATAAGTTTTTCTTAGACGTGCCACCCCACATTGATGTTTTTCTGGACATTCTATTTCAAGTGTTGTGTTTTTTCTGACCTGCCATATTATTCTTTAATCTGTCACCTCAAGTTGTACTATAAATGTTAGTTTCAGGCAGGAAGTTAACACTCTTGATTGTGACAGCAATGAAATATCAATATTGCTTGCTGTTGTAAATTGTTTAGAGATAACTATTCTTTAAATAGACTTCATAGTCAAAAATGTCAGTAATAAATTAATGACATATAACCTGTTCATTTGTTAATTTACATTTACACAGTTACTTCACCTCTCTTAGATCATACCTGAGCTTACATCATTCATCAGCTTAGATCATACATCAGCTTAGATCATACATCAGCTTAGATCATACATCTGCCTATATCATACATAAACTTAGATCATACATCTGCTTAGATGATCTAAGCTGAGTATGACTCAGGACTCAGCTTAGATCATAACTGAGCTTACATCATTCAGCTTATATCATACACCATCTTATATCATACGTCAACTTATATCATACATCACCTTATATCATACACCATCTTATATCATACATCAGCTAATATCATACATCAGCTTATATCATACATCAGCTTATATCATACATCAGCTTATATCATACATCAGCTTATATCATACATCATCTTATATCATACATCAGCTTATATCATACATCAGCTTATATCATTCATAGCTTATATCATACATCAGCTTATATCATACATCAGCTTATATCATACATCAGCTTATATCATACATCAGCTTATATCATACATCAGCTTATATCATACATCAGCTTATATCATACACCATCTTATATCATACATCAGCTTATATCATACATCAGCTTACATCATTCATCAGCTTATATCATACATCAGCTTATATCATTCATAGCTTATATCATACATCAGCTTATATCATACATCAGCTTATATCATACATCAGCTTATATCATTCATAGCTTATATCATACATCAGCTTATATCATACATCAGCTGGGATGCAGAGGTGTTTCCAAGGCACCAGGGCCAGGTTCTATACTGGCCAAGACCAACTAACACGTCCTAGTCGTGCTTCCTGGGCAACAAGTCCCTTCGGGGTCCTGGCTAACGTAGTAGGATCGCTGATTCTTCCGAAGTCGGAGAGTATCTGCCTGCATGGCGAGGAACCACCAGCCTGCACACCAATAAGCCAGACATGGGACAACGGATACTCACACAAACCTCAGACTGTTATGACATCACACTGATGTTGGACAACAGGATGTCTTCATCTGACATACAGGACTTCACGTTGGAGTTCATAGCCAGTGAACACAAGCAAGCAAACATACATCAGCTTATATCATACATCAGCTTATATCATACATCAGCTTATATCATATATCAGCTTATATCATACATCACCTTATATCATACATCAGCTTATATCATACATCAGCTTAGATCATACATGAGCACATTAATTATTCTTCTTTTCCATCTTTTGTTCACTTGAAATTTATTGTCTATAGCTGCAGTGATTGCCTGCTTGATTACACATACACATGTGTTCAGTACCCGGTATATTCATGAGGCTATTAATTATTTACTTTGGTATGTTTCAGAAACACACTCATGGTCTCAAAGAAGTCCTGATCTCTCCATACAAGAGCATTCACAAAAGTCTACATACGACAGTATTGACATGAAGGTTGTGAAACAAGAACTATCGGATGTTCTATGTGAGGACAGGAGTCACAGCTTCAGTACAATGGTAGACATAGCAGAGTGTAGCATCATTCAAGAAGTGACAGAAGACAGCAACTCAGAATCAAGAATGGTTGTGAACAGTTGTATGGCATCAATAAAACATGAAGATTTTTGTCAAATGTCAGAAAATGTCTCTTCTGTGATTGATACAAACAATAAAGTATCTCTGGCTATTGAGAATTGTCAGCAGCAAAATAAGGAAACACAAGAAAGACACACACAGAGCCTTGCAAAGTCTCCCGATTACATTTTTGGTAATGTTAATTATAGCTCTCAAATAATTCAAACAGGAGACATGTCTGATGTTTCTAGTCCAAATGATTGTGTAGACAGTTATAAGAGAACACTTACTGAAGGGATGCCAAACAAATGTAATGAATGGGATGGTTTATTAAATCATAATAACCATCTAGCGTGCCAAAAGAACATGAATCACAAGAGAACACATACAGGAGAGAAACCTCACCAGGGTGATGATTGTGGTGATTCTTGTAATAAAACTGACACTCTGGAGACTCACAAGAGGACACATACAGGAGAGAAACCTCACAAGGGTGATGATTGTGGTGATTCTTTTACTCAAGTTGGCAGTTTGAAGTACCACATGACAACACATAAAGGAGAGAAAATTTACAAGTGTGATGTTTGTGATGCTTCTTTTACTCAAGCTGGCAATCTAAAGGACCGTAAGACAACACATACAGGAGAGAAACCTTACAAGTGTGATGTTTGTGGTGCTTCAGTTACTCGTGCTGACAATCTGAATGTTCATAAGAGAACACATACTGGAGAGAAACCTTACAAGTGTGATGTTTGTGGTGCTTCTTTTACTGAAGTTGGCAGTCTGAAGAAACATAAGAGAACACATACAGGAGAGAAACCTTACAAGTGTGATGTTTGTGATGCTTCTTTTACTCGTACTGACAATCTGAATGTTCATAAGAGAACACATACTGGAGAGAAACCTTACAAGTGTGATGTTTGTGGTGCTTCTTTTACTGAAGTTGGCAGTCTGAAGAAACATAAGAGAACACATACAGGAGAGAAACCTTACAAGTGTGATGTTTGTGATGCTTCTTTTACTCGTACTGACAATCTGAATGTTCATAAGAGAACACATACAGGAGGGAAACCTTATAAGTGTGATGTTTGTGGTGTTTCTTTTACTCATGCTAACAATCTGAATGTTCATAAGCGAACACATACAGGAGAGAAACCTTATAAGTGTGATGTTTGTGGGGCTTCTTTTACTCATGCTGGCAGTCTGAATATACATAAGAGAACACATACAGGAGAGAAACCTTACAAGTGTGATGTTTGTGGTGTTTCTTTTACTCATGCTAACAATCTGAATGTTCATAAGCGAACACATACAGGAGAGAAACCTTATAAGTGTGATGTTTGTGAGGCTTCTTTTACTCATGTTGGCAGTCTGAAGGGTCATAAGAGAACACATACAGGAGAGAAACCTTACAAGTGTGATGTTTGTGGTGCTTCTTTTACTCATGCTGGCAATCTAAAGGACCATAAGAGAACACATACAGGAGAGAAACCTTATAAGTGTGATGTTTGTGGTGCTTCTTTTACTCGTGCTAACAATCTGAATATTCATAAGAGAACACATACAGGAGAGAAACCTTATAAGTGTGATGTTTGTGGTGCTTCTTTTACTCATGCTGGCAGTCTGAATATACATAAGAGAACACATACAGGAGAGAAACCTTACAAGTGTGATGTTTGTGGTGCTTCTTTTACTGAAGTTGGCAGTTTGAAGAAACATAAGAGAACACATACAGGAGAGAAACCTTACAAGTGTGATGTTTGTGGTGCTTCTTTTACTCATGCTGGCAGTCTGAATATACATAAGAGAACTCATACAGGAGAGAAACCTTACAAGTGTGATGTTTGTGGTGCTTCTTTTACTCAAACTGACAGTCTGAAGTATCATAAGAGAACACATACTGGAAATAAACCTTACAAGTGTGATGATTGTGGTGCTTCTGTTACTCATGCTGGCAGTCTTAAGGAGCATATGAGAACACATACAGGAGAGAAACCTTACAAGTGTAATGTTTGTGATGCTTCTTTTACTCAAGCTGGCAATCTTAAGGCCCATAAGAGGACACATACAGGAGAGAAACCTTACAAGTGATGTTTGTGGTGCTTTGTTTACTCATGCTGGCAATCTGAAGTATCATACCAGAACACATACTGGAGAGAAACCTTACAAGTGTGATGTTTGTGGTACTTCTTTTACTTATGCTGGCAGTCTGAATATACATAAGAGAACACATACAGGAGAGAAACCTTACAAGTGTGATGTTTGTGGTGCTTCTTTTACTGAAGTTGGCAGTCTGAAGAAACATACGAGAACACATACAGGAGAGAAACCTTACAAGTGTGATGTTTGTGGTGCTTCATTAACTCATGCTGGCACTCTGAAGAAACATAAGAGAACACATACAGGAGAGAAACCTTACAAGTGTGATGTTTGTGGTGCTTCATTTACTCATGCTGACAGTCTGAATATACATAAGAGAACACATACAGGAGAGAAACCTTACAAGTGTGATGTTTGTGGTGCTTCTTTTACTCGTGCTAACAATCTGAATTTTCATAAGAGAACACATACAGGAGAGAAACCTTATAAGTGTGATGTTTGTGGTGCTTCTTTTACTCAAACTGACAGTCTGAAGTATCATAAGAGAACACATACTGGAAATAAACCTTACAAGTGTGATGATTGTGGTGCTTCTGTTACTCATGCTGGCAGTCTTAAGGAGCATATGAGAACACATACAGGAGAGAAACCTTACAAGTGTAATGTTTGTGATGCTTCTTTTACTCAAGCTGGCAATCTTAAGGCCCATAAGAGGACACATACAGGAGAGAAACCTTACAAGTGATGTTTGTGGTGCTTCGTTTACTCATGCTGGCAATCTGAAGTATCATACCAGAACACATACTGGAGAGAAACCTTACAAGTGTGATGTTTGTGGTGCTTCTTTTACTCATGCTGGCAGTCTGAATATACATAAGAGAACACATACAGGAGAGAAACCTTACAAGTGTGATGTTTGTGGTGCTTCTTTTACTGAAGTTGGCAGTCTGAAGAAACATAAGAGAACACATACAGGAGAGAAACCTTACAAGTGTGATGTTTGTGGTGCTTCATTAACTCATGCTGGCACACTGAAGAAACATAAGAGAACACATACAGGAGAGATACCTTACAAGTGTGATGTTTGTGGTGCTTCATTTACTCATGCTGACAGTCTGAATATACATAAGAGAACACATACAGGAGAGAAACCTTACAAGTGTGATGTTTGTGGTGCTTCTTTTACTCGTGCTAACAATCTGAATGTTCATAAGAGAACACATACAGGAGAGAAACCTTATAAGTGTGATGTTTGTTGTGCTTCTTTTACTCATGTTGGCAGTCTGGAGGGTCATAAGAGAACACATACAGGAGAGAAACCTTACAAGTGTGATGTTTGTGGTGCTTCTTTTACTGAAGTTGGCAGTCTGAAGAAACATAAGAGAACACATACAGGAGAGAAACCTTACAAGTGTGATGTTTGTGGTGCTTCATTTACTCATGCTGGCACTCTGAAGAAACATAAGAGAACACATACTGGAGAGAAACCTTACAAGTGTGATGTTTGTGGTGCTTCATTTACTCATGCTGGCACTCTGAAGAAACATAAGAGAACACATACTGGAGAGAAACCTTACAAGTGTGATGTTTGTGGTGCTTCATTTACTGAAGTTGGCGGTCTGAAGAAACATAAGAGAACACATACAGGAGAGAAACCTTACAAGTGTGATGTTTGTGATGCTTCTTTTACTCGTACTGACAATCTGAATGTTCATAAGAGAACACGTACAGGAGAGAAACCTTATAAGTGTGATGTTTGTGGTGTTTCTTTTACTCATGCAAACAATCTGAATGTTCATAAGCGAACACATACAGGAGAGAAACCTTATAAGTGTGATGTTTGTGGGGCTTCTTTTACTCATGCTGGCAGTCTGAATATACATAAGAGAACACACAGGAGAGAAACCTTACAAGTGTGATGTTTGTGGTGTTTCTTTTACTCATGCTAACAATCTGATTGTTCATAAGCGAACACATACAGGAGAGAAGCCTTATAAGTGATGTTTGTGGTGCTTCTTTTACTGAAGTTAGCAGTCTGAAGAAACATAAGAGAACACATACAGGAGAGAAACCTTACAAGTGTGATGTATGTGGTGTTTCTTTTACTCGTGCTAACAATCTGAATGTTCATAAGAGAACACATACAGGAGAGAAACCTTATAAGTGTGATGTTTGTGGGGCTTCTTTTACTCATGTTGGCAGTCTGAAGGGTCATAAGAGAACACATACAGGAGAGAAACCTTACAAGTGTGATGTTTGTGATGCTTCTTTTACTCGTACTGACAATCTGAATGTTCATAAGAGAACACGTACAGGAGAGAAACCTTATAAGTGTGATGTTTGTGGTGTTTCTTTTACTCATGCTAACAATCTGAATGTTCATAAGCGAACACATACAGGAGAGAAACCTTATAAGTGTGATGTTTGTGGGGCTTCTTTTACTCATGCTGGCAGTCTGAATATACATAAGAGAACACATACAGGAGAGAAACCTTACAAGTGTGATGTTTGTGGTGCTTCTTTTACTCGTGCTAACAATCTGAATTTTCATAAGAGAACACATACAGGAGAGAAACCTTATAAGTGTGATGTTTGTGGTGCTTCTTTTACTCAAAATGACAGTCTGAAGTATCATAAGAGAACACATACTGGAAATAAACCTTACAAGTGTGATGATTGTGGTGCTTCTGTTACTCATGCTGGCAGTCTTAAGGAGCATATGAGAACACATACAGGAGAGAAACCTTACAAGTGTAATGTTTGTGATGCTTCTTTTACTCAAGCTGGCAATCTTAAGGCCCATAAGAGGACACATACAGGAGAGAAACCTTACAAGTGATGTTTGTGGTGCTTCGTTTACTCATGCTGGCAATCTGAAGTATCATACCAGAACACATACTGGAGAGAAACCTTACAAGTGTGATGTTTGTGGTGCTTCTTTTACTCATGCTGGCAGTCTGAATATACAAAAGAGAACACATACAGGAGAGAAACCTTACAAGTGTGATGTTTGTGGTGCTTCTTTTACTGAAGTTGGCAGTCTGAAGAAACATAAGAGAACACATACAGGAGAGAAACCTTACAAGTGTGATGTTTGTGGTGCTTCATTAACTCATGCTGGCACACTGAAGAAACATAAGAGAACACATACAGGAGAGAAGCCTTATAAGTGATGTTTGTGGTGCTTCTTTTACTGAACTTGGCAGTCTGAAGAAACATAAGAGAACACATACTGGAGAGAAACCTTACAAGTGTGATGTTTGTGGTGCTTCTTTTACTGAAGTTGGCAGTCTGAAGAAGCATAAGAGAACACATACTGGAGAGAAACCTTACAAATGTGATGTTTGTGGTGCTTCTTTTACTGAAGTTGGCAGTCTGAAGAAACATAAGAGAACACATACAGGAGAGAAACCTTACAAGTGTGATGTTTGTGATGCTTCTTTTACTCGTACTGACAATCTGAATGTTCATAAGAGAACACATACAGGAGGGAAACCTTATAAGTGTGATGTTTGTGGTGTTTCTTTTACTCATGCTAACAATCTGAATGTTCATAAGCGAACACATACAGGAGAGAAACCTTATAAGTGTGATGTTTGTGGGGCTTCTTTTACTCATGCTGGCAGTCTGAATATACATAAGAGAACACATACAGGAGAGAAACCTTACAAGTGTGATGTTTGTGGTGTTTCTTTTACTCATGCTAACAATCTGAATGTTCATAAGCGAACACATACAGGTGAGAAACCTTATAAGTGTGATGTTTGTGAGGCTTCTTTTACTCATGTTGGCAGTCTGAAGGGTCATAAGAGAACACATACAGGAGAGAAACCTTACAAGTGTGATGTTTGTGGTGCTTCTTTTACTCATGCTGGCAATCTAAAGGACCATAAGAGAACACATACAGGAGAGAAACCTTATAAGTGTGATGTTTGTGGTGCTTCTTTTACTCGTGCTAACAATCTGAATATTCATAAGAGAACACATACAGGAGAGAAACCTTATAAGTGTGATGTTTGTGGTGCTTCTTTTACTCATGCTGGCAGTCTGAATATACATAAGAGAACACATACAGGAGAGAAACCTTACAAGTGTGATGTTTGTGGTGCTTCTTTTACTGAAGTTGGCAGTTTGAAGAAACATAAGAGAACACATACAGGAGAGAAACCTTACAAGTGTGATGTTTGTGGTGCTTCTTTTACTCATGCTGGCAGTCTGAATATACATAAGAGAACTCATACAGGAGAGAAACTTTACAAGTGTGATGTTTGTGGTGCTTCTTTTACTCAAACTGACAGTCTGAAGTATCATAAGAGAACACATACTGGAAATAAACCTTACAAGTGTGATGATTGTGGTGCTTCTGTTACTCATGCTGGCAGTCTTAAGGAGCATATGAGAACACATACAGGAGAGAAACCTTACAAGTGTAATGATTGTGATGCTTCTTTTACTCAAGCTGGCAATCTTAAGGCCCATAAGAGGACACATACAGGAGAGAAACCTTACAAGTGATGTTTGTGGTGCTTTGTTTACTCATGCTGGCAATCTGAAGTATCATACCAGAATACATACTGGAGAGAAACCTTACAAGTGTGATGTTTGTGGTGTTTCTTTTACTCATGCTAACAATCTGATTGTTCATAAGCGAACACATACAGGAGAGAAGCCTTATAAGTGATGTTTGTGGTGCTTCTTTTACTGAAGTTGGCAGTCTGAAGAAACATAAGAGAACACATACAGGAGAGAAACCTTACAAGTGTGATGTATGTGGTGTTTCTTTTACTCGTGCTAACAATCTGAATGTTCATAAGAGAACACATACAGGAGAGAAACCTTATAAGTGTGATGTTTGTGGGGCTTCTTTTACTCATGTTGGCAGTCTGAAGGGTCATAAGAGAACACATACAGGAGAGAAACCTTACAAGTGTGATGTTTGTGATGCTTCTTTTACTCGTACTGACAATCTGAATGTTCATAAGAGAACACGTACAGGAGAGAAACCTTATAAGTGTGATGTTTGTGGTGTTTCTTTTACTCATGCTAACAATCTGAATGTTCATAAGCGAACACATACAGGAGAGAAACCTTATAAGTGTGATGTTTGTGGGGCTTCTTTTACTCATGCTGGCAGTCTGAATATACATAAGAGAACACATACAGGAGAGAAACCTTACAAGTGTGATGTTTGTGGTGCTTCTTTTACTCGTGCTAACAATCTGAATTTTCATAAGAGAACACATACAGGAGAGAAACCTTATAAGTGTGATGTTTGTGGTGCTTCTTTTACTCAAAATGACAGTCTGAAGTATCATAAGAGAACACATACTGGAAATAAACCTTACAAGTGTGATGATTGTGGTGCTTCTGTTACTCATGCTGGCAGTCTTAAGGAGCATATGAGAACACATACAGGAGAGAAACCTTACAAGTGTAATGTTTGTGATGCTTCTTTTACTCAAGCTGGCAATCTTAAGTCCCATAAGAGGACACATACAGGAGAGAAACCTTACAAGTGATGTTTGTGGTGCTTCGTTTACTCATGCTGGCAATCTGAAGTATCATACCAGAACACATACTGGAGAGAAACCTTACAAGTGTGATGTTTGTGGTGCTTCTTTTACTCATGCTGGCAGTCTGAATATACAAAAGAGAACACATACAGGAGAGAAACCTTACAAGTGTGATGTTTGTGGTGCTTCTTTTACTGAAGTTGGCAGTCTGAAGAAACATAAGAGAACACATACAGGAGAGAAACCTTACAAGTGTGATGTTTGTGGTGCTTCATTAACTCATGCTGGCACACTGAAGAAACATAAGAGAACACATACAGGAGAGAAGCCTTATAAGTGATGTTTGTGGTGCTTCTTTTACTGAACTTGGCAGTCTGAAGAAACATAAGAGAACACATACTGGAGAGAAACCTTACAAGTGTGATGTTTGTGGTGCTTCTTTTACTGAAGTTGGCAGTCTGAAGAAGCATAAGAGAACACATACTGGAGAGAAACCTTACAAATGTGATGTTTGTGGTGCTTCTTTTACTGAAGTTGGCAGTCTGAAGAAACATAAGAGAACACATACAGGAGAGAAACCTTACAAGTGTGATGTTTGTGATGCTTCTTTTACTCGTACTGACAATCTGAATGTTCATAAGAGAACACATACAGGAGGGAAACCTTATAAGTGTGATGTTTGTGGTGTTTCTTTTACTCATGCTAACAATCTGAATGTTCATAAGCGAACACATACAGGAGAGAAACCTTATAAGTGTGATGTTTGTGGGGCTTCTTTTACTCATGCTGGCAGTCTGAATATACATAAGAGAACACATACAGGAGAGAAACCTTACAAGTGTGATGTTTGTGGTGTTTCTTTTACTCATGCTAACAATCTGAATGTTCATAAGCGAACACATACAGGAGAGAAACCTTATAAGTGTGATGTTTGTGAGGCTTCTTTTACTCATGTTGGCAGTCTGAAGGGTCATAAGAGAACACATACAGGAGAGAAACCTTACAAGTGTGATGTTTGTGGTGCTTCTTTTACTCATGCTGGCAATCTAAAGGACCATAAGAGAACACATACAGGAGAGAAACCTTATAAGTGTGATGTTTGTGGTGCTTCTTTTACTGAAGTTGGCAGTTTGAAGAAACATAAGAGAACACATACAGGAGAGAAACCTTACAAGTGTGATGTTTGTGGTGCTTCTTTTACTCATGCTGGCAGTCTGAATATACATAAGCGAACACATACAGGAGAGAAACCTTATAAGTGTGATGTTTGTGAGGCTTCTTTTACTCATGTTGGCAGTCTGAAGGGTCATAAGAGAACACATACAGGAGAGAAACCTTACAAGTGTGATGTTTGTGGTGCTTCTTTTACTCATGCTGGCAATCTAAAGGACCATAAGAGAACACATACAGGAGAGAAACCTTATAAGTGTGATGTTTGTGGTGCTTCTTTTACTGAAGTTGGCAGTTTGAAGAAACATAAGAGAACTCATACAGGAGAGAAACTTTACAAGTGTGATGTTTGTGGTGCTTCTTTTACTCAAACTGACAGTCTGAAGTATCATAAGAGAACACATACTGGAAATAAACCTTACAAGTGTGATGATTGTGGTGCTTCTGTTACTCATGCTGGCAGTCTTAAGGAGCATATGAGAACACATACAGGAGAGAAACCTTACAAGTGTAATGATTGTGATGCTTCTTTTACTCAAGCTGGCAATCTTAAGGCCCATAAGAGGACACATACAGGAGAGAAACCTTACAAGTGATGTTTGTGGTGCTTTGTTTACTCATGCTGGCAATCTGAAGTATCATACCAGAACACATACTGGAGAGAAACCTTACAAGTGTGATGTTTGTGGTACTTCTTTTACTTATGCTGGCAGTCTGAATATACATAAGAGAACACATACAGGAGAGAAACCTTACAAGTGTGATGTTTGTGGTGCTTCTTTTACTGAAGTTGGCAGTCTGAAGAAACATACGAGAACACATACAGGAGAGAAACCTTACAAGTGTGATGTTTGTGGTGCTTCATTAACTCATGCTGGCACTCTGAAGAAACATAAGAGAACACATACAGGAGAGAAACCTTACAAGTGTGATGTTTGTGGTGTTTCTTTTACTCATGCTAACAATCTGAATGTTCATAAGCGAACACATACAGGAGAGAAACCTTATAAGTGTGATGTTTGTGAGGCTTCTTTTACTCATGTTGGCAGTCTGAAGGGTCATAAGAGAACACATACAGGAGAGAAACCTTACAAGTGTGATGTTTGTGGTGCTTCTTTTACTCATGCTGGCAATCTAAAGGACCATAAGAGAACACATACAGGAGAGAAACCTTATAAGTGTGATGTTTGTGGTGCTTCTTTTACTCGTGCTAACAATCTGAATATTCATAAGAGAACACATACAGGAGAGAAACCTTATAAGTGTGATGTTTGTGGTGCTTCTTTTACTCATGCTGGCAGTCTGAATATACATAAGAGAACACATACAGGAGAGAAACCTTACAAGTGTGATGTTTGTGGTGCTTCTTTTACTGAAGTTGGCAGTTTGAAGAAACATAAGAGAACACATACAGGAGAGAAACCTTACAAGTGTGATGTTTGTGGTGCTTCTTTTACTCATGCTGGCAGTCTGAATATACATAAGAGAACTCATACAGGAGAGAAACCTTACAAGTGTGATGTTTGTGGTGCTTCTTTTACTCAAACTGACAGTCTGAAGTATCATAAGAGAACACATACTGGAAATAAACCTTACAAGTGTGATGATTGTGGTGCTTCTGTTACTCATGCTGGCAGTCTTAAGGAGCATATGAGAACACATACAGGAGAGAAACCTTACAAGTGTAATGATTGTGATGCTTCTTTTACTCAAGCTGGCAATCTTAAGGCCCATAAGAGGACACATACAGGAGAGAAACCTTACAAGTGATGTTTGTGGTGCTTTGTTTACTCATGCTGGCAATCTGAAGTATCATACCAGAACACATACTGGAGAGAAACCTTACAAGTGTGATGTTTGTGGTACTTCTTTTACTTATGCTGGCAGTCTGAATATACATAAGAGAACACATACAGGAGAGAAACCTTACAAGTGTGATGTTTGTGGTGCTTCTTTTACTGAAGTTGGCAGTCTGAAGAAACATACGAGAACACATACAGGAGAGAAACCTTACAAGTGTGATGTTTGTGGTGCTTCATTAACTCATGCTGGCATTCTGAAGAAACATAAGAGAACACATACAGGAGAGAAACCTTACAAGTGTGATGTTTGTGGTGCTTCATTTACTCATGCTGACAGTCTGAATATACATAAGAGAACACATACAGGAGAGAAACCTTACAAGTGTGATGTTTGTGGTGCTTCTTTTACTCGTGCTAACAATCTGAATTTTCATAAGAGAACACATACAGGAGAGAAACCTTATAAGTGTGATGTTTGTGGTGCTTCTTTTACTCAAACTGACAGTCTGAAGTATCATAAGAGAACACATACTGGAAATAAACCTTACAAGTGTGATGATTGTGGTGCTTCTGTTACTCATGCTGGCAGTCTTAAGGAGCATATGAGAACACATACAGGAGAGAAACCTTACAAGTGTAATGTTTGTGATGCTTCTTTTACTCAAGCTGGCAATCTTAAGGCCCATAAGAGGACACATACAGGAGAGAAACCTTACAAGTGATGTTTGTGGTGCTTCGTTTACTCATGCTGGCAATCTGAAGTATCATACCAGAACACATACTGGAGAGAAACCTTACAAGTGTGATGTTTGTGGTGCTTCTTTTACTCATGCTGGCAGTCTGAATATACATAAGAGAACACATACAGGAGAGAAACCTTACAAGTGTGATGTTTGTGGTGCTTCTTTTACTGAAGTTGGCAGTCTGAAGAAACATAAGAGAACACATACAGGAGAGAAACCTTATAAGTGTGATGTTTGTGGTGCTTCATTAACTCATGCTGGCACACTGAAGAAACATAAGAGAACACATACAGGAGAGAAGCCTTATAAGTGATGTTTGTGGTGCTTCTTTTACTGAACTTGGCAGTCTGAAGAAACATAAGACAACACATACTGGAGAGAAACCTTACAAGTGTGATGTTTGTGGTGCTTCTTTTACTGAAGTTGGCAGTCTGAAGAAGCATAAGAGAACACATACTGGAGAGAAACCTTACAAATGTGATGTTTGTGGTGCTTCTTTTACTGAAGTTGGCAGTCTGAAGAAACATAAGAGAACACATACAGGAGAGAAACCTTACAAGTGTGATGTTTGTGATGCTTCTTTTACTCGTACTGACAATCTGAATGTTCATAAGAGAACACATACAGGAGGGAAACCTTATAAGTGTGATGTTTGTGGTGTTTCTTTTACTCATGCTAACAATCTGAATGTTCATAAGCGAACACATACAGGAGAGAAACCTTATAAGTGTGATGTTTGTGGGGCTTCTTTTACTCATGCTGGCAGTCTGAATATACATAAGAGAACACATACAGGAGAGAAACCTTACAAGTGTGATGTTTGTGGTGTTTCTTTTACTCATGCTAACAATCTGAATGTTCATAAGCGAACACATACAGGAGAGAAACCTTATAAGTGTGATGTTTGTGAGGCTTCTTTTACTCATGTTGGCAGTCTGAAGGGTCATAAGAGAACACATACAGGAGAGAAACCTTACAAGTGTGATGTTTGTGGTGCTTCTTTTACTCATGCTGGCAATCTAAAGGACCATAAGAGAACACATACAGGAGAGAAACCTTATAAGTGTGATGTTTGTGGTGCTTCTTTTACTCGTGCTAACAATCTGAATATTCATAAGAGAACACATACAGGAGAGAAACCTTATAAGTGTGATGTTTGTGGTGCTTCTTTTACTCATGCTGGCAGTCTGAATATACATAAGAGAACACATACAGGAGAGAAACCTTACAAGTGTGATGTTTGTGGTGCTTCTTTTACTGAAGTTGGCAGTTTGAAGAAACATAAGAGAACACATACAGGAGAGAAACCTTACAAGTGTGATGTTTGTGGTGCTTCTTTTACTCATGCTGGCAGTCTGAATATACATAAGAGAACTCATACAGGAGAGAAACCTTACAAGTGTGATGTTTGTGGTGCTTCTTTTACTCAAACTGACAGTCTGAAGTATCATAAGAGAACACATACTGGAAATAAACCTTACAAGTGTGATGATTGTGGTGCTTCTGTTACTCATGCTGGCAGTCTTAAGGAGCATATGAGAACACATACAGGAGAGAAACCTTACAAGTGTAATGATTGTGATGCTTCTTTTACTCAAGCTGGCAATCTTAAGGCCCATAAGAGGACACATACAGGAGAGAAACCTTACAAGTGATGTTTGTGGTGCTTTGTTTACTCATGCTGGCAATCTGAAGTATCATACCAGAACACATACTGGAGAGAAACCTTACAAGTGTGATGTTTGTGGTACTTCTTTTACTTATGCTGGCAGTCTGAATATACATAAGAGAACACATACAGGAGAGAAACCTTACAAGTGTGATGTTTGTGGTGCTTCTTTTACTGAAGTTGGCAGTCTGAAGAAACATACGAGAACACATACAGGAGAGAAACCTTACAAGTGTGATGTTTGTGGTGCTTCATTAACTCATGCTGGCACTCTGAAGAAACATAAGAGAACACATACAGGAGAGAAACCTTACAAGTGTGATGTTTGTGGTGCTTCATTTACTCATGCTGACAGTCTGAATATACATAAGAGAACACATACAGGAGAGAAACCTTACAAGTGTGATGTTTGTGGTGCTTCTTTTACTCGTGCTAACAATCTGAATTTTCATAAGAGAACACATACAGGAGAGAAACCTTATAAGTGTGATGTTTGTGGTGCTTCTTTTACTCAAACTGACAGTCTGAAGTATCATAAGAGAACACATACTGGAAATAAACCTTACAAGTGTGATGATTGTGGTGCTTCTGTTACTCATGCTGGCAGTCTTAAGGAGCATATGAGAACACATACAGGAGAGAAACCTTACAAGTGTAATGTTTGTGATGCTTCTTTTACTCAAGCTGGCAATCTTAAGGCCCATAAGAGGACACATACAGGAGAGAAACCTTACAAGTGATGTTTGTGGTGCTTCGTTTACTCATGCTGGCAATCTGAAGTATCATACCAGAACACATACTGGAGAGAAACCTTACAAGTGTGATGTTTGTGGTGCTTCTTTTACTCATGCTGGCAGTCTGAATATACATAAGAGAACACATACAGGAGAGAAACCTTACAAGTGTGATGTTTGTGGTGCTTCTTTTACTGAAGTTGGCAGTCTGAAGAAACATAAGAGAACACATACAGGCGAGAAACCTTACAAGTGTGATGTTTGTGGTGCTTCATTAACTCATGCTGGCACACTGAAGAAACATAAGAGAACACATACAGGAGAGATACCTTACAAGTGTGATGTTTGTGGTGCTTCATTTACTCATGCTGACAGTCTGAATATACATAAGAGAACACATACAGGAGAGAAACCTTACAAGTGTGATGTTTGTGGTGCTTCTTTTACTCGTGCTAACAATCTGAATGTTCATAAGAGAACACATACAGGAGAGAAACCTTATAAGTGTGATGTTTGTTGTGCTTCTTTTACTCATGTTGGCAGTCTGGAGGGTCATAAGAGAACACATACAGGAGAGAAACCTTACAAGTGTGATGTTTGTGGTGCTTCTTTTACTGAAGTTGGCAGTCTGAAGAAACATAAGAGAACACATACAGGAGAGAAACCTTACAAGTGTGATGTTTGTGGTGCTTCATTTACTCATGCTGGCACTCTGAAGAAACATAAGAGAACACATACTGGAGAGAAACCTTACAAGTGTGATGTTTGTGGTGCTTCATTTACTCATGCTGGCACTCTGAAGAAACATAAGAGAACACATACTGGAGAGAAACCTTACAAGTGTGATGTTTGTGGTGCTTCATTTACTGAAGTTGGCGGTCTGAAGAAACATAAGAGAACACATACAGGAGAGAAACCTTACAAGTGTGATGTTTGTGATGCTTCTTTTACTCGTACTGACAATCTGAATGTTCATAAGAGAACACGTACAGGAGAGAAACCTTATAAGTGTGATGTTTGTGGTGTTTCTTTTACTCATGCAAACAATCTGAATGTTCATAAGCGAACACATACAGGAGAGAAACCTTATAAGTGTGATGTTTGTGGGGCTTCTTTTACTCATGCTGGCAGTCTGAATATACATAAGAGAACACACAGGAGAGAAACCTTACAAGTGTGATGTTTGTGGTGTTTCTTTTACTCATGCTAACAATCTGAATGTTCATAAGCGAACACATACAGGAGAGAAGCCTTATAAGTGATGTTTGTGGTGCTTCTTTTACTGAAGTTGGCAGTCTGAAGAAACATAAGAGAACACATACAGGAGAGAAACCTTACAAGTGTGATGTATGTGGTGTTTCTTTTACTCGTGCTAATAATCTGAATGTTCATAAGAGAACACATACAGGAGAGAAACCTTATAAGTGTGATGTTTGTGGGGCTTCTTTTACTCATGTTGGCAGTCTGAAGGGTCATAAGAGAACACATACAGGAGAGAAACCTTACAAGTGTGATGTTTGTGATGCTTCTTTTACTCGTACTGACAATCTGAATGTTCATAAGAGAACACGTACAGGAGAGAAACCTTATAAGTGTGATGTTTGTGGTGTTTCTTTTACTCATGCTAACAATCTGAATGTTCATAAGCGAACACATACAGGAGAGAAACCTTATAAGTGTGATGTTTGTGGGGCTTCTTTTACTCATGCTGGCAGTCTGAATATACATAAGAGAACACATACAGGAGAGAAACCTTACAAGTGTGATGTTTGTGGTGCTTCTTTTACTCGTGCTAACAATCTGAATTTTCATAAGAGAACACATACAGGAGAGAAACCTTATAAGTGTGATGTTTGTGGTGCTTCTTTTACTCAAAATGACAGTCTGAAGTATCATAAGAGAACACATACTGGAAATAAACCTTACAAGTGTGATGATTGTGGTGCTTCTGTTACTCATGCTGGCAGTCTTAAGGAGCATATGAGAACACATACAGGAGAGAAACCTTACAAGTGTAATGTTTGTGATGCTTCTTTTACTCAAGCTGGCAATCTTAAGGCCCATAAGAGGACACATACAGGAGAGAAACCTTACAAGTGATGTTTGTGGTGCTTCGTTTACTCATGCTGGCAATCTGAAGTATCATACCAGAACACATACTGGAGAGAAACCTTACAAGTGTGATGTTTGTGGTGCTTCTTTTACTCATGCTGGCAGTCTGAATATACAAAAGAGAACACATACAGGAGAGAAACCTTACAAGTGTGATGTTTGTGGTGCTTCTTTTACTGAAGTTGGCAGTCTGAAGAAACATAAGAGAACACATACAGGAGAGAAACCTTACAAGTGTGATGTTTGTGGTGCTTCATTAACTCATGCTGGCACACTGAAGAAACATAAGAGAACACATACAGGAGAGATACCTTACAAGTGTGATGTTTGTGGTGCTTCATTTACTCATGCTGACAGTCTGAATATACATAAGAGAACACATACAGGAGAGAAACCTTACAAGTGTGATGTTTGTGGTGCTTCTTTTACTCGTGCTAACAATCTGAATGTTCATAAGAGAACACATACAGGAGAGAAACCTTATAAGTGTGATGTTTGTTGTGCTTCTTTTACTCATGTTGGCAGTCTGGAGGGTCATAAGAGAACACATACAGGAGAGAAACCTTACAAGTGTGATGTTTGTGGTGCTTCTTTTACTGAAGTTGGCAGTCTGAAGAAACATAAGAGAACACATACAGGAGAGAAACCTTACAAGTGTGATGTTTGTGGTGCTTCATTTACTCATGCTGGCACTCTGAAGAAACATAAGAGAACACATACTGGAGAGAAACCTTACAAGTGTGATGTTTGTGGTGCTTCATTTACTCATGCTGGCACTCTGAAGAAACATAAGAGAACACATACTGGAGAGAAACCTTACAAGTGTGATGTTTGTGGTGCTTCATTTACTGAAGTTGGCGGTCTGAAGAAACATAAGAGAACACATACAGGAGAGAAACCTTACAAGTGTGATGTTTGTGATGCTTCTTTTACTCGTACTGACAATCTGAATGTTCATAAGAGAACACGTACAGGAGAGAAACCTTATAAGTGTGATGTTTGTGGTGTTTCTTTTACTCATGCTAACAATCTGAATGTTCATAAGTGAACACATACAAGAGAGAAACCTTATAAGTGTGATGTTTGTGGGGCTTCTTTTACTCATGCTGGCAGTCTGAATATACATAAGAGAACACACAGGAGAGAAACCTTACAAGTGTGATGTTTGTGGTGTTTCTTTTACTCATGCTAACAATCTGAATGTTCATAAGCGAACACATACAGGAGAGAAGCCTTATAAGTGATGTTTGTGGTGGTTCTTTTACTGAAGTTGGCAGTCTGAAGAAACATAAGAGAACACATACAGGAGAGAAACCTTACAAGTGTGATGTTTGTGGTGTTTCTTTTACTCATGCTAACAATCTGAATGTTCATAAGCGAACACATATAGGAGAGAAGCCTTATAAGTGATGTTTGTGGTGCTTCTTTTACTGAAGTTGGCAGTCTGAAGAAACATAAGAGAACACATACAGGAGAGAAACCTTACAAGTGTGATGTATGTGGTGTTTCTTTTACTCGTGCTAACAATCTGAATGTTCATAAGAGAACACATACAGGAGAGAAACCTTATAAGTGTGATGTTTGTGGGGCTTCTTTTACTCATGTTGGCAGTCTGAAGGGTCATAAGAGAACACATACAGGAGAGAAACCTTACAAGTGTGATGTTTGTGATGCTTCTTTTACTCGTACTGACAATCTGAATGTTCATAAGAGAACACGTACAGGAGAGAAACCTTATAAGTGTGATGTTTGTGGTGTTTCTTTTACTCATGCTAACAATCTGAATGTTCATAAGCGAACACATACAGGAGAGAAACCTTATAAGTGTGATGTTTGTGGGGCTTCTTTTACTCATGCTGGCAGTCTGAATATACATAAGAGAACACATACAGGAGAGAAACCTTACAAGTGTGATGTTTGTGGTGCTTCTTTTACTCGTGCTAACAATCTGAATTTTCATAAGAGAACACATACAGGAGAGAAACCTTATAAGTGTGATGTTTGTGGTGCTTCTTTTACTCAAACTGACAGTCTGAAGTATCATAAGAGAACACATACTGGAAATAAACCTTACAAGTGTGATGATTGTGGTGCTTCTGTTACTCATGCTGGCAGTCTTAAGGAGCATATGAGAACACATACAGGAGAGAAACCTTACAAGTGTAATGTTTGTGATGCTTCTTTTACTCAAGCTGGCAATCTTAAGGCCCATAAGAGGACACATACAGGAGAGAAACCTTACAAGTGATGTTTGTGGTGCTTCGTTTACTCATGCTGGCAATCTGAAGTATCATACCAGAACACATACTGGAGAGAAACCTTACAAGTGTGATGTTTGTGGTGCTTCTTTTACTCATGCTGGCAGTCTGAATATACAAAAGAGAACACATACAGGAGAGAAACCTTACAAGTGTGATGTTTGTGGTGCTTCTTTTACTGAAGTTGGCAGTCTGAAGAAACATAAGAGAACACATACAGGAGAGAAACCTTACAAGTGTGATGTTTGTGGTGCTTCATTAACTCATGCTGGCACACTGAAGAAACATAAGAGAACACATACAGGAGAGATACCTTACAAGTGTGATGTTTGTGGTGCTTCTTTTACTCGTGCTAACAATCTGAATGTTCATAAGAGAACACATACAGGAGAGAAACCTTATAAGTGTGATGTTTGTTGTGCTTCTTTTACTCATGTTGGCAGTCTGGAGGGTCATAAGAGAACACATACAGGAGAGAAACCTTACAAGTGTGATGATTGTGGTGCTTCTTTTACTGAAGTTGGCAGTCTGAAGAAACATAAGAGAACACATACAGGAGAGAAACCTTACAAGTGTGATGTTTGTGGGGCTTCTTTTACTCATGCTGGCAGTCTGAATATACATAAGAGAACACATACAGGAGAGAAACCTTACAAGTGTGATGTTTGTGGTGCTTCTTTTACTCGTGCTAACAATCTGAATTTTCATAAGAGAACACATACAGGAGAGAAACCTTATAAGTGTGATGTTTGTGGTGCTTCTTTTACTCAAAATGACAGTCTGAAGTATCATAAGAGAACACATACTGGAAATAAACCTTACAAGTGTGATGATTGTGGTGCTTCTGTTACTCATGCTGGCAGTCTTAAGGAGCATATGAGAACACATACAGGAGAGAAACCTTACAAGTGTAATGTTTGTGATGCTTCTTTTACTCAAGCTGGCAATCTTAAGGCCCATAAGAGGACACATACAGGAGAGAAACCTTACAAGTGATGTTTGTGGTGCTTCGTTTACTCATGCTGGCAATCTGAAGTATCATACCAGAACACATACTGGAGAGAAACCTTACAAGTGTGATGTTTGTGGTGCTTCTTTTACTCATGCTGGCAGTCTGAATATACAAAAGAGAACACATACAGGAGAGAAACCTTACAAGTGTGATGTTTGTGGTGCTTCTTTTACTGAAGTTGGCAGTCTGAAGAAACATAAGAGAACACATACAGGAGAGAAACCTTACAAGTGTGATGTTTGTGGTGCTTCATTAACTCATGCTGGCACACTGAAGAAACATAAGAGAACACATACAGGAGAGATACCTTACAAGTGTGATGTTTGTGGTGCTTCATTTACTCATGCTGACAGTCTGAATATACATAAGAGAACACATACAGGAGAGAAACCTTACAAGTGTGATGTTTGTGGTGCTTCTTTTACTCGTGCTAACAATCTGAATGTTCATAAGAGAACACATACAGGAGAGAAACCTTACAAGTGTGATGTTTGTGGTGCTTCATTTACTGAAGTTGGCGGTCTGAAGAAACATAAGAGAACACATACAGGAGAGAAACCTTACAAGTGTGATGTTTGTGATGCTTCTTTTACTCGTACTGACAATCTGAATGTTCATAAGAGAACACGTACAGGAGAGAAACCTTATAAGTGTGATGTTTGTGGTGTTTCTTTTACTCATGCTAACAATCTGAATGTTCATAAGCGAACACATACAGGAGAGAAACCTTATAAGTGTGATGTTTGTGGGGCTTCTTTTACTCATGCTGGCAGTCTGAATATACATAAGAGAACACACAGGAGAGAAACCTTACAAGTGTGATGTTTGTGGTGTTTCTTTTACTCATGCTAACAATCTGAATGTTCATAAGCGAACACATACAGGAGAGAAGCCTTATAAGTGATGTTTGTGGTGCTTCTTTTACTGAAGTTGGCAGTCTGAAGAAACATAAGAGAACACATACAGGAGAGAAACCTTACAAGTGTGATGTATGTGGTGTTTCTTTTACTCGTGCTAACAATCTGAATGTTCATAAGAGAACACATACAGGAGAGAAACCTTATAAGTGTGATGTTTGTGGGGCTTCTTTTACTCATGTTGGCAGTCTGAAGGGTCATAAGAGAACACATACAGGAGAGAAACCTTACAAGTGTGATGTTTCTGGTGCTTCTTTTACTGAAGTTGGCAGTCTGAAGAAACATAAGAGAACACATACAGGAGAGAAACCTTACAAGTGTGATGTTTGTGGTGCTTCATTTATTCATGCTGACAGTCTGAATATACATAAGAGAACACATACAGGAGAGAAACCTTACAAGTGTGATGTTTGTGGTGCTTCTTTTACTCGTGCTAACAATCTGAATGTTCATAAGAGAACACATACAGGAGAGAAACCTTATAAGTGTGATGTTTGTTGTGCTTCTTTTACTGAAGTTGGCAGTCTGAAGAAACATAAGAGAACACATACAGGAGAGAAACCTTACAAGTGTGATGTTTGTGGTGCTTCATTTACTCATGCTGGCAGTCTTAAGGAGCATATGAGAACACATACAGGAGAGAAACCTTACAAGTGTGATGTTTGTGATGCTTCTTTTACTCAAGCTGGCAATCTTAAGGCCCATAAGAGGACACATACAGGAGAGAAACCTTACAAGTGATGTTTGTGGTGCTTCGTTTACTCATGCTGGCAATCTGAAGTATCATACCAGAACACATACTGGAGAGAAACCTTACAAGTGTGATGTTTGTGGTGCTTCTTTTACTCATGCTGGCAGTCTGAATATACAAAAGAGAACACATACAGGAGAGAAACCTTACAAGTGTGATGTTTGTGGTGCTTCTTTTACTGAAGTTGGCAGTCTGAAGAAACATAAGAGAACACATACAGGAGAGAAACCTTACAAGTGTGATGTTTGTGGTGCTTCATTAACTCATGCTGGCACACTGAAGAAACATAAGAGAACACATACAGGAGAGATACCTTACAAGTGTGATGTTTGTGGTGCTTCATTTACTCATGCTGACAGTCTGAATATACATAAGAGAACACATACAGGAGAGAAACCTTACAAGTGTGATGTTTGTGGTGCTTCTTTTACTCGTGCTAACAATCTGAATGTTCATAAGAGAACACATACAGGAGAGAAACCTTATAAGTGTGATGTTTGTTGTGCTTCTTTTACTCATGTTGGCAGTCTGGAGGGTCATAAGAGAACACATCCAGGAGAGAAACCTTACAAGTGTGATGTTTGTGGTGCTTCTTTTACTGAAGTTGGCAGTCTGAAGAAACATAAGAGAACACATACAGGAGAGAAACCTTACAAGTGTGATGTTTGTGGTGCTTCATTTACTCATGCTGGCACTCTGAAGAAACATAAGAGAACACATACTGGAGAGAAACCTTACAAGTGTGATGTTTGTGGTGCTTCATTTACTCATGCTGGCACTCTGAAGAAACATAAGAGAACACATACTGGAGAGAAACCTTACAAGTGTGATGTTTGTGGTGCTTCATTTACTGAAGTTGGCGGTCTGAAGAAACATAAGAGAACACATACAGGAGAGAAACCTTACAAGTATGATGTTTGTGATGCTTCTTTTACTCGTACTGACAATCTGAATGTTCATAAGAGAACACGTACAGGAGAGAAACCTTATAAGTGTGATGTTTGTGGTGTTTCTTTTACTCATGCTAACAATCTGAATGTTCATAAGCGAACACATACAGGAGAGAAACCTTATAAGTGTGATGTTTGTGGGGCTTCTTTTACTCATGCTGGCAGTCTGAATATACATAAGAGAACACACAGGAGAGAAACCTTACAAGTGTGATGTTTGTGGTGTTTCTTTTACTCATGCTAACAATCTGAATGTTCATAAGCGAACACATACAGGAGAGAAGCCTTATAAGTGATGTTTGTGGTGCTTCTTTTACTGAAGTTGGCAGTCTGAAGAAACATAAGAGAACACATACAGGAGAGAAACCTTACAAGTGTGATGTATGTGGTGTTTCTTTTACTCGTGCTAACAATCTGAATGTTCATAAGAGAACACATACAGGAGAGAAACCTTATAAGTGTGATGTTTGTGGTGTTTCTTTTACTCATGCTAACAATCTGAATGTTCATAAGCGAACACATACAGGAACGAAGCCTTATAAGTGATGTTTGTGGTGCTTCTTTTACTGAAGTTGGCAGTCTGAAGAAACATAAGAGAACACATACAGGAGAGAAACCTTACAAGTGTGATGTATGTGGTGTTTCAGTTACTCGTGCTGACAATCTAAATGTTCATAAGAGAACACATACTGGAAAGAAACCTTATAAGTGTGATGTTTGTGGTGCTTTTACTCATGCTGGCAGTCTGAATATACATAAGAGAACACATACAGGAGAGAAACCTTACAAGTGTGATGTTTGTGATGCTTCTTTTACTCGTACTGACAATCTGAATGTTCATAAGAGAACACATACAGGAGAGAAACCTTACAAGTGTGATGTTTGTGGTGCTTCTTTTACTGAAGTTGGCAGTCTGAAGAAACATAAGAGAACACATACAGGAGAGAAACCTTACAAGTGTGATGTTTGTGGTGCTTCATTTACTCATGCTGACAGTCTGAATATACATAAGAGAACACATACAGGAGAGAAACCTTACAAGTGTGATGTTTGTTGTGCTTCTTTTACTCATGTTGGCAGTCTGGAGGGTCATAAAAGAACACATACAGGAGAGAAACCTTACAAGTGTGATGTTTGTGGTGCTTCATTTACTCATGCTGGCACTCTGAAGAAACATAAGAGAACACATACTGGAGAGAAACCTTACAAGTGTGATGTTTGTGGTGCTTCATTTACTCATGCTGGCACTCTGAAGAAACATAAGAGAACACATACTGGAGAGAAACCTTACAAGTGTGATGTTTGTGGTGCTTCATTTACTGAAGTTGGCGGTCTGAAGAAACATAAGAGAACACATACAGGAGAGAAACCTTACAAGTGTGATGTTTGTGATGCTTCTTTTACTCGTACTGACAATCTGAATGTTCATAAGAGAACACATACAGGAGAGAAACCTTACAAGTGTGATGTTTGTGGTGCTTCTTTTACTCGTGCCAACAATCTGAATGTTCATAATAGAACACATACAGGAGAGGAACCTTATAAGTGTGATGTTTGTGATGCTTCTTTTACTCGTACTGACAATCTGAATGTTCATAAGAGAACACATACAGGAGAGAAACCTTATAAGTGTGATGTTTGTGGTGCTTCAGTTACTCGTGCTGACAATCTGAATGTTCATAAGAGAACACATACAGGAGAGAAACCTTACAAGTGTGATGTTTGTGATGCTTCTTTTACTCGTACTGACAATCTGAATGTTCATAAGAGAACACATACAGGAGAGAAACCTTACAAGTGTGATGTATGTGGTGTTTCTTTTACTCGTGCTAACAATCTGAATGTTCATAAGAGAACACATACAGGAGAGAAACCTTATAAGTGTGATGTTTGTGGGGCTTCTTTTACTCATGTTGGCAGTCTGAAGGGTCATTAGAGAACACATACAGGAGAGAAACCTTACAAGTGTGATGTTTGTGGTGCTTCATTTACTCAAGCTGGCAATCTAAAGGACCATAAGAGAACACATACAGGAGAGAAACCTTTCAAGTGTGATGTTTGTGGGGCTTCTTTTACTCATGTTGGCAGTCTGAATATACATAAGAGAACACATACAGGAGAGAAACCTTACAAGTGTGATGTTTGTGGTGTTTCTTTTACTCATGCTAACAATCTGAATTTTCATAAGCGAACACATACAGGAGAGAAGCCTTATAAGTGATGTTTGTGGTGCTTCTTTTACTGAAGTTGGCAGTCTGAAGAAACATAAGAGAACACATACAGGAGAGAAACCTTACAAGTGTGATGTATGTGGTGTTTCTTTTACTCGTGCTAACAATCTGAATGTTCATAAGCGAACACATACAGGAGAGAAGCCTTATAAGTGATGTTTGTGGTGCTTCTTTTACTGAAGTTGGCAGTCTGAAGAAACATAAGAGAACACATACAGGAGAGAAACCTTACAAGTGTGATGTATGTGGTGTTTCTTTTACTCGTGCTAACAATCTGAATGTTCATAAGAGAAAACATACAGGAGAGAAACCTTATAAGTGTGATGTTTGTGGGGCTTCTTTTACTCATGTTGGCAGTCTGAAGGGTCATAAGAGAACACATACAGGAGAGAAACCTTACAAGTGTGATGTTTGTGGTGCTTCTTTTACTGAAGTTGGCAGTCTGAAGAAACATAAGAGAACACACAGGAGAGAAACCTTACAAGTGTGATGTTTGTGGTGTTTCTTTTACTCATGCTAACAATCTGAATGTTCATAAGCGAACACATACAGGAGAGAAGCCTTATAAGTGATGTTTGTGGTGCTTCTTTTACTGAAGTTGGCAGTCTGAAGAAACATAAGAGAACACATACAGGAGAGAAACCTTACAAGTGTGATGTATGTGGTGTTTCTTTTACTCGTGCTAACAATCTGAATGTTCATAAGAGAACACATACAGGAGAGAAACCTTATAAGTGTGATGTTTGTGGTGTTTCTTTTACTCATGCTAACAATCTGAATGTTCATAAGCGAACACATACAGGAACGAAGCCTTATAAGTGATGTTTGTGGTGCTTCTTTTACTGAAGTTGGCAGTCTGAAGAAACATAAGAGAACACATACAGGAGAGAAACCTTACAAGTGTGATGTATGTGGTGTTTCAGTTACTCGTGCTGACAATCTGAATGTTCATAAGAGAACACATACTGGAGAGAAACCTTATAAGTGTGATGTTTGTGGTGCTTTTACTCATGCTGGCAGTCTGAATATACATAAGAGAACACATACAGGAGAGAAACCTTACAAGTGTGATGTTTGTGATGCTTCTTTTACTCGTACTGACAATCTGAATGTTCATAAGAGAACACATACAGGAGAGAAACCTTACAAGTGTGATGTTTGTGGTGCTTCTTTTACTGAAGTTGGCAGTCTGAAGAAACATAAGAGAACACATACAGGAGAGAAACCTTACAAGTGTGATGTTTGTGGTGCTTCATTTACTCATGCTGACAGTCTGAATATACATAAGAGAACACATACAGGAGAGAAACCTTACAAGTGTGATGTTTGTGGTGCTTCTTTTACTCGTGCTAACAATCTGAATGTTCATAAGAGAACACATACAGGAGAGAAACCTTATAAGTGTGATGTTTGTTGTGCTTCTTTTACTCATGTTGGCAGTCTGGAGGGTCATAAAAGAACACATACAGGAGAGAAACCTTACAAGTGTGATGTTTGTGGTGCTTCATTTACTCATGCTGGCACTCTGAAGAAACATAAGAGAACACATACTGGAGAGAAACCTTACAAGTGTGATGTTTGTGGTGCTTCATTTACTCATGCTGGCACTCTGAAGAAACATAAGAGAACACATACTGGAGAGAAACCTTACAAGTGTGATGTTTGTGGTGCTTCATTTACTGAAGTTGGCGGTCTGAAGAAACATAAGAGAACACATACAGGAGAGAAACCTTACAAGTGTGATGTTTGTGATGCTTCTTTTACTCGTACTGACAATCTGAATGTTCATAAGAGAACACATACAGGAGAGAAACCTTACAAGTGTGATGTTTGTGGTGCTTCTTTTACTCGTGCCAACAATCTGAATGTTCATAATAGAACACATACAGGAGAGGAACCTTATAAGTGTGATGTTTGTGATGCTTCTTTTACTCGTACTGACAATCTGAATGTTCATAAGAGAACACATACAGGAGAGAAACCTTATAAGTGTGATGTTTGTGGTGCTTCAGTTACTCGTGCTGACAATCTGAATGTTCATAAGAGAACACATACAGGAGAGAAACCTTACAAGTGTGATGTTTGTGATGCTTCTTTTACTCGTACTGACAATCTGAATGTTCATAAGAGAACACATACAGGAGAGAAACCTTACAAGTGTGATGTATGTGGTGTTTCTTTTACTCGTGCTAACAATCTGAATGTTCATAAGAGAAAACATACAGGAGAGAAACCTTATAAGTGTGATGTTTGTGGGGCTTCTTTTACTCATGTTGGCAGTCTGAAGGGTCATAAGAGAACACATACAGGAGAGAAACCTTACAAGTGTGATGTTTGTGGTGCTTCATTTACTCAAGCTGGCAATCTAAAGGACCATAAGAGAACACATACAGGAGAGAAACCTTTCAAGTGTGATGTTTGTGGGGCTTCTTTTACTCATGTTGGCAGTCTGAATATACATAAGAGAACACATACAGGAGAGAAACCTTACAAGTGTGATGTTTGTGGTGTTTCTTTTACTCATGCTAACAATCTGAATTTTCATAAGCGAACACATACAGGAGAGAAGCCTTATAAGTGATGTTTGTGGTGCTTCTTTTACTGAAGTTGGCAGTCTGAAGAAACATAAGAGAACACATACAGGAGAGAAACCTTACAAGTGTGATGTATGTGGTGTTTCTTTTACTCGTGCTAACAATCTGAATGTTCATAAGAGAAAACATACAGGAGAGAAACCTTATAAGTGTGATGTTTGTGGGGCTTCTTTTACTCATGTTGGCAGTCTGAAGGGTCATAAGAGAACACATACAGGAGAGAAACCTTACAAGTGTGATGTTTGTGGTGCTTCTTTTACTGAAGTTGGCAGTCTGAAGAAACATAAGAGAACACATACAGGAGAGAAACCTTACAAGCGTGATGTTTGTGGTGCTTCATTTACTCAAGCTGGCAATCTAAAGGACCATAAGAGAACACATACAGGAGAGAAACCTTTCAAGTGTGATGTTTGTGGGGCTTCTTTTACTCATGCTAACAATCTGAATGTTCATAATAGAACACATACAGGAGAGGAACCTTATAAGTGTGATGTTTGTGATGCTTCTTTTACTCGTACTGACAATCTGAATGTTCATAAGAGAACACATACAGGAGAGAAACCTTATAAGTGTGATGTTTGTGGTGCTTCAGTTACTCATGCTGACAATCTGCATGTTCATAAGAGAACACATACTGGAGAGAAACCTTATAAGTGTGATGTTTGTGGTGCTTCTTTTACTGAAGTTGGCAGTCTGAATATACATAAGAGAACACATACAGGAGAGAAACCTTACAAGTGTGATGTTTGTGGTGCTTCTTTTACTCGTGCTAACAATCTGAATGTTCATAAGAGAAAACATACAGGAGAGAAACCTTATAAGTGTGATGTTTGTGGGGCTTCTTTTACTCATGTTGGCAGTCTGAAAGGTCATAAGAGAACACATACAGGAGAGAAACCTTACAAGTGTGATGTTTGTGGTGCTTCTTTTACTGAAGTTGGCAGTCTGAAGAAACATAAGAGAACACACAGGAGAGAAACCTTACAAGTGTGATGTTTGTGGTGTTTCTTTTACTCATGCTAACAATCTGAATGTTCATAAGCGAACACATACAGGAGAGAAGCCTTATAAGTGATGTTTGTGGTGCTTCTTTTACTGAAGTTGGCAGTCTGAAGAAACATAAGAGAACACATACAGGAGAGAAACCTTACAAGTGTGATGTATGTGGTGTTTCTTTTACTCGTGCTAACAATCTGAATGTTCATAAGAGAACACATACAGGAGAGAAACCTTATAAGTGTGATGTTTGTGGTGCTTTTACTCATGCTGGCAGTCTGAATATACATAAGAGAACACATACAGGAGAGAAACCTTATAAGTGTGATGTTTGTGGTGCTTCATTTACTCATGCTGACAGTCTGAATATACATAAGAGAACACATACAGGAGAGAAACCTTACAAGTGTGATGTTTGTGGTGCTTCTTTTACTCGTGCTAACAATCTGAATGTTCATAAGAGAACACATACAGGAGAGAAACCTTATAAGTGTGATGTTTGTTGTGCTTCTTTTACTCATGTTGGCAGTCTGGAGGGTCATAAAAGAACACATACAGGAGAGAAACCTTACAAGTGTGATGTTTGTGGTGCTTCATTTACTCATGCTGGCACTCTGAAGAAACATAAGAGAACACATACTGGAGAGAAACCTTACAAGTGTGATGTTTGTGGTGCTTCATTTACTCATGCTGGCACTCTGAAGAAACATAAGAGAACACATACTGGAGAGAAACCTTACAAGTGTGATGTTTGTGGTGCTTCATTTACTGAAGTTGGCGGTCTGAAGAAACATAAGAGAACACATACAGGAGAGAAACCTTACAAGTGTGATGTTTGTGATGCTTCTTTTACTCGTACTGACAATCTGAATGTTCATAAGAGAACACATACAGGAGAGAAACCTTACAAGTGTGATGTTTGTGGTGCTTCTTTTACTCGTGCCAACAATCTGAATGTTCATAATAGAACACATACAGGAGAGGAACCTTATAAGTGTGATGTTTGTGATGCTTCTTTTACTCGTACTGACAATCTGAATGTTCATAAGAGAACACATACAGGAGAGAAACCTTATAAGTGTGATGTTTGTGGTGCTTCTTTTACTCATGCTGGCAGTCTGAATATACATAAGAGAACACATACAGGAGAGAAACCTTACAAGTGTGATGTTTGTGGGGCTTCTTTTACTCATGTTGGCAGTCTGGAGGGTCATAAGAGAACACATACAGGAGAGAAACCTTACAAGTGGGATGTTTGTGGTGCTTCTTTTACTCAAACTTACAGTCTGAAGTATCATAAGAGAACACATACTGGAAATAAACCTTACAAGTGTGATGATTGTGGTGCTTCTGTTACTCATGCTGGCAGTCTTAAGGAGCATATGAGAACACATACAGGAGAGAAACCTTACAAGTGTAATGTTTGTGGTGCTTCTTTTACTCAAACTGGCAATCTTAAGGCCCATAAGAGAACACATACAGGAGAGAAACCTTACAAGTGATGTTTGTTGTGCTTCGTTTACTCATGCTGGCAATCTGAAGTATCATACCAGAACACATACTGGAGAGAAACCTTACAAGTGTGATGTTTGTGGTGCTTCTTTTACTCATGCTGGCAGTCTGAATATACATAAGAGAACACATACAGGAGAGAAACCTTTCAAGTGTGATGTTTGTGGTGCTTCTTTTACTCATGCTGGCAGTCTGAATATACATAAGAGAACACATACAGGAGAGAAACCTTACAAGTGTGATGTTTGAGGTGCTTAATTTACTCATGCTGGCAGTCTGAATATACATAAGAGAACACATACAGGAGAGAAACCTTTCAAGTGTGATGTTTGTGGGGCTTCTTTTACTCATGCTAACAATCTGAATGTTCATAATAGAACACATACAGGAGAGGAACCTTATAAGTGTGATGTTTGTGATGCTTCTTTTACTCGTACTGACAATCTGAATGTTCATAAGAGAACACATACAGGAGAGAAACCTTATAAGTGTGATGTTTGTGGTGCTTCAGTTACTCATGCTGACAATCTGCATGTTCATAAGAGAACACATACTGGAGAGAAACCTTATAAGTGTGATGTTTGTGGTGCTTCTTTTACTGAAGTTGGCAGTCTGAATATACATAAGAGAACACATACAGGAGAGAAACCTTACAAGTGTGATGTTTGTGGTGCTTCTTTTACTCGTGCTAACAATCTGAATGTTCATAAGAGAAAACATACAGGAGAGAAACCTTATAAGTGTGATGTTTGTGGGGCTTCTTTTACTCATGTTGGCAGTCTGAAAGGTCATAAGAGAACACATACAGGAGAGAAACCTTACAAGTGTGATGTTTGTGGTGCTTCTTTTACTGAAGTTGGCAGTCTGAAGAAACATAAGAGAACACACAGGAGAGAAACCTTACAAGTGTGATGTTTGTGGTGTTTCTTTTACTCATGCTAACAATCTGAATGTTCATAAGCGAACACATACAGGAGAGAAGCCTTATAAGTGATGTTTGTGGTGCTTCTTTTACTGAAGTTGGCAGTCTGAAGAAACATAAGAGAACACATACAGGAGAGAAACCTTACAAGTGTGATGTATGTGGTGTTTCTTTTACTCGTGCTAACAATCTGAATGTTCATAAGAGAACACATACAGGAGAGAAACCTTATAAGTGTGATGTTTGTGGTGCTTTTACTCATGCTGGCAGTCTGAATATACATAAGAGAACACATACAGGAGAGAAACCTTACAAGTGTGATGTTTGTGATGCTTCTTTTACTCGTACTGACAATCTGAATGTTCATAAGAGAACACATACAGGAGAGAAACCTTACAAGTGTGATGTTTGTGGTGCTTCTTTTACTGAAGTTGGCAGTCTGAAGAAACATAAGAGAACACATACAGGAGAGAAACCTTACAAGTGTGATGTTTGTGGTGCTTCATTTACTCATGCTGACAGTCTGAATATACATAAGAGAACACATACAGGAGAGAAACCTTACAAGTGTGATGTTTGTGGTGCTTCTTTTACTCGTGCTAACAATCTGAATGTTCATAAGAGAACACATACAGGAGAGAAACCTTATAAGTGTGATGTTTGTTGTGCTTCTTTTACTCATGTTGGCAGTCTGGAGGGTCATAAAAGAACACATACAGGAGAGAAACCTTACAAGTGTGATGTTTGTGGTGCTTCATTTACTCATGCTGGCACTCTGAAGAAACATAAGAGAACACATACTGGAGAGAAACCTTACAAGTGTGATGTTTGTGGTGCTTCATTTACTCATGCTGGCACTCTGAAGAAACATAAGAGAACACATACTGGAGAGAAACCTTATAAGTGTGATGTTTGTGGTGCTTCATTTACTCATGCTGACAGTCTGAATATACATAAGAGAACACATACAGGAGAGAAACCTTACAAGTGTGATGTTTGTGGTGCTTCTTTTACTCGTGCTAACAATCTGAATGTTCATAAGAGAACACATACAGGAGAGAAACCTTATAAGTGTGATGTTTGTTGTGCTTCTTTTACTCATGTTGGCAGTCTGGAGGGTCATAAAAGAACACATACAGGAGAGAAACCTTACAAGTGTGATGTTTGTGGTGCTTCATTTACTCATGCTGGCACTCTGAAGAAACATAAGAGAACACATACTGGAGAGAAACCTTACAAGTGTGATGTTTGTGGTGCTTCATTTACTCATGCTGGCACTCTGAAGAAACATAAGAGAACACATACTGGAGAGAAACCTTACAAGTGTGATGTTTGTGGTGCTTCTTTTACTCGTGCTAACAATCTGAATGTTCATAAGAGAACACATACAGGAGAGAAACCTTATAAGTGTGATGTTTGTTGTGCTTCTTTTACTCATGTTGGCAGTCTGGAGGGTCATAAAAGAACACATACAGGAGAGAAACCTTACAAGTGTGATGTTTGTGGTGCTTCATTTACTCATGCTGGCACTCTGAAGAAACATAAGAGAACACATACTGGAGAGAAACCTTACAAGTGTGATGTTTGTGGTGCTTCATTTACTCATGCTGGCACTCTGAAGAAACATAAGAGAACACATACTGGAGAGAAACCTTACAAGTGTGATGTTTGTGGTGCTTCATTTACTGAAGTTGGCGGTCTGAAGAAACATAAGAGAACACATACAGGAGAGAAACCTTACAAGTGTGATGTTTGTGATGCTTCTTTTACTCGTACTGACAATCTGAATGTTCATAAGAGAACACATACAGGAGAGAAACCTTACAAGTGTGATGTTTGTGGTGCTTCTTTTACTCGTGCCAACAATCTGAATGTTCATAATAGAACACATACAGGAGAGGAACCTTATAAGTGTGATGTTTGTGATGCTTCTTTTACTCGTACTGACAATCTGAATGTTCATAAGAGAACACATACAGGAGAGAAACCTTATAAGTGTGATGTTTGTGGTGCTTCAGTTACTCGTTCTGACAATCTGAATGTTCATAAGAGAACACATACAGGAGAGAAACCTTACAAGTGTGATGTTTGTGATGCTTCTTTTACTCGTACTGACAATCTGAATGTTCATAAGAGAACACATACAGGAGAGAAACCTTACAAGTGTGATGTATGTGGTGTTTCTTTTACTCGTGCTAACAATCTGAATGTTCATAAGAGAACACATACAGGAGAGAAACCTTATAAGTGTGATGTTTGTGGGGCTTCTTTTACTCATGTTGGCAGTCTGAAGGGTCATAAGAGAACACATACAGGAGAGAAACCTTACAAGTGTGATGTTTGTGGTGCTTCATTTACTCAAGCTGGCAATCTAAAGGACCATAAGAGAACACATACAGGAGAGAAACCTTTCAAGTGTGATGTTTGTGGGGCTTCTTTTACTCATGTTGGCAGTCTGAATATACATAAGAGAACACATACAGGAGAGAAACCTTACAAGTGTGATGTTTGTGGTGTTTCTTTTACTCATGCTAACAATCTGAATTTTCATAAGCGAACACATACAGGAGAGAAGCCTTATAAGTGATGTTTGTGGTGCTTCTTTTACTGAAGTTGGCAGTCTGAAGAAACATAAGAGAACACATACAGGAGAGAAACCTTACAAGTGTGATGTATGTGGTGTTTCTTTTACTCGTGCTAACAATCTGAATGTTCATAAGAGAAAACATACAGGAGAGAAACCTTATAAGTGTGATGTTTGTGGGGCTTCTTTTACTCATGTTGGCAGTCTGAAGGGTCATAAGAGAACACATACAGGAGAGAAACCTTACAAGTGTGATGTTTGTGGTGCTTCTTTTACTGAAGTTGGCAGTCTGAAGAAACATAAGAGAACACATACAGGAGAGAAACCTTACAAGCGTGATGTTTGTGGTGCTTCATTTACTCAAGCTGGCAATCTAAAGGACCATAAGAGAACACATACAGGAGAGAAACCTTTCAAGTGTGATGTTTGTGGGGCTTCTTTTACTCATGCTAACAATCTGAATGTTCATAATAGAACACATACAGGAGAGGAACCTTATAAGTGTGATGTTTGTGATGCTTCTTTTACTCGTACTGACAATCTGAATGTTCATAAGAGAACACATACAGGAGAGAAACCTTACAAGTGTGATGTTTGTGGTGCTTCTTTTACTGAAGTTGGCAGTCTGAAGAAACATAAGAGAACACATACAGGAGAGAAACCTTACAAGTGTGATGTTTGTGGTGCTTCATTTACTCATGCTGACAGTCTGAATATACATAAGAGAACACATACAGGAGAGAAACCTTACAAGTGTGATGTTTGTGGTGCTTCTTTTACTCGTGCTAACAATCTGAATGTTCATAAGAGAACACATACAGGAGAGAAACCTTATAAGTGTGATGTTTGTTGTGCTTCTTTTACTCATGTTGGCAGTCTGGAGGGTCATAAAAGAACACATACAGGAGAGAAACCTTACAAGTGTGATGTTTGTGGTGCTTCATTTACTCATGCTGGCACTCTGAAGAAACATAAGAGAACACATACTGGAGAGAAACCTTACAAGTGTGATGTTTGTGGTGCTTCATTTACTCATGCTGGCACTCTGAAGAAACATAAGAGAACACATACTGGAGAGAAACCTTACAAGTGTGATGTTTGTGGTGCTTCATTTACTGAAGTTGGCGGTCTGAAGAAACATAAGAGAACACATACAGGAGAGAAACCTTACAAGTGTGATGTTTGTGATGCTTCTTTTACTCGTACTGACAATCTGAATTTTCATAAGAGAACACATACAGGAGAGAAACCTTACAAGTGTGATGTTTGTGGTGCTTCTTTTACTCGTGCCAACAATCTGAATGTTCATAATAGAACACATACAGGAGAGGAACCTTATAAGTGTGATGTTTGTGATGCTTCTTTTACTCGTACTGACAATCTGAATGTTCATAAGAGAACACATACAGGAGAGAAACCTTATAAGTGTGATGTTTGTGGTGCTTCAGTTACTCGTGCTGACAATCTGAATGTTCATAAGAGAACACATACAGGAGAGAAACCTTACAAGTGTGATGTTTGTGATGCTTCTTTTACTCGTACTGACAATCTGAATGTTCATAAGAGAACACATACAGGAGAGAAACCTTACAAGTGTGATGTATGTGGTGTTTCTTTTACTCGTGCTAACAATCTGAATGTTCATAAGAGAACACATACAGGAGAGAAACCTTATAAGTGTGATGTTTGTGGGGCTTCTTTTACTCATGTTGGCAGTCTGAAGGGTCATAAGAGAACACATACAGGAGAGAAACCTTACAAGTGTGATGTTTGTGGTGCTTCATTTACTCAAGCTGGCAATCTAAAGGACCATAAGAGAACACATACAGGAGAGAAACCTTTCAAGTGTGATGTTTGTGGGGCTTCTTTTACTCATGTTGGCAGTCTGAATATACATAAGAGAACACATACAGGAGAGAAACCTTACAAGTGTGATGTTTGTGGTGTTTCTTTTACTCATGCTAACAATCTGAATTTTCATAAGCGAACACATACAGGAGAGAAGCCTTATAAGTGATGTTTGTGGTGCTTCTTTTACTGAAGTTGGCAGTCTGAAGAAACATAAGAGAACACATACAGGAGAGAAACCTTACAAGTGTGATGTATGTGGTGTTTCTTTTACTCGTGCTAACAATCTGAATGTTCATAAGAGAAAACATACAGGAGAGAAACCTTATAAGTGTGATGTTTGTGGGGCTTCTTTTACTCATGTTGGCAGTCTGAAGGGTCATAAGAGAACACATACAGGAGAGAAACCTTACAAGTGTGATGTTTGTGGTGCTTCTTTTACTGAAGTTGGCAGTCTGAAGAAACATAAGAGAACACATACAGGAGAGAAACCTTACAAGCGTGATGTTTGTGGTGCTTCATTTACTCAAGCTGGCAATCTAAAGGACCATAAGAGAACACATACAGGAGAGAAACCTTTCAAGTGTGATGTTTGTGGGGCTTCTTTTACTCATGCTAACAATCTGAATGTTCATAATAGAACACATACAGGAGAGGAACCTTATAAGTGTGATGTTTGTGATGCTTCTTTTACTCGTACTGACAATCTGAATGTTCATAAGAGAACACATACAGGAGAGAAACCTTATAAGTGTGATGTTTGTGGTGCTTCAGTTACTCATGCTGACAATCTGCATGTTCATAAGAGAACACATACTGGAGAGAAACCTTATAAGTGTGATGTTTGTGGTGCTTCTTTTACTGAAGTTGGCAGTCTGAAGAAACATAAGAGAACACATACAGGAGAGAAACCTTACAAGTGTGATGTTTGTGGTGCTTCATTTACTCAAGCTGGCAATCTAAAGGACCATAAGAGAACACATACAGGAGAGAAACCTTTCAAGTGGGATGTTTGTGGTGCTTCTTTTACTCAAACTTACAGTCTGAAGTATCATAAGAGAACACATACTGGAAATAAACCTTACAAGTGTGATGATTGTGGTGCTTCTGTTACTCATGCTGGCAGTCTTAAGGAGCATATGAGAACACATACAGGAGAGAAACCTTACAAGTGTAATGTTTGTGATGCTTCTTTTACTCAAGCTGGCAATCTTAAGGCCCATAAGAGGACACATACAGGAGAGAAACCTTGCAAGTGTAATGTTTGTGGTGCTTCGTTTACTCATGCTGGCAATCTGAAGTATTATACCAGAACACATACTGGAGAGAAACCTTACAAGTGTGATGTTTGTGGTGCTTCTTTTACTCATGCTGGCAGTCTGAATATACATAAGAGAACACATACAGGAGAGAAACCTTTCAAGTGTGATGTTTGTGGTGCTTCTTTTACTCATGCTGGCAGTCTGAATATACATAAGAGAACACATACAGGAGAAAAACCTTACAAGTGTGATGTTTGTGGTGCTTCTTTTACTCATGCTGGCAGTCTGAAGAAACATAAGAGAACCTGTATACAGGAGAGAAACCTTACAAGTGTGATGTTTGAGGTGCTTAATTTACTCATGCTGGCAGTCTGAATATACATAAGAGAACACATACAGGAGAGAAACCTTACAAGTGTGATGTTTGTGATGCTTCTTTTACTCGTACTGACAATCTGAATGTTCATAAGAGAACACATACAGGAGAGAAACCTTATAAGTGTGATGTTTGTTGTGCTTCTTTTACTCATGTTGGCAGTCTGGAGGGTCATAAGAGAACACATACAGGAGAGAAACCTTATAAGTGTGATGTTTGTGGTGCTTCTTTTACTGAAGTTGGCAGTCTGAAGAAACATAAGAGAACACGTACAGGAGAGAAACCTTACAAGTGTGATGTTTGTGGTGCTTCATTTACTCATGCTGGCACTCTGAAGAAACATAAGAGAACACATACTGGAGAGAAACCTTACAAGTGTGATGTTTCTGATGCTTCTTTTACTCGTACTGACAATCTGAATGTTCATAAGAGAACACATACAGGAGAGAAACCTTATAAGTGTGATGTTTGTGGTGTTTCTTTTACTCATGCTAACAATCTGAATGTTCATAAGCGAACACATACAGGAGAGAAACCTTATAAGTGTGATGTTTGTGGGGCTTCTTTTACTCATGCTGGCAGTCTGAATATACATAAGAGAACACATACAGGAGAGAAACCTTACAAGTGTGATGTTTGTGGTGTTTCTTTTACTCATGCTAACAATCTGAATGTTCATAAGCGAACACATACAGGACAGAAGCCTTATAAGTGATGTTTGTGGTGCTTCTTTTACTGAAGTTGGCAGTCTGAAGAAACATAAGAGAACACATACAGGAGAGAAACCTTATAAGTGTGATGTATATGGTGTTTCTTTTACTCGTGCTAACAATCTGAATGTTCATAAGAGAACACATGCAGGAGAGAAACCTTATAAGTGTGATGTTTGTGGGGCTTCTTTTACTCATGTTGGCAGTCTGAAGGGTCATAAGAGAACACATACAGGAGAGAAACCTTACAAGTGTGATGTTTGTGGTGCTTCTTTTACTGAAGTTGGCAGTCTGAAGAAACATAAGAGAACACATACAGGAGAGAAACCTTACAAGTGTGATGTTTGTGGTGCTTCTTTTACTGAAGTTGGCAGTCTGAAGAAACATAAGAGAACACATACAGGAGAGAAACCTTACAAGTGTGATGTTTGTGGTGCTTCATTTACTCATGCTGGCACTCTGAAGAAACATAAGAGAACACATACAGGAGAGAAACCTTACAAGTGTGATGTTTGTGGTGCTTCATTTACTCAAGCTGGCAATCTAAAGGACCATAAGAGAACACATACAGGAGAGAAACCTTTCAAGTGTGATGTTTGTTGGGTTTCTTTTACTCATGTTGGCAGTCTGAATATACATAAGAGAACACATACAGGAGAGAAACCTTACAAGTGTGATGTTTGTGGTGCTTCTTTTACTCGTGCTAACAATCTGAATGTTCATAATAGAACACATACAGGAGAGGAACCTTATAAGTGTGATGTTTGTGATGCTTCTTTTACTCGTACTGACAATCTGAATGTTCATAAGAGAACACATACAGGAGAGAAACCTTATAAGTGTGATGTTTGTGGTGCTTCAGTTACTCGTGCTGACAATCTGAATGTTCATAAGAGAACACATACTGGAGAGAAACCTTATAAGTGTGATGTTTGTGGTGCTTTTACTCATGCTGGCAGTCTGAATATACATAAGAGAACACATACAGGAGAGAAACCTTACAAGTGTGATGTTTGTGATGCTTCTTTTACTCGTACTGACAATCTGAATGTTCATAAGAGAACACATACAGGAGAGAAACGTTATAAGTGTGATGTTTGTGGTGCTTCTTTTACTGAAGTTTGCAGTCTGAAGAAACATAAGAGAACACATACAGGAGAGAAACCTTACAAGTGTGATGTTTGTGGTGCTTCATTTACTCAAGCTGGCAATCTAAAGGACCATAAGAGAACACATACAGGAGAGAAACCTTTCAAGTGTGATGTTTGTGGGGCTTCTTTTACTCATGTTGGCAGTCTGAATATACATAAGAGAACACATACAGGAGAGAAACCTTACAAGTGTGATGTTTGTGGTGCTTCTTTTACTCGTGCTAACAATCTGAATGTTCATAATAGAACACATACAGGAGAGAAACCTTATAAGTGTGATGTTTGTGGTGCTTCTTTTACTCAAACTTACAGTCTGAAGTATCATAAGAGAACACATACTGGAAATAAACCTTACAAGTGTGATGATTGTGGTGCTTCTGTTACTCATGCTGGCAGTCTTAAGGAGCATATGAGAACACATACAGGAGAGAAACCTTACAAGTGTAATGTTTGTGATGCTTCTTTTACTCAAGCTGGCAATCTTAAGGCCCATAAGAGAACACATACAGGAGAGAAACCTTACAAGTGTGATGTTTGTGGTGCTTCTTTTACTGAAGTTGGCAGTCTGAAGAAACATAAGAGAACACATACAGGAGAGAAACCTTACAAGTGTGATGTTTGAGGTGCTTAATTTACTCATGCTGGCAGTCTGAATATACATAAGAGAACACATACAGGAGAGAAACCTTACAAGTGTGATGTTTGTGATGCTTCTTTTACTCGTACTGACAATCTGAATGTTCATAAGAGAACACATACAGGAGAGAAACCTTATAAGTGTGATGTTTGTGGTGCTTCTTTTACTCATGCTGGCAGTCTGAATATACATAAGAGAACACATACAGGAGAGAAACCTTACAAGTGTGATGTTTGTGGGGCTTCTTTTACTCATGTTGGCAGTCTGGAGGGTCATAAGAGAACACATACAGGAGAGAAACCTTACAAGTGGGATGTTTGTGGTGCTTCTTTTACTCAAACTTACAGTCTGAAGTATCATAAGAGAACACATACTGGAAATAAACCTTACAAGTGTGATGATTGTGGTGCTTCTGTTACTCATGCTGGCAGTCTTAAGGAGCATATGAGAACACATACAGGAGAGAAACCTTACAAGTGTAATGGTTGTGATGCTTCTTTTACTCAAACTGGCAATCTTAAGGCCCATAAGAGGACACATACAGGAGAGAAACCTTACAAGTGATGTTTGTTGTGCTTCGTTTACTCATGCTGGCAATCTGAAGTATCATACCAGAACACATACTGGAGAGAAACCTTACAAGTGTGATGTTTGTGGTGCTTCTTTTACTCATGCTGGCAGTCTGAATATACATAAGAGAACACATACAGGAGAGAAACCTTTCAAGTGTGATGTTTGTGGTGCTTCTTTTACTCATGCTGGCAGTCTGAATATACATAAGAGAACACATACAGGAGAGAAACCTTACAAGTGTGATGTTTGAGGTGCTTAATTTACTCATGCTGGCAGTCTGAATATACATAAGAGAACACATACAGGAGAGAAACCTTACAAGTGTGATGTTTGTGGTGCTTCTTTTACTCATGCTGGCAGTCTGAATATACATAAGAGAACCTGTATACAGGAGAGAAACCTTACAAGTGTGATGTTTGAGGTGCTTAATTTACTCATGCTGGCAGTCTGAATATACATAAGAGAACACATACAGGAGAGAAACCTTACAAGTGTGATGTTTGTGATGCTTCTTTTACTCGTACTGACATTCTGAATGTTCATAAGAGAACACATACAGGAGAGAAACCTTATAAGTGTGATGTTTGTTGTGCTTCTTTTACTCATGTTGGCAGTCTGGAGGGTCATAAGAGAACACATACAGGAGAGAAACCTTATAAGTGTGATGTTTGTGGTGTTTCTTTTACTCATGCTAACAATCTGAATGTTCATAAGCGAACACATACAGGACAGAAGCCTTATAAGTGATGTTTGTGGTGCTTCTTTTACTGAAGTTGGCAGTCTGAAGAAACATAAGAGAACACATACAGGAGAGAAACCTTACAAGTGTGATGTATGTGGTGTTTCTTTTACTCGTGCTAACAATCTGAATGTTCATAAGAGAACACATGCAGGAGAGAAACCTTATAAGTGTGATGTTTGTGGGGCTTCTTTTACTCATGTTGGCAGTCTGAAGGGTCATAAGAGAACACATACAGGAGAGAAACCTTACAAGTGTGATGTTTGTGGTGCTTCTTTTACTGAAGTTGGCAGTCTGAAGAAACATAAGAGAACACATACAGGAGAGAAACCTTACAAGTGTGATGTTTGTGGTGCTTCTTTTACTGAAGTTGGCAGTCTGAAGAAACATAAGAGAACACATACAGGAGAGAAACCTTACAAGTGTGATGTTTGTGGTGCTTCATTTACTCATGCTGGCACTCTGAAGAAACATAAGAGAACACATACAGGAGAGAAACCTTACAAGTGTGATGTTTGTGGTGCTTCATTTACTCAAGCTGGCAATCTAAAGGACCATAAGAGAACACATACAGGAGAGAAACCTTTCAAGTGTGATGTTTGTGGGGCTTCTTTTACTCATGTTGGCAGTCTGAATATACATAAGAGAACACATACAGGAGAGAAACCTTACAAGTGTGATGTTTGTGGTGCTTCTTTTACTCGTGCTAACAATCTGAATGTTCATAATAGAACACATACAGGAGAGGAACCTTATAAGTGTGATGTTTGTGATGCTTCTTTTACTCGTACTGACAATCTGAATGTTCATAAGAGAACACATACAGGAGAGAAACCTTATAAGTGTGATGTTTGTGGTGCTTCAGTTACTCATGCTGACAATCTGAATGTTCATAAGAGAACACATACTGGAGAGAAACCTTATAAGTGTGATGTTTGTGGTGTTTCTTTTACTCATGCTAACAATCTGAATGTTCATAAGCGAACACATACAGGACAGAAGCCTTATAAGTGATGTTTGTGGTGCTTCTTTTACTGAAGTTGGCAGTCTGAAGAAACATAAGAGAACACATACAGGAGAGAAACCTTACAAGTGTGATGTATGTGGTGTTTCTTTTACTCGTGCTAACAATCTGAATGTTCATAAGAGAACACATGCAGGAGAGAAACCTTACAAGTGTGATGTTTGTGGTGCTTCATTTACTCAAGCTGGCAATCTAAAGGACCATAAGAGAACACATACAGGAGAGAAACCTTTCAAGTGTGATGTTTGTGGTGCTTCTTTTACTCATGTTGGCAGTCTGAATATACATAAGAGAACACATACAGGAGAGAAACCTTACAAGTGTGATGTTTGTGGTGCTTCTTTTACTCGTGCTAACAATCTGAATGTTCATAATAGAACACATACAGGAGAGAAACCTTATAAGTGTGATGTTTGTGGTGCTTCTTTTACTCAAACTTACAGTCTGAAGTATCATAAGAGAACACATACTGGAAATAAACCTTACAAGTGTGATGATTGTGGTGCTTCTGTTACTCATGCTGGCAGTCTTAAGGAGCATATGAGAACACATACAGGAGAGAAACCTTACAAGTGTAATGTTTGTGATGCTTCTTTTACTCAAGCTGGCAATCTTAAGGCCCATAAGAGGACACATACAGGAGAGAAACCTTACAAGTGATGTTTGTGGTGCTTCGTTTACTCATGCTGGCAATCTGAAGTATCATACCAGAACACATACTGGAGAGAAACCTTACAAGTGTGATGTTTGTGGTGCTTCTTTTACTCATGCTGGCAGTCTGAATATACATAAGAGAACACATACAGGAGAGAAACCTTTCAAGTGTGATGTTTGTGGTGCTTCTTTTACTCATGCTGGCAGTCTGAATATACATAAGAGAACACATACAGGAGAGAAACCTTACAAGTGTGATGTTTGTGGTGCTTCTTTTACTGAAGTTGGCAGTCTGAAGAAACATAAGAGAACACATACAGGAGAGAAACCTTACAAGTGTGATGTTTGAGGTGCTTAATTTACTCATGCTGGCAGTCTGAATATACATAAGAGAACACATACAGGAGAGAAACCTTACAAGTGTGATGTTTGTGATGCTTCTTTTACTCGTACTGACAATCTGAATGTTCATAAGAGAACACATACAGGAGAGAAACCTTATAAGTGTGATGTTTGTGGTGCTTCTTTTACTCATGCTGGCAGTCTGAATATACATAAGAGAACACATACAGGAGAGAAACCTTACAAGTGTGATGTTTGTGGGGCTTCTTTTACTCATGTTGGCAGTCTGGAGGGTCATAAGAGAACACATACAGGAGAGAAACCTTACAAGTGGGATGTTTGTGGTGCTTCTTTTACTCAAACTTACAGTCTGAAGTATCATAAGAGAACACATACTGGAAATAAACCTTACAAGTGTGATGATTGTGGTGCTTCTGTTACTCATGCTGGCAGTCTTAAGGAGCATATGAGAACACATACAGGAGAGAAACCTTACAAGTGTAATGTTTGTGATGCTTCTTTTACTCAAACTGGCAATCTTAAGGCCCATAAGAGGACACATACAGGAGAGAAACCTTACAAGTGATGTTTGTTGTGCTTCGTTTACTCATGCTGGCAATCTGAAGTATCATACCAGAACACATACTGGAGAGAAACCTTACAAGTGTGATGTTTGTGGTGCTTCTTTTACTCATGCTGGCAGTCTGAATATACATAAGAGAACACATACAGGAGAGAAACCTTTCAAGTGTGATGTTTGTGGTGCTTCTTTTACTCATGCTGGCAGTCTGAATATACATAAGAGAACACATACAGGAGAGAAACCTTACAAGTGTGATGTTTGATGTGCTTAATTTACTCATGCTGGCAGTCTGAATATACATAAGAGAACACATACAGGAGAGAAACCTTACAAGTGTGATGTTTGTGGTGCTTCTTTTACTCATGCTGGCAGTCTGAATATACATAAGAGAACCTGTATACAGGAGAGAAACCTTACAAGTGTGATGTTTGAGGTGCTTAATTTACTCATGCTGGCAGTCTGAATATACATAAGAGAACACATACAGGAGAGAAACCTTACAAGTGTGATGTTTGTGATGCTTCTTTTACTCGTACTGACATTCTGAATGTTCATAAGAGAACACATACAGGAGAGAAACCTTATAAGTGTGATGTTTGTTGTGCTTCTTTTACTCATGTTGGCAGTCTGGAGGGTCATAAGAGAACACATACAGGAGAGAAACCTTATAAGTGTGATGTTTGTGGTGTTTCTTTTACTCATGCTAACAATCTGAATGTTCATAAGCGAACACATACAGGACAGAAGCCTTATAAGTGATGTTTGTGGTGCTTCTTTTACTGAAGTTGGCAGTCTGAAGAAACATAAGAGAACACATACAGGAGAGAAACCTTACAAGTGTGATGTATGTGGTGTTTCTTTTACTCGTGCTAACAATCTGAATGTTCATAAGAGAACACATGCAGGAGAGAAACCTTATAAGTGTGATGTTTGTGGGGCTTCTTTTACTCATGTTGGCAGTCTGAAGGGTCATAAGAGAACACATACAGGAGAGAAACCTTACAAGTGTGATGTTTGTGGTGCTTCTTTTACTGAAGTTGGCAGTCTGAAGAAACATAAGAGAACACATACAGGAGAGAAACCTTACAAGTGTGATGTTTGTGGTGCTTCTTTTACTGAAGTTGGCAGTCTGAAGAAACATAAGAGAACACATACAGGAGAGAAACCTTACAAGTGTGATGTTTGTGGTGCTTCATTTACTCATGCTGGCACTCTGAAGAAACATAAGAGAACACATACAGGAGAGAAACCTTACAAGTGTGATGTTTGTGGTGCTTCATTTACTCAAGCTGGCAATCTAAAGGACCATAAGAGAACACATACAGGAGAGAAACCTTTCAAGTGTGATGTTTGTGGGGCTTCTTTTACTCATGTTGGCAGTCTGAATATACATAAGAGAACACATACAGGAGAGAAACCTTACAAGTGTGATGTTTGTGGTGCTTCTTTTACTCGTGCTAACAATCTGAATGTTCATAATAGAACACATACAGGAGAGGAACCTTATAAGTGTGATGTTTGTGATGCTTCTTTTACTCGTACTGACAATCTGAATGTTCATAAGAGAACACATACAGGAGAGAAACCTTATAAGTGTGATGTTTGTGGTGCTTCAGTTACTCATGCTGACAATCTGAATGTTCATAAGAGAACACATACTGGAGAGAAACCTTATAAGTGTGATGTTTGTGGTGTTACTTTTACTCATGCTAACAATCTGAATGTTCATAAGCGAACACATACAGGACAGAAGCCTTATAAGTGATGTTTGTGGTGCTTCTTTTACTGAAGTTGGCAGTCTGAAGAAACATAAGAGAACACATACAGGAGAGAAACCTTACAAGTGTGATGTATGTGGTGTTTCTTTTACTCGTGCTAACAATCTGAATGTTCATAAGAGAACACATGCAGGAGAGAAACCTTACAAGTGTGATGTTTGTGGTGCTTCATTTACTCAAGCTGGCAATCTAAAGGACCAAGAGAACACATACAGGAGAGAAACCTTTCAAGTGTGATGTTTGTGGTGCTTCTTTTACTCATGTTGGCAGTCTGAATATACATAAGAGAACACATACAGGAGAGAAACCTTACAAGTGTGATGTTTGTGGTGCTTCTTTTACTCGTGCTAACAATCTGAATGTTCATAATAGAACAAATACAGGAGAGAAACCTTATAAGTGTGATGTTTGTGGTGCTTCTTTTACTCATGCTGGCAGTCTGAATATACATAAGAGAACCTGTATACAGGAGAGAAACCTTACAAGTGTGATGTTTGAGGTGCTTAATTTACTCATGCTGGCAGTCTGAATATACATAAGAGAACACATACAGGAGAGAAACCTTACAAGTGTGATGTTTGTGATGCTTCTTTTACTCGTACTGACATTCTGAATGTTCATAAGAGAACACATACAGGAGAGAAACCTTATAAGTGTGATGTTTGTTGTGCTTCTTTTACTCATGTTGGCAGTCTGGAGGGTCATAAGAGAACACATACAGGAGAGAAACCTTATAAGTGTGATGTTTGTGGTGTTTCTTTTACTCATGCTAACAATCTGAATGTTCATAAGCGAACACATACAGGACAGAAGCCTTATAAGTGATGTTTGTGGTGCTTCTTTTACTGAAGTTGGCAGTCTGAAGAAACATAAGAGAACACATACAGGAGAGAAACCTTACAAGTGTGATGTATGTGGTGTTTCTTTTACTCGTGCTAACAATCTGAATGTTCATAAGAGAACACATGCAGGAGAGAAACCTTATAAGTGTGATGTTTGTGGGGCTTCTTTTACTCATGTTGGCAGTCTGAAGGGTCATAAGAGAACACATACAGGAGAGAAACCTTACAAGTGTGATGTTTGTGGTGCTTCTTTTACTGAAGTTGGCAGTCTGAAGAAACATAAGAGAACACATACAGGAGAGAAACCTTACAAGTGTGATGTTTGTGGTGCTTCTTTTACTGAAGTTGGCAGTCTGAAGAAACATAAGAGAACACATACAGGAGAGAAACCTTACAAGTGTGATGTTTGTGGTGCTTCATTTACTCATGCTGGCACTCTGAAGAAACATAAGAGAACACATACAGGAGAGAAACCTTACAAGTGTGATGTTTGTGGTGCTTCATTTACTCAAGCTGGCAATCTAAAGGACCATAAGAGAACACATACAGGAGAGAAACCTTTCAAGTGTGATGTTTGTGGGGCTTCTTTTACTCATGTTGGCAGTCTGAATATACATAAGAGAACACATACAGGAGAGAAACCTTACAAGTGTGATGTTTGAGGTGCTTAATTTACTCATGCTGGCAGTCTGAATATACAAAATAGAACACATACAGGAGAGAAACCTTATAAGTGTGATGTTTGTTGTGCTTCTTTTACTCATGTTGGCAGTCTGGAGGGTCATAAGAGAACACATACAGGAGAGAAACCTTATAAGTGTGATGTTTGTGGTGCTTCTTTTACTGAAGTTGGCAGTCTGAAGAAACATAAGAGAACACGTACAGGAGAGAAACCTTACAAGTGTGATGTTTGTGGTGCTTCATTTACTCATGCTGGCACTCTGAAGAAACATAAGAGAACACATACTGGAGAGAAACCTTACAAGTGTTATGTTTGTGGTGCTTCATTTACTCATGCTGGCACTCTGAAGAAACATAAGAGCACACATACAGGAGAGAATCGTTATAAGTGTGATGTTTGTGGTGCTTCTTTTACTGAAGTTGGCAGTCTGAAGAAACATAAGAGAACACATACAGGAGAGAAACCTTACAAGTGTGATGTTTGTGGTGCTTCATTTACTCAAGCTGGCAATCTAAAGGACCATAAGAGAACACATACAGGAGAGAAACCTTTCAAGTGTGATGTTTGTGGGGCTTCTTTTACTCATGTTGGCAGTCTGAATATACATAAGAGAACACATACAGGAGAGAAACCTTACAAGTGTGATGTTTGTGGTGCTTCTTTTACTCGTGCTAACAATCTGAATGTTCATAATAGAACACATACAGGAGAGAAACCTTATAAGTGTGATGTTTGTGGTGCTTCTTTTACTCATGCTGGCAGTCTGAATATACATAAGAGAACACATACAGGAGAGAAACCTTACAAGTGTGATGTTTGAGGTGCTTAATTTACTCATGCTTGCAGTCTGAATATACATAAGAGAACACATACAGGAGAGAAACCTTACAAGTGTGATGTTTGTGATGCTTCTTTTACTCGTACTGACATTCTGAATGTTCATAAGAGAACACATACAGGAGAGAAACCTTATAAGTGTGATGTTTGTTGTGCTTCTTTTACTCATGTTGGCAGTCTGGAGGGTCATAAGAGAACACATACAGGAGAGAAACCTTATAAGTGTGATGTTTGTGGTGCTTCTTTTACTGAAGTTGGCAGTCTGAAGAAACATAAGAGAACACGTACAGGAGAGAAACCTTACAAGTGTGATGTTTGTGGTGCTTCATTTACTCATGCTGGCACTCTGAAGAAACATAAGAGAACACATACTGGAGAGAAACCTTACAAGTGTGATGTTTGTGGTGCTTCATTTACTCATGCTGGCACTCTGAAGAAACATAAGAGCACACATACTGGAGAGAAACCTTACAAGTGTGATGTTTGTGGTGCTTCATTTACTCAAGCTGGCAATCTAAAGGACCATAAGAGAACACATACAGGAGAGAAACCTTTCAAGTGTGATGTTTGTGGGGCTTCTTTTACTCATGTTGGCAGTCTGAATATACATAAGAGAACACATACAGGAGAGAAACCTTACAAGTGTGATGTTTGAGGTGCTTAATTTACTCATGCTGGCAGTCTGAATATACAAAATAGAACACATACAGGAGAGAAACCTTATAAGTGTGATGTTTGTTGTGCTTCTTTTACTCATGTTGGCAGTCTGGAGGGTCATAAGAGAACACATACAGGAGAGAAACCTTATAAGTGTGATGTTTGTGGTGCTTCTTTTACTGAAGTTGGCAGTCTGAAGAAACATAAGAGAACACGTACAGGAGAGAAACCTTACAAGTGTGATGTTTGTGGTGCTTCATTTACTCATGCTGGCACTCTGAAGAAACATAAGAGAACACATACTGGAGAGAAACCTTACAAGTGTTATGTTTGTGGTGCTTCATTTACTCATGCTGGCACTCTGAAGAAACATAAGAGCACACATACAGGAGAGAATCGTTATAAGTGTGATGTTTGTGGTGCTTCTTTTACTGAAGTTGGCAGTCTGAAGAAACATAAGAGAACACATACAGGAGAGAAACCTTACAAGTGTGATGTTTGTGGTGCTTCATTTACTCAAGCTGGCAATCTAAAGGACCATAAGAGAACACATACAGGAGAGAAACCTTTCAAGTGTGATGTTTGTGGGGCTTCTTTTACTCATGTTGGCAGTCTGAATATACATAAGAGAACACATACAGGAGAGAAACCTTACAAGTGTGATGTTTGTGGTGCTTCTTTTACTCGTGCTAACAATCTGAATGTTCATAATAGAACACATACATGAGAGAAACCTTATAAGTGTGATGTTTGTGGTGCTTCTTTTACTCATGCTGGCAGTCTGAATATACATAAGAGAACACATACAGGAGAGAAACCTTACAAGTGTGATGTTTGAGGTGCTTAATTTACTCATGCTGGCAGTCTGAATATACATAAGAGAACACATACAGGAGAGAAACCTTACAAGTGTGATGTTTGTGATGCTTCTTTTACTCGTACTGACATTCTGAATGTTCATAAGAGAACACATACAGGAGAGAAACCTTATAAGTGTGATGTTTGTTGTGCTTCTTTTACTCATGTTGGCAGTCTGGAGGGTCATAAGAGAACACATACAGGAGAGAAACCTTATAAGTGTGATGTTTGTGGTGCTTCTTTTACTGAAGTTGGCAGTCTGAAGAAACATAAGAGAACACGTACAGGAGAGAAACCTTACAAGTGTGATGTTTGTGGTGCTTCATTTACTCATGCTGGCACTCTGAAGAAACATAAGAGAACACATACTGGAGAGAAACCTTACAAGTGTGATGTTTGTGGTGCTTCATTTACTCATGCTGGCACTCTGAAGAAACATAAGAGCACACATACTGGAGAGAAACCTTACAAGTGTGATGTTTGTGGTGCTTCATTTACTCAAGCTGGCAATCTAAAGGACCATAAGAGAACACATACAGGAGAGAAACCTTTCAAGTGTGATGTTTGTGGGGCTTCTTTTACTCATGTTGGCAGTCTGAATATACATAAGAGAACACATACAGGAGAGAAACCTTACAAGTGTGATGTTTGTGGTGCTTCTTTTACTCGTGCTAACAATCTGAATGTTCATAATAGAACACATACAGGAGAGAAACCTTATAAGTGTGATGTTTGTGGTGCTTCTTTTACTCATGCTGGCAGTCTGAATATACATAAGAGAACACATACAGGAGAGAAACCTTACAAGTGTGATGTTTGAGGTGCTTAATTTACTCATGCTGGCAGTCTGAATATACATAAGAGAACACATACAGGAGAGAAACCTTACAAGTGTGATGTTTGTGATGCTTCTTTTACTCGTACTGACATTCTGAATGTTCATAAGAGAACACATACAGGAGAGAAACCTTATAAGTGTGATGTTTGTTGTGCTTCTTTTACTCATGTTGGCAGTCTGGAGGGTCATAAGAGAACACATACAGGAGAGAAACCTTATAAGTGTGATGTTTGTGGTGCTTCTTTTACTGAAGTTGGCAGTCTGAAGAAACATAAGAGAACACGTACAGGAGAGAAACCTTACAAGTGTGATGTTTGTGGTGCTTCATTTACTCATGCTGGCACTCTGAAGAAACATAAGAGAACACATACAGGAGAGAAACCTTACAAGTGTGATGTTTGTGGTGCTTCTTTTACTCGTGTTAACAATCTGAATGTTCATAATAGAACACATACAGGAGAGAAACCTTATAAGTGTGATGTTTGTGGTGCTTCTTTTACTCATGCTGGCAGTCTGAATATACATAAGAGAACACATACAGGAGAGAAACCTGACAAGTGTGATGTTTGTGGGGCTTTTTTTTACTCATGTTGGCAGTCTGGAGGGTCATAAGAGAACACATACAGGAGAGAAACCTTACAAGTGGGATGTTTGTGGTGCTTCTTTTACTCAAACTTACAGTCTGAAGTATCATAAGAGAACACATACTGGAAATAAACCTTACAAGTGTGATGATTGTGGTGCTTCTGTTACTCATGCTGGCAGTCTTAAGGAGCATATGAGAACACATACAGGAGAGAAACCTTACAAGTGTAATGTTTGTGATGCTTCTTTTACTCAAGCTGGCAATCTTAAGGCCCATAAGAGGACACATACAGGAGAGAAACCTTGCAAGTGATGTTTGTGGTGCTTCGTTTACTCATGCTGGCAATCTGAAGTATTATACCAGAACACATACTGGAGAGAAACCTTACAAGTGTGATGTTTGTGGTGCTTCTTTTACTCATGCTGGCAGTCTGAATATACATAAGAGAACACATACAGGAGAGAAACCTTTCAAGTGTGATGTTTGTGGTGCTTCTTTTACTCATGCTGGCAGTCTGAATATACATAAGAGAACACATACAGGAGAGAAACCTTACAAGTGTGATGTTTGTGGTGCTTCTTTTACTCATGCTGGCAGTCTGAAGAAACATAAGAGAACCTGTATAAAGGAGAGAAACCTTACAAGTGTGATGTTTGAGGTGCTTAATTTACTCATGCTGGCAGTCTGAATATACATAAGAGAACACATACAGGAGAGAAACCTTACAAGTGTGATGTTTGTGATGCTTCTTTTACTCGTACTGACAATCTGAATGTTCATAAGAGAACACATACAGGAGAGAAACCTTATAAGTGTGATGTTTGTTGTGCTTCTTTTACTCATGTTGGCAGTCTGGAGGGTCATAAGAGAACACATACAGGAGAGAAACCTTATAAGTGTGATGTTTGTGGTGCTTCTTTTACTGAAGTTGGCAGTCTGAAGAAACATAAGCGAACACGTACAGGAGAGAAACCTTACAAGTGTGCTGTTTGTGGTGCTTCATTTACTCATGCTGGCACTCTGAAGAAACATAAGAGAACACATACTGGAGAGAAACCTTACAAGTGTGATGTTTGTGATGCTTCTTTTACTCGTACTGACAATCTGAATGTTCATAAGCGAACACATACAGGAGAGAAACCTTATAAGTGTGATGTTTGTGGGGCTTCTTTTACTCATGCTGGCAGTCTGAATATACATAAGAGAACACATACAGGAGAGAAACCTTACAAGTGTGATGTTTGTGGTGTTTCTTTTACTCATGCTAACAATCTGAATGTTCATAAGCGAACACATACAGGACAGAAGCCTTATAAGTGATGTTTGTGGTGCTTCTTTTACTGAAGTTGGCAGTCTGAAGAAACATAAGAGAACACATACAGGAGAGAAACCTTATAAGTGTGATGTATGTGGTGTTTCTTTTACTCGTGCTAACAATCTGAATGTTCATAAGAGAACACATGCAGGAGAGAAACCTTATAAGTGTGATGTTTGTGGGGATTCTTTTACTCATGTTGGCAGTCTGAAGGGTCATAAGAGAACACATACAGGAGAGAAACCTTACAAGTGTGATGTTTGTGGTGCTTCTTTTACTGAAGTTGGCAGTCTGAAGAAACATAAGAGAACACATACAGGAGAGAAACCTTACAAGTGTGATGTTTGTGGTGCTTCTTTTACTGAAGTTGGCAGTCTGAAGAAACATAAGAGAACACATACAGGAGAGAAACCTTACAAGTGTGATGTTTGTGGTGCTTCATTTACTCATGCTGGCACTCTGAAGAAACATAAGAGAACACATACAGGAGAGAAACCTTACAAGTGTGATGTTTGTGGTGCTTCATTTACTCAAGCTGGCAATCTAAAGGACCATAAGAGAACACATACAGGAGAGAAACCTTTCAAGTGTGATGTTTGTGGGGTTTCTTTTACTCATGTTGGCAGTCTGAATATACATAAGAGAACACATACAGGAGAGAAACCTTACAAGTGTGATGTTTGTGGTGCTTCTTTTACTCTTGCTAACAATCTGAATGTTCATAATAGAACACATACAGGAGAGGAACCTTATAAGTGTGATGTTTGTGATGCTTCTTTTACTCGTACTGACAATCTGAATGTTCATAAGAGAACACATACAGGAGAGAAACCTTATAAGTGTGATGTTTGTGGTGCTTCAGTTACTCGTGCTGACAATCTGAATGTTCATAAGAGAACACATACTGGAGAGAAACCTTATAAGTGTGATGTTTGTGGTGCTTTTACTCATGCTGGCAGTCTGAATATACATAAGAGAACACATACAGGAGAGAAACCTTACAAGTGTGATGTTTGTGATGCTTCTTTTACTCGTACTGACAATCTGAATGTTCATAAGAGAACACATACAGAAGAGAAACGTTATAAGTGTGATGTTTGTGGTGCTTCTTTTACTGAAGTTGGCAGTCTGAAGAAACATAAGAGAACACATACAGGAGAGAAACCTTACAAGTGTGATGTTTGTGGTGCTTCATTTACTCAAGCTGGCAATCTAAAGGACCATAAGAGAACACATACAGGAGAGAAACCTTTCAAGTGTGATGTTTGTGGGGCTTCTTTTACTCATGTTGGCAGTCTGAATATACATAAGAGAACACATACAGGAGAGAAACCTTACAAGTGTGATGTTTGTGGTGCTTCTTTTACTCGTGCTAACAATCTGAATGTTCATAATAGAACACATACAGGAGAGAAACCTTATAAGTGTGATGTTTGTGGTGCTTCTTTTACTCAAACTTACAGTCTGAAGTATGATAAGAGAACACATACTGGAAATAAACCTTACAAGTGTGATGATTGTGGTGCTTCTGTTACTCATGCTGGCAGTCTTAAGGAGCATATGAAAACACATACAGGAGAGAAACCTTACAAGTGTAATGTTTGTGATGCTTCTTTTACTCAAGCTGGCAATCTTAAGGCCCATAAGAGGACACATACAGGAGAGAAACCTTACAAGTGATGTTTGTGGTGCTTCGTTTACTCATGCTGGCAATCTGAAGTATCATACCAGAACACATACTGGAGAGAAACCTTACAAGTGTGATGTTTGTGGTGCTTCTTTTACTCATGCTGGCAGTCTGAATATACATAAGAGAACACATACAGGAGAGAAACCTTTCAAGTGTGATGTTTGTGGTGCTTCTTTTACTCATGCTGGCAGTCTGAATATACATAAGAGAACACATACAGGAGAGAAACCTTACAAGTGTGATGTTTGTGGTGGTGCTTTTACTGAAGTTGGCAGTCTGAAGAAACATAAGAGAACACATACAGGAGAGAAACCTTACAAGTGTGATGTTTGAGGTGCTTAATTTACTCATGCTGGCAGTCTGAATATACATAAGAGAACACATACAGGAGAGAAACCTTACAAGTGTGATGTTTGTGATGCTTCTTTTACTCGTACTGACAATCTGAATGTTCATAAGAGAACACATACAGGAGAGAAACCTTATAAGTGTGATGTTTGTGGTGCTTCTTTTACTCATGCTGGCAGTCTGAATATACATAAGAGAACACATACAGGAGAGAAACCTTACAAGTGTGATGTTTGTGGGGCTTCTTTTACTCATGTTGGCAGTCTGGAGGGTCATAAGAGAACACATACAGGAGAGAAACCTTACAAGTGGGATGTTTGTGGTGCTTCTTTTACTCAAACTTACAGTCTGAAGTATCATAAGAGAACACATACTGGAAATAAACCTTACAAGTGTGATGATTGTGGTGCTTCTGTTACTCATGCTGGCAGTCTTAAGGAGCATATGAGAACACATACAGGAGAGAAACCTTACAAGTGTAATGTTTGTGGTGCTTCTTTTACTCAAACTGGCAATCTTAAGGCCCATAAGAGAACACATACAGGAGAGAAACCTTACAAGTGATGTTTGTTGTGCTTCGTTTACTCATGCTGGCAATCTGAAGTATCATACCAGAACACATACTGGAGAGAAACCTTACAAGTGTGATGTTTGTGGTGCTTCTTTTACTCATGCTGGCAGTCTGAATATACATAAGAGAACACATACAGGAGAGAAACCTTTCAAGTGTGATGTTTGTGGTGCTTCTTTTACTCATGCTGGCAGTCTGAATATACATAAGAGAACACATACAGGAGAGAAACCTTACAAGTGTGATGTTTGAGGTGCTTAATTTACTCATGCTGGCAGTCTGAATATACATAAGAGAACACATACAGGAGAGAAACCTTACAAGTGTGATGTTTGTGGTGCTTATTTTACTCATGCTGGCAGTCTGAATATACATAAGAGAACCTGTATACAGGAGAGAAACCTTACAAGTGTGATGTTTGAGGTGCTTAATTTACTCATGCTGGCAGTCTGAATATACATAAGAGAACACATACAGGAGAGAAACCTTACAAGTGTGATGTTTGTGATGCTTCTTTTACTCGTACTGACATTCTGAATGTTCATAAGAGAACACATACAGGAGAGAAACCTTATAAGTGTGATGTTTGTTGTGCTTCTTTTACTCATGTTGGCAGTCTGGAGGGTCATAAGAGAACACATACAGGAGAGAAACCTTATAAGTGTGATGTTTGTGGTGTTTCTTTTACTCATGCTAACAATCTGAATGTTCATAAGCGAACACATACAGGACAGAAGCCTTATAAGTGATGTTTGTGGTGCTTCTTTTACTGAAGTTGGCAGTCTGAAGAAACATAAGAGAACACATACAGGAGAGAAACCTTACAAGTGTGATGTATGTGGTGTTTCTTTTACTCGTGCTAACAATCTGAATGTTCATAAGAGAACACATGCAGGAGAGAAACCTTATAAGTGTGATGTTTGTGGGGCTTCTTTTACTCATGTTGGCAGTCTGAAGGGTCATAAGAGAACACATACAGGAGAGAAACCTTACAAGTGTGATGTTTGTGGTGCTTCTTTTACTGAAGTTGGCAGTCTGAAGAAACATAAGAGAACACATACAGGAGAGAAACCTTACAAGTGTGATGTTTGTGGTGCTTCTTTTACTGAAGTTGGCAGTCTGAAGAAACATAAGAGAACACATACAGGAGAGAAACCTTACAAGTGTGATGTTTGTGGTGCTTCATTTACTCATGCTGGCACTCTGAAGAAACATAAGAGAACACATACAGGAGAGAAACCTTACAAGTGTGATGTTTGTGGTGCTTCATTTACTCAAGCTGGCAATCTAAAGGACCATAAGAGAACACATACAGGAGAGAAACCTTTCAAGTGTGATGTTTGTGGGGCTTCTTTTACTCATGTTGGCAGTCTGAATATACATAAGAGAACACATACAGGAGAGAAACCTTACAAGTGTGATGTTTGTGGTGCTTCTTTTACTCGTGCTAACAATCTGAATGTTCATAATAGAACACATACAGGAGAGGAACCTTATAAGTGTGATGTTTGTGATGCTTCTTTTACTCGTACTGACAATCTGAATGTTCATAAGAGAACACATACAGGAGAGAAACCTTATAAGTGTGATGTTTGTGGTGCTTCAGTTACTCGTGCTGACAATCTGAATGTTCATAAGAGAACACATACTGGAGAGAAACCTTATAAGTGTGATGTTTGTGGTGCTTTTACTCATGCTGGCAGTCTGAATATACATAAGAGAACACATACAGGAGAGAAACCTTACAAGTGTGATGTTTGTGATGCTTCTTTTACTCGTACTGACAATCTGAATGTTCATAAGAGAACACATACAGGAGAGAAACCTTATAAGTGTGATGTTTGTTGTGCTTCTTTTACTCATGTTGGCAGTCTGGAGGGTCATAAGAGAACACATACAGGAGAGAAACCTTATAAGTGTGATGTTTGTGGTGCTTCTTTTACTGAAGTTGGCAGTCTGAAGAAACATAAGCGAACACGTACAGGAGAGAAACCTTACAAGTGTGCTGTTTGTGGTGCTTCATTTACTCATGCTGGCACTCTGAAGAAACATAAGAGAACACATACTGGAGAGAAACCTTACAAGTGTGATGTTTGTGATGCTTCTTTTACTCGTACTGACAATCTGAATGTTCATAAGAGAACACATACAGGAGAGAAACCTTATAAGTGTGATGTTTGTGGTGTTTCTTTTACTCATGCTAACAATCTGAGTGTTCATAAGCGAACACATACAGGAGAGAAACCTTATAAGTGTGATGTTTGTGGGGCTTCTTTTACTCATGCTGGCAGTCTGAATATACATAAGAGAACACATACAGGAGAGAAACCTTACAAGTGTGATGTTTGTGGTGTTTCTTTTACTCATGCTAACAATCTGAATGTTCATAAGCGAACACATACAGGACAGAAGCCTTATAAGTGATGTTTGTGGTGCTTCTTTTACTGAAGTTGGCAGTCTGAAGAAACATAAGAGAACACATACAGGAGAGAAACCTTATAAGTGTAATGTATGTGGTGTTTCTTTTACTCGTGCTAACAATCTGAATGTTCATAAGAGAACACATGCAGGAGAGAAACCTTATAAGTGTGATGTTTGTGGGGATTCTTTTACTCATGTTGGCAGTCTGAAGGGTCATAAGAGAACACATACAGGAGAGAAACCTTACAAGTGTGATGTTTGTGGTGCTTCTTTTACTGAAGTTGGCAGTCTGAAGAAACATAAGAGAACACATACAGGAGAGAAACCTTACAAGTGTGATGTTTGTGGTGCTTCTTTTACTGAAGTTGGCAGTCTGAAGAAACATAAGAGAACACATACAGGAGAGAAACCTTACAAGTGTGATGTTTGTGGTGCTTCATTTACTCATGCTGGCACTCTGAAGAAACATAAGAGAACACATACAGGAGAGAAACCTTACAAGTGTGATGTTTGTGGTGCTTCATTTACTCAAGCTGGCAATCTAAAGGACCATAAGAGAACACATACAGGAGAGAAACCTTTCAAGTGTGATGTTTGTGGGGTTTCTTTTACTCATGTTGGCAGTCTGAATATACATAAGAGAACACATACAGGAGAGAAACCTTACAAGTGTGATGTTTGTGGTGCTTCTTTTACTCGTGCTAACAATCTGAATGTTCATAATAGAACACATACAGGAGAGGAACCTTATAAGTGTGATGTTTGTGATGCTTCTTTTACTCGTACTGACAATCTGAATGTTCATAAGAGAACACATACAGGAGAGAAACCTTATAAGTGTGATGTTTGTGGTGCTTCAGTTACTCGTGCTGACAATCTGAATGTTCATAAGAGAACACATACTGGAGAGAAACCTTATAAGTGTGATGTTTGTGGTGCTTTTACTCATGCTGGCAGTCTGAATATACATAAGAGAACACATACAGGAGAGAAACCTTACAAGTGTGATGTTTGTGATGCTTCTTTTACTCGTACTGACAATCTGAATGTTCATAAGAGAACACATACAGAAGAGAAACGTTATAAGTGTGATGTTTGTGGTGCTTCTTTTACTGAAGTTGGCAGTCTGAAGAAACATAAGAGAACACATACAGGAGAGAAACCTTACAAGTGTGATGTTTGTGGTGCTTCATTTACTCAAGCTGGCAATCTAAAGGACCATAAGAGAACACATACAGGAGAGAAACCTTTCAAGTGTGATGTTTGTGGGGCTTCTTTTACTCATGTTGGCAGTCTGAATATACATAAGAGAACACATACAGGAGAGAAACCTTACAAGTGTGATGTTTGTGGTGCTTCTTTTACTCGTGCTAACAATCTGAATGTTCATAATAGAACACATACAGGAGAGAAACCTTATAAGTGTGATGTTTGTGGTGCTTCTTTTACTCAAACTTACAGTCTGAAGTATGATAAGAGAACACATACTGGAAACAAACCTTACAAGTGTGATGATTGTGGTGCTTCTGTTACTCATGCTGGCAGTCTTAAGGAGCATATGAGAACACATACAGGAGAGAAACCTTACAAGTGTAATGTTTGTGATGCTTCTTTTACTCAAGCTGGCAATCTTAAGGCCCATAAGAGGACACATACAGGAGAGAAACCTTACAAGTGATGTTTGTGGTGCTTCGTTTACTCATGCTGGCAATCTGAAGTATCATACCAGAACACATACTGGAGAGAAACCTTACAAGTGTGATGTTTGTGGTGCTTCTTTTACTCATGCTGGCAGTCTGAATATACATAAGAGAACACATACAGGAGAGAAACCTTTCAAGTGTGATGTTTGTGATGCTTCTTTTACTCGTACTGACATTCTGAATGTTCATAAGAGAACACATACAGGAGAGAAACCTTATAAGTGTGATGTTTGTTGTGCTTCTTTTACTCATGTTGGCAGTCTGGAGGGTCATAAGAGAACACATACAGGAGAGAAACCTTATAAGTGTGATGTTTGTGGTGTTTCTTTTACTCATGCTAACAATCTGAATGTTCATAAGCGAACACATACAGGACAGAAGCCTTATAAGTGATGTTTGTGGTGCTTCTTTTACTGAAGTTGGCAGTCTGAAGAAACATAAGAGAACACATACAGGAGAGAAACCTTACAAGTGTGATGTATGTGGTGTTTCTTTTACTCGTGCTAACAATCTGAATGTTCATAAGAGAACACATGCAGGAGAGAAACCTTATAAGTGTGATGTTTGTGGGGCTTCTTTTACTCATGTTGGCAGTCTGAAGGGTCATAAGAGAACACATACAGGAGAGAAACCTTACAAGTGTGATGTTTGTGGTGCTTCTTTTACTGAAGTTGGCAGTCTGAAGAAACATAAGAGAACACATACAGGAGAGAAACCTTACAAGTGTGATGTTTGTGGTGCTTCTTTTACTGAAGTTGGCAGTCTGAAGAAACATAAGAGAACACATACAGGAGAGAAACCTTACAAGTGTGATGTTTGTGGTGCTTCATTTACTCATGCTGGCACTCTGAAGAAACATAAGAGAACACATACAGGAGAGAAACCTTACAAGTGTGATGTTTGTGGTGCTTCATTTACTCAAGCTGGCAATCTAAAGGACCATAAGAGAACACATACAGGAGAGAAACCTTTCAAGTGTGATGTTTGTGGGGCTTCTTTTACTCATGTTGGCAGTCTGAATATACATAAGAGAACACATACAGGAGAGAAACCTTACAAGTGTGATGTTTGTGGTGCTTCTTTTACTCGTGCTAACAATCTGAATGTTCATAATAGAACACATACAGGAGAGAAACCTTATAAGTGTGATGTTTGTGGTGCTTCTTTTACTCAAACTTACAGTCTGAAGTATGATAAGAGAACACATACTGGAAATAAACCTTACAAGTGTGATGATTGTGGTGCTTCTGTTACTCATGCTGGCAGTCTTAAGGAGCATATGAGAACACATACAGGAGAGAAACCTTACAAGTGTAATGTTTGTGATGCTTCTTTTACTCAAGCTGGCAATCTTAAGGCCCATAAGAGGACACATACAGGAGAGAAACCTTACAAGTGATGTTTGTGGTGCTTCGTTTACTCATGCTGGCAATCTGAAGTATCATACCAGAACACATACTGGAGAGAAACCTTACAAGTGTGATGTTTGTGGTGCTTCTTTTACTCATGCTGGCAGTCTGAATATACATAAGAGAACACATACAGGAGAGAAACCTTTCAAGTGTGATGTTTGTGGTGCTTCTTTTACTCATGCTGGCAGTCTGAATATACATAAGAGAACACATACAGGAGAGAAACCTTACAAGTGTGATGTTTGTGGTGCTTCTTTTACTGAAGTTGGCAGTCTGAATAAACATAAGAGAACACATACAGGAGAGAAACCTTACAAGTGTGATGTTTGTGGTGCTTCTTTTACTCGTGCTAACAATCTGAATGTTCATAATAGAACACATACAGGAGAGAAACCTTATAAGTGTGATGTTTGTGGTGCTTCTTTTACTCAAACTTACAGTCTGAAGTATGATAAGAGAACACATACTGGAAATAAACCTTACAAGTGTGATGATTGTGGTGCTTCTGTTACTCATGCTGGCAGTCTTAAGGAGCATATGAGAACACATACAGGAGAGAAACCTTACAAGTGTAATGTTTGTGATGCTTCTTTTACTCAAGCTGGCAATCTTAAGGCCCATAAGAGGACACATACAGGAGAGAAACCTTACAAGTGATGTTTGTGGTGCTTCGTTTACTCATGCTGGCAATCTGAAGTATCATACCAGAACACATACTGGAGAGAAACCTTACAAGTGTGATGTTTGTGGTGCTTCTTTTACTCATGCTGGCAGTCTGAATATACATAAGAGAACACATACAGGAGAGAAACCTTTCAAGTGTGATGTTTGTGGTGCTTCTTTTACTCATGCTGGCAGTCTGAATATACATAAGAGAACACATACAGGAGAGAAACCTTACAAGTGTGATGTTTGTGGTGCTTCTTTTACTGAAGTTGGCAGTCTGAAGAAACATAAGAGAACACATACAGGAGAGAAACCTTACAAGTGTGATGTTTGAGGTGCTTAATTTACTCATGCTGGCAGTCTGAATATACATAAGAGAACACATACAGGAGAGAAACCTTACAAGTGTGATGTTTGTGATGCTTCTTTTACTCGTACTGACAATCTGAATGTTCATAAGAGAACACATACAGGAGAGAAACCTTATAAGTGTGATGTTTGTGGTGCTTCTTTTACTCATGCTGGCAGTCTGAATATACATAAGAGAACACATACAGGAGAGAAACCTTACAAGTGTGATGTTTGTGGGGCTTCTTTTACTCATGTTGGCAGTCTGGAGGGTCATAAGAGAACACATACAGGAGAGAAACCTTACAAGTGGGATGTTTGTGGTGCTTCTTTTACTCAAACTTACAGTCTGAAGTATCATAAGAGAACACATACTGGAAATAAACCTTACAAGTGTGATGATTGTGGTGCTTCTGTTACTCATGCTGGCAGTCTTAAGGAGCATATGAGAACACATACAGGAGAGAAACCTTACAAGTGTAATGTTTGTGATGCTTCTTTTACTCAAACTGGCAATCTTAAGGCCCATAAGAGGACACATACAGGAGAGAAACCTTACAAGTGATGTTTGTTGTGCTTCGTTTACTCATGCTGGCAATCTGAAGTATCATACCAGAACACATACTGGAGAGAAACCTTACAAGTGTGATGTTTGTGGTGCTTCTTTTACTCATGCTGGCAGTCTGAATATACATAAGAGAACACATACAGGAGAGAAACCTTTCAAGTGTGATGTTTGTGGTGCTTCTTTTACTCATGCTGGCAGTCTGAATATACATAAGAGAACACATACAGGAGAGAAACCTTACAAGTGTGATGTTTGAGGTGCTTAATTTACTCATGCTGGCAGTCTGAATATACATAAGAGAACACATACAGGAGAGAAACCTTACAAGTGTGATGTTTGTGGTGCTTATTTTACTCATGCTGGCAGTCTGAATATACATAAGAGAACCTGTATACAGGAGAGAAACCTTACAAGTGTGATGTTTGAGGTGCTTAATTTACTCATGCTGGCAGTCTGAATATACATAAGAGAACACATACAGGAGAGAAACCTTACAAGTGTGATGTTTGTGATGCTTCTTTTACTCGTACTGACATTCTGAATGTTCATAAGAGAACACATACAGGAGAGAAACCTTATAAGTGTGATGTTTGTTGTGCTTCTTTTACTCATGTTGGCAGTCTGGAGGGTCATAAGAGAACACATACAGGAGAGAAACCTTATAAGTGTGATGTTTGTGGTGTTTCTTTTACTCATGCTAACAATCTGAATGTTCATAAGCGAACACATACAGGACAGAAGCCTTATAAGTGATGTTTGTGGTGCTTCTTTTACTGAAGTTGGCAGTCTGAAGAAACATAAGAGAACACATACAGGAGAGAAACCTTACAAGTGTGATGTATGTGGTGTTTCTTTTACTCGTGCTAACAATCTGAATGTTCATAAGAGAACACATGCAGGAGAGAAACCTTATAAGTGTGATGTTTGTGGGGCTTCTTTTACTCATGTTGGCAGTCTGAAGGGTCATAAGAGAATACATACAGGAGAGAAACCTTACAAGTGTGATGTTTGTGGTGCTTCTTTTACTGAAGTTGGCAGTCTGAAGAAACATAAGAGAACACATACAGGAGAGAAACCTTACAAGTGTGATGTTTGTGGTGCTTCTTTTACTGAAGTTGGCAGTCTGAAGAAACATAAGAGAACACATACAGGAGAGAAACCTTACAAGTGTGATGTTTGTGGTGCTTCATTTACTCATGCTGGCACTCTGAAGAAACATAAGAGAACACATACAGGAGAGAAACCTTACAAGTGTGATGTTTGTGGTGCTTCATTTACTCAAGCTGGCAATCTAAAGGACCATAAGAGAACACATACAGGAGAGAAACCTTTCAAGTGTGATGTTTGTGGGGCTTCTTTTACTCATGTTGGCAGTCTGAATATACATAAGAGAACACATACAGGAGAGAAACCTTACAAGTGTGATGTTTGTGGTGCTTCTTTTACTCGTGCTAACAATCTGAATGTTCATAATAGAACACATACAGGAGAGGAACCTTATAAGTGTGATGTTTGTGATGCTTCTTTTACTCGTACTGACAATCTGAATGTTCATAAGAGAACACATACAGGAGAGAAACCTTATAAGTGTGATGTTTGTGGTGCTTCAGTTACTCGTGCTGACAATCTGAATGTTCATAAGAGAACACATACTGGAGAGAAACCTTATAAGTGTGATGTTTGTGGTGCTTTTACTCATGCTGGCAGTCTGAATATACATAAGAGAACACATACAGGAGAGAAACCTTACAAGTGTGATGTTTGTGATGCTTCTTTTACTCGTACTGACAATCTGAATGTTCATAAGAGAACACATACAGGAGAGAATCGTTATAAGTGTGATGTTTGTGGTGCTTCTTTTACTGAAGTTGGCAGTCTGAAGAAACATAAGAGAACACATACAGGAGAGAAACCTTACAAGTGTGATGTTTGTGGTGCTTCATTTACTCAAGCTGGCAATCTAAAGGACCATAAGAGAACACATACAGGAGAGAAACTTTTCAAGTGTGATGTTAGTGGGGCTTCTTTTACTCATGTTGGCAGTCTGAATATACATAAGAGAACACATACAGGAGAGAAACCTTACAAGTGTGATGTTTGTGGTGCTTCTTTTACTCGTGTTAACAATCTGAATGTTCATAATAGAACACATACAGGAGAGAAACCTTATAAGTGTGATGTTTGTGGTGCTTCTTTTACTCATGCTGGCAGTCTGAATATACATAAGAGAACACATACAGGAGAGAAACCTGACAAGTGTGATGTTTGTGGGGCTTTTTTTTACTCATGTTGGCAGTCTGGAGGGTCATAAGAGAACACATACAGGAGAGAAACCTTACAAGTGGGATGTTTGTGGTGCTTCTTTTACTCAAACTTACAGTCTGAAGTATCATAAGAGAACACATACTGGAAATAAACCTTACAAGTGTGATGATTGTGGTGCTTCTGTTACTCATGCTGGCAGTCTTAAGGAGCATATGAGAACACATACAGGAGAGAAACCTTACAAGTGTAATGTTTGTGATGCTTCTTTTACTCAAGCTGGCAATCTTAAGGCCCATAAGAGGACACATACAGGAGAGAAACCTTGCAAGTGATGTTTGTGGTGCTTCGTTTACTCATGCTGGCAATCTGAAGTATTATACCAGAACACATACTGGAGAGAAACCTTACAAGTGTGATGTTTGTGGTGCTTCTTTTACTCATGCTGGCAGTCTGAATATACATAAGAGAACACATACAGGAGAGAAACCTTTCAAGTGTGATGTTTGTGGTGCTTCTTTTACTCATGCTGGCAGTCTGAATATACATAAGAGAACACATACAGGAGAGAAACCTTACAAGTGTGATGTTTGTGGTGCTTCTTTTACTCATGCTGGCAGTCTGAAGAAACATAAGAGAACCTGTATAAAGGAGAGAAACCTTACAAGTGTGATGTTTGAGGTGCTTAATTTACTCATGCTGGCAGTCTGAATATACATAAGAGAACACATACAGGAGAGAAACCTTACAAGTGTGATGTTTGTGATGCTTCTTTTACTCGTACTGACAATCTGAATGTTCATAAGAGAACACATACAGGAGAGAAACCTTATAAGTGTGATGTTTGTTGTGCTTCTTTTACTCATGTTGGCAGTCTGGAGGGTCATAAGAGAACACATACAGGAGAGAAACCTTATAAGTGTGATGTTTGTGGTGCTTCTTTTACTGAAGTTGGCAGTCTGAAGAAACATAAGCGAACACGTACAGGAGAGAAACCTTACAAGTGTGCTGTTTGTGGTGCTTCATTTACTCATGCTGGCACTCTGAAGAAACATAAGAGAACACATACTGGAGAGAAACCTTACAAGTGTGATGTTTGTGATGCTTCTTTTACTCGTACTGACAATCTGAATGTTCATAAGAGAACACATACAGGAGAGAAACCTTATAAGTGTGATGTTTGTGGTGTTTCTTTTACTCATGCTAACAATCTGAGTGTTCATAAGCGAACACATACAGGAGAGAAACCTTATAAGTGTGATGTTTGTGGGGCTTCTTTTACTCATGCTGGCAGTCTGAATATACATAAGAGAACACATACAGGAGAGAAACCTTACAAGTGTGATGTTTGTGGTGTTTCTTTTACTCATGCTAACAATCTGAATGTTCATAAGCGAACACATACAGGACAGAAGCCTTATAAGTGATGTTTGTGGTGCTTCTTTTACTGAAGTTGGCAGTCTGAAGAAACATAAGAGAACACATACAGGAGAGAAACCTTATAAGTGTGATGTATGTGGTGTTTCTTTTACTCGTGCTAACAATCTGAATGTTCATAAGAGAACACATGCAGGAGAGAAACCTTATAAGTGTGATGTTTGTGGGGATTCTTTTACTCATGTTGGCAGTCTGAAGGGTCATAAGAGAACACATACAGGAGAGAAACCTTACAAGTGTGATGTTTGTGGTGCTTCTTTTACTGAAGTTGGCAGTCTGAAGAAACATAAGAGAACACATACAGGAGAGAAACCTTACAAGTGTGATGTTTGTGGTGCTTCTTTTACTGAAGTTGGCAGTCTGAAGAAACATAAGAGAACACATACAGGAGAGAAACCTTACAAGTGTGATGTTTGTGGTGCTTCATTTACTCATGCTGGCACTCTGAAGAAACATAAGAGAACACATACAGGAGAGAAACCTTACAAGTGTGATGTTTGTGGTGCTTCATTTACTCAAGCTGGCAATCTAAAGGACCATAAGAGAACACATACAGGAGAGAAACCTTTCAAGTGTGATGTTTGTGGGGTTTCTTTTACTCATGTTGGCAGTCTGAATATACATAAGAGAACACATACAGGAGAGAAACCTTACAAGTGTGATGTTTGTGGTGCTTCTTTTACTCTTGCTAACAATCTGAATGTTCATAATAGAACACATACAGGAGAGGAACCTTATAAGTGTGATGTTTGTGATGCTTCTTTTACTCGTACTGACAATCTGAATGTTCATAAGAGAACACATACAGGAGAGAAACCTTATAAGTGTGATGTTTGTGGTGCTTCAGTTACTCGTGCTGACAATCTGAATGTTCATAAGAGAACACATACTGGAGAGAAACCTTATAAGTGTGATGTTTGTGGTGCTTTTACTCATGCTGGCAGTCTGAATATACATAAGAGAACACATACAGGAGAGAAACCTTACAAGTGTGATGTTTGTGATGCTTCTTTTACTCGTACTGACAATCTGAATGTTCATAAGAGAACACATACAGAAGAGAAACGTTATAAGTGTGATGTTTGTGGTGCTTCTTTTACTGAAGTTGGCAGTCTGAAGAAACATAAGAGAACACATACAGGAGAGAAACCTTACAAGTGTGATGTTTGTGGTGCTTCATTTACTCAAGCTGGCAATCTAAAGGACCATAAGAGAACACATACAGGAGAGAAACCTTTCAAGTGTGATGTTTGTGGGGCTTCTTTTACTCATGTTGGCAGTCTGAATATACATAAGAGAACACATACAGGAGAGAAACCTTACAAGTGTGATGTTTGTGGTGCTTCTTTTACTCGTGCTAACAATCTGAATGTTCATAATAGAACACATACAGGAGAGAAACCTTATAAGTGTGATGTTTGTGGTGCTTCTTTTACTCAAACTTACAGTCTGAAGTATGATAAGAGAACACATACTGGAAATAAACCTTACAAGTGTGATGATTGTGGTGCTTCTGTTACTCATGCTGGCAGTCTTAAGGAGCATATGAAAACACATACAGGAGAGAAACCTTACAAGTGTAATGTTTGTGATGCTTCTTTTACTCAAGCTGGCAATCTTAAGGCCCATAAGAGGACACATACAGGAGAGAAACCTTACAAGTGATGTTTGTGGTGCTTCGTTTACTCATGCTGGCAATCTGAAGTATCATACCAGAACACATACTGGAGAGAAACCTTACAAGTGTGATGTTTGTGGTGCTTCTTTTACTCATGCTGGCAGTCTGAATATACATAAGAGAACACATACAGGAGAGAAACCTTTCAAGTGTGATGTTTGTGGTGCTTCTTTTACTCATGCTGGCAGTCTGAATATACATAAGAGAACACATACAGGAGAGAAACCTTACAAGTGTGATGTTTGTGGTGGTGCTTTTACTGAAGTTGGCAGTCTGAAGAAACATAAGAGAACACATACAGGAGAGAAACCTTACAAGTGTGATGTTTGTGGTGCTTCTTTTACTGAAGTTGGCAGTCTGAAGAAACATAAGAGAACACATACAGGAGAGAAACCTTACAAGTGTGATGTTTGTGGTGCTTCATTTACTCATGCTGGCACTCTGAAGAAACATAAGAGAACACATACAGGAGAGAAACCTTACAAGTGTGATGTTTGTGGTGCTTCATTTACTCAAGCTGGCAATCTAAAGGACCATAAGAGAACACATACAGGAGAGAAACCTTTCAAGTGTGATGTTTGTGGGGTTTCTTTTACTCATGTTGGCAGTCTGAATATACATAAGAGAACACATACAGGAGAGAAACCTTACAAGTGTGATGTTTGTGGTGCTTCTTTTACTCTTGCTAACAATCTGAATGTTCATAATAGAACACATACAGGAGAGGAACCTTATAAGTGTGATGTTTGTGATGCTTCTTTTACTCGTACTGACAATCTGAATGTTCATAAGAGAACACATACAGGAGAGAAACCTTATAAGTGTGATGTTTGTGGTGCTTCAGTTACTCGTGCTGACAATCTGAATGTTCATAAGAGAACACATACTGGAGAGAAACCTTATAAGTGTGATGTTTGTGGTGCTTTTACTCATGCTGGCAGTCTGAATATACATAAGAGAACACATACAGGAGAGAAACCTTACAAGTGTGATGTTTGTGATGCTTCTTTTACTCGTACTGACAATCTGAATGTTCATAAGAGAACACATACAGAAGAGAAACGTTATAAGTGTGATGTTTGTGGTGCTTCTTTTACTGAAGTTGGCAGTCTGAAGAAACATAAGAGAACACATACAGGAGAGAAACCTTACAAGTGTGATGTTTGTGGTGCTTCATTTACTCAAGCTGGCAATCTAAAGGACCATAAGAGAACACATACAGGAGAGAAACCTTTCAAGTGTGATGTTTGTGGGGCTTCTTTTACTCATGTTGGCAGTCTGAATATACATAAGAGAACACATACAGGAGAGAAACCTTACAAGTGTGATGTTTGTGGTGCTTCTTTTACTCGTGCTAACAATCTGAATGTTCATAATAGAACACATACAGGAGAGAAACCTTATAAGTGTGATGTTTGTGGTGCTTCTTTTACTCAAACTTACAGTCTGAAGTATGATAAGAGAACACATACTGGAAATAAACCTTACAAGTGTGATGATTGTGGTGCTTCTGTTACTCATGCTGGCAGTCTTAAGGAGCATATGAAAACACATACAGGAGAGAAACCTTACAAGTGTAATGTTTGTGATGCTTCTTTTACTCAAGCTGGCAATCTTAAGGCCCATAAGAGGACACATACAGGAGAGAAACCTTACAAGTGATGTTTGTGGTGCTTCGTTTACTCATGCTGGCAATCTGAAGTATCATACCAGAACACATACTGGAGAGAAACCTTACAAGTGTGATGTTTGTGGTGCTTCTTTTACTCATGCTGGCAGTCTGAATATACATAAGAGAACACATACAGGAGAGAAACCTTTCAAGTGTGATGTTTGTGGTGCTTCTTTTACTCATGCTGGCAGTCTGAATATACATAAGAGAACACATACAGGAGAGAAACCTTACAAGTGTGATGTTTGTGGTGGTGCTTTTACTGAAGTTGGCAGTCTGAAGAAACATAAGAGAACACATACAGGAGAGAAACCTTACAAGTGTGATGTTTGAGGTGCTTAATTTACTCATGCTGGCAGTCTGAATATACATAAGAGAACACATACAGGAGAGAAACCTTACAAGTGTGATGTTTGTGATGCTTCTTTTACTCGTACTGACAATCTGAATGTTCATAAGAGAACACATACAGGAGAGAAACCTTATAAGTGTGATGTTTGTGGTGCTTCTTTTACTCATGCTGGCAGTCTGAATATACATAAGAGAACACATACAGGAGAGAAACCTTACAAGTGTGATGTTTGTGGGGCTTCTTTTACTCATGTTGGCAGTCTGGAGGGTCATAAGAGAACACATACAGGAGAGAAACCTTACAAGTGGGATGTTTGTGGTGCTTCTTTTACTCAAACTTACAGTCTGAAGTATCATAAGAGAACACATACTGGAAATAAACCTTACAAGTGTGATGATTGTGGTGCTTCTGTTACTCATGCTGGCAGTCTTAAGGAGCATATGAGAACACATACAGGAGAGAAACCTTACAAGTGTAATGTTTGTGGTGCTTCTTTTACTCAAACTGGCAATCTTAAGGCCCATAAGAGAACACATACAGGAGAGAAACCTTACAAGTGATGTTTGTTGTGCTTCGTTTACTCATGCTGGCAATCTGAAGTATCATACCAGAACACATACTGGAGAGAAACCTTACAAGTGTGATGTTTGTGGTGCTTCTTTTACTCATGCTGGCAGTCTGAATATACATAAGAGAACACATACAGGAGAGAAACCTTTCAAGTGTGATGTTTGTGGTGCTTCTTTTACTCATGCTGGCAGTCTGAATATACATAAGAGAACACATACAGGAGAGAAACCTTACAAGTGTGATGTTTGAGGTGCTTAATTTACTCATGCTGGCAGTCTGAATATACATAAGAGAACACATACAGGAGAGAAACCTTACAAGTGTGATGTTTGTGGTGCTTATTTTACTCATGCTGGCAGTCTGAATATACATAAGAGAACCTGTATACACGAGAGAAACCTTACAAGTGTGATGTTTGAGGTGCTTAATTTACTCATGCTGGCAGTCTGAATATACATAAGAGAACACATACAGGAGAGAAACCTTACAAGTGTGATGTTTGTGATGCTTCTTTTACTCGTACTGACATTCTGAATGTTCATAAGAGAACACATACAGGAGAGAAACCTTATAAGTGTGATGTTTGTTGTGCTTCTTTTACTCATGTTGGCAGTCTGGAGGGTCATAAGAGAACACATACAGGAGAGAAACCTTATAAGTGTGATGTTTGTGGTGTTTCTTTTACTCATGCTAACAATCTGAATGTTCATAAGCGAACACATACAGGACAGAAGCCTTATAAGTGATGTTTGTGGTGCTTCTTTTACTGAAGTTGGCAGTCTGAAGAAACATAAGAGAACACATACAGGAGAGAAACCTTACAAGTGTGATGTATGTGGTGTTTCTTTTACTCGTGCTAACAATCTGAATGTTCATAAGAGAACACATGCAGGAGAGAAACCTTATAAGTGTGATGTTTGTGGGGCTTCTTTTACTCATGTTGGCAGTCTGAAGGGTCATAAGAGAACACATACAGGAGAGAAACCTTACAAGTGTGATGTTTGTGGTGCTTCTTTTACTGAAGTTGGCAGTCTGAAGAAACATAAGAGAACACATACAGGAGAGAAACCTTACAAGTGTGATGTTTGTGGTGCTTCTTTTACTGAAGTTGGCAGTCTGAAGAAACATAAGAGAACACATACAGGAGAGAAACCTTACAAGTGTGATGTTTGTGGTGCTTCATTTACTCATGCTGGCACTCTGAAGAAACATAAGAGAACACATACAGGAGAGAAACCTTACAAGTGTGATGTTTGTGGTGCTTCATTTACTCAAGCTGGCAATCTAAAGGACCATAAGAGAACACATACAGGAGAGAAACCTTTCAAGTGTGATGTTTGTGGGGCTTCTTTTACTCATGTTGGCAGTCTGAATATACATAAGAGAACACATACAGGAGAGAAACCTTACAAGTGTGATGTTTGTGGTGCTTCTTTTACTCGTGCTAACAATCTGAATGTTCATAATAGAACACATACAGGAGAGGAACCTTATAAGTGTGATGTTTGTGATGCTTCTTTTACTCGTACTGACAATCTGAATGTTCATAAGAGAACACATACAGGAGAGAAACCTTATAAGTGTGATGTTTGTGGTGCTTCAGTTACTCGTGCTGACAATCTGAATGTTCATAAGAGAACACATACTGGAGAGAAACCTTATAAGTGTGATGTTTGTGGTGCTTTTACTCATGCTGGCAGTCTGAATATACATAAGAGAACACATACAGGAGAGAAACCTTACAAGTGTGATGTTTGTGATGCTTCTTTTACTCGTACTGACAATCTGAATGTTCATAAGAGAACACATACAGGAGAGAAACCTTATAAGTGTGATGTTTGTTGTGCTTCTTTTACTCATGTTGGCAGTCTGGAGGGTCATAAGAGAACACATACAGGAGAGAAACCTTATAAGTGTGATGTTTGTGGTGCTTCTTTTACTGAAGTTGGCAGTCTGAAGAAACATAAGCGAACACGTACAGGAGAGAAACCTTACAAGTGTGCTGTTTGTGGTGCTTCATTTACTCATGCTGGCACTCTGAAGAAACATAAGAGAACACATACTGGAGAGAAACCTTACAAGTGTGATGTTTGTGATGCTTCTTTTACTCGTACTGACAATCTGAATGTTCATAAGAGAACACATACAGGAGAGAAACCTTATAAGTGTGATGTTTGTGGTGTTTCTTTTACTCATGCTAACAATCTGAGTGTTCATAAGCGAACACATACAGGAGAGAAACCTTATAAGTGTGATGTTTGTGGGGCTTCTTTTACTCATGCTGGCAGTCTGAATATACATAAGAGAACACATACAGGAGAGAAACCTTACAAGTGTGATGTTTGTGGTGTTTCTTTTACTCATGCTAACAATCTGAATGTTCATAAGCGAACACATACAGGACAGAAGCCTTATAAGTGATGTTTGTGGTGCTTCTTTTACTGAAGTTGGCAGTCTGAAGAAACATAAGAGAACACATACAGGAGAGAAACCTTATAAGTGTGATGTATGTGGTGTTTCTTTTACTCGTGCTAACAATCTGAATGTTCATAAGAGAACACATGCAGGAGAGAAACCTTATAAGTGTGATGTTTGTGGGGATTCTTTTACTCATGTTGGCAGTCTGAAGGGTCATAAGAGAACACATACAGGAGAGAAACCTTACAAGTGTGATGTTTGTGGTGCTTCTTTTACTGAAGTTGGCAGTCTGAAGAAACATAAGAGAACACATACAGGAGAGAAACCTTTCAAGTGTGATGTTTGTGGTGCTTCTTTTACTCGTACTGACAATCTGAATGTTCATAAGAGAACACATACAGGAGAGAAACCTTATAAGTGTGATGTTTGTGGTGTTTCTTTTACTCATGCTAACAATCTGAGTGTTCATAAGCGAACACATACAGGAGAGAAACCTTATAAGTGTGATGTTTGTGGGGCTTCTTTTACTCATGCTGGCAGTCTGAATATACATAAGAGAACACATACAGGAGAGAAACCTTACAAGTGTGATGTTTGTGGTGTTTCTTTTACTCATGCTAACAATCTGAATGTTCATAAGCGAACACATACAGGACAGAAGCCTTATAAGTGATGTTTGTGGTGCTTCTTTTACTGAAGTTGGCAGTCTGAAGAAACATAAGAGAACACATACAGGAGAGAAACCTTATAAGTGTGATGTATGTGGTGTTTCTTTTACTCGTGCTAACAATCTGAATGTTCATAAGAGAACACATGCAGGAGAGAAACCTTATAAGTGTGATGTTTGTGGGGATTCTTTTACTCATGTTGGCAGTCTGAAGGGTCATAAGAGAACACATACAGGAGAGAAACCTTACAAGTGTGATGTTTGTGGTGCTTCTTTTACTGAAGTTGGCAGTCTGAAGAAACATAAGAGAACACATACAGGAGAGAAACCTTACAAGTGTGATGTTTGTGGTGCTTCTTTTACTGAAGTTGGCAGTCTGAAGAAACATAAGAGAACACATACAGGAGAGAAACCTTACAAGTGTGATGTTTGTGGTGCTTCATTTACTCATGCTGGCACTCTGAAGAAACATAAGAGAACACATACAGGAGAGAAACCTTACAAGTGTGATGTTTGTGGTGCTTCATTTACTCAAGCTGGCAATCTAAAGGACCATAAGAGAACACATACAGGAGAGAAACCTTTCAAGTGTGATGTTTGTGGGGCTTCTTTTACTCATGTTGGCAGTCTGAATATACATAAGAGAACACATACAGGAGAGAAACCTTACAAGTGTGATGTTTGTGGTGCTTCTTTTACTCGTGCTAACAATCTGAATGTTCATAATAGAACACATACAGGAGAGAAACCTTATAAGTGTGATGTTTGTGGTGCTTCTTTTACTCAAACTTACAGTCTGAAGTATGATAAGAGAACACATACTGGAAATAAACCTTACAAGTGTGATGATTGTGGTGCTTCTGTTACTCATGCTGGCAGTCTTAAGGAGCATATGAGAACACATACAGGAGAGAAACCTTACAAGTGTAATGTTTGTGATGCTTCTTTTACTCAAGCTGGCAATCTTAAGGCCCATAAGAGGACACATACAGGAGAGAAACCTTACAAGTGATGTTTGTGGTGCTTCGTTTACTCATGCTGGCAATCTGAAGTATCATACCAGAACACATACTGGAGAGAAACCTTACAAGTGTGATGTTTGTGGTGCTTCTTTTACTCATGCTGGCAGTCTGAATATACATAAGAGAACACATACAGGAGAGAAACCTTTCAAGTGTGATGTTTGTGGTGCTTCTTTTACTCATGCTGGCAGTCTGAATATACATAAGAGAACACATACAGGAGAGAAACCTTACAAGTGTGATGTTTGTGGTGCTTCTTTTACTGAAGTTGGCAGTCTGAATAAACATAAGAGAACACATACAGGAGAGAAACCTTACAAGTGTGATGTTTGTGGTGCTTCTTTTACTCGTGCTAACAATCTGAATGTTCATAATAGAACACATACAGGAGAGAAACCTTATAAGTGTGATGTTTGTGGTGCTTCTTTTACTCAAACTTACAGTCTGAAGTATGATAAGAGAACACATACTGGAAATAAACCTTACAAGTGTGATGATTGTGGTGCTTCTGTTACTCATGCTGGCAGTCTTAAGGAGCATATGAGAACACATACAGGAGAGAAACCTTACAAGTGTAATGTTTGTGATGCTTCTTTTACTCAAGCTGGCAATCTTAAGGCCCATAAGAGGACACATACAGGAGAGAAACCTTACAAGTGATGTTTGTGGTGCTTCGTTTACTCATGCTGGCAATCTGAAGTATCATACCAGAACACATACTGGAGAGAAACCTTACAAGTGTGATGTTTGTGGTGCTTCTTTTACTCATGCTGGCAGTCTGAATATACATAAGAGAACACATACAGGAGAGAAACCTTTCAAGTGTGATGTTTGTGGTGCTTCTTTTACTCATGCTGGCAGTCTGAATATACATAAGAGAACACATACAGGAGAGAAACCTTACAAGTGTGATGTTTGTGGTGCTTCTTTTACTGAAGTTGGCAGTCTGAAGAAACATAAGAGAACACATACAGGAGAGAAACCTTACAAGTGTGATGTTTGAGGTGCTTAATTTACTCATGCTGGCAGTCTGAATATACATAAGAGAACACATACAGGAGAGAAACCTTACAAGTGTGATGTTTGTGATGCTTCTTTTACTCGTACTGACAATCTGAATGTTCATAAGAGAACACATACAGGAGAGAAACCTTATAAGTGTGATGTTTGTGGTGCTTCTTTTACTCATGCTGGCAGTCTGAATATACATAAGAGAACACATACAGGAGAGAAACCTTACAAGTGTGATGTTTGTGGGGCTTCTTTTACTCATGTTGGCAGTCTGGAGGGTCATAAGAGAACACATACAGGAGAGAAACCTTACAAGTGGGATGTTTGTGGTGCTTCTTTTACTCAAACTTACAGTCTGAAGTATCATAAGAGAACACATACTGGAAATAAACCTTACAAGTGTGATGATTGTGGTGCTTCTGTTACTCATGCTGGCAGTCTTAAGGAGCATATGAGAACACATACAGGAGAGAAACCTTACAAGTGTAATGTTTGTGATGCTTCTTTTACTCAAACTGGCAATCTTAAGGCCCATAAGAGGACACATACAGGAGAGAAACCTTACAAGTGATGTTTGTTGTGCTTCGTTTACTCATGCTGGCAATCTGAAGTATCATACCAGAACACATACTGGAGAGAAACCTTACAAGTGTGATGTTTGTGGTGCTTCTTTTACTCATGCTGGCAGTCTGAATATACATAAGAGAACACATACAGGAGAGAAACCTTTCAAGTGTGATGTTTGTGGTGCTTCTTTTACTCATGCTGGCAGTCTGAATATACATAAGAGAACACATACAGGAGAGAAACCTTACAAGTGTGATGTTTGAGGTGCTTAATTTACTCATGCTGGCAGTCTGAATATACATAAGAGAACACATACAGGAGAGAAACCTTACAAGTGTGATGTTTGTGGTGCTTATTTTACTCATGCTGGCAGTCTGAATATACATAAGAGAACCTGTATACAGGAGAGAAACCTTACAAGTGTGATGTTTGAGGTGCTTAATTTACTCATGCTGGCAGTCTGAATATACATAAGAGAACACATACAGGAGAGAAACCTTACAAGTGTGATGTTTGTGATGCTTCTTTTACTCGTACTGACATTCTGAATGTTCATAAGAGAACACATACAGGAGAGAAACCTTATAAGTGTGATGTTTGTTGTGCTTCTTTTACTCATGTTGGCAGTCTGGAGGGTCATAAGAGAACACATACAGGAGAGAAACCTTATAAGTGTGATGTTTGTGGTGTTTCTTTTACTCATGCTAACAATCTGAATGTTCATAAGCGAACACATACAGGACAGAAGCCTTATAAGTGATGTTTGTGGTGCTTCTTTTACTGAAGTTGGCAGTCTGAAGAAACATAAGAGAACACATACAGGAGAGAAACCTTACAAGTGTGATGTATGTGGTGTTTCTTTTACTCGTGCTAACAATCTGAATGTTCATAAGAGAACACATGCAGGAGAGAAACCTTATAAGTGTGATGTTTGTGGGGCTTCTTTTACTCATGTTGGCAGTCTGAAGGGTCATAAGAGAACACATACAGGAGAGAAACCTTACAAGTGTGATGTTTGTGGTGCTTCTTTTACTGAAGTTGGCAGTCTGAAGAAACATAAGAGAACACATACAGGAGAGAAACCTTACAAGTGTGATGTTTGTGGTGCTTCTTTTACTGAAGTTGGCAGTCTGAAGAAACATAAGAGAACACATACAGGAGAGAAACCTTACAAGTGTGATGTTTGTGGTGCTTCATTTACTCATGCTGGCACTCTGAAGAAACATAAGAGAACACATACAGGAGAGAAACCTTACAAGTGTGATGTTTGTGGTGCTTCATTTACTCAAGCTGGCAATCTAAAGGACCATAAGAGAACACATACAGGAGAGAAACCTTTCAAGTGTGATGTTTGTGGGGCTTCTTTTACTCATGTTGGCAGTCTGAATATACATAAGAGAACACATACAGGAGAGAAACCTTACAAGTGTGATGTTTGTGGTGCTTCTTTTACTCGTGCTAACAATCTGAATGTTCATAATAGAACACATACAGGAGAGGAACCTTATAAGTGTGATGTTTGTGATGCTTCTTTTACTCGTACTGACAATCTGAATGTTCATAAGAGAACACATACAGGAGAGAAACCTTATAAGTGTGATGTTTGTGGTGCTTCAGTTACTCGTGCTGACAATCTGAATGTTCATAAGAGAACACATACTGGAGAGAAACCTTATAAGTGTGATGTTTGTGGTGCTTTTACTCATGCTGGCAGTCTGAATATACATAAGAGAACACATACAGGAGAGAAACCTTACAAGTGTGATGTTTGTGATGCTTCTTTTACTCGTACTGACAATCTGAATGTTCATAAGAGAACACATACAGGAGAGAATCGTTATAAGTGTGATGTTTGTGGTGCTTCTTTTACTGAAGTTGGCAGTCTGAAGAAACATAAGAGAACACATACAGGAGAGAAACCTTACAAGTGTGATGTTTGTGGTGCTTCATTTACTCAAGCTGGCAATCTAAAGGACCATAAGAGAACACATACAGGAGAGAAACTTTTCAAATGTGATGTTTGTGGGGCTTCTTTTACTCATGTTGGCAGTCTGAATATACATAAGAGAACACATACAGGAGAGAAACCTTACAAGTGTGATGTTTGTGGTGCTTCTTTTACTCGTGTTAACAATCTGAATGTTCATAATAGAACACATACAGGAGAGAAACCTTATAAGTGTGATGTTTGTGGTGCTTCTTTTACTCATGCTGGCAGTCTGAATATACATAAGAGAACACATACAGGAGAGAAACCTGACAAGTGTGATGTTTGTGGGGCTTTTTTTTACTCATGTTGGCAGTCTGGAGGGTCATAAGAGAACACATACAGGAGAGAAACCTTACAAGTGGGATGTTTGTGGTGCTTCTTTTACTCAAACTTACAGTCTGAAGTATCATAAGAGAACACATACTGGAAATAAACCTTACAAGTGTGATGATTGTGGTGCTTCTGTTACTCATGCTGGCAGTCTTAAGGAGCATATGAGAACACATACAGGAGAGAAACCTTACAAGTGTAATGTTTGTGATGCTTCTTTTACTCAAGCTGGCAATCTTAAGGCCCATAAGAGGACACATACAGGAGAGAAACCTTGCAAGTGATGTTTGTGGTGCTTCGTTTACTCATGCTGGCAATCTGAAGTATTATACCAGAACACATACTGGAGAGAAACCTTACAAGTGTGATGTTTGTGGTGCTTCTTTTACTCATGCTGGCAGTCTGAATATACATAAGAGAACACATACAGGAGAGAAACCTTTCAAGTGTGATGTTTGTGGTGCTTCTTTTACTCATGCTGGCAGTCTGAATATACATAAGAGAACACATACAGGAGAGAAACCTTACAAGTGTGATGTTTGTGGTGCTTCTTTTACTCATGCTGGCAGTCTGAAGAAACATAAGAGAACCTGTATAAAGGAGAGAAACCTTACAAGTGTGATGTTTGAGGTGCTTAATTTACTCATGCTGGCAGTCTGAATATACATAAGAGAACACATACAGGAGAGAAACCTTACAAGTGTGATGTTTGTGATGCTTCTTTTACTCGTACTGACAATCTGAATGTTCATAAGAGAACACATACAGGAGAGAAACCTTATAAGTGTGATGTTTGTTGTGCTTCTTTTACTCATGTTGGCAGTCTGGAGGGTCATAAGAGAACACATACAGGAGAGAAACCTTATAAGTGTGATGTTTGTGGTGCTTCTTTTACTGAAGTTGGCAGTCTGAAGAAACATAAGCGAACACGTACAGGAGAGAAACCTTACAAGTGTGCTGTTTGTGGTGCTTCATTTACTCATGCTGGCACTCTGAAGAAACATAAGAGAACACATACTGGAGAGAAACCTTACAAGTGTGATGTTTGTGATGCTTCTTTTACTCGTACTGACAATCTGAATGTTCATAAGAGAACACATACAGGAGAGAAACCTTATAAGTGTGATGTTTGTGGTGTTTCTTTTACTCATGCTAACAATCTGAGTGTTCATAAGCGAACACATACAGGAGAGAAACCTTATAAGTGTGATGTTTGTGGGGCTTCTTTTACTCATGCTGGCAGTCTGAATATACATAAGAGAACACATACAGGAGAGAAACCTTACAAGTGTGATGTTTGTGGTGTTTCTTTTACTCATGCTAACAATCTGAATGTTCATAAGCGAACACATACAGGACAGAAGCCTTATAAGTGATGTTTGTGGTGCTTCTTTTACTGAAGTTGGCAGTCTGAAGAAACATAAGAGAACACATACAGGAGAGAAACCTTATAAGTGTGATGTATGTGGTGTTTCTTTTACTCGTGCTAACAATCTGAATGTTCATAAGAGAACACATGCAGGAGAGAAACCTTATAAGTGTGATGTTTGTGGGGATTCTTTTACTCATGTTGGCAGTCTGAAGGGTCATAAGAGAACACATACAGGAGAGAAACCTTACAAGTGTGATGTTTGTGGTGCTTCTTTTACTGAAGTTGGCAGTCTGAAGAAACATAAGAGAACACATACAGGAGAGAAACCTTACAAGTGTGATGTTTGTGGTGCTTCTTTTACTGAAGTTGGCAATCTAAAGGACCATAAGAGAACACATACAGGAGAGAAACCTTTCAAGTGTGATGTTTGTGGGGTTTCTTTTACTCATGTTGGCAGTCTGAATATACATAAGAGAACACATACAGGAGAGAAACCTTACAAGTGTGATGTTTGTGGTGCTTCTTTTACTCTTGCTAACAATCTGAATGTTCATAATAGAACACATACAGGAGAGGAACCTTATAAGTGTGATGTTTGTGATGCTTCTTTTACTCGTACTGACAATCTGAATGTTCATAAGAGAACACATACAGGAGAGAAACCTTATAAGTGTGATGTTTGTGGTGCTTCAGTTACTCGTGCTGACAATCTGAATGTTCATAAGAGAACACATACTGGAGAGAAACCTTATAAGTGTGATGTTTGTGGTGCTTTTACTCATGCTGGCAGTCTGAATATACATAAGAGAACACATACAGGAGAGAAACCTTACAAGTGTGATGTTTGTGATGCTTCTTTTACTCGTACTGACAATCTGAATGTTCATAAGAGAACACATACAGAAGAGAAACGTTATAAGTGTGATGTTTGTGGTGCTTCTTTTACTGAAGTTGGCAGTCTGAAGAAACATAAGAGAACACATACAGGAGAGAAACCTTACAAGTGTGATGTTTGTGGTGCTTCATTTACTCAAGCTGGCAATCTAAAGGACCATAAGAGAACACATACAGGAGAGAAACCTTTCAAGTGTGATGTTTGTGGGGCTTCTTTTACTCATGTTGGCAGTCTGAATATACATAAGAGAACACATACAGGAGAGAAACCTTACAAGTGTGATGTTTGTGGTGCTTCTTTTACTCGTGCTAACAATCTGAATGTTCATAATAGAACACATACAGGAGAGAAACCTTATAAGTGTGATGTTTGTGGTGCTTCTTTTACTCAAACTTACAGTCTGAAGTATGATAAGAGAACACATACTGGAAATAAACCTTACAAGTGTGATGATTGTGGTGCTTCTGTTACTCATGCTGGCAGTCTTAAGGAGCATATGAAAACACATACAGGAGAGAAACCTTACAAGTGTAATGTTTGTGATGCTTCTTTTACTCAAGCTGGCAATCTTAAGGCCCATAAGAGGACACATACAGGAGAGAAACCTTACAAGTGATGTTTGTGGTGCTTCGTTTACTCATGCTGGCAATCTGAAGTATCATACCAGAACACATACTGGAGAGAAACCTTACAAGTGTGATGTTTGTGGTGCTTCTTTTACTCATGCTGGCAGTCTGAATATACATAAGAGAACACATACAGGAGAGAAACCTTTCAAGTGTGATGTTTGTGGTGCTTCTTTTACTCATGCTGGCAGTCTGAATATACATAAGAGAACACATACAGGAGAGAAACCTTACAAGTGTGATGTTTGTGGTGGTGCTTTTACTGAAGTTGGCAGTCTGAAGAAACATAAGAGAACACATACAGGAGAGAAACCTTACAAGTGTGATGTTTGAGGTGCTTAATTTACTCATGCTGGCAGTCTGAATATACATAAGAGAACACATACAGGAGAGAAACCTTACAAGTGTGATGTTTGTGATGCTTCTTTTACTCGTACTGACAATCTGAATGTTCATAAGAGAACACATACAGGAGAGAAACCTTATAAGTGTGATGTTTGTGGTGCTTCTTTTACTCATGCTGGCAGTCTGAATATACATAAGAGAACACATACAGGAGAGAAACCTTACAAGTGTGATGTTTGTGGGGCTTCTTTTACTCATGTTGGCAGTCTGGAGGGTCATAAGAGAACACATACAGGAGAGAAACCTTACAAGTGGGATGTTTGTGGTGCTTCTTTTACTCAAACTTACAGTCTGAAGTATCATAAGAGAACACATACTGGAAATAAACCTTACAAGTGTGATGATTGTGGTGCTTCTGTTACTCATGCTGGCAGTCTTAAGGAGCATATGAGAACACATACAGGAGAGAAACCTTACAAGTGTAATGTTTGTGGTGCTTCTTTTACTCAAACTGGCAATCTTAAGGCCCATAAGAGAACACATACAGGAGAGAAACCTTACAAGTGATGTTTGTTGTGCTTCGTTTACTCATGCTGGCAATCTGAAGTATCATACCAGAACACATACTGGAGAGAAACCTTACAAGTGTGATGTTTGTGGTGCTTCTTTTACTCATGCTGGCAGTCTGAATATACATAAGAGAACACATACAGGAGAGAAACCTTACAAGTGTGATGTTTGAGGTGCTTAATTTACTCATGCTGGCAGTCTGAATATACATAAGAGAACACATACAGGAGAGAAACCTTACAAGTGTGATGTTTGAGGTGCTTAATTTACTCATGCTGGCAGTCTGAATATACATAAGAGAACACATACAGGAGAGAAACCTTACAAGTGTGATGTTTGTGGTGCTTATTTTACTCATGCTGGCAGTCTGAATATACATAAGAGAACCTGTATACACGAGAGAAACCTTACAAGTGTGATGTTTGAGGTGCTTAATTTACTCATGCTGGCAGTCTGAATATACATAAGAGAACACATACAGGAGAGAAACCTTACAAGTGTGATGTTTGTGATGCTTCTTTTACTCGTACTGACATTCTGAATGTTCATAAGAGAACACATACAGGAGAGAAACCTTATAAGTGTGATGTTTGTTGTGCTTCTTTTACTCATGTTGGCAGTCTGGAGGGTCATAAGAGAACACATACAGGAGAGAAACCTTATAAGTGTGATGTTTGTGGTGTTTCTTTTACTCATGCTAACAATCTGAATGTTCATAAGCGAACACATACAGGACAGAAGCCTTATAAGTGATGTTTGTGGTGCTTCTTTTACTGAAGTTGGCAGTCTGAAGAAACATAAGAGAACACATACAGGAGAGAAACCTTACAAGTGTGATGTATGTGGTGTTTCTTTTACTCGTGCTAACAATCTGAATGTTCATAAGAGAACACATGCAGGAGAGAAACCTTATAAGTGTGATGTTTGTGGGGCTTCTTTTACTCATGTTGGCAGTCTGAAGGGTCATAAGAGAACACATACAGGAGAGAAACCTTACAAGTGTGATGTTTGTGGTGCTTCTTTTACTGAAGTTGGCAGTCTGAAGAAACATAAGAGAACACATACAGGAGAGAAACCTTACAAGTGTGATGTTTGTGGTGCTTCTTTTACTGAAGTTGGCAGTCTGAAGAAACATAAGAGAACACATACAGGAGAGAAACCTTACAAGTGTGATGTTTGTGGTGCTTCATTTACTCATGCTGGCACTCTGAAGAAACATAAGAGAACACATACAGGAGAGAAACCTTACAAGTGTGATGTTTGTGGTGCTTCATTTACTCAAGCTGGCAATCTAAAGGACCATAACAGAACACATACAGGAGAGAAACCTTTCAAGTGTGATGTTTGTGGGGCTTCTTTTACTCATGTTGGCAGTCTGAATATACATAAGAGAACACATACAGGAGAGAAACCTTACAAGTGTGATGTTTGTGGTGCTTCTTTTACTCGTGCTAACAATCTGAATGTTCATAATAGAACACATACAGGAGAGGAACCTTATAAGTGTGATGTTTGTGATGCTTCTTTTACTCGTACTGACAATCTGAATGTTCATAAGAGAACACATACAGGAGAGAAACCTTATAAGTGTGATGTTTGTGGTGCTTCAGTTACTCGTGCTGACAATCTGAATGTTCATAAGAGAACACATACTGGAGAGAAACCTTATAAGTGTGATGTTTGTGGTGCTTTTACTCATGCTGGCAGTCTGAATATACATAAGAGAACACATACAGGAGAGAAACCTTACAAGTGTGATGTTTGTGATGCTTCTTTTACTCGTACTGACAATCTGAATGTTCATAAGAGAACACATACAGGAGAGAAACCTTATAAGTGTGATGTTTGTTGTGCTTCTTTTACTCATGTTGGCAGTCTGGAGGGTCATAAGAGAACACATACAGGAGAGAAACCTTATAAGTGTGATGTTTGTGGTGCTTCTTTTACTGAAGTTGGCAGTCTGAAGAAACATAAGCGAACACGTACAGGAGAGAAACCTTACAAGTGTGCTGTTTGTGGTGCTTCATTTACTCATGCTGGCACTCTGAAGAAACATAAGAGAACACATACTGGAGAGAAACCTTACAAGTGTGATGTTTGTGATGCTTCTTTTACTCGTACTGACAATCTGAATGTTCATAAGAGAACACATACAGGAGAGAAACCTTATAAGTGTGATGTTTGTGGTGTTTCTTTTACTCATGCTAACAATCTGAGTGTTCATAAGCGAACACATACAGGAGAGAAACCTTATAAGTGTGATGTTTGTGGGGCTTCTTTTACTCATGCTGGCAGTCTGAATATACATAAGAGAACACATACAGGAGAGAAACCTTACAAGTGTGATGTTTGTGGTGTTTCTTTTACTCATGCTAACAATCTGAATGTTCATAAGCGAACACATACAGGACAGAAGCCTTATAAGTGATGTTTGTGGTGCTTCTTTTACTGAAGTTGGCAGTCTGAAGAAACATAAGAGAACACATACAGGAGAGAAACCTTATAAGTGTGATGTATGTGGTGTTTCTTTTACTCGTGCTAACAATCTGAATGTTCATAAGAGAACACATGCAGGAGAGAAACCTTATAAGTGTGATGTTTGTGGGGATTCTTTTACTCATGTTGGCAGTCTGAAGGGTCATAAGAGAACACATACAGGAGAGAAACCTTACAAGTGTGATGTTTGTGGTGCTTCTTTTACTGAAGTTGGCAGTCTGAAGAAACATAAGAGAACACATACAGGAGAGAAACCTTACAAGTGTGATGTTTGTGGTGCTTCTTTTACTGAAGTTGGCAGTCTGAAGAAACATAAGAGAACACATACAGGAGAGAAACCTTACAAGTGTGATGTTTGTGGTGCTTCATTTACTCATGCTGGCACTCTGAAGAAACATAAGAGAACACATACAGGAGAGAAACCTTACAAGTGTGATGTTTGTGGTGCTTCATTTACTCAAGCTGGCAATCTAAAGGACCATAAGAGAACACATACAGGAGAGAAACCTTTCAAGTGTGATGTTTGTGGGGTTTCTTTTACTCATGTTGGCAGTCTGAATATACATAAGAGAACACATACAGGAGAGAAACCTTACAAGTGTGATGTTTGTGGTGCTTCTTTTACTCGTGCTAACAATCTGAATGTTTATAATAGAACACATACAGGAGAGGAACCTTATAAGTGTGATGTTTGTGATGCTTCTTTTACTCGTACTGACAATCTGAATGTTCATAAGAGAACACATACAGGAGAGAAACCTTATAAGTGTGATGTTTGTGGTGCTTCAGTTACTCGTGCTGACAATCTGAATGTTCATAAGAGAACACATACTGGAGAGAAACCTTATAAGTGTGATGTTTGTGGTGCTTTTACTCATGCTGGCAGTCTGAATATACATAAGAGAACACATACAGGAGAGAAACCTTACAAGTGTGATGTTTGTGATGCTTCTTTTACTCGTACTGACAATCTGAATGTTCATAAGAGAACACATACAGAAGAGAAACGTTATAAGTGTGATGTTTGTGGTGCTTCTTTTACTGAAGTTGGCAGTCTGAAGAAACATAAGAGAACACATACAGGAGAGAAACCTTACAAGTGTGATGTTTGTGGTGCTTCATTTACTCAAGCTGGCAATCTAAAGGACCATAAGAGAACACATACAGGAGAGAAACCTTTCAAGTGTGATGTTTGTGGGGCTTCTTTTACTCATGTTGGCAGTCTGAATATACATAAGAAAACACATACAGGAGAGAAACCTTACAAGTGTGATGTTTGTGGTGCTTCTTTTACTCGTGCTAACAATCTGAATGTTCATAATAGAACACATACAGGAGAGAAACCTTATAAGTGTGATGTTTGTGGTGCTTCTTTTACTCAAACTTACAGTCTGAAGTATGATAAGAGAACACATACTGGAAATAAACCTTACAAGTGTGATGATTGTGGTGCTTCTGTTACTCATGCTGGCAGTCTTAAGGAGCATATGAGAACACATACAGGAGAGAAACCTTACAAGTGTAATGTTTGTGATGCTTCTTTTACTCAAGCTGGCAATCTTAAGGCCCATAAGAGGACACATACAGGAGAGAAACCTTACAAGTGATGTTTGTGGTGCTTCGTTTACTCATGCTGGCAATCTGAAGTATCATACCAGAACACATACTGGAGAGAAACCTTACAAGTGTGATGTTTGTGGTGCTTCTTTTACTCATGCTGGCAGTCTGAATATACATAAGAGAACACATACAGGAGAGAAACCTTTCAAGTGTGATGTTTGTGATGCTTCTTTTACTCGTACTGACAATCTGAATGTTCATAAGAGAACACATACAGGAGAGAAACCTTATAAGTGTGATGTTTGTGGTGTTTCTTTTACTCATGCTAACAATCTGAGTGTTCATAAGCGAACACATACAGGAGAGAAACCTTATAAGTGTGATGTTTGTGGGGCTTCTTTTACTCATGCTGGCAGTCTGAATATACATAAGAGAACACATACAGGAGAGAAACCTTACAAGTGTGATGTTTGTGGTGTTTCTTTTACTCATGCTAACAATCTGAATGTTCATAAGCGAACACATACAGGACAGAAGCCTTATAAGTGATGTTTGTGGTGCTTCTTTTACTGAAGTTGGCAGTCTGAAGAAACATAAGAGAACACATACAGGAGAGAAACCTTATAAGTGTGATGTATGTGGTGTTTCTTTTACTCGTGCTAACAATCTGAATGTTCATAAGAGAACACATGCAGGAGAGAAACCTTATAAGTGTGATGTTTGTGGGGATTCTTTTACTCATGTTGGCAGTCTGAAGGGTCATAAGAGAACACATACAGGAGAGAAACCTTACAAGTGTGATGTTTGTGGTGCTTCTTTTACTGAAGTTGGCAGTCTGAAGAAACATAAGAGAACACATACAGGAGAGAAACCTTACAAGTGTGATGTTTGTGGTGCTTCTTTTACTGAAGTTGGCAGTCTGAAGAAACATAAGAGAACACATACAGGAGAGAAACCTTACAAGTGTGATGTTTGTGGTGCTTCATTTACTCATGCTGGCACTCTGAAGAAACATAAGAGAACACATACAGGAGAGAAACCTTACAAGTGTGATGTTTGTGGTGCTTCATTTACTCAAGCTGGCAATCTAAAGGACCATAAGAGAACACATACAGGAGAGAAACCTTTCAAGTGTGATGTTTGTGGGGCTTCTTTTACTCATGTTGGCAGTCTGAATATACATAAGAGAACACATACAGGAGAGAAACCTTACAAGTGTGATGTTTGTGGTGCTTCTTTTACTCGTGCTAACAATCTGAATGTTCATAATAGAACACATACAGGAGAGAAACCTTATAAGTGTGATGTTTGTTGTGCTTCTTTTACTCATGTTGGCAGTCTGGAGGGTCATAAGAGAACACATACAGGAGAGAAACCTTATAAGTGTGATGTTTGTGGTGTTTCTTTTACTCATGCTAACAATCTGAATGTTCATAAGCGAACACATACAGGACAGAAGCCTTATAAGTGATGTTTGTGGTGCTTCTTTTACTGAAGTTGGCAGTCTGAAGAAACATAAGAGAACACATACAGGAGAGAAACCTTACAAGTGTGATGTATGTGGTGTTTCTTTTACTCGTGCTAACAATCTGAATGTTCATAAGAGAACACATGCAGGAGAGAAACCTTATAAGTGTGATGTTTGTGGGGCTTCTTTTACTCATGTTGGCAGTCTGAAGGGTCATAAGAGAACACATACAGGAGAGAAACCTTACAAGTGTGATGTTTGTGGTGCTTCTTTTACTGAAGTTGGCAGTCTGAAGAAACATAAGAGAACACATACAGGAGAGAAACCTTACAAGTGTGATGTTTGTGGTGCTTCTTTTACTGAAGTTGGCAGTCTGAAGAAACATAAGAGAACACATACAGGAGAGAAACCTTACAAGTGTGATGTTTGTGGTGCTTCATTTACTCATGCTGGCACTCTGAAGAAACATAAGAGAACACATACAGGAGAGAAACCTTACAAGTGTGATGTTTGTGGTGCTTCATTTACTCAAGCTGGCAATCTAAAGGACCATAACAGAACACATACAGGAGAGAAACCTTTCAAGTGTGATGTTTGTGGGGCTTCTTTTACTCATGTTGGCAGTCTGAATATACATAAGAGAACACATACAGGAGAGAAACCTTACAAGTGTGATGTTTGTGGTGCTTCTTTTACTCGTGCTAACAATCTGAATGTTCATAATAGAACACATACAGGAGAGGAACCTTATAAGTGTGATGTTTGTGATGCTTCTTTTACTCGTACTGACAATCTGAATGTTCATAAGAGAACACATACAGGAGAGAAACCTTATAAGTGTGATGTTTGTGGTGCTTCAGTTACTCGTGCTGACAATCTGAATGTTCATAAGAGAACACATACTGGAGAGAAACCTTATAAGTGTGATGTTTGTGGTGCTTTTACTCATGCTGGCAGTCTGAATATACATAAGAGAACACATACAGGAGAGAAACCTTACAAGTGTGATGTTTGTGATGCTTCTTTTACTCGTACTGACAATCTGAATGTTCATAAGAGAACACATACAGGAGAGAAACCTTATAAGTGTGATGTTTGTTGTGCTTCTTTTACTCATGTTGGCAGTCTGGAGGGTCATAAGAGAACACATACAGGAGAGAAACCTTATAAGTGTGATGTTTGTGGTGCTTCTTTTACTGAAGTTGGCAGTCTGAAGAAACATAAGCGAACACGTACAGGAGAGAAACCTTACAAGTGTGCTGTTTGTGGTGCTTCATTTACTCATGCTGGCACTCTGAAGAAACATAAGAGAACACATACTGGAGAGAAACCTTACAAGTGTGATGTTTGTGATGCTTCTTTTACTCGTACTGACAATCTGAATGTTCATAAGAGAACACATACAGGAGAGAAACCTTATAAGTGTGATGTTTGTGGTGTTTCTTTTACTCATGCTAACAATCTGAGTGTTCATAAGCGAACACATACAGGAGAGAAACCTTATAAGTGTGATGTTTGTGGGGCTTCTTTTACTCATGCTGGCAGTCTGAATATACATAAGAGAACACATACAGGAGAGAAACCTTACAAGTGTGATGTTTGTGGTGTTTCTTTTACTCATGCTAACAATCTGAATGTTCATAAGCGAACACATACAGGACAGAAGCCTTATAAGTGATGTTTGTGGTGCTTCTTTTACTGAAGTTGGCAGTCTGAAGAAACATAAGAGAACACATACAGGAGAGAAACCTTATAAGTGTGATGTATGTGGTGTTTCTTTTACTCGTGCTAACAATCTGAATGTTCATAAGAGAACACATGCAGGAGAGAAACCTTATAAGTGTGATGTTTGTGGGGATTCTTTTACTCATGTTGGCAGTCTGAAGGGTCATAAGAGAACACATACAGGAGAGAAACCTTACAAGTGTGATGTTTGTGGTGCTTCTTTTACTGAAGTTGGCAGTCTGAAGAAACATAAGAGAACACATACAGGAGAGAAACCTTACAAGTGTGATGTTTGTGGTGCTTCTTTTACTGAAGTTGGCAGTCTGAAGAAACATAAGAGAACACATACAGGAGAGAAACCTTACAAGTGTGATGTTTGTGGTGCTTCATTTACTCATGCTGGCACTCTGAAGAAACATAAGAGAACACATACAGGAGAGAAACCTTACAAGTGTGATGTTTGTGGTGCTTCATTTACTCAAGCTGGCAATCTAAAGGACCATAAGAGAACACATACAGGAGAGAAACCTTTCAAGTGTGATGTTTGTGGGGTTTCTTTTACTCATGTTGGCAGTCTGAATATACATAAGAGAACACATACAGGAGAGAAACCTTACAAGTGTGATGTTTGTGGTGCTTCTTTTACTCGTGCTAACAATCTGAATGTTCATAATAGAACACATACAGGAGAGGAACCTTATAAGTGTGATGTTTGTGATGCTTCTTTTACTCGTACTGACAATCTGAATGTTCATAAGAGAACACATACAGGAGAGAAACCTTATAAGTGTGATGTTTGTGGTGCTTCAGTTACTCGTGCTGACAATCTGAATGTTCATAAGAGAACACATACTGGAGAGAAACCTTATAAGTGTGATGTTTGTGGTGCTTTTACTCATGCTGGCAGTCTGAATATACATAAGAGAACACATACAGGAGAGAAACCTTACAAGTGTGATGTTTGTGATGCTTCTTTTACTCGTACTGACAATCTGAATGTTCATAAGAGAACACATACAGAAGAGAAACGTTATAAGTGTGATGTTTGTGGTGCTTCTTTTACTGAAGTTGGCAGTCTGAAGAAACATAAGAGAACACATACAGGAGAGAAACCTTACAAGTGTGATGTTTGTGGTGCTTCATTTACTCAAGCTGGCAATCTAAAGGACCATAAGAGAACACATACAGGAGAGAAACCTTTCAAGTGTGATGTTTGTGGGGCTTCTTTTACTCATGTTGGCAGTCTGAATATACATAAGAGAACACATACAGGAGAGAAACCTTACAAGTGTGATGTTTGTGGTGCTTCTTTTACTCGTGCTAACAATCTGAATGTTCATAATAGAACACATACAGGAGAGAAACCTTATAAGTGTGATGTTTGTGGTGCTTCTTTTACTCAAACTTACAGTCTGAAGTATGATAAGAGAACACATACTGGAAATAAACCTTACAAGTGTGATGATTGTGGTGCTTCTGTTACTCATGCTGGCAGTCTTAAGGAGCATATGAGAACACATACAGGAGAGAAACCTTACAAGTGTAATGTTTGTGATGCTTCTTTTACTCAAGCTGGCAATCTTAAGGCCCATAAGAGGACACATACAGGAGAGAAACCTTACAAGTGATGTTTGTGGTGCTTCGTTTACTCATGCTGGCAATCTGAAGTATCATACCAGAACACATACTGGAGAGAAACCTTACAAGTGTGATGTTTGTGGTGCTTCTTTTACTCATGCTGGCAGTCTGAATATACATAAGAGAACACATACAGGAGAGAAACCTTTCAAGTGTGATGTTTGTGATGCTTCTTTTACTCGTACTGACAATCTGAATGTTCATAAGAGAACACATACAGGAGAGAAACCTTATAAGTGTGATGTTTGTGGTGTTTCTTTTACTCATGCTAACAATCTGAGTGTTCATAAGCGAACACATACAGGAGAGAAACCTTATAAGTGTGATGTTTGTGGGGCTTCTTTTACTCATGCTGGCAGTCTGAATATACATAAGAGAACACATACAGGAGAGAAACCTTACAAGTGTGATGTTTGTGGTGTTTCTTTTACTCATGCTAACAATCTGAATGTTCATAAGCGAACACATACAGGACAGAAGCCTTATAAGTGATGTTTGTGGTGCTTCTTTTACTGAAGTTGGCAGTCTGAAGAAACATAAGAGAACACATACAGGAGAGAAACCTTATAAGTGTGATGTATGTGGTGTTTCTTTTACTCGTGCTAACAATCTGAATGTTCATAAGAGAACACATGCAGGAGAGAAACCTTATAAGTGTGATGTTTGTGGGGATTCTTTTACTCATGTTGGCAGTCTGAAGGGTCATAAGAGAACACATACAGGAGAGAAACCTTACAAGTGTGATGTTTGTGGTGCTTCTTTTACTGAAGTTGGCAGTCTGAAGAAACATAAGAGAACACATACAGGAGAGAAACCTTACAAGTGTGATGTTTGTGGTGCTTCTTTTACTGAAGTTGGCAGTCTGAAGAAACATAAGAGAACACATACAGGAGAGAAACCTTACAAGTGTGATGTTTGTGGTGCTTCATTTACTCATGCTGGCACTCTGAAGAAACATAAGAGAACACATACAGGAGAGAAACCTTACAAGTGTGATGTTTGTGGTGCTTCATTTACTCAAGCTGGCAATCTAAAGGACCATAAGAGAACACATACAGGAGAGAAACCTTTCAAGTGTGATGTTTGTGGGGCTTCTTTTACTCATGTTGGCAGTCTGAATATACATAAGAGAACACATACAGGAGAGAAACCTTACAAGTGTGATGTTTGTGGTGCTTCTTTTACTCGTGCTAACAATCTGAATGTTCATAATAGAACACATACAGGAGAGAAACCTTATAAGTGTGATGTTTGTGGTGCTTCTTTTACTCAAACTTACAGTCTGAAGTATGATAAGAGAACACATACTGGAAATAAACCTTACAAGTGTGATGATTGTGGTGCTTCTGTTACTCATGCTGGCAGTCTTAAGGAGCATATGAGAACACATACAGGAGAGAAACCTTACAAGTGTAATGTTTGTGATGCTTCTTTTACTCAAGCTGGCAATCTTAAGGCCCATAAGAGGACACATACAGGAGAGAAACCTTACAAGTGATGTTTGTGGTGCTTCGTTTACTCATGCTGGCAATCTGAAGTATCATACCAGAACACATACTGGAGAGAAACCTTACAAGTGTGATGTTTGTGGTGCTTCTTTTACTCATGCTGGCAGTCTGAATATACATAAGAGAACACATACAGGAGAGAAACCTTTCAAGTGTGATGTTTGTGGTGCTTCTTTTACTCATGCTGGCAGTCTGAATATACATAAGAGAACACATACAGGAGAGAAACCTTACAAGTGTGATGTTTGTGGTGCTTCTTTTACTGAAGTTGGCAGTCTGAATAAACATAAGAGAACACATACAGGAGAGAAACCTTACAAGTGTGATGTTTGTGGTGCTTCTTTTACTCGTGCTAACAATCTGAATGTTCATAATAGAACACATACAGGAGAGAAACCTTATAAGTGTGATGTTTGTGGTGCTTCTTTTACTCAAACTTACAGTCTGAAGTATGATAAGAGAACACATACTGGAAATAAACCTTACAAGTGTGATGATTGTGGTGCTTCTGTTACTCATGCTGGCAGTCTTAAGGAGCATATGAGAACACATACAGGAGAGAAACCTTACAAGTGTAATGTTTGTGATGCTTCTTTTACTCAAGCTGGCAATCTTAAGGCCCATAAGAGGACACATACAGGAGAGAAACCTTACAAGTGATGTTTGTGGTGCTTCGTTTACTCATGCTGGCAATCTGAAGTATCATACCAGAACACATACTGGAGAGAAACCTTACAAGTGTGATGTTTGTGGTGCTTCTTTTACTCATGCTGGCAGTCTGAATATACATAAGAGAACACATACAGGAGAGAAACCTTTCAAGTGTGATGTTTGTGGTGCTTCTTTTACTCATGCTGGCAGTCTGAATATACATAAGAGAACACATACAGGAGAGAAACCTTACAAGTGTGATGTTTGTGGTGCTTCTTTTACTGAAGTTGGCAGTCTGAAGAAACATAAGAGAACACATACAGGAGAGAAACCTTACAAGTGTGATGTTTGAGGTGCTTAATTTACTCATGCTGGCAGTCTGAATATACATAAGAGAACACATACAGGAGAGAAACCTTACAAGTGTGATGTTTGTGATGCTTCTTTTACTCGTACTGACAATCTGAATGTTCATAAGAGAACACATACAGGAGAGAAACCTTATAAGTGTGATGTTTGTGGTGCTTCTTTTACTCATGCTGGCAGTCTGAATATACATAAGAGAACACATACAGGAGAGAAACCTTACAAGTGTGATGTTTGTGGGGCTTCTTTTACTCATGTTGGCAGTCTGGAGGGTCATAAGAGAACACATACAGGAGAGAAACCTTACAAGTGGGATGTTTGTGGTGCTTCTTTTACTCAAACTTACAGTCTGAAGTATCATAAGAGAACACATACTGGAAATAAACCTTACAAGTGTGATGATTGTGGTGCTTCTGTTACTCATGCTGGCAGTCTTAAGGAGCATATGAGAACACATACAGGAGAGAAACCTTACAAGTGTAATGTTTGTGATGCTTCTTTTACTCAAACTGGCAATCTTAAGGCCCATAAGAGGACACATACAGGAGAGAAACCTTACAAGTGATGTTTGTTGTGCTTCGTTTACTCATGCTGGCAATCTGAAGTATCATACCAGAACACATACTGGAGAGAAACCTTACAAGTGTGATGTTTGTGGTGCTTCTTTTACTCATGCTGGCAGTCTGAATATACATAAGAGAACACATACAGGAGAGAAACCTTTCAAGTGTGATGTTTGTGGTGCTTCTTTTACTCATGCTGGCAGTCTGAATATACATAAGAGAACACATACAGGAGAGAAACCTTACAAGTGTGATGTTTGAGGTGCTTAATTTACTCATGCTGGCAGTCTGAATATACATAAGAGAACACATACAGGAGAGAAACCTTACAAGTGTGATGTTTGTGGTGCTTATTTTACTCATGCTGGCAGTCTGAATATACATAAGAGAACCTGTATACAGGAGAGAAACCTTACAAGTGTGATGTTTGAGGTGCTTAATTTACTCATGCTGGCAGTCTGAATATACATAAGAGAACACATACAGGAGAGAAACCTTACAAGTGTGATGTTTGTGATGCTTCTTTTACTCGTACTGACATTCTGAATGTTCATAAGAGAACACATACAGGAGAGAAACCTTATAAGTGTGATGTTTGTTGTGCTTCTTTTACTCATGTTGGCAGTCTGGAGGGTCATAAGAGAACACATACAGGAGAGAAACCTTATAAGTGTGATGTTTGTGGTGTTTCTTTTACTCATGCTAACAATCTGAATGTTCATAAGCGAACACATACAGGACAGAAGCCTTATAAGTGATGTTTGTGGTGCTTCTTTTACTGAAGTTGGCAGTCTGAAGAAACATAAGAGAACACATACAGGAGAGAAACCTTACAAGTGTGATGTATGTGGTGTTTCTTTTACTCGTGCTAACAATCTGAATGTTCATAAGAGAACACATGCAGGAGAGAAACCTTATAAGTGTGATGTTTGTGGGGCTTCTTTTACTCATGTTGGCAGTCTGAAGGGTCATAAGAGAACACATACAGGAGAGAAACCTTACAAGTGTGATGTTTGTGGTGCTTCTTTTACTGAAGTTGGCAGTCTGAAGAAACATAAGAGAACACATACAGGAGAGAAACCTTACAAGTGTGATGTTTGTGGTGCTTCTTTTACTGAAGTTGGCAGTCTGAAGAAACATAAGAGAACACATACAGGAGAGAAACCTTACAAGTGTGATGTTTGTGGTGCTTCATTTACTCATGCTGGCACTCTGAAGAAACATAAGAGAACACATACAGGAGAGAAACCTTACAAGTGTGATGTTTGTGGTGCTTCATTTACTCAAGCTGGCAATCTAAAGGACCATAAGAGAACACATACAGGAGAGAAACCTTTCAAGTGTGATGTTTGTGGGGCTTCTTTTACTCATGTTGGCAGTCTGAATATACATAAGAGAACACATACAGGAGAGAAACCTTACAAGTGTGATGTTTGTGGTGCTTCTTTTACTCGTGCTAACAATCTGAATGTTCATAATAGAACACATACAGGAGAGGAACCTTATAAGTGTGATGTTTGTGATGCTTCTTTTACTCGTACTGACAATCTGAATGTTCATAAGAGAACACATACAGGAGAGAAACCTTATAAGTGTGATGTTTGTGGTGCTTCAGTTACTCGTGCTGACAATCTGAATGTTCATAAGAGAACACATACTGGAGAGAAACCTTATAAGTGTGATGTTTGTGGTGCTTTTACTCATGCTGGCAGTCTGAATATACATAAGAGAACACATACAGGAGAGAAACCTTACAAGTGTGATGTTTGTGATGCTTCTTTTACTCGTACTGACAATCTGAATGTTCATAAGAGAACACATACAGGAGAGAATCGTTATAAGTGTGATGTTTGTGGTGCTTCTTTTACTGAAGTTGGCAGTCTGAAGAAACATAAGAGAACACATACAGGAGAGAAACCTTACAAGTGTGATGTTTGTGGTGCTTCATTTACTCAAGCTGGCAATCTAAAGGACCATAAGAGAACACATACAGGAGAGAAACTTTTCAAGTGTGATGTTTGTGGGGCTTCTTTTACTCATGTTGGCAGTCTGAATATACATAAGAGAACACATACAGGAGAGAAACCTTACAAGTGTGATGTTTGTGGTGCTTCTTTTACTCGTGCTAACAATCTGAATGTTCATAATAGAACACATACAGGAGAGAAACCTTATAAGTGTGATGTTTGTGGTGCTTCTTTTACTCATACTGGCAGTCTGAATATACATAAGAGAACACATACAGGAGAGAAACCTTACAAGTGTGATGTTTGAGGTGCTTAATTTACTCATGCTGGCAGTCTGAATATACATAAGAGAACACATACAGGAGAGAAACCTTACAAGTGTGATGTTTGTGATGCTTCTTTTACTCGTACTGACATTCTGAATGTTCATAAGAGAACACATACAGGAGAGAAACCTTATAAGTGTGATGCTTGTTGTGCTTCTTTTACTCATGTTGGCAGTCTGGAGGGTCATAAGAGAACACATACAGGAGAGAAACCTTATAAGTGTGATGTTTGTGGTGCTTCTTTTACTGAAGTTGGCAGTCTGAAGAAACATAAGAGAACACGTACAGGAGAGAAACCTTACAAGTGTGATGTTTGTGGTGCTTCATTTACTCATGCTGGCACTCTGAAGAAACATAAGAGAACACATACTGGAGAGAAACCTTACAAGTGTGATGTTTGTGGTGCTTCATTTACTCATGCTGGCACTCTGAAGAAACATAAGAGCACACATACTGGAGAGAAACCTTACAAGTGTGATGTTTGTGGTGCTTCATTTACTGAAGTTGGCGGTCTGAAGAAACATAAGAGAACACATACAGGAGAGAAACCTTACAAGTGTGATGTTTGTGATGCTTCTTTTACTCGTACTGACAATCTGAATGTTCATAAGAGAACACATACAGGAGAGAAACCTTATAAGTGTGATGTTTGTGGTGTTTCTTTTACTCATGCTAACAATCTGAATGTTCATAAGCGAACACATACAGGAGAGAAACCTTATAAGTGTGATGTTTGTGGGGCTTCTTTTACTCATGCTGGCAGTCTGAATATACATAAGAGAACACATACAGGAGAGAAACCTTACAAGTGTGATGTTTGTGATGCTTCTTTTACTCGTACTGACATTCTGAATGTTCATAAGAGAACACATACAGGAGAGAAACCTTATAAGTGTGATGTTTGTTGTGCTTCTTTTACTCATGTTGGCAGTCTGGAGGGTCATAAGAGAACACATACAGGAGAGAAACCTTATAAGTGTGATGTTTGTGGTGTTTCTTTTACTCATGCTAACAATCTGAATGTTCATAAGCGAACACATACAGGACAGAAGCCTTATAAGTGATGTTTGTGGTGCTTCTTTTACTGAAGTTGGCAGTCTGAAGAAACATAAGAGAACACATACAGGAGAGAAACCTTACAAGTGTGATGTTTGTGGTGCTTCTTTTACTGAAGTTGGCAGTCTGAAGAAACATAAGAGAACACATACAGGAGAGAAACCTTACAAGTGTGATGTTTGTGGTGCTTCATTTACTCATGCTGGCACTCTGAAGAAACATAAGAGAACACATACAGGAGAGAAACCTTACAAGTGTGATGTTTGTGGTGCTTCATTTACTCAAGCTGGCAATCTAAAGGACCATAAGAGAACACATACAGGAGAGAAACCTTTCAAGTGTGATGTTTGTGGGGCTTCTTTTACTCATGTTGGCAGTCTGAATATACATAAGAGAACACATACAGGAGAGAAACCTTACAAGTGTGATGTTTGTGGTGCTTCTTTTACTCGTGCTAACAATCTGAATGTTCATAATAGAACACATACAGGAGAGGAACCTTATAAGTGTGATGTTTGTGATGCTTCTTTTACTCGTACTGACAATCTGAATGTTCATAAGAGAACACATACAGGAGAGAAACCTTATAAGTGTGATGTTTGTGGTGCTTCAGTTACTCGTGCTGACAATCTGAATGTTCATAAGAGAACACATACTGGAGAGAAACCTTATAAGTGTGATGTTTGTGGTGCTTTTACTCATGCTGGCAGTCTGAATATACATAAGAGAACACATACAGGAGAGAAACCTTACAAGTGTGATGTTTGTGATGCTTCTTTTACTCGTACTGACAATCTGAATGTTCATAAGAGAACACATACAGGAGAGAATCGTTATAAGTGTGATGTTTGTGGTGCTTCTTTTACTGAAGTTGGCAGTCTGAAGAAACATAAGAGAACACATACAGGAGAGAAACCTTACAAGTGTGATGTTTGTGGTGCTTCATTTACTCAAGCTGGCAATCTAAAGGACCATAAGAGAACACATACAGGAGAGAAACCTTTCAAGTGTGATGTTTGTGGGGCTTCTTTTACTCATGTTGGCAGTCTGAATATACATAAGAGAACACATACAGGAGAGAAACCTTACAAGTGTGATGTTTGTGGTGCTTCTTTTACTCGTGCTAACAATCTGAATGTTCATAATAGAACACATACAGGAGAGAAACCTTATAAGTGTGATGTTTGTGGTGCTTCTTTTACTCATACTGGCAGTCTGAATATACATAAGAGAACACATACAGGAGAGAAACCTTACAAGTGTGATGTTTGAGGTGCTTAATTTACTCATGCTGGCAGTCTGAATATACATAAGAGAACACATACAGGAGAGAAACCTTACAAGTGTGATGTTTGTGATGCTTCTTTTACTCGTACTGACATTCTGAATGTTCATAAGAGAACACATACAGGAGAGAAACCTTATAAGTGTGATGTTTGTTGTGCTTCTTTTACTCATGTTGGCAGTCTGGAGGGTCATAAGAGAACACATACAGGAGAGAAACCTTATAAGTGTGATGTTTGTGGTGCTTCTTTTACTGAAGTTGGCAGTCTGAAGAAACATAAGAGAACACGTACAGGAGAGAAACCTTACAAGTGTGATGTTTGTGGTGCTTCATTTACTCATGCTGGCACTCTGAAGAAACATAAGAGAACACATACTGGAGAGAAACCTTACAAGTGTGATGTTTGTGGTGCTTCATTTACTCATGCTGGCACTCTGAAGAAACATAAGAGCACACATACTGGAGAGAAACCTTACAAGTGTGATGTTTGTGGTGCTTCATTTACTGAAGTTGGCGGTCTGAAGAAACATAAGAGAACACATACAGGAGAGAAACCTTACAAGTGTGATGTTTGTGATGCTTCTTTTACTCGTACTGACAATCTGAATGTTCATAAGAGAACACATACAGGAGAGAAACCTTATAAGTGTGATGTTTGTGGTGTTTCTTTTACTCATGCTAACAATCTGAATGTTCATAAGCGAACACATACAGGAGAGAAACCTTATAAGTGTGATGTTTGTGGGGCTTCTTTTACTCATGCTGGCAGTCTGAATATACATAAGAGATCACATACAGGAGAGAAACCTTACAAGTGTGATGTTTGTGGTGTTTCTTTTACTCATGCTAACAATCTGAATGTTCATAAGCGAACACATACAGGACAGAAGCCTTATAAGTGATGTTTGTGATGCTTCTTTTACTGAAGTTGGCAGTCTGAAGAAACATAAGAGAACACATACAGGAGAGAAACCTTACAAGTGTGATGTATGTGGTGTTTCTTTTACTCGTGCTAACAATCTGAATGTTCATAAGAGAACACATGCAGGAGAGAAACCTTATAAGTGTGATTTTTGTGGGGCTTCTTTTACTCATGTTGACAGTCTGAAGGGTCATAAGAGAACACATACAGGAGAGAAACCTTACAAGTGTGATGTTTGTGGTGCTTCTTTTACTGAAGTTGGCAGTCTGAAGAAACATAAGAGAACACATACAGGAGAGAAACCTTACAAGTGTGATGTTTGTGGTGCTTCTTTTACTGAAGTTGGCAGTCTGAAGAAACATAAGAGAACACATACAGGAGAGAAACCTTACAAGTGTGATGTTTGTGGTGCTTCATTTACTCATGCTGGCACTCTGAAGAAACATAAGAGAACACATACAGGAGAGAAACCTTACAAGTGTGATGTTTGTGGTGCTTCATTTACTCAAGCTGGCAATCTAAAGGACCATAAGAGAACACATACAGGAGAGAAACCTTTCAAGTGTGATGTTTGTGGGGCTTCTTTTACTCATGTTGGCAGTCTGAATATACATAAGAGAACACATACAGGAGAGAAACCTTACAAGTGTGATGTTTGTGGTGCTTCTTTTACTCGTGCTAACAATCTGAATGTTCATAATAGAACACATACAGGAGAGGAACCTTATAAGTGTGATGTTTGTGATGCTTCTTTTACTCGTACTGACAATCTGAATGTTCATAAGAGAACACATACAGGAGAGAAACCTTATAAGTGTGATGTTTGTGGTGCTTCAGTTACTCATGCTGACAATCTGAATGTTCATAAGAGAACACATACTGGAGAGAAACCTTATAAGTGTGATGTTTGTGGTGCTTTTACTCATGCTGGCAGTCTGAATATACATAAGAGAACACATACAGGAGAGAAACCTTACAAGTGTGATGTTTGTGATGCTTCTTTTACTCGTAATGACAATCTGAATGTTCATAAGAGAACACATACAGGAGAGAATCGTTATAAGTGTGATGTTTGTGGTGCTTCTTTTACTGAAGTTGGCAGTCTGAAGAAACATAAGAGAACACATACAGGAGAGAAACCTTACAAGTGTGATGTTTGTGGTGCTTCATTTACTCAAGCTGGCAATCTAAAGGACCATAAGAGAACACATACAGGAGAGAAACCTTTCAAGTGTGATGTTTGTGGGGCTTCTTTTACTCATGTTGGCAGTCTGAATATACATAAGAGAACACATACAGGAGAGAAACCTTACAAGTGTGATGTTTGTGGTGCTTCTTTTACTCGTGCTAACAATCTGAATGTTCATAATAGAACACATACAGGAGAGAAACCTTATAAGTGTGATGTTTGTGGTGCTTCTTTTACTCATGCTGGCAGTCTGAATATACATAAGAGAACACATACAGGAGAGAAACCTTACAAGTGTGATGTTTGTGGGGCTTTTTTTACTCATGTTGGCAGTCTGGAGGGTCATAAGAGAACACATACAGGAGAGAAACCTTACAAGTGGGATGTTTGTGGTGCTTCTTTTACTCAAACTTACAGTCTGAAGTATCATAAGAGAACACATACTGGAAATAAACCTTACAAGTGTGATGATTGTGGTGCTTCTGTTACTCATGCTGGCAGTCTTAAGGAGCATATGAGAACACATACAGGAGAGAAACCTTACAAGTGTAATGTTTGTGATGCTTCTTTTACTCAAGCTGGCAATCTTAAGGCCCATAAGAGGACACATACAGGAGAGAAACCTTACAAGTGATGTTTGTGGTGCTTCGTTTACTCATGCTGGCAATCTGAAGTATCATACCAGAACACATACTGGAGAGAAACCTTACAAGTGTGATGTTTGTGGTGCTTCTTTTACTCATGCTGGCAGTCTGAATATACATAAGAGAACACATACAGGAGAGAAACCTTTCAAGTGTGATGTTTGTGGTGCTTCTTTTACTCATGCTGGCAGTCTGAATATACATAAGAGAACACATACAGGAGAGAAACCTTACAAGTGTGATGTTTGTGGTGCTTCTTTTACTGAAGTTGGCAGTCTGAAGAAACATAAGAGAACACATACAGGAGAGAAACCTTACAAGTGTGATGTTTGAGGTGCTTAATTTACTCATGCTGGCAGTCTGAATATACATAAGAGAACACATACAGGAGAGAAACCTTACAAGTGTGATGTTTGTGATGCTTCTTTTACTCGTACTGACAATCTGAATGTTCATAAGAGAACACATACAGGAGAGAAACCTTATAAGTGTGATGTTTGTGGTGTTTCTTTTACTCATGCTAACAATCTGAATGTTCATAAGCGAACACATACAGGAGAGAAACCTTATAAGTGTGATGTTTGTGGGGCTTCTTTTACTCATGCTGGCAGTCTGAATATACATAAGAGAACACATACAGGAGAGAAACCTTACAAGTGTGATGTTTGTGGTGTTTCTTTTACTCATGCTAACAATCTGAATGTTCATAAGCGAACACATACAGGACAGAAGCCTTATAAGTGATGTTTGTGATGCTTCTTTTACTGAAGTTGGCAGTCTGAAGAAACATAAGAGAACACATACAGGAGAGAAACCTTACAAGTGTGATGTATGTGGTGTTTCTTTTACTCGTGCTAACAATCTGAATGTTCATAAGAGAACACATGCAGGAGAGAAACCTTATAAGTGTGATGTTTGTGGGGCTTCTTTTACTCATGTTGACAGTCTGAAGGGTCATAAGAGAACACATACAGGAGAGAAACCTTACAAGTGTGATGTTTGTGGTGCTTCTTTTACTGAAGTTGGCAGTCTGAAGAAACATAAGAGAACACATACAGGAGAGAAACCTTACAAGTGTGATGTTTGTGGTGCTTCTTTTACTGAAGTTGGCAGTCTGAAGAAACATAAGAGAACACATACAGGAGAGAAACCTTACAAGTGTGATGTTTGTGGTGCTTCATTTACTCATGCTGGCACTCTGAAGAAACATAAGAGAACACATACAGGAGAGAAACCTTACAAGTGTGATGTTTGTGGTGCTTCATTTACTCAAGCTGGCAATCTAAAGGACCATAAGAGAACACATACAGGAGAGAAACCTTTCAAGTGTGATGTTTGTGGGGCTTCTTTTACTCATGTTGGCAGTCTGAATATACATAAGAGAACACATACAGGAGAGAAACCTTACAAGTGTGATGTTTGTGGTGCTTCTTTTACTCGTGCTAACAATCTGAATGTTCATAATAGAACACATACAGGAGAGGAACCTTATAAGTGTGATGTTTGTGATGCTTCTTTTACTCGTACTGACAATCTGAATGTTCATAAGAGAACACATACAGGAGAGAAACCTTATAAGTGTGATGTTTGTGGTGCTTCAGTTACTCGTGCTGACAATCTGAATGTTCATAAGAGAACACATACTGGAGAGAAACCTTATAAGTGTGATGTTTGTGGTGCTTTTACTCATGCTGGCAGTCTGAATATACATAAGAGAACACATACAGGAGAGAAACCTTACAAGTGTGATGTTTGTGATGCTTCTTTTACTCGTACTGACAATCTGAATGTTCATAAGAGAACACATACAGGAGAGAATCGTTATAAGTGTGATGTTTGTGGTGCTTCTTTTACTGAAGTTGGCAGTCTGAAGAAACATAAGAGAACACATACAGGAGAGAAACCTTACAAGTGTGATGTTTGTGGTGCTTCATTTACTCAAGCTGGCAATCTAAAGGACCATAAGAGAACACATACAGGAGAGAAACCTTTCAAGTGTGATGTTTGTGGGGCTTCTTTTACTCATGTTGGCAGTCTGAATATACATAAGAGAACACATACAGGAGAGAAACCTTACAAGTGTGATGTTTGTGGTGCTTCTTTTACTCGTGCTAACAATCTGAATGTTCATAATAGAACACATACAGGAGAGAAACCTTATAAGTGTGATGTTTGTGGTGCTTCTTTTACTCATGCTGGCAGTCTGAATATACATAAGAGAACACATACAGGAGAGAAACCTTACAAGTGTGATGTTTGTGGGGCTATTTTTACTCATGTTGGCAGTCTGGAGGGTCATAAGAGAACACATACAGGAGAGAAACCTTACAAGTGGGATGTTTGTGGTGCTTCTTTTACTCAAACTTACAGTCTGAAGTATCATAAGAGAACACATACTGGAAATAAACCTTACAAGTGTGATGATTGTGGTGCTTCTGTTACTCATGCTGGCAGTCTTAAGGAGCATATGAGAACACATACAGGAGAGAAACCTTACAAGTGTAATGTTTGTGATGCTTCTTTTACTCAAGCTGGCAATCTTAAGGCCCATAAGAGGACACATACAGGAGAGAAACCTTACAAGTGATGTTTGTGGTGCTTCGTTTACTCATGCTGGCAATCTGAAGTATCATACCAGAACACATACTGGAGAGAAACCTTACAAGTGTGATGTTTGTGGTGCTTCTTTTACTCATGCTGGCAGTCTGAATATACATAAGAGAACACATACAGGAGAGAAACCTTTCAAGTGTGATGTTTGTGGTGCTTCTTTTACTCATGCTGGCAGTCTGAATATACATAAGAGAACACATACAGGAGAGAAACCTTACAAGTGTGATGTTTGTGGTGCTTCTTTTACTGAAGTTGGCAGTCTGAAGAAACATAAGAGAACACATACAGGAGAGAAACCTTACAAGTGTGATGTTTGAGGTGCTTAATTTACTCATGCTGGCAGTCTGAATATACATAAGAGAACACATACAGGAGAGAAACCTTACAAGTGTGATGTTTGTGATGCTTCTTTTACTCGTACTGACAATCTGAATGTTCATAAGAGAACACATACAGGAGAGAAACCTTATAAGTGTGATGTTTGTGGTGCTTCTTTTACTCATGCTGGCAGTCTGAATATACATAAGAGAACACATACAGGAGAGAAACCTTACAAGTGTGATGTTTGTGGGGCTTCTTTTACTCATGTTGGCAGTCTGGAGGGTCATAAGAGAACACATACAGGAGAGAAACCTTACAAGTGGGATGTTTGTGGTGCTTCTTTTACTCAAACTTACAGTCTGAAGTATCATAAGAGAAAACACACTTGAAATAAACCTTACAAGTGTGATGATTGTGGTGCTTCTGTTACTCATGCTGGCAGTCTTAAGGAGCATATGAGAACACATACAGGAGAGAAACCTTACAAGTGTAATGTTTGTGATGCTTCTTTTACTCAAACTGGCAATCTTAAGGCCCATAAGAGGACACATACAGGAGAGAAACCTTACAAGTGATGTTTGTTGTGCTTCGTTTACTCATGCTGGCAATCTGAAGTATCATACCAGAACACATACTGGAGAGAAACCTTACAAGTGTGATGTTTGTGGTGCTTCTTTTACTCATGCTGGCAGTCTGAATATACATAAGAGAACACATACAGGAGAGAAACCTTTCAAGTGTGATGTTTGTGGTGCTTCTTTTACTCATGCTGGCAGTCTGAATATACATAAGAGAACACATACAGGAGAGAAACCTTACAAGTGTGATGTTTGAGGTGCTTAATTTACTCATGCTGGCAGTCTGAATATACATAAGAGAACACATACAGGAGAGAAACCTTACAAGTGTGATGTTTGTGATGCTTCTTTTACTCGTACTGACAATCTGAATGTTCATAAGAGAACACATACAGGAGAGAAACCTTACAAGTCTGACAGTCTGAAGTATCATAAGAGAACACATACTGGAAATAAACCTTACAAGTGTGATGATTGTGATGCTTCTGTTACTCATGCTGGCAGTCTTAAGGAGCATATGAGAACACATACAGGAGAGAAACCTTACAAGTGTAATGTTTGTGATGCTTCTTTTACTCAAGCTGGCAATCTTAAGGCCCATAAGAGGACACATACAGGAGAGAAACCTTACAAGTGATGTTTGTGGTGCTTCGTTTACTCATGCTGGCAATCTGAAGTATCATACCAGAACACATACTGGAGAGAAACCTTACAAGTGTGATGTTTGTGGGGCTTCTTTTACTCATGCTGGCAGTCTTAAGGACCATATGAGAACATATACAGGAGAGAAACCTTACAAGTGTGATGTTTGTGTGGCTTCTTTTACTCATGTTGGCAGTCTGGAGGGTCATAAGAGAACACATACAGGAGAGAAACCTTACAAGTTTGATGTTTGTTTTTATTATTTTACTCGAGCTTTCAGTCTTAAGAGGCATAAGAGAACACATACAGGAGAGAAACCTTACAAGTGTGATGATTGTGGTGCTTCTTTTACTCAATCTAGCAATCTGAAACACCATAAAAAAATTACATACAAGGGAGAAACCTTACTAGTGTGATATTTGTGGTGCTTCGTTTACTTAATCTAGCAGTGTGAAAGATCACAAAAGAACACATACAGGAGAGAGAGAGGAGACAGGAACACATACAGGAGAGAGAGAGAGAGAGATATCCTATTTGAAGATATGGATGATAATGAGAAATGTTGAAGAATTCAATCAATTTGGCTGAAGAAAAAACTGTTCCAAAATTAAAGAAAGCGGGTTGTAAGACATGGATGACAAAAGAAAAATTTTACAATAAATGGAAACAAGAAGACATAACAAAAATAATCTTGCCAAATATGAAGAAATTCACAGAAAAATCAACACTATGAAGGAGGCAAAAGAAGCATGGCTCGAGAAACATTGCATAGAAATTGAAAAACAACACAACAGTAAAAATACCAAACTAATGCACAAAAGAAGTAAGAAGCTTACTAATCAAAGAACATGTACATCAGCAGGCTGCCTAAGGACTAAAGATGGAAAAAATATCATAATAGAAAAAGATCAGATTTTACATGTATGGTCAGATTATGTGAAAAACCTTTATGATGATAACAGAGAAGAACAGTATGATATTCAAATTAATAATGAAGGACCATCAATTTTGAAGATGGAGGTTCAGAATGCTCTTAACCATATGAATACTGGCAAGACCCTCGGTTCAGGCAGCATCACAACATAAATGATTAATGCTTTAGAAGAATATGGAATAGATAAAGTTACCAGACTGCTGAATACAATATATATTACTGGAGATATACCTCATGAATTATGTAATTCTGTATTTATTGCAATCCCAAAGAAATGAAGAGCCTTGGAATGTGATCAACATTGAACAATTAGTATAATGAGTCACATCACGCAGATTTTGTTAAGAATTATCATGCAAAAAGTTAGGAAGAAAATACAACCTGAGGTAGGAAAAGAACAATGAGGGTTTGTAGAAGGCAAAGGTACAGTAAATGCTGTGTATGTACTGAGAATGGTAACTGAACAATCTATAGAAGTGAACAAAGATCTACACCTTTGCTTTATTGATATACAAAGGCTTTCAATAAAGTGAGACATGTCGACATGATTAGGATGCTTAAAGATCTACAAGTTGATGGAAAAGACCTTAGACTTGTTAAAAACATATATTGGAAACAACAAGCTGCCATCAGAATTGATAATGAAGTAGGTTAATACCAGCCTATTAAGAGAGTTGTGAGACAGGGATGTGTAATGTTTCCAGATCTTTTTTCCCTGTACAGTGAAAATATTTTCAGAAATATTGAAGAAATGGAAGGAATCAACATTGGTTGGACGATACATCAATAACATTAGATATGCAGATGATACAGTCTTGATTGGAGACAACGAACAGGACATGCAACATTTAGTAAATGCGGTTGCACACAGCGAGTAACTAGGGCTAGAATTGAATTGTAAGAAGACACAGATTATGGTCGTCAATGGGAAGAAGGAAATACCACAATGTAATATACAAGTAAATTGGTATATTCTTAAACAAGTGAATCGTTACAGTTATCTCGGAACAGTCATAACATCTGATGGGAGATGCCTGGAAGAGATTAGAACAAGAATTTCCAATGCAAAGGTAGCCTTTTGCAAGATAAAAAACATACAGACCAATAAAAAGATATCAATTGAAACGAGAAAAAGAGTGTTGAAGTGCTACATAGAACCTGTACTTTTGTATGGATGTTTATGCGTGGACAATGAGCAGTCAAACTTGAAATCATCTGATGGCTGTGGAAATGTGGTTTCTGAGGAAAATGCAAAGAATACCATGGATAGGCAGAAAAACCAATGAACAAGTCCTTCAAGAAACAAATGAAGATCGTAAACTGATTAGAGACATTAGACATAGACAGTTAAAATATTTTGGGCATGTTATAAGAAGAAATGAATTGAAGAACTTGGTGACGACTGGCAAGATCGAAGGGAAGAGACCAAGGGGAAGACCGAGAAGTAAATACCTGGATGGCCTGGCTATGTGGCATGGTCGAGACAGAAACACGGAGCTGATCCACGACTTTGGTGATCAAGTAAGATGGCAAAACATGACTGCCCACGCTTACCGGCATGGCACATGATGGATGGGGAAAACAGCAGCCAACTTGAGAGGTTTTACGTCTCAGGCATGACTAGTTCGATCGTAGTACTGACTTACCCAATGTTATAATTGAATTTCTATTTCTTCTTCTTCTTCGTTCATCCGGAGATTTTTTTCGGATGTGATTGCGGTGTGCCTGTTTACAGCAGAGCTGCGTTCTTGCGCCGTTAGGCCGACACATCCGACTTCTGCAGGCATTTGTTAACCTTCCCGGGGGTTTCTTAGGACGTTTGACTCTCACTGTTGTGGTGTTATCCCCCATCCCAGCTGGTCCATATAGAACAGCCAAAGATCCTGGTCAGCCCTCAAGGGAAGGCAGGGGCAGACCATGGGCATTCCCCGCCATCCAAGGAGGCTTCCATACTTGCAGAGCCGATACATAGCACTCTGGTACTGGGCTCACCCAAGGAATCGTCACGTCCTGCACATGGCTGCTTAGCCTCACTTCCGTATATTGGGCCTTCCGTTCACAATAGGCTGTTCTTCCGGAAACCAGAAGTATGCAGTCTGCAGATGACATCCACACAGTGAGCTTTCGATTCGGACTTTCCATGTAATGGATTTGCTATCGAAGCAATATTCCAATTATTGCCACTAGGACACTTTTCCACCTTTTATGAAGTCCACACAGTGGGCTTTTGATTCGGACTTTCCACGTAATGGATTTGCTATCCAAGCAATATTCCATTTCATGCCACTAGGACACTTTTCCACCTTTTATGAAGCCCACACAATGGGCTTTTGATTCGGACTTTCCACGTAATGGATTTGCTTTCCAAGCAATATTCCATTTCGTGCCACCAGGACACTTTTCCACCTTTTATGAAGCCCACACAGCGAGCTTTCGATTTGGACTTTCCACATAATGGATTTGCTATCCAAGCAATATTCAATTTCATGCCTCTGGGTCTTCATGCACCTTTAAATGTCAACCTGTATGTAGTTAAAGTAAGCTGCGGTCAACTTGAGCTTGTTGATATCTCCATAGAGCTTGTCCTCAAATGAAGCAGGTGTGAGCCAAAATATCTTTCTCTGTTCTGCATACGTTGGGCAATCCTGCACCAAATGTTTTGCTGTCATTTTTCCAGTTCTACAATTACATTCATCGGTATCTCCTATCTTTAGTTTATTGAACAAGTGGTATTTCAGCCTGTTATGTCCTGTGCGGAGTCTGAAGATTGCTACTTGTTCTCTTCGGTCGAGTTTGTAATATGCATCATCCTTCTGATAGCCTGGATGCTCTGATTCCCATTTGGTTCTATAAGTGCTTTTTATCAACCTCTTTGCCTCATTATAGGTTATGTCTATGTCAGGCTGTGGTAGTCGTCCGCCCTCTTTTGCCAGTCTGTCAGCCTCTTCGTTTCCAGGTATACTACAATGTGATGGGATCCACTGTATTACAACTTTTTTGGATTTCTGGCATAGACCATGGAGTGCTGCTCTTAGGTCAGTTAGTTCTGTGCTGTTATTGCTCTTCAGTATTGAGACAGCTGACTTTGCATCTGTGAAGATAGCTATTTGCTTCTCTTTATTTTCCTCCATCAGGAGCATTTCTGCTGCAGTTTTCAAAGCCTCTATCTCCGCTTTGAAGTTACTTGAAAATTTTCCAGTTGCCATTGAATGTGTTTTTTTCACTCCATTTTTTAAATTTAGGAGAATTCCTCCTCCTCCATTCTCTATTGAATTTTTGGCTGATCCATCTGTATATGCATGGGTCCAATTCCTGCTTGGGTAATGTTCTTTTATGTAGTTTAGGGTTATTTCTCTTCTTTCAGTTTCATGCTGAGTGTTCTTTTTCTCAATACCAGGAATGTTTTCTATCATCTCAGGCAGTTGCTGCTGTCTCCAAGCTGGGAACTTGTGTGCATTGTGTATGGGCTTGACTGTTGATATGTTAAGTATAGGATCTGCCCTAATCCTTCGTTTTGCAGTTTCTACAAAGTTGCTACGCTTCAGTCTTCCCTTTCCAAAACCATTAAATCTGTTGTACATAGGGTGGTCTGTCAATCTTCTAAATTTTTCTGATTGTTGCTGGGCTCTGCTATCTCTTCTATCCTGCATTGGTTGTAAACAAGTGATCTTTTCTAGTTCATTAATAGGCGTTGTCTTCAGGCTTCCAGTTATGATTCGCATTCCTTGGTTTTGGACTGTACTTATTTTGTTAAAGTTTGACTTAGCTGCTGTTGCCCAAGCTGCAATGCCATATTCCAGTACTGGCCTCACTCGTCCAGTATATAACTTCTTGAGAACTTTCTCATCTGCTCCCCACGTTGTACCAGCAAGCTTTTTCATGATTGCCATTCTCTGCCTTGCTCTTGTTCGATTTTTCTCAACCTGTGTCTTCCATGTCAGGCGACGATCAAAGGTGACTCCTAGATAGTTTGGATTTTCTTCATGGCGCAATATTTTTCCATTCAATACCAGCTTAGGTTGCTGAGTTTTATTTGAGAGGGAGAACACTGTGCATGTTGTTTTCTCCTCACCTATCTTCACTAGCCATGATTTTGACCAGTCCTCTAGCGCTAATAAGGCTTGCTGTATTATGCTGTTAGCTGTACTAATATATTCTTCAGATATCCATATGGCTAGGTCATCTGCAAAGGAGGATGTGTGTACTCTGGCTGGAAAATTTTCTGTGATGTCATTTATATATGCTAGGAATAATGTTGGTGAAAGAACTCCTCCTTGGGGGACACCTTGCTCCAGCAGCATCATTTTGCTTGTTTGTCCTTGTACTTTTGTCCTGGCAGTTCTGTTCTCAAGGTAGTGGCTGATCCATTTATACATTTTCCCACAAACATGCATGTTTTGCAGTTTTACTTTCAATCCTTCCTTCCATACTTTATCAAATGCTTTTTCTAAATCTATCCAGACTGCTAGTGTGTGCTTTTTCTCTTGGAAGGCATCCTCTATTTCCTGAGCTATATAGGTTATTTGATCTTCAGTGGATCTGTACTTTCTGAATCCTGCTTGGTGTGGTGTTTTTCTATTTAAATTATTATTAAATTTCTATTTAATTTCTATTGACTTCCAACTATATCCTATATTGGTATGAAAGTTCCTCTTGCCTGTGCATTCTTATTCTGATATCTATATATGTCAACCTATCTCTGTTGACATTGCTACCTAAATAGGTGTATAATTCTGCCTCAATATCTTTTACTTTCCCCATTAATTTTTAGATCTATTTGTTGTGACCTCCTATCCCATGTGTTTAGCTAAATCTTGCATCTCATATTGTATGTGGGACAGGAGGGCAATGTCATTGTTTTCCAGATCATCCAGCTTCAGTGCACAAGCAGACAACAGTGGGACCAAATTTAGCTCATTATCAAATGTAGGCATGGCCACAACTTTCATGTTAGATGTTCACAAAGTAGAATTCTTGCTCATAAGCAACTGTTTAGAAGGGTTGACAAGATTTTCTTGTTTATCTCACCAAATGAAGACTCGTTGCTGGATGTGTGGAAGGAGAAAAACAAAGATAAAACAATGAATGGCTGCCTTTATAAGTATTGCATCATTGTTAATGTGCATATTGATGTGTAACACAAGTAGTACAAATTTTCCGCAGAGCTGTCATATAATATTATATAATTTTTGTCAGACATGTAACACAATGTTTCAGCTTTCTCATATTCCATGTGCCAACTTTGGGCTCAATATAAACTTGGAGAAGACTGTAGTTATGTACCAGCCAGCTCCAGGGATTAATAACACTGTGCCGAATATCAAAGTGAATGGTCACAGACTAAGTGTTGTGGACAAATTAACCTATCTTAGCAGCATTGTGTCACAATTGATGACAAAATGAATGCTAGAGTCTCCAAAGACAGTGCAGCCTTTGGCAGAGTGTACAGGAATGTGTGGGACAGAAATGGAATAAGCCTGCAAGCAAAGCTGAAAAAAGCAGTTGTATTGTCCACACTGCTATATGCTTGTGAAACCTGGACTGTTTATCAGCGACACGCTAGGAAGTTAAACCACTTCCACACAGTCTGCCTTAGGAAGCTATTGAAGATTAAATGGCAAGACAAGATCCCAGACACTGAAGTCCTAGAAAGAGTGTCCATGCCTAGTATCCACACTCTACTAATGAAGAATCAGATTCGCTGGACTGGTCACCTGACTCGCATGCCAGATCACAGGCTCCCTAAACACATTTTTTACAGTGAGCAGTGTTATGGTAAATGCTGCCAAGGCGGCCAGAGGAAGCGCTGTAAAGACACTGAAGATCTCACTAAATCTTTTGGAATTCATTATGAAACTCGGGAGACTGCTGCTAAAGACCGAAATTCGTGACGTACATCATTACATAAGGGTGCAGACACTTGTGAAGCAACCAGGACTGCAGAGCTGTGAAGAAAAGGCTGGACAGAAAATACACTGTAGGAGATCATCCACCTGGAACGTCAAACATTCTTTGCCCACATTGTCAAAGAACATTTTGAGCCAAAATAGGCCTTATCAGCCATCTTAGAACTCCACTGGATGAAATGAATGGTCATCATCATTCTTCATGGACTCAATAAACCCATATCATTACTCTGTGATTGATTGCCAAACTCAAATTCTTAAAGGGAACTTGAAGAATAACATATCAGAAATCATGTCTTGAAGTAATCATGAGATATTTTGTATCATTACTCGTGATCAGATGTTATCTTGAAAAATAAAATATAAAATTAATTTAATTAGTTTGTTTCATACACACATATGTAGCTTATAAATCCTTTCAGATTGAAAGATGGAGAGTAAACTACCATCAAATGTCTATGTATGTCCAGGTAAGATTAAGTGCAATATAACGTAATGGTTAGTTGAATATCCTTTACAGGATGTTGCAATCAACCCCAGCATTTACTGGCTGTTTTTGATTTACTTGATAAATTTACATTTTGTAGTTTGCCTTTGGTTCTCTCCGTGTCTGTAACTTATGGGATATGTGAGCAGGTCGCTCAGAAAGCAATGGCAAACTACTGAGTGCAATCTTGCCAAGAAATCAACAATCAGCTGAAAGATGCTGATGTTGACAGCGATGTCCTGTAAAAGATATGCAAACAAACAAAAATGTTTGCCTTTGCTTTCTGAATGGCCAAAGCCTTATATCATAAAAATCAAAACAATAGCAGAATATACTACTCAGACACTGGGGGAAAATAAGGTCATAGCTGTGACCGAGTATCCACCGGAATCAGTACACAATTCTACAGCTGAGCTGAGCAGGGAATTCTCTTGTCCTGGCAGTCAAAGATTGCTGTCAAAGGCAGAGGTGAAAGACCCTTGTGTGAATATAGAAGGTAAGGGAAAACCACCACATTATTTTCCCAAGAATATGAATTTTTAAAGATCAGAGTCTGAGATTAACGTTAGTTGTCATCTAAAGACACCTCCATCTTGTATAGAATGACATGAGCCACAGGTGACACCATACCATTATCAAGCTACTGATGGCAATACCAAAATGAACATATTTAACATAGGAACATGGATTGTCAAGGTATAGTTGAGATAGGACAGTTAGATAATGTATTAAAAGAAATAAAAAAAAAATTGAAGATTAATGTCCTGGGTATGAATGAGTTGAGGTGGAGGAGATCTGGTAAAGTAATAACAGGCGAACGCACAATAATTTGTTCAGAAGATAATACATACAGAACATGAGTGGGTGTGACATATTCACCTATCCATCATTTTCAGCGCGTCAACGTTACACAGCAACCCAGAGATTATCGAAACAATTACAGCACCGTAGAACATCGAACGCACTAAGCGATACTAATGACAGACAGATGCCAGGATAAGAATAGAAGGGTTAGCGTCAACAGAATAGAATGTGACTGGTAGAGACACATCACGTGGATATAGCGTCCCCCAGCTTGGGCGCCGCTTTAATAAAACCGCGCACTTCTATGACTTCAGAGCGAGCGAGCAGTCGCCAAAGCTATGTGTTGTCCAACTTTCAAACTTTTACAACGGGCAGTTTGATCTAGTCTGAGTGATGTCTTGGTGCCACACCTAACCAACAAGGAGGGAAGAGGAGTGAATGAGATGATCAACACCTGTGATGGCAGATGACTCCAGCCTTAGGCAGAGAATGAGAAGTCTTCAGTGAAGCTAAACTGGCCCAACCTGAAGTGGATCCATCAGACCATGGACCCAGGCTTATCCACATCTCATCACACCAGGTTTTCTTATCACTCCCACAAACTTCACCCTCTCAGAAAATGATTTTCTTGAATTATTGTTGGATGTAGAAATTGTTAACTATAACACATTTTGGTAGTTAAAATATCTCACTACACAATGAATGTTATTATTTATTGACTGACTATACTTGGTCCTATGAAAGTTTTTTTTTTCTATTTCATTCTGTAAATGTTAACAGCTGATGAAAGAACAAAGAAAATGTCAAATAGGCCAAAAGAAACTGGCACAGTCAATAAATTTGTTTAAATGTGAAGATCTCTTCCACTTAATTTGTCAGTCCAAACTATCTGTGGGAAAATCTCTATCTTGTGTGTGGAACATGTCTCAATGCTCCCTTGTGTTTGTTGAATGTTTAATTAACAGATACACATTCACATAAGATAAATTCTTAGTTGGAGAGAGAGAACAGGAGACTCTTCATCTTTAACTGTTCCAAATCCATGTTATATTGCACCTGATTCTTATTGAGAAAGTCTTTTCAGACAATTTCTTAAGATGGAAGAAGGGGGTTCGTGAGCTATACCATTAAATACCAGGTGGAAAGACAGGGGACAAACCTAGTGATGACTTTTCTATTAAAAGAGGACCACACACCCTTAGACAAATAACCAAATCCGAGTCTGTAAATCTTTCAAGGGTCGTATTCTTGATCTATTTACATATAAGAAGAGGATGGGGCCCAGCTACCTTTAACAGAGATGGGTCATGCACTTTAGTGATTGTCAGTCCCTTCAAAATATACGACATATATTGGATGCCCGTCCCGGACTTTGAAACCCAGCAGACAGTTTAGATAACTATTATCCTAGATGATAAACCCTGGGAATAGATAGATATCTGACGAGGGATTCTAAACTATAGTAGATCAGTGACACTAGATGTGAACAGTATTCATGTGTGAATTGGTGACATTGTACTTGTTTTGAACAATTATAGAAATTGTTACACAGATTTAGATTTCCAACTTTGTCATGTTTACATATGTTGAATAGACATCATGTGTGGTACTGATTGACTTCCATATGATATGATTGACAATTATAGAGGTTGTTAAACAAATTAAGATTTTTAACTTTGTCACTTCACATATGATAAATGAACATCATGTGGGGTACTGATTGACCTCCATATGATATGAATGACAATTATAGATAGAATATGGCAAGTGACTGATCATTTCTTCTGAAAAAAGGAGGGCCTCTTTCAAATAGGTCTATATTTCAGAAAAAGGTGTTCCAGAGGAAATAGAGTGAGAATTTACCATCTACAACATTTCTCTTTCGAGAAGATGTCTTTCTATAGAGGAATTTGGACTTAGAGAATTTCATCACCGACTGGGGAAAATTTTTCTCCATAGGGAAATCTCTATCAAAATTTCAGGTTCTTTTGGGAAGAGTGCAATCATTCTGGGTACTTCTTTGCTTCTGTCTTTAGCTTGAGGAGCATTGACAGAAAGACAAGAATTTAAGTTGCAATTATTTCTTAGGTCAGATTCTCGTGGTGTATAAGAACTATTTTACTTGGGTCAGCGGACATTAGTTAGTTTTTGCTTGTTAATATTGTGCATGTTATGCTGTATAATTTCAGATCCGGGAAGTGACAGGCTTACCCAGACCTGAGCAAACTGCACAGTATTATTTTTTTTTACAAAAAGATAGGGTAGACAAAAATAGAGCATGGCCGAGGCTGCTAAGTTCCGTGCCCAGACAGTTGAAATAGGCAAGCTATGCAATTTAGACGGCCCTGAGCTGGCTAAATTTGTATCAGATGAATTTGACAGGAGGGAGAAACTGCAGGCTGAAATAGCTGAGAAGGAGAGGAAGTTGCAGGCTGAAATTGCTGAAAAGGAGAAGCAACGCCTACAATCATATGAATTAGAACAACAGAAACTTCAAGCTGAAATAGCTGAGAAGGAGAGTAAGTTGCAGGCTGAAATCGCTGAAAAGGAGAAGCAACGCCTACAATCATATGAATTAGAACAACAGAAACTTCAAGCTGAAATCGCTGAAAAGGAGAAACAACGCCTACAAGCTTATGAGTTAGAACAAAGGAAACATGAAGATGAAATAAGGGATAGGGAACGAGAACGTCAACATCAACTGGAGTTGAAAAGAATGGAGACTGATCTGGAGATCCGAAGACTAGAGGGAGGGATTCCCCCCACCCCCTCAAACTCACTAGGTTTTCCAGTGACAGAACAACATTCCAACGTCTCGTACCAAAATTCCGGAGCGATGTCATTTCCACTAGAACCATTTAATGAACAGACGGACAATGTCGAGGCTTTTTTATCACGTTTCGAACTTATGTGCGTCAGTTGTGGTCTAGAACAGGAAAAATGGACGACGAAACTATCGCAGGCTTTAAGGTCTACCTCGTATGACGTGTTCTCTAGACTCACTCGAGAAGAACAACAGGATTACGAAACACTCAAAAAGGCACTCTTGAGCCGATTCGAAGTGGACGGGGACTCTTACAAAGTTCGATTCAAAACCGCAAGGAAAGAACCGGGCGAAAGTTATGCGCAATTAGTTGAAAGGCTGAAATCTTATGTTCAACGATGGGCAAGTCTAGGTAGGTTTGATGAGAGTTTCGAAGGGCTCCGAGAGATGATCATCATAGATCAGCTAAAAGGAAAGATGTCGAATGAAATGAAAGCATTCTTAACCCAGAACGGAGCTGACCGACTAGAAAGCATCATCATCCTAGCCGAGAGATTTGAGAAATCTCAGAAGGAAATCGGAGGTAAGGGACGTTCGGCCAACATTCCCCCTCAGGATAAAACTTCAAAAGCAAAGGAAGGTGATGGCAACTTAGGCACCAAGAAAAATGGGAAAACCAAAAACATCCCTCAGAACACAGCCCAAACAACAGCGAAGGAGGAAAAATTATTCTGCACTAATTGTAAAATTAAAGGACACACATTGAAGAATTGTAGGAAGAAGCCACCTCCACACACAGCTGCTTGTTTGGCCAGCCGAAGAGAGAAAGGAGTGAACACTGATGAAACGTCCAACCAGACACCTCATAAAGACACCGCATCTCATCTTCCGGTTGTCGAGTCCATATTGCTGAATGGATTCAAGACGACCTGTCTCTATGATACCGGGTTATCGTACGACTGTGTTGTATCATCATCCTTAGTTCACCCGGAACAGGTGACAGAGGAGATCGTCGAATTACAGGGACCCCTGAAGAGCTCTGCGACTATGTCTCTTCCGGTGGCAAAGGTGAGCATAGCATCTCGTTATGTCACTGGGACAATCAAGGCTGCAGTCTTAGAAGATCCTATATATCCCGTAATTCTTGGCTGTAGATTTATAATTCTAGGAGAACCTGTTCAACCTGTGGCGATGTCGACGATGACAACTCGATCCCAGACGAAAAAGACTCCGGAAACAACTACGCCAATCCCTCGAAAGGAGGAACTGAAGAGGGCACAAGAAGCCGATAGCACCTTGGAACCCTGCTTCAGGAAACTGCCTAAATCACATTTACCTCCACGTAAAGGTGAGCTGTTTATGAAGTCAGCACTTCTATACAGGAAAGCAGGGAGAGCTGGACAAGAGTTCAACCAACTTGTTGTACCAACTCCACACAGGGCTCAGATTCTTGAAATGGGCCACAGTCTACCCTTTAGTGGGCATATGGGTATCAACGCCACTACACAGCGCATTGCAACTCACTACTTTTGGCCAGGGATGAACGCAGACATACAACGGTTTGTAAAATCATGCCCACAGTGTCAGAAAGTATCACCAAAACACCGGACACCACCGGCAATGTTGGGTGATCTGCCCATAACAGGAATACCGTTCGAGAAGGTAGCTGTAGACATAATCGGACCCCTCTCCGCAACGAAGAGGCGAAATCGATTCATATTAACGCTTGTGGACACAACGACCATGTGGGCCGAAGCGGTTCCTATGCCAAGCTGTGACTCCAAACACGTTGCTGAAGCATTATTAGGAATATTCACACGTCTAGGATTCCCCCAAAGAATCTTGACGGACAACGGTTCACAGTTTCGTAGTAAACTTATGGAGGAGACATTTAGACTTTTTCATTCACGCCATATCTTTAGTTCACCATATTACCCGCAATCCAACGGACTTGTGGAGCGGTGGAACGGGACCTTGATTAGTATTCTGCGCAAAATTGCCCAGGAGAATACGGAGGATTGGGACTTGTATTTACCCGCAGCACTATTCGCTTATAGGGAGGTACCCCATCACTCAACAGGTTTTACTCCAGCAACATTGTTGTTTGGACGACCAATCAAGGGGCCATTGGAGGCATTGCTACGAACATGGACTGATGATCATACAGACGATACAGTCGTGACTGCATCTACGTATGTTGCCGAGTTGAAGAATCGTTTACAACACAGTTGGAAACAAGCGAATGTCAATCTACGTAAAGCCAGACGAAGAATTGCTAGCTACTTCAATCGCAAGGCAAAAGATAGAGAGTTAGAGGTGGGAGAGAAGGTGATGTTGCTGCTTCCAACCAGTCAGAATAAGCTGCAAATAGGATGGAGAGGACCTTATGTAGTGACGGAGAAAATCTCACGTACCAACTACAAGATTTCTGTCAAAGGCAAGATGAAAGTATTTCACATAAACCTTCTGAAGAAATATAATGAAAGACCCTCAACCACCGAACCTGCACATCTGATGGCCATGAGTGTGGCTACTGAAGTCGAAGAAGGATCAACAATGGGAGTCGAGTACCCACTGCAAGCCAAAGAAACCTTTAAGGATGTGGAAATTAATCCCAACTTAACAAAGGATCAGCAGGAGCAGATTCGGGAACTTATGGTTATGTATGCAGACGTACTTACAGATAAGCCAGGAAGAACTGATTTGGAGGAATTTGACATGAAGTTAAATGACACAGTGCCTGTGCGAGTCAAGACTTACCCAGTTCCTTATGCAAAGCAAAAGACTTTAGAGGAAGAAATACAACAGCTACTCACCGCAGGAATAATTTCACCATCTGAATCACCTTACAGTGCCAGCGTCGTATTATTGAGAAAGCCAAGTGGAGAACATAGATTGTGCATCGACTATCGACAGCTCAATGCTATTACTGAATTTCAAGCAGAACCTCTGCCTGATCAGAACAAACTCTTCACAGCACTCAACCGAGCGAAGTACTTTACTAGGATTGATCTCAGTAAGGGATATTATCAGATTCCTGTAAAGGAGGAGGTTAGACCATGGTTAGCTTTCAGTATGCCTGGAGGACACTATGAGTTCAACGTACTTCCATTCGGATTAAGTAATGCTCCTAGCGTTTTTACACGTATGATGAGAAAATTACTTGACCCACTACAACATCCAGACATTAGTCACTTTATGGATGATATACTGATCGCAACTGAAACATTTGACAAGCATGTAGAAACACTACATCTTTTGTTCAGACGACTCAGAGAAACTGGATTAACGGCTAGGCCAAAGAAATGTCAAGTAGGATTCCAAGAATTGGACTTTTTAGGTCATAAGATATCTCATGGACTAATAACTCCACAGGAAGGAAACGTGGACAAACTCCAGAGAGCACCTCGTCCAAAGACAAAGAAGGATGTGAGATCATTCGTATCTTTGGGTGGATTCTATCAACGATACATTAAAGACTTCAATACTCTGTCAGCACCTTTAACGGATCTTACCAAAAAAGGGAACCCAGAGAAAGTCAATTGGTCTGCTGAATGTGAGAGAGCTTTCACAGCACTCAAACAAGCCTTAACCAATCACCCAGTTTTACATCTGCCAGATCTCAACCAACCATTCGTACTGCGTACAGACGCCAGTGACATAGGAATTGGGGCAACGCTGTTGCAGAGAAAAGGAGATGAAACATCAGAGCTATTCCCTGTAGCTTATGCCAGCAGGAAATTGAATGCAGCGGAGAAGAATTATAGTGTTATCGAGAGAGAATGTTTAGCTCTCGTATGGAGTGTACAGAAGTTTCAGGCATACCTATATGGAAAACACTTCACTGTACAATGTGATCATCAACCACTTATGTTTCTCGCAGCATCCAAAAATTTGAATGCAAGACTTATGAGGTGGTCACTACTTCTACAACCATACTCGTTCCAGATAGAATATGTCCCTGGAAAGATGAATGTGGGAGCAGACTTTCTAAGTCGACACCCAGTGTCTGATGAACCAGGTCAATCAGATACAGGAGAGAATACATTGGAGTAAATCATATAGAAAAAGCTTGACCACTGTAAATGCTGGAAACTTAGTTCCATACCCTAGAACAATCTGGAGTGGGGCTATGTGACATATTCACCTATCCATCATTTTCAGCGCGTCAACGTTACACAGCAACCCAGAGATTATCGAAACAATTACAGCACCGTAGAACATCGAACGCACTAAGCGATACTAATGACAGACAGATGCCAGGATAAGAATAGAAGGGTTAGCGTCAACAGAATAGAATGTGACTGGTAGAGACACATCACGTGGATATAGCGTCCCCCAGCTTGGGCGCCGCTTTAATAAAACCGCGCACTTCTATGACTTCAGAGCGAGCGAGCAGTCGCCAAAGCTATGTGTTGTCCAACTTTCAAACTTTTACAACGGGCAGTTTGATCTAGTCTGAGTGATGTCTTGGTGCCACACCTAACCAACAAGGAGGGAAGAGGAGTGAATGAGATGATCAACACCTGTGATGGCAGATGACTCCAGCCTTAGGCAGAGAATGAGAAGTCTTCAGTGAAGCTAAACTGGCCCAACCTGAAGTGGATCCATCAGACCATGGACCCAGGCTTATCCACATCTCATCACACCAGGTTTTCTTATCACTCCCACAAACTTCACCCTCTCAGAAAATGATTTTCTTGAATTATTGTTGGATGTAGAAATTGTTAACTATAACACATTTTGGTAGTTAAAATATCTCACTACACAATGAATGTTATTATTTATTGACTGACTATACTTGGTCCTATGAAAGTTTTTTTTTCTATTTCATTCTGTAAATGTTAACAGCTGATGAAAGAACAAAGAAAATGTCAAATAGGCCAAAAGAAACTGGCACAGTCAATAAATTTGTTTAAATGTGAAGATCTCTTCCACTTAATTTGTCAGTCCAAACTATCTGTGGGAAAATCTCTATCTTGTGTGTGGAACATGTCTCAATGCTCCCTTGTGTTTGTTGAATGTTTAATTAACAGATACACATTCACATAAGATAAATTCTTAGTTGGAGAGAGAGAACAGGAGACTCTTCATCTTTAACTGTTCCAAATCCATGTTATATTGCACCTGATTCTTATTGAGAAAGTCTTTTCAGACAATTTCTTAAGATGGAAGAAGGGGGTTCGTGAGCTATACCATTAAATACCAGGTGGAAAGACAGGGGACAAACCTAGTGATGACTTTTCTATTAAAAGAGGACCACACACCCTTAGACAAATAACCAAATCCGAGTCTGTAAATCTTTCAAGGGTCGTATTCTTGATCTATTTACATATAAGAAGAGGATGGGGCCCAGCTACCTTTAACAGAGATGGGTCATGCACTTTAGTGATTGTCAGTCCCTTCAAAATATACGACAGTGGGACTAATGTTTGATGAGGAAACAGCTAAATCAGTTAATGGTTATTTGAATATATCAGATAGACTTATTGTAAAAGTCAAAGGCAAACCAAGAGATCTGAATATTATACAAGTGAAAGCACCAAAAAACAAGCAGTAGTGAAGTGAAAATACAAACATGTTATGATAAAGTAAAAATGGTGATATCTTAAATAACATTACAATAAATAAAATTAATACTTGGAGATTTCAATGCAAAAGCAGGAAAGGAAAGAATGGAAGATGTAGCATGTGATCATGGTAATCAAGCTAAATCCATTAATTGTTATTGATTAAATCAGATAGTTATTATCATTGTCAAATTCAAAATTGCAAAATCTCAAACAAAATCAAAAGATATAAATATAATACTTCATGCCAAGAGGCTACAATGTAGATCTTGGGGAGTTATGACATTGATAAGACTAAACATAATAATGTGGCTTGCTCATATGGTAGTCTGGCAGATGCTGAGATGAATGCATTTAACGCAACTCAGGTGACAGCTGACATATAGTTTATTTTTTAGGATACACACCCAAAGAAATCTCCACAGCCAGCTGAGTCACTCGCTCTGACTTATGTTCATGGAGTGCTCATACACTGTCCATTGTGGACTGAGTGTTTGGCGGGCCTTTTTACAATATGTGCAGTCCAGCTCATGATATGCTTTGATACCCAATAATTTCTCTCTCTCTCTCTCTCTCTCTCTCTCTCTCTCTCTCTCTCTCTCTCTCTCTCTCTCTCTCTCTCTCTCTCTCTCTCTCCGTCTGTCTCAATCTACTGCAGTCCCAAATGTTGGCATACAATAATCATCATACGAGGGTAAGTTAATAAGTAAGTCAAATGGCTGTAGAAAAATAACTAATGATAACTTAAAACCTGTTTATTTTTATGCATACATTGTCCCTTTATTTCTCAACATCATTTCCATCAACATTGATGCACTTATCCCATCGTTTTATCAGTGTCTATGTTCAGTACTTTGACTGGAAAGCAGGTGGAATCTCAACTAAGATTCTCGAGTTAGACAACACAACAAATGAAACCTCAGAAACTATATCACAGTCGAATTGGAGAACACACCAAAAACATTATTTGTACTCCAAATGTGTTGCTTTTGCTGGTGACAATACCAATGTGAATTTTGGAGGCATTAACAGAAGAGAAGGTAGAAATGTGTTCTCGCATTTGAAGGAAGCCTTGAGCAAGCCATTAGTAGGCGTTTGGTGTTCTGCTCATGTTCTGCACAACAGCATCCAACACTGCGCAGATTTAATGCAATTGACGTTGGATCTATTGTCTTGAAGATATTTAATTACTTTTCTATATACACTGTCAGAACAGGAACTTTAAAGGATTTTTGTGACTATGTCACTATTAACTATCAGCAACTGCTCTACCACTCTAAAACTAGATGGCTCAGTTTGTTTCCAGCTGTTGAGAGGCTGTTGAGGCCGTTTACTGCTTTGAAAGAATATTTTCTTTCTGTAAACCAACCACCTGCTATGATAAAAAAGAAATTTTTGAGAACGATTTTTCAGAAGTTTACCGTTGTTTGTGCATTCTTTGATGTCTGTCTTCCAAGTTAATATTTTGGCCATTAAAAAAAGAAGAAAATCAGTGTTAGAGGTTATGAGCCTTCTTCACACAACCTTGGAAGTTTTGAAAGGCAGATTGAAGGAGACATTTATTTCACTGAAAGTCAGGGAGATGTTGAGAAGACTTAAGGAAAGTGGTCGAGAAGAAAAGTGTAATAGTTTTATGTCAGACGATAGGTTGGTCTATGAAGCATGCATTAGATTAGTTACTTAGAAAAGTGGCAGAACGTTTCAGGGCAGGAAAAAAAGCTGGGAGCAGCCACCGAGGTGGAGAAGGCTTGGGTGGATAAGCGTAGTGCTGTAAGGAGATGGCAAAATGCCAAGAAGAACAGAGCTGGTCATCCTAGTCCCTGCTTGCACTTAGAAAGAGAGATGCACACAAAAGTAAGCTATTTCAAAAAAACTGGTCAAGGTGGTTAAAAGCGAAAAATGGTCAGAGGTGTGTCAAAGAGTAAGCACAGACAAGTCACTGAAATTGTTCTGGCGACTACATAAAAGCATGAGTGGTGTAGTCAAGAATAAGAGCATTTCTGACTTCCAAGGTGCTGACCTCATCTGGCAGAGGACTGACGAGGACAAGGGCAAAGCCCTCTTTGAACGCTACATTGAGCAGAACAACCAGACAGACATGGGAGGCCGAAATCTGGCCAAGGAGGTCACCTCAGACAGATGCAAGGCCCAGAACACTTCGGATGAAGACACAGTGACAGTGAAAGAAATCAAGGCTGTGCTTCGACGATAAAAAAAACAGTGCTCCAGGTCCTGATGGCATAAGATACGACGACATAAATAGGTGTACCGACAATGAGCTAGAGAAACTAGCAGACATGTTCAACAACAGTATAGGGAGTGCTAGCATCAAGGAGGAATGGTTACACAGCTATCTGATTCCCTTGCCGAAGCCTGACAAAGACCACACAAAAATTCAGGGATATCGAATTATAACCATGCAGAATACAATAGGCAAGCTGCTGGAGAAGGTAATTGCCAGGAAAATATCAAGCCAACTAGAGAGGAAAGGTGTTTTCCCACCTACCCTGGGTGGGTACCGTCCAAAAAGAGAAACCTGGACCAATGCAGCAGTCTTTGCCCATGATGTCTATGAAGGTTTCCACTCAGGCACCGAAACCGTTGCTGCGGCGATTGATCTTGAGGACGCATACAACAGAGTACCACTGGATTTTTTAATGTTTCAGCTTCTTGAACTAAACGTAAGTCCATTCCTCCTTAGTTGGATCGCTGCAGCCCTCTTCCAACGAAAAGTAGTTTTTAGATGTGGCAGTTGGACTTCGGAACCAACAACAACATATCCTGGCCTACCACAGGGATCACCATTATCTCCGGTACTGTTCAACGCCTACACAGTGAGAATCACCAGTGAGCAGATCACTGGACCTGGCAGGACATTGTCATATGCCGATGATGTTTTAGTGTATCGTCAGGGTAAGGATAGAGAGGAGGTTGCTGTGGAACTACAAACCGAACTCAATCGCATAAGTACTTGGTGTGATAAAGCTGGGGCAATGGTCAACCCAACAAAGGCAACAGTGACTTGGTTCTCGTTGAATAATCATATTGTCAACAATCCAACACCAACTGTAATGCTGTGTTCAGAGACGGTGGAAAGAACGCAGGCAATGAATTACCTGGGGATACGGTTTGATCGAAGCCTTGCTTATAATGTGCACATAGACCAGGTATTAACAAAGGTCAAGCGGGGTTTGGCAGCGATGCGGGTGATGGCGGCAGCAAACTGTGAGCAGCGCCATCTATGTCTTCTGTACGAGGGGTTGGTCATGTCTGTTTTGGAGTATGCAATGGCAATCCTGACTCTCAGCCATAAGCAGATAGAAAGGATGGAAAGGATACAGAATGAAGCTATGCGCATTATTCTTGGATGTACAAGAGATACAGCATGCAGGGCGATGCGCTACCCTCTTGATTTTCCAACCATTGAAGAGAGAATACAAGTTTGCAGGGCACGCGCCTACCTCAGAATTAACGCAAACACACAACATCCACTGCATAGTGAAATTAGGAAGGTGAAGGGCAGCAGGTTAAAAAGAGGACGGTCGTGGATGGGTCAAGCCGAAGACATTCTTCAACAGGTGTGTTCACTTGAGGACTTAGAACCTGGCGAGGAGTGGATGCAAGTGCCAACAGACTTCTGCACATCCTTTTCAGTTTGCATCCAACTAGATAGAAAATGCAGACAAGAAAATCCGGCTGCTGTTGAGGCTGAAGTACAAGCGTTGATTTTCGAGAATTCGCTAGACGATGACGCGGTCATCTACACAGATGGGTCGGTCGTCCGACACGTGAGAAGCTCATGGGCCTTTACAGCTCGGGCCGGAGGGAGAATTGTGAAGGAGGACTCTGGTGCTTTCACTGAAACCACAAGTAGCCTGACCATGGAAGTCATGGCAGTAAGTAAAGCAATAACATGGCTCGAGACACAGACATTCACTAGGGCTTGTTTCCTTAGCGACTCAATGAACATGATCAAGAGGATAGAGGAGGGGTCGATCCGAAGAGAATGGTTGCTGCCTCTGAAGCGGTCTCGGCTGGCAAAGATTAGTTTCATCTTCGTGCCAGAGCATGCGGAAGTACACGGAAATGAGCGGGCTGACAAGCTCGCAGGTGAGGCTACTGTGGAGGGTGGACGCGCCATGGACCAGGCTGACATTCTGAATGCTCTACGAGAAGTGAGACTTTTGCGAGAACCAAGTGATGACTGTGAATCTACAATAATGGCCAGACTGCGAGAGCAGCAAATTAAAAGAGGGGTGGCCAAACAAGAACACTACGCAGGAAGCCAAAGAAGCAGTGGCGTCACTGGGGTTGGTGTCACCCAGTGCGGTAAACTCTTGGTGTCACCCCTCTAGACTTTCACCATGGTCTTCTTCCGAGTGTTCCTGTACCATATATAATCGCATATAGTAATGTTTGTAAAATAAGTCAAAAAGTTAATAAGGACATAAGAAAGAAAACAAATTGAACAATATAACTTCAATACTTCAGGTAAAACATAAATAAAGAACTTCGACAAACTCGGACAAAGTTAAATTTTTGTTATTTAACATTAAAATTTCTAAAATTAACAATGAACGGTTATGAAACCCGACTAGACAGAGCTATGTCTGCTTTGTCAAATTTGAAATTTTTTTATTTTGGTGTCACCCCTTGATTGTGTCACCCGGTGCGGCCCGCACCCCCCTAGTGACGCCCCTGCAAAGAAGATTGATAAACCAACACAAAACTGCCGTCGTTAGCCGCTACACGCTGTGGGATTTGCTGAGGAGGGGATCCGAGAACTTATGGACTGAATGGTTCGATGTGCAACGAGGATGATCTGTCGACTAACTAACTAACTAAAAGTGGTTGAAACCTTTTGATGAATTTCAGTGCTTTGGTTGGATGTACTTAAATAAAATCAAAGACTGTGCATTTGATGACCTTTTGGCAAGCATATTATACTTGAAAGAGAAGGGTATTATTGTATATGGTGTGCAATTATTTGACCAATACTGCAATCTTAAATCATTTGTGCAAGACAAGAATGAACATATTTTTGAAAGACTTGCATGAACAGTGGATTTTATTTTTCCAAAGTTGCCCAAATGCATGTTGCTTGTCAGAGTTACTTAAAATTTGTGAAGTATTCTTCTGTATCCCTGGACACAATGGCAATGTGGAAAGAGTGTTCTCCTTGATTAATGCTCAGTGGACAAAGGAAATAAACAGACTCTTACACGACTCTGTAAAGGGCATCGTTCTCATAAAGTACAATTTGAAGAATCTTACCTGTGAACAGTTTTATGCATATGTGATTGCTGTAACAAGCTATGGGGAGGGTCCCATAATGTCCCGTCACAATATTTCAAACTTATTCTTTTGCCCTGGCTGGGAATAGGTCTTTGCTGCCAACCCTCATCCGTTCCCCGGACTTACTGTCACACTCTCTTTCGACCTCAAGGGTATTTCCTGCAGTGTATTTCTGGCTGACACACACTTAAAATGACGATCGTCTCAGTCACTATAATTTGGATTTAATATCGTAATAAAGACAACACAGAAGAACACCAAGACAGATAAACCTATACAAGTCCAGAAAACAAAAAACTGATGAGATGACTCTAGTCCAGAAAGGAATCCAGAAAACTCTGAACGTCATATAGCACAGATCTTGGAATTGTCAAGTTATTTCACAACTGTCTCACCGGGCCAAGTTTCCAGTCTCTCAATCCAGCGTCGGTTGTTCGAACAACTGCTTCCAAGTTTCCTAGGTCACCACGATATAGTCAGTAATCTGGTCTGGGAAAGTGCCATGGGTTCACTGGGCACAATTGAGGTTGGGAACCAAAGTCATGATACCAGATTGGGTATAGGGAATGAATCAGAGTCTTTCGCTGTCCCGGACAAGGATGTGAATTGGCGTAGGTCCAAACAGCCTCACCAGAAAAACAATCGACCTTCAGTCGATGAGAAGAGTTGAGTTGGCTGTTGTGTCACTCATTACATTTTCGTAACGCCTCTCCATTTATTAGGAAAACATTATACCTGGTATGTCCACTGACTTGCCCTGGCTTCCTCAGGTGCTTAGGACTTTTGGTATAGAAGCCCTGTCGAGTGTTTCACCACACTTTCCCGTTTAAACTCTCGATCTTAAGTTGATGATAGGACTTCAAAAGAAGGACCCTGTAGATAATAACATTTGAGTGAGGGATCAAGCTGACCCATGCACCACACAGTAGTTATGCATTTCGGCTTACCAAAACCTGTTTATAAGTGGCTTGCTTTAATGCGTCGGACATGTCAGGTAGCCCCTGGATTGGCTACGTCCTGGCTTGCCTAGACCTCCAATCTTTAGACGTCCGGTCGGCTACACTATGCACCCTGTTGCATACAAGACTCACTCTCGACACTCATACCCTGCCTTTATTATTATTGGGCACATTCGTTTCCCAGCTTCTCTCTCCCTTGCAAACCATGCCTTTCTCACAACCAAGATCTTGTGGTGTGGTGCGCCTAGTAATCTGTGTGTTTCTCCCCGTTAACTAATAGTATAGTAGTGGGGTTGTATGGCACGCAGTGTAGTTCCCCATTCCCAGCAAGAATATGAAAGAAGATACTACCCCTTCCGGCTGATGCTCTTGTCTGAGCTGTCGCCGCAATGTACCGGCAGTGCCTCACATAACACATAGATTTAGAGGAATGCAGGTTCTCTCAATGAGATAAAGAAGTTTATTTATATTCCCGACATCATCCTATCGACTAAAAGACGAAAGAGATAGCACTGTGGATAGCCTCTTCCGGCTCAAGAAGATAGACCATAGATTGGTGGACCCCATCCCCAAGGAGCCCTTCCCTCCTTCCGGCACACCGTAGCTATCTAATGTGCTTATATTTAAATGAGAGATGCTACTAAGTAGCGGTAAGCCGTAGGAAGAAAGATAGCACTCGTCTATCGGCTGCCAAGAATCAGCGATATCATTTGGGAACCAGTTATTGTTCTTCAGATTTGTTCCCTTGCCATGCCAAGATTAAGACGCGTAGCCAGATTGGCTAACGGTCACCCCCTCCCAATATGGCAAGACTGCTGTTTCGCCATATCATCTCAGTCGTTAATACAAGAGAGATTTATACGTGCAAAACTAATTACAATCTACAATTACCTTTCTTAACCCATCAGTATTCTGCCTTTAGAATGTCGCAATCTTTAACTTGGACTCTTGACATTAGGCAGTGCGTAGCGATCAGTAGAAACGGCCATGAATCCTCCAGAAGCCGCACCAGTGCACATTTGGCGCAAGGCGCTCCATCGGGTCTACCCGAAAGGAAAGACATATATCTACTCGCTCTATGTAAAGATTGTGGTATGAAGATAACCCAAAGAACTATCTTTCATGGAGATTTGAGCGAACAAGAGAACTGAGAGCTTCCGAAAGCCGTTTCCCCCTGTTTACCCAAAATAAAAGAATGCATAAGGACATGGGCCACTGGCGTTTCGCTACATAGGCCCCCTCTTAAGAAAGTCGAACCCTACGAACTTTCTACTGCCAGTGGTTCTGTTCGAATGACCCCACCCTCACATTCAACCATAGGATGCCGTGATAGGAAATCCACTCCCACATTCTCCCTTCCGGGGATGTATTCGACCGTGAACTGATAAGGTTGTAGGAGTAATGACCATCTCATTAACCTCGCGTTCAGTTTCCTAGAAGTTGCCAAAAAGGTCAGAGGTTGATGGTCGGACTGCACTTTGAACGGTACTCCATACAGATAAGGTTGAAATTTCTGCACCGCCCACACCAGAGCCAGACATTCCCGTTCGACTGTGGAGTAATTCCGTTCGGCGGGTAACAGTTTTCTACTTGCATACGCCACCGGACATAGCACCGAAGCATCATCTCGCCCTTCCTGCAACAAAGTTGCCCCAATCCCTATGTTACTCGCGTCGGTTCTTAGAACAAACGTTTTCTCCAAATTTGGGAGTTGCAGGACTGGCCTATCCACCAAAGCCTGTTTCAGCTTCCCATAAGCTTCTTCACAGCTCGGGGTCCAGATTATAAGATCTGGTGATCCTTTCTTCAGGGTCTCGGTTAACGGCGCCGCAATTTCGTTGAACTTCGGAATAAATTTCTGGTAGAACCCACACAGAGACAAGAAAGACCTAACATCTTTTTTTGGATTTAGGACGAGGTGCGAGACGGACCTTCTCAATATTCTTTTCTTCCGGTACCAGTCCCCCTGGGGTAATAGTATGTCCCAGAAATTCCAAGGATTGATAGTCAATCATGCATTTGGCTGGACGGGCGGTTAACCCTTCCTCTTTTAACCTTTTGAAGATCTGTCCCAAGGACTTCAGGTGATCACTCAGATTGTCAGACGCGATGAGAATATCATCCATAAACGAGACCACAGAGGGATCCTTTAAAGGCTCTAATAACATTCTCATCATGCGAGTGAACACACTGGGCGCATTGCTCAGCCCAAATGGCATCACCTTGAATTCGTAATGCCCGCTCGGAGTACTGAAGGCGAGCAAGGGGCGAACCTAGATCAATTTTCGAAAAGTACTTTGCCTTATTTAGTCTGGCAAACAGTTGATTTGTGTTCGGTAACGGTTCAACTTGGAATGTCGTACATCTGTTTAAATGCCTGTAATCAATACATAGGCGGTGTTCCCCACTGGGCTTCCTCGACAAGACAACCCCGGCATTATACGGAGAAGTCGAAGGAGTGATGATGTCATCGTCCAGAAGCTTCTGGATTTCGGCTTCCAGGACCTTCTCTTTCTAAAAGGGCACTGGATATATTTTTTGGCGAACAGGGTCTTGGGTAGTCAGAGTCATATCAAACTTGACTAACCCTGTTCGCCCTGGCCGATCGGTAAGAATCTGCTGATGGGACTCCAACAAACGGATGACCCGGTCGGTTTCTTCAGCCGACAGATCAGGATTAATATGTACATCCCTGTAGGTTTCCCCAGAGTGTAAAGGATACTCCCTATCCGCGTCTTCGCCCGATTCAGTTTCCATCGCGACCGCCATAGTCATAAGTGGGAGAGAAGTACCATCAGATCGTTCTTCATACTTTTTGAGGAGGTTAATGTGGAAGATTTTGGATTTCCCCCTGATCCGGATGGCATAGTTGGTTCGGGACACAACCCTTTCCACCGGGAAAGGCCCCTGCCAACCAATCTCGAGTTTATTGGAACCCACTGGAAGTAACAACAGAACCCGATCCCCCACTTTAAGAGACCTATCTTTTGTTCTTCTATTGTAGTAGGCCGCGTGTCTCTTTCTGGCTGCCCTTAGATTCTGAGCTGCCAAAGCCCAACCCGTCTGGAGTTTCTTCTTTAACTCTTCGACGTATTTATATGAGGATACAACTTCTTCGGAAGTTTCTTCCTATGTCCAACATCTCAATAGGGCTTCTAAGGGACCCTAGATAGGCCTCCCGAATAGTAGAGTGGCTGGTGGCAACCCGGTCGACCCATGGGGAACCTCCCGATAGGCGAACAATGCGGCTGAGATATACTCATCCCATCTGTCTGGTTTCTCTTGAGCCAGCTTCCGAAGCATGGTCATCAAGGTACCATTAAACCTCTCTACTTGCCCATTAGACTGAGGGTGGTACAGGCTTGTGTGAATGTGGTTGGTCTGGTAGATACGAAAGACTTCTTCCATCAGCTTACCACAGAACTGAGACCCATTGTCCGTTAGGATCTGGTTGGGAAATCCCAACCGAGTAAAGGTCTCCATCAGTGCATCAGCCACTCGCTTCGAGTCGATTGTGGCCAAAGGTATCGCCTCACCCCACATGGAACAGCAATCCACCATCGTGAGAATGTACTTATTCCTCTTCCTAGTCCTAGGAAGAGGACCAACAAGATCGATGACAACTCTCTCGAAAGGAGAGTTCATAATGGGCATGTCACCCAAGACTACCGGAGCCGTCCAGTGTTTTGGTGCCACACGCTGACACTCTGGGCACGACTTGACGTACCTACGCACGTCTCCAGTCATCCCTGGCCAGTAGTAATGGCAGGAAATGCGCTGAAGAGTTGCCCCGATACCCATATGTCCACTGAAAGAAATGGTGTGTCCCATATGAAGAAGCTGTTCCCGATAAACCTTAGGAACTACCAGCTGTCCATGCTGGCGATCATCCACTCCGGCTCTCCGGTACAGTAACCGATTCTTCATATAATACTGACCCCGTCTTGGTGGGTCAGAACTTTTTGGCAACTGGTTGAAGCAAGGTTGCAAAGTAGCATCCTGGCTTTGAGCAGCTCGTAACTCCCCAGGCAAGGGATTCACTATCAAGGCCGGTGTCTGCTCATCCTCCGATTGAGATCTGGTTTGCATCGCCCCTACGTACATGGGTTCGGTTGGAATCCCTAGAAAGACGTAGCGACAACACAAGATCATTGGGAAGATAGGATCTAGCAGAACGGCTGCCTGTATAGTGCCGGTAACATATTTTGATTTCATGTCCACCTTCGCAATTGGAAGAGACATCGCTACCGCACTCTTTGTCGCCGTTTGAATCTCAATAGATTCCCCGGTTAGCTGCTCTGGGCTCACTAAGTGTGATGAAATTACAGCCTCAAACTGCAGACCGGTGTCATAGAGACACTCAACTGGTTGTCCGTTCACAAGTACCGTTTCTACTACTGGTGGTTTTTCTGAATCTTTGTTCCCAAGACCCCTCCCTTCTACCTCCTTGTGAGACCCTTCCCCGGTTTCTACAAGACAAGCAGCATAGTGAGAGTCTTTCTGTTTACGCCGGCAATCAGCCGTATTGTGTGTGGGAGATTTGCAATAGGCGCACCACTTTTCACTCCACTTTCTTTTAGGAGATCCAGGTGGACTCTTACCAGAGGGTTTCTTAATAGGAACTTTATCGAAAGGATCCTCCTTTTTAGTGTGGGTTGTTCTAGGGTTCTTCTTCTTTCCAGACCAAGTGTCTGGTGATCGGGGATTGGGTTGTGACAGCTCCCCACTATCTCCATGAGCTAGCACATACCTTTCCGCTAATGTATTGACCAAGTCTAACTTCTCTGCCCCATTTTCTAGCAAGAAAGTTTGCAATGGCTTCGGCATCATCCTTTTCATTTGGTCCACGACCACTAATTCTTCTAAACTTTCATAGTCGTTAGCAAATCCAGCTAATGACATCCACTTCAAAAGGTAAGACTTCAGTCTAACACTGTAGGCTGCGAACATCTCCCCTGGTTCTCTCTTCGACTTTCTGAACTGCTGTCAATAAGTATGAGCTGTCATCTGGAACCTTTTCAATAATGCCTTCTCCAGAGCTTCATAGTCATTCTCCATACAAGGTGGCAACCTTGAGTATACCTCGTACGATGTCCCTCTCAGGCCCTGTGAGAGTTTCAAGTTCCATTTCCCACGTTCCAGTCCCATAGCCAAAGCCATCGAATGGAATTTTTGAAGATACTGATCGATCTTCTCTTTGTGTTCATCGAACGGGAGCAAAGGGAACTTCATTGCCTCGTATGGACCGCCACCAGAAGTTGTTGAGTCCGGTAGAACTGTGCCTCCCACTGCACCCTCGCTTTCCTTGGCAGTTTGAGCTCTAAGCTCCAACTCCCTCATGCGGAACTCATGGTCTCTGACGGCCTGCTCAGCTTCCATTTTCTTAGTTTCACGGTCAGCGTCAATTTTCTTAGCTTCACGTTCGATCTCAAATTTCCTAGCTTCGCGCTCAGCCTGTCTGAAGTCTCTTTCAACTTCCTGAACATATTTTTGCAACTCTACACCATCGTAGCCCATCTCTCGCCCTTTAGCCTGTACTTCTGCAACATTGAATTTAGCTGACGCCATCTTAAACTCAGTGGGTAAAGTGCATAAGAAATTGTATAGAAAATGATTATCTCACATAACCATAAAAAATATATATATATATATATGTCGCGTAATGTTGAATATTTTGATAGACAAGGATCAGAAATAGCAACCAATAGACTTTCAGGATTCCGAAAGTCTAATCACTGTTGAAGAAGAGGCCGAAATGGCTCGAACTAGGGAGTACGATTCGGAACTGTCCCAGGAATGACCAGGTCTTCAGACAGTGTTCAGGCACAGATAGGTCAAGCGAACAACCATACTAGGAATAATTCTAGACAGTAGGCTTACTGAATCTGGCGATGAATGCCTGCAAAAATTAAAGAGCCCCCTTTAACTGATCCATTCTCACAACATGGAGGAAGAGTACAAATATAAAGTTACAACTTGCATTCCTTCTCTCTCTCAGTATCCTAATATTAAATTAGAGTATAACAGCAACAGACTAAGTATGTTTCTGGTATCACATATAATATTAATTTATTTAAAACTGTGGCAAGTAAAAGTCTGTTGCCCTAGTGTGTAAGCAATCAAATCCTAGACTAAGTTGGTAGGCTAAAGGTGTCAGCCGAGGAGGTTGGCCACTCAGCTCAAGACTTGGGTCCGGCTTGTCAACTCGGGTGAAGTTCCTGTTTAGGTTGCGGATTCATACTCCGTCAATAGACATGGTGCTCACGACCGGTAAGTATGTGTTGCGGCAAGTTACTGGCTCATGGTACCACCAAAGAAGGTGCAGAACTGGAAGTTAATCAGAAAAACAGAACCGGTGAATGCTTGTCCTACGTCCAGGATATTCTCATTGCACACCTCGCTCTCAGTCTCATATTCAGACACGACTAGCATCACAAGACTATCACCTCTGTCACAGACACATCACTATGACAACACAATGACAAATGGCTAACGTGGACAACTACTATTTTCCTTAGCCACATATCAATCTCATCAGCCTCAGACGCCCATGTATTCCAGTCTACAGACACGGACACATCAATGTATATTTCTGGGTCTGATCACACTCTACAACATTCTTACTGTGATGCATTCACATATATTATAAATCACACCAATTACATTTAACACAATGAAGTGTACACAATGAGTATGAATCCCACAGATACATTTAACTATGAAGCACGAACATTGATTATAAATCACACAGATTATATTTACTCGACAATGCATCACCATAGATTATGAATCACAGATTACATTCACGTGACGAGGTATGAACATAGATTATGAATGACAGATTCCCTTCATTCGAAGTACACCACAGATTATGAATCATACAGAGTACATTCAATCGACGGCGGAACACCATAGATTATGAAGCACACAAATTACATTCACTTGACGAATTACGAACATATATTATGAATCACTCAGATTCTATCTCAGCACATGAAGCAGTATTGTAAATTATAATTCTGATTCACTCCCGAAACACACAAATTAAATTCTACAGGAGGGTGAAGTATTAACATAGGTGTAGAGGGTAGGCAGTGAAGGACTGCGTTGAAGCAAGGATACTGATGTGAATGAAAGGCCTGTCCCACGCTGTCATGAGATGACCTCTGACAAGTGTGGTCTCCAGTAGACTATGTGAAAGAATTATTATTTCACAATTAACTATCAGTATTTCCTATCACCGTTTATTCCTCCGAATTACCCCTCTCATTCTATAATTATATTCTTCCCTGGCGATATATTATTCTAGTATGTATTATATTAATCCCTAGTTAAACATCAAGCTTCATTGTCTGACCATTCTTCGATAGTCAAGTTCCCGCCTGTTAGATTTCGCCATTCTGTGTCATCGTTCTCTTCATTCTTCATTCCTCTATTTTGGTCTTAGTATAATCAGCATCTCCATTAATTATATATTTATTCCGGCTGTAGTTTACGATCCCTGTTCTCTAACATTAGTTATCGCGTAGTTAACCCTGAATCTACACTACAAATGCCGGTAAATATATACATGTAAATTCGTACTAATTAATTAAATCAACGTACCTTCCAAAATGTGGTGATTAAACCTCTCCACGGGGGAACAGTGCCACTAGCAGTGTAAATATTAGTTATTACTTTTGGGTCTCATGTGGCTCGCAATTTGCTTTTCCCAAATATCGGCTAACTCGAGCCTGGGTTATTTTGTTGCAATATTTCTTTTTACAGCTAGTATCGGCGCCTGTGTCCACACCGCTTCGAGTCAGTCGACCAAATGGACGATCTGCCGGCTGACGACAACTGGTCAGGCAGATTCTCGTGTTGCCACCCGGGTCGCAGGCTAAAACTGAATATGTTATTCAGCCAAACTTGCGCTGGGGCAGAAGGCATGCATAACTAATAGTTCTATAATATACTGTATAATTGACTTGAGCATAGCCTACGATGGGTAGCGTTGTGGTATTCCGGTGTGATAATTTGGCGTGTCCAGTGTGTGCTGCGTGGTTACACACCCGCTTCACACGCGTGATCCGGGGCTTGTTTCCGGATCCGGTCAGGGATATGCACTACTGACGAGCTCAAACGATGGCGAAACTCGAGTATAGTGCTTCCATGACGTGGATAGGCCTTAGGTTCGTGCCGGAATGCGATCGGCGTTGCCAGTAGTGGGTTGTGCTCAATATTTAAATTTCAAATCCCGAAACAACCAAATAATCAATTTTATCATTGCTCACTGGATTTAGGAGGCCTGGTGTTCTTTCCCAGTGAGAAGTCCTGATCGTTCGGGGCCACATCGATTGACGGACGTCAGTCGCGGCGATTGGGCAATCTTGAGCATAGCCTACGATGGGTAGCGTTGTGGTATTCCGGTGTGATAATTTGGCGTGTCCAGTGTGTGCTGCGTGGTTACACACCCGCTTCACACGCGTGATCCGGGGCTTGTTTCCGGATCCGGTCAGGGATATGCACTACTGACGAGCTCAAACGAGGGCGAAACTCGAGTATAGTGCTTCCATGACGTGGATAGGCCTTAGGTTCGTGCCGGAATGCGATCGGCGTTGCCAGTAGTGGGTTGTGCTCAATATTTAAATTTCAAATCCCGAAACAACCAAATAATCAATTTTATCATTGCTCACTGGATTTAGGAGGCCTGGTGTTCCTTGCCAGTGAGAAGTCCTGATCGTTCGGGTCCACATCGATTGACGGTCGTCAGTCGCGGCGATTGGGCAATCTTGAGCATAGCCTACGATGGGTAGCGTTGTGGTATTCCGGTGTGATAATTTGGCGTGTCCAGTGTGTGCTGCGTGGTTACACACCCGCTTCACACGCGTGATCCGGGGCTTGTTTCCGAATCCGGTCAGGGATATGCACTACTGACGAGCCCAAACGAGGGCGAAACTCGAGTATAGTGCTTCCATGACGTGGATAGGCCTTAGGTTCGTGCCGGAATGCGATCGGGGGTTGCCAGTAGTGGGTTGTGCTCAATATTTAAATTTCAAATCCTGAAACAACCAAATAATCAATTTTATCATTGCTCACTGGATTTAGGAGGCCTGGTGTTCCTTGCCAGTGAGAAGTCCTGATCGTTCGGGTCCACATCGATTGACGGACGTCAGTCGCGGCGATTGGGCAATCTTGAGCATAGCCTACGATGGGTAGCGTTGTGGTATTCCGGTGTGATAATTTGGCGTGTCCAGTGTGTGCTGCGTGGTTACACACCCGCTTCACACGCGTGATCCGGGGCTTGTTTCCGGATCCGGTCAGGGATATGCACTACTGACGAGCTCAAACGAGGGCGAAACTCGAGTATAGTGCTTCCATGACGTGGATAGGCCTTAGGTTCGTGCCGGAATGCGATCGGCGTTGCCAGTAGTGGGTTGTGCTCAATATTTAAATTTCAAATCCCGAAACAACCAAATAATCAATTTTATCATTGCTCACTGGATTTAGGAGGCCTGGTGTTCCTTGCCAGTGAGAAGTCCTGATCGTTCGGGTCCACATCGATTGACGGACGTCAGTCGCGGCGATTGGGCAATCTTGAGCATAGCCTACGATGGGTAGCGTTGTGGTATTCCGGTGTGATAATTTGGCGTGTCCAGTGTGTGCTGCGTGGTTACACACCCGCTTCACAGGCGTGATCCGGGGCTTGTTTCCGGATCCGGTCAGGGATATGCACTACTGACGAGCTCAAACGAGGGCGAAACTCGAGTATAGTGCTTCCATGACGTGGATAGGCCTTAGGTTCGTGCCGGAATGCGATCGGCGTTGCCAGTAGTGGGTTGTGCTCAATATTTAAATTTCAAATCCCGAAACAATCAAATAATCAATTTTATCATTGCTCACTGGATTTAGGAGGCCTGGTGTTCCTTGCCAGTGAGAAGTCCTGATCGTTCGGGTCCACATCGATTGACGGACGTCAGTCGCGGCGATTGGGCAATCTTGAGCATAGCCTACGATGGGTAGCGTTGTGGTATTCCGGTGTGATAATTTGGCGTGTCCAGTGTGTGCTGCGTGGTTACACACCCGCTTCACACGCGTGATCCGGGGCTTGTTTCCGGATCCGGTCAGGGATATGCACTACTGACGAGCTCAAACGAGGGCGAAACTCGAGTATAGTGCTTCCATGACGTGGATAGGCCTTAGGTTCGTGCCGGAATGCGATCGGCGTTGCCAGTAGTGGGTTGTGCTCAATATTTAAATTTCAAATCCCGAAACAACCAAATAATCAATTTTATCATTGCTCACTGGATTTAGGAGGCCTGGTGTTCCTTGCCAGTGAGAAGTCCTGATCGTTCGGGTCCACATCGATTGACGGTCGTCAGTCGCGGCGATTGGGCAATCTTGAGCATAGCCTACGATGGGTAGCGTTGTGGTATTCCGGTGTGATAATTTGGCGTGTCCAGTGTGTGCTGCGTGGTTACACACCCGCTTCACACGCGTGATCCGGGGCTTGTTTCCGAATCCGGTCAGGGATATGCACTACTGACGAGCCCAAACGAGGGCGAAACTCGAGTATAGTGCTTCCATGACGTGGATAGGCCTTAGGTTCGTGCCGGAATGCGATCGGGGGTTGCCAGTAGTGGGTTGTGCTCAATATTTAAATTTCAAATCCTGAAACAACCAAATAATCAATTTTATCATTGCTCACTGGATTTAGGAGGCCTGGTGTTCCTTGCCAGTGAGAAGTCCTGATCGTTCGGGTCCACATCGATTGACGGACGTCAGTCGCGGCGATTGGGCAATCTTGAGCATAGCCTACGATGGGTAGCGTTGTGGTATTCCGGTGTGATAATTTGGCGTGTCCAGTGTGTGCTGCGTGGTTACACACCCGCTTCACACGCGTGATCCGGGGCTTGTTTCCGGATCTGGTCAGGGATATGCACTACTGACGAGCTCAAACGAGGGCGAAACTCGAGTATAGTGCTTCCATGACGTGGATAGGCCTTAGGTTCGTGCCGGAATGCGATCGGCGTTGCCAGTAGTGGGTTGTGCTCAATATTTAAATTTCAAATCCCGAAACAACCAAATAATCAATTTTATCATTGCTCACTGGATTTAGGAGGCCTGGTGTTCCTTGCCAGTGAGAAGTCCTGATCGTTCGGGTCCACATCGATTGACGGACGTCAGTCGCGGCGATTGGGCAATCTTGAGCATAGCCTACGATGGGTAGCGTTGTGGTATTCCGGTGTGATAATTTGGCGTGTCCAGTGTGTGCTGCGTGGTTACACACCCGCTTCACAGGCGTGATCCGGGGCTTGTTTCCGGATCCGGTCAGGGATATGCACTACTGACGAGCTCAAACGAGGGCGAAACTCGAGTATAGTGCTTCCATGACGTGGATAGGCCTTAGGTTCGTGCCGGAATGCGATCGGCGTTGCCAGTAGTGGGTTGTGCTCAATATTTAAATTTCAAATCCCGAAACAATCAAATAATCAATTTTATCATTGCTCACTGGATTTAGGAGGCCTGGTGTTCCTTGCCAGTGAGAAGTCCTGATCGTTCGGGTCCACATCGATTGACGGACGTCAGTCGCGGCGATTGGGCAATCTTGAGCATAGCCTACGATGGGTAGCGTTGTGGTATTCCGGTGTGATAATTTGGCGTGTCCAGTGTGTGCTGCGTGGTTACACACCCGCTTCACACGCGTGATCCGGGGCTTGTTTCCGGATCCGGTCAGGGATATGCACTACTGACGAGCTCAAACGAGGGCGAAACTCGAGTATAGTGCTTCCATGACGTGGATAGGCCTTAGGTTCGTGCCGGAATGCGATCGGCGTTGCCAGTAGTGGGTTGTGCTCAATATTTAAATTTCAAATCCCGAAACAACCAAATAATCAATTTTATCATTGCTCACTGGATTTAGGAGGCCTGGTGTTCCTTGCCAGTGAGAAGTCTTGATCGTTCGGGTCCACATCGATTGACGGACGTCAGTCGCGGCGATTGGGCAATCTTGAGCATAGCCTACGATGGGTAGCGTTATGGTATTCCGGTGTGATAATTTGGCGTGTCCAGTGTGTGCTGCGTGGTTACACACCCGCTTCACACGCGTGATCCGGGGCTTGTTTCCGGATCCGGTCAGGGATATGCACTACTGACGAGCTCAAACGAGGGCGAAACTCGAGTATAGTGCTTCCATGGCGTGGATAGGCCTTAGGTTCGTGCCGGAATGCGATCGGCGTTGCCAGTAGTGGGTTGTGCTCAATATTTAAATTTCAAATCCCGAAACAACCAAATAATCAATTTTATCATTGCTCACTGGATTTAGGAGGCCTGGTGTTCCTTGTCAGTGAGAAGTCCTGATCGTTCGGGTCCACATCGATTGACGGACGTCAGTCGCGGCGATTGGGCAATCTTGAGCATAGCCTACGATGGGTAGCGTTGTGGTATTCCGGTGTGATAATTTGGCGTGTCCAGTGTGTGCTGCGTGGTTACACACCCACTTCACACGCGTGATCCGGGGCTTGTTTCCGGATCCGTTCAGGGATATGCACTACTGACGAGCTCAAACGAGGGCGAAACTCGAGTATAGTGCTTCCATGACGTGGATAGGCCTTAGGTTCGTGCCGGAATGCGATCGGCGTTGCCAGTAGTGGGTTGTGCTCAATATTTAAATTTCAAATCCGAAACAACCAAATAATCAATTTTATCATTGCTCACTGGATTTAGGAGGCCTGGTGTTCCTTGCCAGTGAGAAGTCCTGATCGTTCGGGTCCACATCGATTGACGGACGTCAGTCGCGGCGATTGGGCAATCTTGAGCATAGCCTACGATGGGTAGCGTTGTGGTATTCCGGTGTGATAATTTGGCGTGTCCAGTGTGTGCTGCGTGGTTACACACCCGCTTCACACGCGTGATCCGGGGCTTGTTTCCGGATCCGGTCAGGGATATGCACTACTGACGAGCTCAAACGAGGGCGAAACTCGAGTATAGTGCTTCCATGACGTGGATAGGCCTTAGGTTCGTGCCGGAATGCGATCGGCGTTGCCAGTAGTGGGTTGTGCTCAATATTTAAATTTCAAATCCCGAAACAACCAAATAATCAATTTTATCATTGCTCACTGGATTTAGGAGGCCTGGTGTTCCTTGCCAGTGAGAAGTCCTGATCGTTCGGGTCCACATCGATTGACGGACGTCAGTCGCGGCGATTGGGCAATCTTGGGCATAGCCTACGATGGGTAGCGTTGTGGTATTCCGGTGTGATAATTTGGCGTGTCCAGTGTGTGCTGCGTGGTTACACACCCGCTTCACACGCGTGATCCGGGGCTTGTTTCCGGATCCGGTCAGGGATATGCACTACTGACGAGCTCAAACGAGGGCGAAACTCGAGTATAGTGCTTCCATGACGTGGATAGGCCTTAGGTTCGTGCCGGAATGCGATCGGCGTTGCCAGTAGTGGGTTGTGCTCAATATTTAAATTTCAAATCCCGAAACAACCAAATAATCAATTTTATCATTGCTCACTGGATTTAGGAGGCCTGGTGTTCCTTGCCAGTGAGAAGTCCTGATCGTTCGGGTCCACATCGATTGACGGACGTCAGTCGCGGCGATTGGGCAATCTTGAGCATAGCCTACGATGGGTAGCGTTGTGGTATTCCGGTGTGATAATTTGGCGTGTCCAGTGTGTGCTGCGTGGTTACACACCCGCTTCACACGCGTGATCCGGGGCTTGTTTCCGGATCCGGACAGGGATATGCACTACTGACGAGCTCAAACGAGGGCGAAACTCGAGTATAGTGCTTCCATGGCGTGGATAGGCCTTAGGTTCGTGCCGGAATGCGATCGGCGTTGCCAGTAGTGGGTTGTGCTCAATATTTAAATTTCAAATCCCGAAACAACCAAATAATCAATTTTATCATTGCTCACTGGATTTAGGAGGCCTGGTGTTCCTTGTCAGTGAGAAGTCCTGATCGTTCGGGTCCACATCGATTGACGGACGTCAGTCGCGGCGATTGGGCAATCTTGAGCATAGCCTACGATGGGTAGCGTTGTGGTATTCCGGTGTGATAATTTGGCGTGTCCAGTGTGTGCTGCGTGGTTACACACCCGCTTCACACGCGTGATCCGGGGCTTGTTTCCGGATCCGGTCAGGGATATGCACTACTGACGAGCTCAAACGAGGGCGAAACTCGAGTATAGTGTTTCCATGACGTGGATAGGCCTTAAGTTCGTGCCGGAATGCGATCGGCGTTGCCAGTAGTGGGTTGTGCTCAATATTTAAATTTCAAATCCCGAAACAACCAAATAATCAATTTTATCATTGCTCACTGGATTTAGGAGGCCTGGTGTTCCTTGCCAGTGAGAAGTCCTGATCGTTCGGGTCCACATCGATTGACGGACGTCAGTCGCGGCGATTGGGCAATCTTGAGCATAGCCTACGATGGGTAGCGTTGTGGTATTCCGGTGTGATAATTTGGCGTGTCCAGTGTGTGCTGCGTGGTTACACACCCGCTTCACACGCGTGATCCGGGGCTTGTTTCCGGATCCGGTCAGGGATATGCACTACTGACGAGCTCAAACGAGGGCGAAACTCGAGTATAGTGCTTCCATGACGTGGATAGGCCTTAGGTTCGTGCCGGAATGCGATCGGCGTTGCCAGTAGTGGGTTGTGCTCAATATTTAAATTTCAAATCCCGAAACAACCAAATAATCAATTTTATCATTGCTCACTGGATTTAGGAGGCCTGGTGTTCCTTGCCAGTGAGAAGTCCTGATCGTTCGGGTCCACATCGATTGACGGACGTCAGTCGCGGCGATTGGGCAATCTTGAGCATAGCCTACGATGGGTAGCGTTGTGGTATTCCGGTGTGATAATTTGGCGTGTCCAGTGTGTGCTGCGTGGTTACACACCCGCTTCACACGCGTGATCCGGGGCTTGTTTCCGGATCCGGTCAGGGATATGCACTACTGACGAGCTCAAACGAGGGCGAAACTCGAGTATAGTGCTTCCATGACGTGGATAGGCCTTAGGTTCGTGCCGGAATGCGATCGGCGTTGCCAGTAGTGGGTTGTGCTCAATATTTAAATTTCAACTCCCGAAACAACCAAATAATCAATTTTATCATTGCTCACTGGATTTAGGAGGCCTGGTGTTCCTTGCCAGTGAGAAGTCCTGATCGTTCGGGTCCACGTCGATTGACGGACGTCAGTCGCGGCGATTGGGCAATCTTGAGCATAGCCTACGATGGGTAGCGTTGTGGTATTCCGGTGTGATAATTTGGCGTGTCCAGTGTGTGCTGCGTGGTTACACACCCGCTTCACACGCGTGATCCGGGGCTTGTTTCCGGATCCGGTCAGGGATATGCACTACTGACGAGCTCAAACGAGGGCGAAACTCGAGTATAGTGCTTCCATGACGTGGATAGGCCTTAGTTTCGTGCCGGAATGCGATCGGCGTTGCCAGTAGTGGGTTGTACTCAATATTTAAATTTCAAATCCCGAAACAACCAAATAATCAATTTTATCATTGCTCACTGGATTTAGGAGGCCTGGTGTTCCTTGCCAGTGAGAAGTCCTGATCGTTCGGGTCCACATCGATTGACGGACGTCAGTCGCGGCGATTGGGCAATCTTGAGCATAGCCTACGATGGGTAGCGTTGTGGTATTCCGGTGTGATAATTTGGCGTGTCCAGTGTGTGCTGCGTGGTTACACACCCGCTTCACACGTGTGATCCGGGGCTTGTTTCCGGATCCGGTCAGGGATATGCACTACTGACGAGCTCAAACGAGGGCGAAACTCGAGTATAGTGCTTCCATGACGTGGATAGGCCTTAGGTTCGTGCCGGAATGCGATCGGCGTTGCCAGTAGTGGGTTGTGCTCAATATTTAAATTTCAAATCCCGAAACAACCAAATAATCTATTTTATCATTGCTCACTGGATTTAGGAGGCCTGGTGTTCCTTGCCAGTGAGAAGTCCTGATCGTTCGGGTCCACATCGATTGACGGACGTCAGTCGCGGCGATTGGGCAATCTTGAGCATAGCCTACGATGGGTAGCGTTGTGGTATTCCGGTGTGATAATTTGGCGTGTCCAGTGTGTGGTGCGTGGTTACACACCCGCTTCACACGCGTGATCCGGGGCTTGTTTCCGGATCCGGTCAGGGATATGCACTACTGACGAGCTCAAACGAGGGCGAAACTCGAGTATAGTGCTTCCATGACGTGGATAGGCCTTAGGTTCGTGCCGGAATGCGATCGGCGTTGCCAGTAGTGGGTTGTGCTCAATATTTAAATTTCAAATCCCGAAACAACCAAATAATCAATTTTATCATTGCTCACTGGATTTAGGAGGCCTGGTGTTCTTTGCCAGTGAGAAGTCCTGATCGTTCGGGTCCTCATCGATTGACGGACGTCAGTCGCGGCGATTGGGCAATCTTGAGCATAGCCTACGATGGGTAGCGTTGTGGTATTCCGGTGTGATAATTTGGCGTGTCCAGTGTGTGCTGCGTGGTTACACACCCGCTTCACACGCGTGATCCGGGGCTTGTTTCCGGATCCGGTCAGGGATATGCACTACTGACGAGCTCAAACGAGGGCGAAACTCGAGTATAGTGCTTCCATGACGTGGATAGGCCTTAGGTTCGTGCCGGAATGCGATCGGCGTTGCCAGTAGTGGGTTGTGCTCAATATTTAAATTTCAAATCCCGAAACAACCAAATAATCAATTTTATCATTGCTCACTGGATTTAGGAGGCCTGGTGTTCCTTGCCAGTGAGAAGTCCTGATCGTTCGGGTCCACATCGATTGACGGACGTCAGTCGCGGCGATTGGGCAATCTTGAGCATAGCCTACGATGGGTAGCGTTGTGGTATTCCGGTGTGATAATTTGGCGTGTCCAGTGTGTGCTGCGTGGTTACACACCCGCTTCACACGCGTGATCCGGGGCTTGTTTCCGGATCCGGTCAGGGATATGCACTACTGACGAGCTCAAACGAGGGCGAAACTCGAGTATAGTGCTTCCATGACGTGGATAGGCCTTAGGTTCGTGCCGGAATGCGATCGGCGTTGCCAGTAGTGGGTTGTGCTCAATATTTATATTTCAAATTCCGAAACAACCAAATAATCAATTTTATCATTGCTCACTGGATTTAGGAGGCCTGGTGTTCCTTGCCAGTGAGAAGTCCTGATCGTTCGGGTCCACATCGATTGACGGACGTCAGTCGCGGCGATTGGGCAATCTTGAGCATAGCCTACGATGGGTAGCGTTGTGGTATTCCGGTGTGATAATTTGGCGTGTCCAGTGTCTGCTGCGTGGTTACACACCCGCTTCACACGCGTGATCCGGGGCTTGTTTCCGGATCCGGTCAGGGATATGCACTACTGACGAGCTCAAACGAGGGCGAAACTCGAGTATAGTGCTTCCATGACGTGGATAGGCCTTAGGTTCGTGCCGGAATGCGATCGTCGTTGCCAGTAGTGGGTTGTGCTCAATATTTAAATTTCAAATCCCGAAACAACCAAATAATCAATTGTATAATATATATTTTAAAAAACACTAGAATATTCACTAGGTTTACAGGAGATTAAATAGATTAAATTCTCGCCAATAATACAGGTCTATTTAGGGATATCTACAAACATGGGAAATTAGGGAAAATATCGTTTTCCTAGATATATTTATAATGAAAAATATGATCTGCACTGTAATTTAAGCAAAAATAAAGGGGGAGACTGTCTATTACGTCACAATATATTACACGACCACAACACGTAACAAGTCGGTCAGTCTGTGTCAGGCAGAGTACAGACAATAGCCAGGCACGGTAGGCAGAACCTATTGATAGTAGACAAGGATATCTGTCCCCTATCACTATATCAGCCAGAACTCCAAGAGGATTTCAAATATCCCGGGACGTGCCCCAGAAATTGTAACATGCTATGGGGAGGGTCCCATAATGTCCCGTCACAATATTTCAAACTTATTCTTTTGCCCTGGCTGGGAATAGGTCTTTGCTGCCAACCCTCATCCGTTCCCCGGACTTACTGTCACACTCTGTTTCGACCTCAAGGGTATTTCCTGCAGTGTATTTCTGGCTGACACACACTTAAAATGACGATCGTCTCAGTCACTATAATTTGGATTTAATATCGTAATAAAGACAACACAGAAGAACACCAAGACAGATAAACCTATACAAGTCCAGAAAACAAAACTGATGAGATGACTCTAGTCCAGAAAGGAATCCAGAAAACTCTGAACGTCATATAGCACAGATCTTGGAATTGTCAAGTTATTTCACAACTGCCTCACCGGGCCAAGTTTCCAGTCTCTCAATCCAGCGTCGGTTGTTCGAACAACTGCTTCCAAGTTTCCTAGGTCACCACGATATAGTCAGTAATCCGGTCTGGGAAAGTGCCATGGGTTCACTGGGCACAATTGAGGTTGGGAACCAAAGTCATGATACCAGATTGGGTATAGGGAATGAATCAGAGTCTTTCGCTGTCCCGGACAAGGATGTGAATTGGCGTAGGTCCAAACAGCCTCACCAGAAAAACAATCGACCTTCAGTCGATGAGAAGAGTTGAGTTGGCTGTTGTGTCACTCATTACATTTTCGTAACGCCTCTCCATTTATTAGGAAAACATTATACCTGGTATGTCCACTGACTTGCCCTGGCTTCCTCGGGTGCTTAGGACTTTTGGTATAGAAGCCCTGTCGAGTGTTTCACCACACTTTCCCGTTTAAACTCTCGATCTTAAGTTGATGATAGGACTTCAAAAGAAGGACCCTGTAGATAATAACATTTGAGTGAGGGATCAAGCTGACTCATGCACCACACAGTAGTTATGCATTTCGGCTTACCAAAACCTGTTTATAAGTGGCTTGCTTTAATGCGTCGGACATGTCAGGTAGCCCCTGGATTGGCTACGTCCTGGCTTGCCTAGACCTCCAATCTTTAGACGTCCGGTCGGCTACACTATGCACCCTGTTGCATACAAGACTCACTCTCGACACTCATACCCTGCCTTTATTATTATTGGGCACATTCGTTTCCCAGCTTCTCTCTCCCTTGCAAACCATGCCTTTCTCACAACCAAGATCTTGTGGTGTGGTGCGCCTAGTAATCTGTGTGTTTCTCCCCGTTAACTAATAGTATAGTAGTGGGGTTGTATGGCACGCAGTGTAGTTCCCCATTCCCAGCAAGAATATGAAAGAAGATACTACCCCTTCCGGCTGCTGCTCTTGTCTGAGCTGTCGCCGCAATGTACCGGCAGTGCCTCACATAACACATAGATTTAGAGGAATGCAGGTTCTCTCAATGAGATAAAGAAGTTTATTTATATTCCCGACATCATCCTATCGACTAAAAGACGAAAGAGATAGCACTGTGGATAGCCTCTTCCGGCTCAAGAAGATAGACCATAGATTGGTGGACCCCATCCCCAAGGAGCCCTTCCCTCCTTCCGGCACACCGTAGCTATCTAATGTGCTTATATTTAAATGAGAGATGCTACTAAGTAGCGGTAAGCCGTAGGAAGAAAGATAGCACTCGTCTATCGGCTGCCAAGAATCAGCGATATCATTTGGGAACCAGTTATTGTTCTTCAGATTTGTTCCCTTGCCATGCCAAGATTAAGACGCGTAGCCAGATTGGCTAACGGTCACCCCCTCCCAATATGGCAAGACTGCTGTTTCGCCATATCATCTCAGTCGTTAATACAAGAGAGATTTATACGTGCAAAACTAATTACAATCTACAATTACCTTTCTTAACCCATCAGTATTCTGCCTTTAGAATGTCGCAATCTTTAACTTGGACTCTTGACATTAGGCAGTGCGTAGCGATCAGTATAAACGGCCATGAATCCTCCAGAAGCCGCACCAGTGCACATTTGGCGCAAGGCGCTCCATCGGGTCTACCCGAAAGGAAAGACATATATCTACTCGCTCTATGTAAAGATTGTGGTATGAAGATAACCCAAAGAACTATCTTTCATGGAGATTTGAGCGAACAAGAGAACTGAGAGCTTCCGAAAGCCGTTTCCCCCTGTTTACCCAAAATAAAAGAATGCATAAGGACATGGGCCACTGGCGTTTCGCTACAATTGCTAACGAGGATCTTCTACAAAAAGTTGGCTCCTCTGAGAAATATGTTGCGTAATTAATAAAGATTATAAGGTATAATTTATAATCATCTGTTTAAATAATGTTTTGTAGCATTTTGAAAAAAGTATCCATTGAATTTGGAGATGTGATGCTACAATACGTGGTATAACAATCAACCTTACTGCCTTTATTTCGTACGTGAAATTATGAGTGAAGCTTTGTATTTTTAGACTTCATCACTCCATACTAGGCGGCATATCACAGGTACTATACTCCCCTCCCCCTCTCTCTCTCTCTCTCTCTCTCTCTCTCTCTCTCTCTCTCTCTCTCTCTCTCTCTCTCTCTCTTTTCTCATATACATATTATGTATATGCTTGTGTGCGTATTTTTTGTTGTGTGTGTGTGTGTGTGTGTGTGTGTTTGTGCGTTCACACACATCAGTCCGCACAGACTTTGGTATTCCCTTGCTACACACATAAAGGATCACCGAGAATGTGTTTCATTATTATCACAATCATACTTAGGTGCACACTTCATTGCTCTTTGGCATTCGCGTACAATGACCAACCCATTACTGGCTCACACTCATGCATTGCATGGACATCCACCGGGGCACTCCTTCTTAGTTTTCACTCTCGGCCCACCATCATATCTCCATTATTTCCAGTTTCCCTCCTTACTTTCCTCTCCGTCTGTAGCACTTCCACGCATTTACCTGGCATCTTCACTGAACTGTTACCATCCCCTAACCCTGTTTTCATTACACCACACTCTCATGGCATGGCACATAATGGATGTTGTGTTTTGTGTAATTTTTTGCTGAAGAAGGCTAGTCACTGCAACGTCCCTTGTTTTCCGTAACTGTGTTCGTTAAAGCTGCGTTACTTCGTGTTATTTTATATGTTTTAGGTCTTAGTTAGATATGATGAGCTACCGTGTAACAGTAGACGGTACTACATGCTTTCTGTTAGCGCCGAATGTTGGCCGGCGCTCACCAAACCAGACACCCCGCATTGTGCCGACGGCTTCGGATGGAGGACCACAAGTGGGAGGGTAAAAGCCTTATACTGGTGCGAGGAAATGCAACCTAAAGACTAAATGTCATGGCAAAGCAGTCCAGGCCTTGAGCCTTGGTCGGCAACTGGTCTAGGATCGAGGCTCTGACAAGCAGACAGTGCAGTGCTTTGCTGACCCGGCAGCTTCTGCAGCTTGTCTTGTTCCAGATTTACCGATGTTACCTTTCCTCTGGAGTAAACTAGGCAGGCCGAGTGAGGCATCATGCTGCATGACAAAACATGGTCTACAATGCAGCCCATGCTTTGCGCTATGGCGAGGTATAGCTCCATCCATAGTCCTTTGAAGCACATTGTAAAAAACTATCGTGCCAGTGTGAGTGAGTGACCTTGTGTAAATGTACATGAGGTTATGTATATATGTGCATGAGGTTGTCTGATATGAACATGAGGATATGTTGTAGAACAATGACTATATGCTGATGTTCGCTCGCTCCTGTCTATTTCACGTCCAGGCACGTACGAGGTCGAGCTGAACTGGGAAGAAGAATCGGAGCTACACATCCTCATGGAACATTGCCAGAAAAGCCCGGGTCACGACAAGTTTATACCTGTTCACTAATTTGACAAAGACCATTTTCCAGCTCTCTACAGACATCATTCAGATTTAATGTCAGCACTTTTGGCTTGTTCTGATCATTTAGATTGAATATCAGCACCTTTGACTTGATCTGATCATTGAAATTGAATGTCAGCACGTGTGGCTTGTTCTCATATCATTTCATCATATTCCTCTTGTACCTTGCGGTGTCGAGGTGAAGTATAAACATCGTGAGAGTGCCCGATTTTGGGCTTCATGTATCGATTTTCCCATGGACTCTGCTATTCCCTCCGTCCAACGTTTACGTGGTCGGCCTCTTCCTCTGTTTCCATCTGGTTTGTACATCATTGCTTTTTGTGGTATACTGTTAGTTGGTAACCTTGTTACATGGCCAAACCATTTCTTCTTCTAATAAAATCTAGCGCTGCTATAACCCCAACTTTAGTCTTGATTTCTTCGTTTCTGATCTTATCTCTTCTTGATACATTGATTATTCTTCACAGGAATCTCATTTCTGTGGTTGTGGCTTGTTCTAATCAATCAGATTGAATGTCAGCACATTTGACTTGTTCTAATCATTCAAATTGAATGTCAGCACATTTGACTTGTTCTAATCATTCAGATTGAATATCAGCACCTTTGACTTGTTCTGATCATTGAAATTGAATGTCAGCACGTGTGGCTTGTTCTCATATCATCTCATCATATTCCTCTTGTACCTTGCGGTGTCGAGGTGAAGTATATACATCGTGAGAGTGCCCGGTTTTGGGCTTCATGTATCGATTTTCCCATGGACTCTGCTATTCCCTCCGTCCAACGTTTACGTGGTCGGCCTCTTCCTCTGTTTCCATCTGCTTTGTACATCATTGCTTTTTGTGGTACTGTTAGTTGGTAACCTAGTTACATGGCCAAACCATTTCTTCTTCTAATAAAATCTAGCGCTGCTATAACCCCCACTTTAGTCTTGATTTCTTCGTTTCTGATCTTATCTCTTCTTGATACATTGATTATTCTTCACAGGAATCTCATTTCTGTGGTAGTGGCTTGTTCTAATCAATCAGATTGAATGTCAGCACCTTTGACTTGTTCTAATAATTCAAATTGAATGTCATCACCTTTGACTTGTTCTAATAATTCAGATTGAATGTCATCACCTTTGACTTGTTCTAATAATTCAGATTGAATGTCATCACATTTGACTTGTTCTAATAATTCAGATTGAATGTCATCACATTTGACTTGTTCTAATAATTCAGATTGAATGTCAGCACCTTTGACTTGTTCTAATAATTCAGATTGAATGTCATCACCTTTGACTTGTTCTAATAATTCAGATTGAATGTCAGCACATTTGACTTGTTCTGATTATTCAGATTGAATGTCAGCAAGTTTGGCTTGTTCTGAAAATTTAAATTGATTGTCAGCATTTGTGATTTGTTCTAATCATGTAGGTTGCATAGTGGTCTCGAGGTATTGTGTCCGTCTCGAGTGCTGGAGGTCCCGGGTTCAGGCCCCGGTGAGGACCGAGATTTATTTAAAAAATACACCTGGACTTCCAGTAATAAAAATTTTCCCTGGTCTCTGGGTAGTGAGATCGGACGCCCGTGTGTGTTGTTGCGCACGTAAAAAATCCCTTGCCCGTTGGAAATCAAAAAAGGGTAGCCTAACGGCGCAGCCCGGGCAAAATTTCGAGTTAAAAATCTACCCAAAGTATTTCAGGATCCTCGCCGATGCAACGGAGTTCGTGCACTGAGTTGAGTTTCTCCAGACTCAGGTTTGAGTTAGGAGGAAAACGGAGCACTTATGGGTTAAACCGTGTGCCGTGATGTTGATCCAACGACTAAACTAAAAAAAAAAAAAAAAAAACTAAACGTTTGTCTTGTTCTGAACATTCATACTGAGTGTCAGTGTATCTACTCTTACTGTTTGTAAATAAAGTAAATCGGTCAGAATCATTTGGGAAGGTGTGACTGAGAGATGACAGTTCTGCTTCAGACACAGGAGTTTCTGAATTCAAGTCCCTGTAAAACAGAGGATCCACAACTGGAGAGATTGTTACAGCGGGCAGTGAACTGAGGATGCACAACTGGAGAGATTGTTACAGCGGGCAGTGAACACAGGATCCACAACTGGAGAGATTGTTACAGCGGGCAGTGAACAGAGGATGCACAACTGGAGAGATTGTTACAGCGGGCAGTGAACAGAGGATGCACAACTGGAGAGATTGTTACAGTGGGCAGTGAATAGAGGATTCACAACTGGAGAGATTGTTACAGCGGGCAATGAACACAGGATCTACAACTAGAGAGGTTGTTACAGCGGGCAGTGAACAGAGGATACACAACTGGAGAGGTTGTTACAGCGGGCAGTGAACATAGGATCTACAACTGGAGAGATTGTAACAGCGGGCAGTGAACATAGGATCTACAACTGGAGAGGTTGTTACAGCGGGCAGTGAACAGAGGAGAGATTGTTACAGCGGGCAGTGAACACAGGATCCACAACTGGAGAGGTTGTTACAGCGGGCAGTGAACATAGGATCTTCTTCTTCTTCTTTCGTTCGCTTGAAATATGTCTATATCTGCAATGTCGTCTCTTGCATGAATTGAACTGTTTTTTTTCAGTTCACACAGTGGTCCATAGAGTTTATCTTCCACCGTCGTCTCTCTAGGCCAGAAGGTTTGCCTAGATATGTTATATTTTGGGCAGTCTTGGAGTATGTGCTCTGCTGTCTGCGACGCCAATCCACATGTGCACATGGCTGTTTCACCAATCTTGAATTTTGTATACATGTGGTTGCGTAATCTATTGTGTCCTGTTCTGAGGCGCAGAATAATGACTTGTTCTGGTCTGTCCATAATGTGGTAGTCATCCTGAGCAGGTTTTGGTGGCTTTCAGACTGATTTGATCATTCTTTTGTTTTGGTGGTATGTAACGGGCACATCAGGCTGTTCCTCTTTGGCTCCTTCCTTAGCCAATTGATCAGCTCTGTCGTTTCCGGGTACTCCACAGTGGGATGGTATCCACTGTATGGTGACTTTATGCTGACTGCTAAGTTCAGAAAGTAGTGTCCTTAGTACTGGCAATTTCCCAGAGAGGAGCGCCTCGAGTACTGATTTTGCATCTGTTAGTAGCACCACAGGTTGTGTACCATTGCTGTTATTTAGTAATTTCTCTGTTGCTATCTTGATTGCCTCAATTTCGGCATCATAGTTATGGCAGTACTTTCCTGTCGGTACTCTGACTGTGTCCCTAGTATTATTTGGGTATTCTATGTACACTCCCGCTCCTCCATTTCGAACAGCATTTTGTGCTGACCCATCTGTGTAGACTCGGATCCAGAGGTCCTGTGGGTATTCTTCATCAAGGAAGCTGAGAGTGGCTGTTCTGCGCTGCACACTGTTCTGTTCTTCCTTGTCAAATATTCCTCTCACTTTTGTCTGGATTTGTAATGATAGTCTATGCTCATCTTTCCATGGAGTTCGCTCTGGAATAGTTGTTAGGGGGATACCAACTGTGGGCAGATCAGTGGTTTCTCTGCAGAGTCGTTTGGCCTGGTGAATAAAACTACTTCTTTTCAACCGCCCCATAGCTAGGTTTTCAAATCTGTTCTTCATAGGGTGGCCTGGCAAGCTGAGGAACTTTTCTGCTTGTATTAGCGTTTTCGTATCTCTGCGCTCACTCAGTGCCTGTGTCCTCCCCATCTTCTCCATTTCCACTATAGGGGTTGATCTCATCCCTCCTGTGGTGACTCTAAGTGCTTGATTTTGCACCTTGTCCAGCTCTTGTAGTGTGGTATTTGATGCTGAACACCACGCAGTTGACCCATATTCCAGGTGTGGTCGTATGCTCTGTTGGTAAACTTTGCTAAGTATTTTCGTACTGGCTCCCCATGTGGTTCCACTTAGCTTTCTCAGGATGGCTATTTTCCTTCTGGCTTTTGCTACTGCTTTGTTGATGTGCTTTCTCCATGTCAGCTTGCCATCAAATGTTACTCCAAGGTATGTTGGTTCTTTATCTTCTCTTAGGGGTGTTCCATTTATCTGGATGATCCCTGCCTTTTGTTTTGGAGAGAGGGTAAATAGGGTGGTGCTGCACTTGTCAGTGTTTATGCTGACACACCATCTATTTGCCCATGCAGCAAATGTATCTACAGCTCTTTGTAGCAATCTGGTGGCCACTGATGCATATTCATTTGTGCTCCATAGAACCAGGTCATCGGCGTACATTGCCGCTTTAATTCCATGCGGTAGGTGAGCAACAAGATCATTGATGAAGATTAGAAAAAGTGTGGGGGACAAGACTCCGCCCTGGGGGACACCGTGACGCAGTAGTACTTTCTTGCTCTTGAGTCCGTCTATCTGTACTCGGGCTCTTCTGTTGTGCAAGTATGCTTTCACCCATTTGTACATTCTTCCATTGACTTTGCAGTTTCTCAGTTTCTTCATCAGACCTTCTTTCCAGACTTTGTCAAAGGCTTTCTTCAGATCTATCCATGCCGCAAGCACCAGCTTCTTCTCTTGGAATGCATCCTCAATTTCTTGAGAGAGGTAGGTTGTCTGATCTTCCGTAGAGTAGCACTGCCTAAAGCCAGCCTGCTGTGGCACAAGGATGTTTTTACTTTCAATGTACCACTGCAGTCTGTGATTGATGATGCGCTCCAGTGTTTTGCAGAGACAGCTGGTGAGGCTAATTGGTCTGTAGCTAGAGGCAATGGAACCATCCTTCCCTGATTTTAGGAGGGGTATCATGATTGCTTCTCTCCAGGCTTGTGGAACACTGCCTAAGGTCCAGCTGTTATTGAAGATCTGCAACAGCTTTGTTTTGGCCTCTGTTCCTAGGTTCCTGATCATTTCATTGGAGATACCATCAGCTCCTGGTGACTTTCTCATTTTCAGTTTTGATATGGCTAGCTCCAGTTCGCTGATTGTGATGGGTGCCTCCAGAACCTCATGTACTATTTCCTTCTGTCCTGTATGTTGTCGTTTCTCTCGAATCTCTTGTTGTTTCTCTGGACTAATTTTGATATTGCTATCTTGTGCGAACGAGTCCGCAAAATGGTCAGCTGCTTGCTTTCTTGTTAAGATTTTTCCATCTTTATGTAGTGCAATTTTTGAGTTTCTCCCTGTGCCCTCGTCATTAAGCTGTTTTATTAGCTTCCACAATTTCCTTGTGTCTCTTTCAAAGTTCAGAGACTCCGTTTTCTCCTGCCAGCTTTTCCGTCTAGCCTGCAGCTTGGCCCTTTGAAATTTGGCTTTTGCATGCTGGAATTTATTGTGGTGCTCTTGGCTGGGTGTGGCCTCTGCTTGCTTTCTACACACTTCAACATCATTATGCAACTGTTCCAGTTCACTACTCCAGTAGGGTTTATATTGTTTACGGGCTCCTCTTGGTACTGTTTCTCGCGCTGCCTGTAGTATGCATTTCCCAAACTCTTCAACTGCTTTATTTATGTCTTTCTCAGTGTTCAGGTTTCTAACCAGTATGCTGGTGCGATGCTTGTACATTGCCCAGTCTGCTTTCTTGTAGTTCCACCTCGAGAGGGTGCTGCTTTCACTTACAAGCTCATGTTCTACGGTTAGAAAGACTGGCCGATGGTCACTGCCACCAAGTTGTTTCCCAACAGTTCGTGTAATGTTCCACTCCAGGTCTGGTGAATGAAAAGCCAGGTCAGGTGTAGTTGTAGAGTGCCATGATCTCGAGTAGAAAGTATGTGGGTCGGATGGCTTGTTAATCAACATGAATCTATTCTCATCTTGCCAGTCTTCCAGTCTCTCTCCTCTCTGGTCCATGTGATCATAGCCCCAGCTCTGCGAGTGGCTGTTGAAATCGCCACACACAATCATTTTTTCTTTTAGTGGTAGAGTGTCCAGAGCCTGTGGGCGGTCACTTGGACAGTAGTAATTGATCAGATGTAGATCTGTATTACCTGTCTTAAGTTTAAGTGTCTGATACTCAGCCCCTTCCATGTAGACTTTGATTTGGGAAGCCATGATGTTATTTCTTACAAGGGTCAGTATCCCACCTTTTCGCCTGTTCTTTCGGTCAGATCGGTAACACTGGTAGCCTCTGATTTTGAAGGCTATATTTTCATTGAGGTGAGTTTCTTGCAAGCAACATATGCTTACTTTTTCTTTGTCCAGGATGTTTTCTAATTCTACTTTTTTGTTGCTGACTCCCTCCGCATTCCAGTGCATTATTTTAAGTCTTAGTTTAGTATGGCCAGTCGTCCTATTCTCATGTCCCCTGGCTCCACAGGACATCTGAGAAGGACCTCCAGTAGTTGGGGTTGGACCCTTTCGAGACATAGGGCCCGGCACTGCACCTGCCTGGGGGTCCAAAGCAGGGCGAGCACCATAACGATTAGCAGTAGTCGACATATTCCATTTTGCGTGATTGCGTGGCATCCTGATTTCTGTGGTGCGCCTCTTGGCTGGTTGCCTCCGTCTTCAGCACCTTTCTTTGCTAGAGCAGACTGTGGTCTCACTCGAGTGTAGATGTGTACGCGCGCACACGCCTGTTTGCGCATGCATGTCCGTGCATACACATCTAGAGCATACTGGTTATTTTCCGGCGCCAGAGACTCGCCGTCGCCCCTTCTCCTGTTAGTTTAAACAGGCCCGCCACGTGAAGGCCAGGAGTTGGACTTTTGCTGCATAGGTTATGTATTCACGAGCCATTGAGGTATTTGAGCAATGTTGGGCGCTCACCCCAACACCGCGCCTCGGCTACATACAGCAACATTTGGAACCCAACATAGGATCTACAACTGGAGAGATTGTAACAGCGGGCAGTGAACATAGGATCTATAACTGGATTGGTTGTTACAGCGGGCAGTGAACAGGAGAGATTGTTACAGCGGGCAGTGAACACAGGATCCACAACTGGAGAGGTTGTTACAGCGGGCAGTGAACACAGGATCCACAACTGGAGAGGTTGTTACAGCGGGCAGTGAACAGAGGATCCACAACTGGAGAGATTGTTACAGCGGGCAGTGAACAGAGGATCTACAACTGGAGAGATTGTTACAGCGGGCAGTGACCAGGGGATCTTCAACTGGAGAGATTGTTACAGCGGGCAGTGACCAGGGGATCCACAACTGGATTGGTTGTTACAACGGGCAGTGAACACAGTCTGGGAGACGCCTGGGAAAAATGCACGCGGAGGAATAAGCGGAGTGCGACTGGTGCCTCAGCATGGAAACTATTGATAACCGAAGGAGTCGAATTACGCGTGGGAATATCCTGAGTGAAGTTAATTCCTGAACTCGTACTCATACAGAAGCCTTTGTGTACACTATGTGAACTCATACTCACACAGAAGTCGATGTGTACGCTATGTTAACTCATACTCATACAGAAGCCTTTGTGTACACTATGTGAACTCATACTCACACAGAAGCCCATGTGTACGCTATGTGAACTCATTCTCACAGAGAAGCCGATGTGTACGCTATGTTTACTCATACTCATATAGAAACCCATGTGTACACTATGTGAACTCATACTCACACAGAAGCCCATGTGTACGCTATGTGAACTCATACTCATACAGGAGCCGATGTGTACGCTATGTGAACTCATACTCACGCAGAAGCCGATGTGTACGCTATGTGAACTGATACTCACACAGAAGCCCATGTGTACGCTATGTGAACTCATACAGAAGCCCATGTGTACGCTATGTGAACTCATACTCATACAGAAGCCCATGTGTACGCTATGTTCAATGCTTTCCCTTGGGTAGAACAAGGTGATGGCTAACTTACGCTTAATTCGTCACACCATTAACGATTGCTTATTTATACACACTTTTATCAATACACTTTTGTAATTTTCAATATCTTAGATGTTTTGATATTTTGATATATTGGCGATGAGTTAATCTTAGGTCTATTAAAACATATTCACATGCATAAGTTCATGTTGTAATTTGATGGTTGCATGCGTTGAGAGGGTGTCTGATGATGGATTTACATTTTGTGAACATGTGGCATCATACCAAAGCATGGATAAGATAAAATACGTGGCTAGGGGTAAGAGTGACATAACGGATAAGAGCATTTGTTCTGATACAACCCATGTGTTGATGCTGAGGTAGAAGGTTCAATCCCTACACCGGTCAACTAAAATGTTGACTTCTCATCCTTGACTTGGGGACGTAAACTGGGTTCACCTGATGGCGATAGACACTGGTAATGGGGAAAGCTAATCCACAAGAAAAATGCAGTCCAGCACTACTAAAAGTAGTGTGTATGGACTGCGCTTGATTTCAAAGCGAGAATGTGAAACAACAACAGAACAAGTAACTGAATCACAGTTCTATAGTAGCCTGGGGTCAGAGGTCAATTTGAGATCTGTACACCTTCAGGCTGGGGTGGATCTGGGTCTCAGTTGGTCCACTCATTAAGGCCAGTGGTTCATATTGGACCAGTGCAGTGCCGTGTGCATTTGGCTCAATAAGAGATACATAGGAACCAAAACATTTAGAGGAACCATAGCCTAGATGTCGTTCATTTTACCCACACATATCAAACACCAGAGTCGTGGTTCACATCTGTTCATGCCTTGACCATGTCATGTGATCCAGCCAACCGTATATTTACTTCTCTGTCTTCCCCTTTTTTCTTTTTCTCTCAATCTTGCCAGTCAGTTGTCACCAAGTTATTTAGTTTATTTCTTCTCTTATTGTGCTCAACAAAAGAAATTGACTTTCTTCGTCTAATTTCTTCAGTCAGTTTATGGTTTTCATTTGCTTCTTCTAGGGCTTGCTCATTGGTTTTTCTGTTCATGGAAATCTTTGTATTTTCTTCATAAATCACATTTCCACAGTCATTAGGTATTTCTCAACAGTGCATCCTCATGCAAATACGATGAAGTGGCGATTCTGCCTTCATACGTTAATTGTTTCACCCAAAATGTACCTAGGTACTATTGTCGCTTCTATCACGAACAGTTACAGCAGAGTCCACGTTAGACTGCCTGACGTCCGCGATCTCCTTTGGAAGGTCATTCTCATTTGCGTGTGTACCCCTCGGGGTTCTGATACTGAACGTTGGTCCAGCACATGTGTGGACTAAACACTACAGGCAAGAGGTCTGGACAATGTGGGATCCGCTACAACAATTCATCTGAAGTATAAACGATAACTTAATTTGACATTACATATCAGAGAGAACAGGTCGACACAGAGGAAGACACGCTCATAGAGAAGTCGGGAAAGTTTGAGGTTTCGGTAGAGGAAACATTAAATTAGGAAGTGTGTGTGCGTGTGTGTGTCTGTCTGTCTGTCTGTCTGTCTGTCTGTCTGTCTGTCTGTCTGTCTCCCAGAAGCCACGCATGGCTAACTGTTTTCATGTTATATTTTGTTATGACTGCAGATGCAGAATAAAATAATAAGAAAATGTAAATACAGGAGTGCTTAGCGCAAAGGGACGTGCTTCAATTTTTAAAAAAAATCAAAGATAGGCAGCATCTGTTGGATGTCTCTCCCCCTCCCCCTCCCAGGACGCGCTGGTGTGGTGAGAAACGAGCAGGTGGACAGATTGGCTGGGTGTGCACTGTTGGGTGACGTATTGGTGCATGATAAGGCAAATGTGATCGGGGCCCTTTGGAACTCTCTAAATAGCGACTAGACACAAATTCACCAGAATAGGCTAGAGAGAATGGACAACTAGAAAGTGACCAGAGAATCTGGCCGACAATCAGTACATCGAGGAGGTCAGACGGACATCTAATCAGACTGCAGCTAGTACCAATACTATATTACTCTTCGTTCGTTCGGTGTTGAAGATGAGGACGGAGCACGTATTGGAATGTCTCGAGTACTGTGGCAGAGGTTCTTGACTCATCCATCCATCATGTGCGATACCGAAAAGCGTGGGCAGTCATGTTCTACCATCTCACTCGATCACCAGAGTCGTGGATCAGCTCCATGTTCCTGTCTCGACCGTGCCATGCGGCCAAGCCATCCAGGTATTTACTTCTCGGTCTTCTCCTTGGTCTCTTCCCTTCGATCTTGTCATTTCTCATAACATGTCCAAAAAATTTTGACTGTCTACGTCTAATGACTCTAATCAGTTTACGATCTTCATTTGTTTCTTGAAGGACTTGCTCATTGGTTTTTCTGTCCGTCCATGGTATTCTTTGCATTTTCCTCTGAAACCACATTTCTACAGCCATCAGCTGTTTTTCAGCTTGACTGCTTATTGTCCACGCTTCACATCCATACAAAAGCACAGGTTCAATGTAGCACCTCAACACTCTTTTTCTCGTTTCAATTGATATCTTTTTATTGGTCAGTATGTTTTTCATCTTGCAAAAGGCTACCTTTGCAATGGCAATTCTTGTTCTAATCTCTTAAAGGCATCTCCCATCAGATGTTATGACTGTGCCGAGATAACAATATCGATTCACTTGTTTAAGAATATGCCCATCTACTCGAATATCACATTGTGGTATTTCCTTCTTCCCAGTGACGACCATAATCTGTGTCTTCTTAATATTCAGTTCTAACCCTAGTTATTCACTGTGTGCAACAACCGCATCTACTAAATGTTGCAGGTCCTGTGCATTGTCTGCAATCAAGACTGTATCATCTGCATATCTAATGTTATTGATATATCTTCCCCCAATGTTGATTCCTTCCATATCTTCTATATATGATCTGAATATATTTTCACTGTACAGAGAAAAAAGATCTGGAGACATTACACATCCCTGTCTCTCACCTCTTTTAATAGGCTGATATTGACCTACATCGTAATCAATGCTGATGGTAGCTTGTTGTTTCCAATATATGTTTTTTACAAGTCTAAGTTCTTTTCCATCAATTTATAGATCTTCAAGCATCCTTATCATGTCGACATGTCTCACTTTATCGAAAGCCTTTGTGTAGTCAATAAAGCAAAGATACATGTCTTTGTTTACTTCTATAGAACGCTCAATTACTGTTCTCAGTATATACACAGCATTTACTGTGCCCTTGCCTTCTACAAACCCACACTGTTCTTCTCCTATTTCGGGTTGTATTTTCTTCCTAACTCTTTGCATGATAATTCTCAGCAGAATCTTCGTGATGTGGCTCATTATACTAATTGTTCTGTGTTGATCGCATTCCGTGGCTCCTGATTTCTTCGGGATTGCAATAAATATAGAATTACATAATTCAGGAGGTATATCCCCAGTGTCGTATATTGCGTTCAGCAGTCTGGTGACTTGGTCTATTCCATATTCTTCTAAGGCATTGATCATTTCTACTGTGATGTTATGTGTACCCGGGGTATTGCCAGTTTTCATATGGTTAAGAGCATTCTTAACTTCTGTCTTCAAAATTGATGGTCCTTCATTATTATTCCGATGATCATATTGTTCTTCTCTTGTATCATCATAAAGGTGTTTCACATAATCTGACCACGCATGTAAGATCTTATCTTTTTCTATTATGATTTTGCCATCTTTGGTTTTTAGGCAATCCGTTAATGTGTGTATTCTTTTGTTAGTGATGTCATTAATTCTTTTGTGCATTAATTTGGTATTCCGGATGTTGTGTTGGTGTTCAATTTCCTTGCAATTTTCCTCAAGCCATGTTTCTTTTGCCTCTTTACATAGCATCCTAATTTTCCTATGAATCTCTTCATATTTTTCCTTGTTATTTTTGTTATTTCTTCTTACTTCCATGAGTTTTAAGATGTCTTCCGTAATCAATTTCTTGCGTCCTGTTATCTTTATTTTTGGGATGGTTGTTTCTGCAGCTTGGTTGACTGATTTCTTTAATATTTCCCAATGGTCACTGACGTCTTGAAATAATATTTCCATATCGGACTATGCATCGAATCTGTTCTTTATCTCTAGGTTGAATTTATCTTTTATATCATCACTCTTCAGTGCTTGTAGATCAAATTTTGTATTTATTGGTGAATATTTGACTTTCTTTAATGTTATATGTAAACTAGCTGACCCGGCCCGGCTTCGCCCAGGCGGGAATCTATCTATCTATCTATCTATCTATCTATCTATCTATCTATCTATCTATCTATCTATCTATCTATCTATCTATCTATCTATCTACCTACCTACCTGTCTGTCTGCTTGTTTGTCTGTCTATCTGTCTGTCTGACCCGGCCCGGCTTCACCCAGTCCCTGGTGGGGAGCATCTAATTTAATTCATATAAGTAGTCATATAAGCTCCCATTCCCGACTATCTATCTGTCTGTCTGTCTATCTGTCTGTCTGTCTATCTGTCTGTCAGACCCGGCTCAGCTTCGCCCAGCCCCTGATGGGGAGTATCTCATTTAATTCATATAAGTAGTCATATAAGTTCCCGTTCCCGACTGTCTGACAACCCGGCCCGGCTGTCTGTCTGTCTGTCTATCTGTCTGTCTGTCTGTCTGTCTATCTATCTATCTATCTATCTATCTATCTATCTATCTATCTATCTGTCTGCCCGTCCGCCCGTCGGTCTCTCCCTCCGTCTATCCCACCCTCTCTATCTATCTATCTCTCTATCTATCTATCTATCTATCTATCTATCTATCTATCTATCTATCTATCTATCTATCTATCTATCTATCTATCTATCTATCTATCTATCTATCTATCTATCTATAGCCAGGGGACGTAACCTAAGATTAGCAATGCTACTAAAAGTTATGCCCCTTTATATAATTTTTTATATGTTAAGTCATGTAATTTTAATATTACATTTTAATAAGTGAATAGCTGATTTACACTAAAAAAAACTATGACAGTTGGTTGCACGGGAATGAAGAGAAAACATGTAGAAAATTTCATCTCAATCGGATGGACTGTTCTCGAACGCATAACGAACGGACCCACATACATACATCCTTTTTTTTATAGATATAGATTGCTTAAGACTAATCTATGATCGCTGTAGCAGTCTGCGCTTGGTATAGTTTTTGCGACTTTTAAGACATTTCGAAATCTTCTGTTGATGAGGATGTAATCAATCTGATTTCTAATCTTATGATCAGGACTCCTCCATGTCCATAATCTCCTTGGACGCTGTTGAAACCAGGTGTTTACAAAAATCAAATCTTGCTCTTTTGCCCACTGTACTAGTCTGCAACCTCTTTCATTCTGTTCCACTAGTCCATATTTGCCTACTATGCATCCGTCCTTTTGATTTCCAACTTTGGCAGTCAAGTCACCCATTATGATATTTACTTAAGAATTCTTGCATTTCTTGAAGGCTTTCTCTAAATCACTATAAAATTCATCGATGCTGTCATCACTACTGTCTGCTGTTGGTGCATAAACTTGTATGACGTTGTTATCAAAAGGTCAACTTCACCAGTAGCACTCTGTCCGATACAGTCCAATATCCTTTGATCGATTTTGCTCTCTCTGTATCCATTATTATAATATAATTGCTACTCATGGCATACCCATACACTGCCATACAGAAACCCATGTGTACGCTATGTGAACTCATACAGAAGCCCATGTGAACGCTATGTGAACTCATACAGAAGCCCATGTGTACGCTTTGTGAACTCATACTCATACAGAAGCCCATGTGTACGCTATGTGAACTCATACGCACGCAGAAGCCCATGTTATGTGAACACATACTCATACAGAAGCCCATGTGTACGCTATGTGAACTCATATTCACGCAGAAGCCTATATGTACGCTATGTTCAATGCTTTTACTTGGGTAGATCAAGGTGATGGCTAACTTACGCTAAATTCGCCACGACAATAACGATTGCTTATTTATACAACAATATTAACATATATATTGATGTTTATATTGTTTCGGTAATACTATAGACCACTTGAAAGTATCTCTGAGTTTTCATACTAACTTAACTTTGGCAGCTGGAAACATGGCGGTATTGTGTATTGTTGGTGCAGTCGCCGCGAACTGTGCAGGTTAGGGCTTTCTTGTTTTACCTCAACAGAAAAAAATCCACACCTTACCAAGGATTCAAACCTGAGTCTCCCGAAGGCGAGGCCGGCATTCTAGCCACTCGGCCAGCCAGACAGTTTAGATTGGTAACGTTGAATATTTGACTACATCATTTCATGATTCGTTTAAAAGTTTAAACTTTAAAAATGGCGTTGTTATTGTTATTGTAGGGAGTACTTGAACAATCACGATTTTAAATTTGAGAATTTACTAATGAGACCACCACAGTAGATAGGCCTTGAAATTCAAAATCTAATGTAGTAATAGCGAGTCCTATGACAATGTTAAATTTGAGAATTTACTAATGAGACGGCCACAGAAGATAGGCCTTGAAATTCAAAATTTAATGGTACCTCAATGATGCCTGTATACTGTATTGGCTGTATGTCACTTCTAAGTGAAGATATTCACATCTTTGTGAAGGTGAGACGAGTTGCGATTTTTCATACTATTCACCCGTAAGTGGAGCTCTCTAATGTGTCCCTTTTCCTCCACCAAAATGTGTGCGAGATTGTCTCAAACGGTCATATGAAAACTGACTTCAAAAATATGTTCCGTCATGTTAAATGAAAATGATTACAAAATAGTTAGTACAAGTATACAAATAAATTATTAATAATCTTTAAACTTGTGTTCTATTTAACTTTAGTAGGTCAAATCGCACGTTTCGTGTGTTGAAAAGTCACCTTTCTGAAAAGTGTAGCGCAATTGATATGTGGCGGCCGTCATGACCCATTCACAAAGTCACATCTTCGCAGAAAATCTGTTTTTCAACCACAATTTGAGCAAGTTTAGCGATGAAACTATGCTGATTCAGGGGCGATATTTTATATAGCAATTAAAATTCACATTAAACAAAGACATCTAGTGGATCCATCGATTCCGATACGTGATCATTCCACTGCCTCTGTGGGATATGCTCCCCGGCAGTCGGCAGCTCGCACATATCCATAGAGCACACTTTATTCACAAACTTCCAGTTTCTTAGTTCTATATAATATTTTAGTTCGTAATGTTTAATAGTTTCTATTATGTCACCTAATAATTTTGTGAAAAATTTAAGAACAAAAAATACGCCGAGCCGGGAACAGAACCCCGGTCTCCCATGTGACAGGCGGACTGCGCTAGTCGGACTACGCTAGTGAGGACACAATGATTGTTCCACAAAGATTTTTATATAGTCAAGCCGCCGTTTTGGGTTTCATGATCATAACATCTTTGCCTGTTTTTCAACCACAATTAAAGCAAGTTTAGCGTGAAACTTTCCAAATTTCTGAATTATCTGTTACAGAATTAGAAGATCCATCTACAATTAAAATTCTATTGACAGCACCAGGAAAAAACTTAAATACGGTTGATTGTGCCATTTCTTCCATTTTTCTCCGCGTGCGAGGTTGCCTCAACCAAATGGGTGATAGGCGGATTATGAAAACTGACTTCAAAAATATGTTCCGTCATGTTACTTGATTAAAAAATAGTACAAGTATACAGATAAGTCATTAATAATCTTTAAACTTGTGTTCTCTTCAACTTTAGTGTCAAATTGCACGTTTTGAGTGTTGAAAAGTGAAAGTGAACATGCCATCCCAAACGATATGCGTATGCGCAGTCGCCATGGCACATGGCCATGCATTTCTACACTCACAAAGGCACGCTTCGCCGAAAATGTTCTTTTTCATCCACAATTAAAGCTAGTACAGCTATGAAACTTTCCAGATAAATTTAAATATGTATGCAGAATTCAAAAATACATCTATAATTGATGCGATTCTATTAACAATGCCAGAATAGTGTTACAAAGTGCACATACCAGTCGGATCGATATGCGCAAAGAACAAAAACATGCCTTCGCAGAAAATGTTGTTTTTCATCCACAATTATAGCTAGGACAGTGATGAAACTTTCCAGATATATTTAAAATTGTGTGCAGAATTCAAAAATGCATCTATAATTGATGCAATTCTATCAACTTCTTCTTCTTCTTCTTCTTCAGCGATCCGAGCCATTGAGGTTTTTTGTTGCAGATACAATCCGTCTCCATTCGTCTCTCTGGTTGACCTTCTCTTGCCAGTCGTTGATTCCAAGTGCTTGTAGGTCTGTATATATATTATCTCTCCACCGTCTTCTTGGTCTACCTCGGGGTCTACGGTCATTTATTTCCTGAGTGTAAGCGAGTTTTGTTTCCCTATTATCTTCCATTCTTTCTGTATGCCCCAGCCATTGTAGTCTATTAGCCTTCATGATACCAGTGATTAGCGGGGGCTTAAACAGTGTGTCTAGACTCCTGTCTTTTCCGCTTTTCACATGAGGCAGTGAGAAACATTTTATGTGATATTCACTGGCACGGGAATGGAGCATAATGGGGACGACCCTTTGCTGTTTATGTTGGAACCGCGACTAATGACTAATAATACATCTAATCCTTTCAGACTGACTGTAAACATAAGATGGAGAGTAAACTACCATCAAGTGTGAAGACAGAAGAACCTGAAGTCTATGTAGGTCCAGGTAAGATTAAGTGCAATATAACATAACAGTTAGTTGAATATCCTTTACAGGATGTTGCAGTCAACCCCAGCATTTACTGGCAGTTTGTGATTGACTAGATAATTTTACATTTAGTAGTTCACCATTGTTTACTGAATGGCTACAGCCTTATACCATTAAAATAACGCAATAGCCGAATGTAAATCTACGCAGACACTGGTTAAAATAAGGTCATCCATGGGGTAAGTAGGCAGCTCTTCTGAGCACAGCAGGGCACTCTCTTGTCCTGACAGTAAAAAATTGCTGTCAAAGGCAGAGGTAAAATATACCCGTAATATGGAAGGCAAGGGAAAACAACCACATTATTTTCCCAAGACTATGTATCTTGAGAGATCGAGTCTGAGATTGATGTTAATGGCTGCAGTGTTGGTGGGAAACTTACTGCTTACTTTGCAATTCCTTCTTCATAGCATAACAATGGCATTTTGATTGCTGAAACTTTCATTTGGGTGACTGAGGGAATTTAGAAACACTATCTTCAATGCAACAGCATCAGTTACCAGCGCTGCTGATTGGAAACAAATGGTTTGAACACTAATTGACAATCGTACACAGGAAAAAGCCTTGATGAAAGAACATCCCAGCAGATTGATTGCGTAGTGATCAATGAGAGGTTTAGAAATGCCTGAATAAATAAATAGAGACAATGCCTTGTGGTAACTGATCACGTCCAAGTGTGTGGACAAATAAAAGTAAGAATTAAGAGAGGGGAAAAGAGGTTCAGAACATGAGACTAAATAAAGATATTCCAAAAACAGATACAAATATAAAAGAACAATACATAGTGATTGTTAAAAACAAATATAATGCAATAAATAAAATGCAAAGTATAGGTGAAGAATGGAAAATGGAGTCCAGTAATCAAAGACATATTAACTCGAGAGAAGAGACCAAGCTGAAAAGAAGATTGGTTAAATGAGCAGTGCAAAATAATTGAACTGAATTCTATTAAAGATACACAATATATGCACAGGCAGATTAATGAGTTGACAGGAAGAAACATAAGAGTAAACAAAGAATATTTGAAATAAAATTTAAAAACAAAACAACATACTATTGGAAGAAAGTGCTATAATAAAGAGATGGAATGAATACATAAGAGAGTTATGTGATGGAGAAAGAGCAGAATTAACAGAAGAAAGTAATTTAGAAGGTCCAGTGATACAAGAGGAAGTCACTGGTGCTATGAAACGTGAAGAACAGAAAAACAGCTCAGCCAAATGTAATCATTATATAAGAATTGGAAGTACTGGGAGAATTTGGAGTATAAATATTAACTAACACGTTGAATGATATTTATAACAGTGGATACATACCTAGTGATATTCTTAAATCTGCATTTATAGCTCTGCTGAAAAGACCAGGAGCTATTGAGTACAAAGAATTTTGTATACTCATCCTCATAAACCATGTCCGTCTATCGATCCATAATGTGCCATGCCGGTAAGCGTGGGCAGTCATAATTCACAATTTCACTCGATCACCAGAGTCCTGGATCAGCTTAGTGTTCATGTCTCGATCATGCCACATGGTCAGGTCATCCAGGTATTTACTTCTCTGTCTTCCCCTGGTTCTCTTCCCCTCCATCTTGCCAGTTGTCACCAAGTTCTCTAATTTGTTTCTTCTCATAACTTCCAAAATATTTTGACTGTCTACGTCTAATTTCTTTAATCAGTTTACAATTTTTATTTGTTTCTTGTAGGACTTGGTCATTGGTTTTTCTGTCTGTCCATGGTATTCTTTGAATTCTCCTCAGAAACCACATTTCCACAGCCATCAGATGTTTTTCAGTTTGACTGCTCATTGTCCATGCTTCACATCCATACAAAAGTACAGGCTGTATGTAGCACCTCAACACTCTTTTTCTCGTAGCAATTGATATCGTTTTATTGGTCAGTATGTTTTTCATCTTGCAAACATATACTCAGAATTATGAGAACAGGGATGAAAATAAAGATGGAAACTGGTGAAGAACAGTGGATGTGTTGAAGGAAAAGTATGGATATGTTGCTGACTCCAAGACCTCCACACCCACGGGTGCCTGTCTGCAGGCAAAAGTAATTGCACCGCATTAAGCGGAAAGCATTGTTAGAAGAATTTGACAACCTCAGGCAAGAGCCAACAGAGGAAGACTGGGAAGACAATCGTTGATCAGCTCTTTGCTGAGGGGCAAGATGTGCAGGTCATGCCAGAGACTGCACCGCCAGAAGATGCACCACCAGAGATCGTACCACCGGTTCTCAGTGGCCGCCAGCGACCCGCGATGATTGTGTTGTTACTTTGTAACAAATAAGTAATAGAACGGGGTCTGTTGGCCTTGGGGGGAAAAACCCACTGAACAATCTGGCAAGCCTCACGCTTTTGTGTCGCCCAGTGTGTTAGGAGTATTTTGTTGTTATGGAGTGACAGCAAATAAGTAACTGCTGCAACTGCACACCCACAGCTTGGGGCCACCACTTGGGGGGGGGGGGGGTGAGTGTGCCCCTACCAGCATGGCAGGCACATAGTAAAACACCGGGTTGGGTCTGCTGTAAACATTAGTTGGGTCCGGGCGGGCTCAACTGTCCCATAGCAAACACAGGTCATAGTAGGGGTTTGGCTTTTTGCTTGTACTTGGCTTGGCACTTTGGGCCCAGCAGCCAATAACAGCCATATAGAAAGTGGGTCCCCAAACTCCTATAATACACCTATCCAGAAAGACATTACAAACACTAATATAGAGATCAGTTGATACACAGAAAGACATATGCGTGTGCTGTATAGATTATACCAAGAAGTTTGATAAAGTGATGAAATAATCAAAATGTTTAAAGATGTTAATAAAGATGCAAAAGATCTTGATGTAGCTATTAGTAAGACACAGAAGGTTTGGTCACCAAGTCTCATATCTTTCTCTATATCAAAGTAATAATGAGAAAGATCAAAGAGAGGCCAGGATTATGAGTTGTTGTTTATAATATAAACAATCTATGTCATGCAAATGACAGTGTTGATAGCTGAAAACACAACAGATCTACATCTGTTGGACATTACAGTAATAGAGACTGCACAAAAAGACGTTTCTAGAATATAAAAAAAAAAACAGAAGCTATGATTATATTAAAGTAAAAGACGACACCAACTAAAATCAGCATCATAGAATGTTAGAATGTCCTTAAATGTTATTTAGAACTTGTCTTACTGTATGGCAGTGAATCATGGAACATGAATAAACAAATTCAGAAGAGCTTAGAAACAGTGGAGATGTGGATGCTGAGATGATTATTACAAATACGTTGACCTCCAGAGTAGCTAATGATTGCCTGGTAAAGGCTAATGCCACTAGAACATTTGATGCTATAAGAATGAGACATAACATCATTCTTTGGTCATGCAGTGAGAAGAGGGACATTGTAAAATACTGATGATTACATGCTGGATGGACGGAGACAGCGGCATGGTGGGATATCATCAGCAGATTTTATTCTGAGCACCAGGGACAGAGATCTGTGGAGAGTTATGAATGCCTATGCCAGCTTGATAGGCACATGATAATGATTAATGTATGAGTATAGTCGGTTAGCATCAGCCGATGAACAGTGGTTTCATAACCTTATCCTCAAAAAGTTTAATCTAAACAGCTGGTGTTTCTGCTAATCTAATGGGAAGGTGAACACCTCGTGGAGTTCAGTGCACTGCAGCAGATTGTGGACCAGAACTCTTTGAGTTACAATGAGGAACAGTAACACTGAGCTGCATTAAAAAATATAAAATTTAAGTTACAATGAGGAAGTTTTATTTTTAGACATACCACTTATAAGTTTTTCTTAGACATGCAACCTCACATTGATGTTTTTCTGGACATTCTATTTCAAGTGTTTTGTTTTTTCTGACGTGCCATATTATTTTTTAATCTGTCACCTCAAGTTGTACAAATGTTAGTTTCAGGCAGGAAGTTAACTCTTGATTGTGACAGCAATGAAATATCAGTGTTGCTTGCTGTTGTAAATTGTTTAGAGATAATATTCTTTAAATAGACTTCGTAGTGAAAAATGTCAGTAATAAATTAATGACATATAACCTGTTCATTTGTTAATTTACACTTGCACAGTCACTTCACCTCTCTTAGATCATAACTGAGCTTACATCATTCATCAGCTTATATCATACACTAACTTAGATCATACACCAGCTTAGATCATACATCAACTTAGATCATACATCAGCTTATATCATTCATCAGCTTAGATCAGGGGTGGCCAACCTTTTCAGCAGGCAGGCCAAATTTTAGAAATAATATTTCCTGCTGGGCCACTGTCAGAAGTCGGGGTGCCCACCGCCTAGATGAAAGTATTATTCACTGGCGAGCAACCCCAAATAGTCAGAAACTGACTAGGGACAAAATCTATATGGCTGAACTACAGATTAAGCCCATGAATATCCAACGTACAGCTCCAAGTGGCTCGTTACAAAATTGAAATGAACTGTGCTGAATATTCGCCAAGGAATGGGAAAGAGAAGGTTAGCTAGGATAGATTTTTAAGTCTGAATTAAAGTGTACTGACAACTATCCCAGTATAGGTTTTTCTCCCTGACTGCTCCCTTCCTTGGTGTCTAAGTGAACCCCCACCAATGTACACACACAACACATATGCACAATTTGAATTACAAATATAACGATAGAACTATGAGTTATAATACTACAACATTTATTTACTAATCATATCCGATTTCAAGATGATGATGATGAAATCATATAACATGATAGTGATGACAAACATTACATAACTTGTTACTTGAACTATCTGGATCTGTGGTCCAGATCCCCACTCTCCAGTAGACACAAAAAACAGCTTGCCGGTATTCTGACTCCTGTCAGTCCTGGCTCTACCTAGTCGTCACTCGTTCTTGAGATCTATAACATAGGTGCTCCTTGTGAGAGCTTGAAAGAAAGTCAAGAATGTGTTATATCTAGTTCTACATCAGTGCAATTCTAAGTAAAACATATCCTAGCACACACATCTACAATGACCAGTCTGGCCAAGTTTATCTTCCAGCTCTACTGCGTTCACCATCCTCCTTCTCCCTTCATATCTCTTTCCTACTGTCTTAGTCGGGGACGGGCTTTTCAATTGCCTCACACGCCTGTAATTATTACATTTCTGCCGTCCCATGTCCATGTCACTAATACTGACATTCTGCGTCGTACAGCCGCTCCGTCCAAAGTTGGTTTAGCAGCTCACAGGGTCGGTAATGGTATCATAATAGTAACGGGTCATCCGGGCTTACAAGCCGTGACCTGTACCTGTGCCAGGTTTTCGTGAATTACCGTGAACGCATGCCCACCATACACTGAAAAAGTTTAGCACCATATACCCTATACCAATTGTGGGTAATGTCTGTACCATTACACCTCTGCTTCCAACACAATCGATGGCCAATGTGCCAATGCGCACACCATAGCATAACACTTCCTATTGGTAGGTTTGCATAGGACAAATCAATATACCAAACATGAAATACTCATAAAATATATTAATTAAACTAGACATATTATGATACTTTAACATAATAGCATAATGCACTAGTTAGTTTGTATGTATACGAAATGAGACGTATATACACAAAAAGAATATGTACGAAGCGTAGTCCTAGCATCGTATATTCTTATGAAGTTACAAATACATACATCCAACATATACTTAAACATTAGGCATATGAAAGTATTCCTACATACATAGTATGAAATACAAACAAGTTGTAGTAACATGATTATCTACAACGACTGAGAAACTAATAGTGTCCATAGAGTAACAGACATCTAACATGATAAATGAAAGTCAAAAGTCTGCACACAAAAGTATAGTAAGAATAACCCTTATAGCAATAGAATATACACTCAAGAAACCTGAAGCAATGATAATTCTTGAAGTAACCTAGGTCAGATATAGACTGAAAATCAGTACATACAACTAAAAGGCTTAGATAGTTACTAAGAAATCTACATTTACTCTCTCTTCTCACCTGTTCGAATGTCTGACTTATTCTGAAGGGAAACGGTCTAGCATGGGTTTTTATACCTAGCCTAGAGTAGACACTTATCTCCCAGGAATTCCTGTCATAAATTCTTTCTTATCTCCCCCTGACGTTAATTGCAATTCTCACTTCAAAACTACCTCTGGCATTCCTGATTAGGTTTTATTAGCCAACATTTTCTCTGGGTGGCCAGTCCTGACACTTCACAGCTGACCGGTTTTACAAGGTCGGTTTTCACACTACTGAGTCTGCCCTTCTGAGTTGACTTGGCTTGTTTACTGCCCTAGGGCTATTATCTCCGACATTATCCAGCTGGCTACAGGTAATTCCTTTATTCAACAACTGGCCCAGTTCATTGTTGATTTAGCCAGGGATACCTGGGCGAGAAGGTGCCAATGTGTCTGTGGTGTCATAGCCCGTCTGGGTCAGCAGTTTTCCAAGGTGTGGACTAATTATCTAGTTGTGTCTGTCTCAAGCAGCCCATTTTACTTGCCATCTGCAAGCTTACGTCATGGCTAGAGGTTTTTTGTGAATAATCTTACCTCATGACTAGATAGCATTGGAGCAGCATGATTAATTCATTCTTTCTCAAATTGGCCTCTCAATTTTGGAGACCGGGAAAATATTCTGGGATGTTAACGCGGAATTTCGTGACAGCCACGCACCTAATTTTAAAAAAAAATTAAAGTACACAAGCAAGCATGCTACAGCTTCGACCACATCGTCGTTTCCCACTCCGCGGGCCGCAACATGACTACCGGCGGGCCACATGCGGCCTGCGGGCCTCGTGTTGGCCACCCCTGGCTTAGATCATACATCAGCTGGGATGCAGAGGTGTTTCCAAGGCACCAGGGCCAGGTTCTATACTGGCCAAGACCAACTAACACGTCCTAGTCATGCTTCCTTGGCAACAAGTCCCTTCGGGGTCCTGGCTAATGTAGTAGGATCGCTGATTCTTCCGAAGTTGGAGAGTATCTGCCTGCATGGTGAGGAACCACCAGTCTGCACACCAATAAGCTAGACATGGGACAACGGATACTCACACAAACCTCAGACTGTTATGACATCACACTGATGTTGGACGACAGGATGTCTTCATCCGACATACAGGACTTCATGTTGGAGTTCATAGCCAGCTAACACAGGCAAGCAAACATACATCAGCTTATATCATACATCCGCTTATATCATACATCAGTATATGACATATATCATATATGATATGATGTATCATACATGAGCACATTAATCATTCTTCTTTTCCATCTTTCGTTCACTTGAAATTGATTGTCTATAGCTGCAGTGATTGCCTGCTTGATTACACATACACATGTGTTCAGTACCTGGTATATTCATGAGGCTATTAATTATTTACTTTGGTATGTTTCAGAAACACACTCATGGTCTCAAGGTAGTCCTGACCTCTCCATACAAGAGCATTCACAAAAGTCTACATATGACAGCATTGACATGAAGGTTGTAAAACAAGAACTATTGGATGTTCTATGTGAGGACAGGAGTCACAGCTTCAGTAAAATGGTAGACATAGCAGGGCGTAGCATCATTCAAGAAATGACAGAAGACAGCAACTCAGAATCAAGAATGGTTGTGAACAGTTGTTTGGCATCAATAAAACATGAAGATTTTTGTCAAATGTCAGAAAATTTCTCTTCTGTGATTGATACAAACAATAAAGTATCTCTGGCTATTGAGAATTGTCAGCAGCAAAATAAGGAAACACAAGAAAAACACACACAGAGCCTTGCAAAGTCTCCTGATGACATTTTTGGTCATGTCAATTATAGCTCTCAAATGACGCAAACAGGAGACATGTCTGATGTTTCTAGTCCAAATGTTTGTGTAGACAGTTATAAGAGAACACTTACTGAAGGGATGCCAAACAAATGTAATAAATGGGATGGTTTATTAAATCATAATAACCATCTAACGTGCCAAAAGAACATCATGAATCACAAGAGAACACATACAGGAGAGAAACCTCACAAGGGTGATGATTGTGGTAATTCTTGTAATAAAACTGACACTCTGGAGACTCACAAGAGGACACATACAGGAAAGAAACCTTACAAGTGTGATGATTGTGGTGCTTCTTTTACTCAAGTTGGCAGTTTGAAGTACCACATGACAACACATACAGGAGAGAAACTTTACAAGTGTGATGTTTGTGATGCTTCTTTTACTCAAGCTGGCAATCTAAAGGACCATAAGACAACACATACAGGAGAGAAACCTTACAAGTGTGATGTTTGTGGTGCTTCTTTTACTCAAGCTGGCAATCTAAAGTACCATAAGACAACACATACAGGAGAGAAACCTTACAAGTGTGATGTTTGTAGTGCTTCATTTACTCGTGCTTACAATCTGAATGTTCATAAGAGAATACATACTGGAGAGACACCTTACAAGTGTGATGATTGTGGTGCTTCTTATACTCAAGTTGGCAGTTTGAAGTACCACATGACAACACATACAGGAGAGAAACTTTACAAGTGTGATGTTTGTGATGCTTCTTTTACTCAAGCTGGCAATCTAAAGGACCATAAGACAACACATACAGGAGAGAAACCTTACAAGTGTGATGTTTGTAGTGCTTCATTTACTCGTGCTTACAATCTGAATGTTCATAAGAGAACACATACTGGAGAGAAACCTTACAAGTGTGATGATTGTGGTGCTTCTTATACTCAAGTTGGCAGTTTGAAGTACCACATGACAACACATACAGGAGAGAAACTTTACAAGTGTGATGTTTGTGGTGCTTCTTTTACTGAAGTTGGCAGTCTGAAGATACATAAGAGAACACATACAGGAGAGAAACCTTACAAGTGTGATGTTTGTGGTGCTTCATTTACTCATGTTGGCAGTCTAAAGTACCATAAGGGAACACATACAGGAGAGAAACCTTACAGGTGTGATGTTTGTGGTATTTCTTTTATTGAAGTTGGCAGACTGAATATACATAAGAGAACACATACAGGAGAGAAACCTTACAAGTGTGATGTTTGTGGTATTTCTTTTACTCAAACTGGCAATCTAAAGGACCATAAGAGAACACATACAGGAGAGAAACCTTACAAGTGTGATGTTTGTGGTGCTTCTTTTACTCGTGCTAACAATCTGAATGTTCATAAGAGAACACATACAGGAGAGAAACCTTACAAGTGTGATGTTTGTGGGGCTTCTTTTACTCATGTTGGCAGTATGGAGGGTCATAAGAGAACACATACAGGAGAGAAACCTTACAAGTGTGATGTTTGTGGTGCTTCATTTACTCGTGCTTACAATCTGAATGTTCATAAGAGAACACATACTGGAGAGAAACCTAACAGGTGTGATGTTTGTGGTGCTTCTTTTACTGAAGTTGGCAGTCTGAAGATACATAAGAGAACACATACAGGAGAGAAACCTTACAAGTGTGATGTTTGTGGTGCTTCTTTTACTCGTGCTAACAATCTGAATGTTCATAAGAGAACACATACTGGAGAGAAACCTTACAAGTGTGATGTTTGTGGTGCTTCATTTGCTCGTGCTGACACTCTGAATGTTCATAAGAGAACACATACTGGAGAGAAACCTTTCACGTGTGATGTTTGTGGTGCTTCTTTTACTCAAACTGGCAGTCTGAATATACATAAGAGAACACATACTGGAAAGAAATCTTACAAGTGTGATGATTGTGGTGCTTCTATTACTCATGCTGGCAGTCTTAAGGAGCATATGAGAACACATACAGGAGAGACACCTTACAAGTGTAATGTTTGTGATGCTTCTTTTACTCAATCTGGCAATCTAAAGGACCATAAGAGAACACATACAGGAGAGAAACCTTACAAGTGATGTTTTATTGCTTCGTTTATTCATGCTGGCAATCTGAAGTATCATAAGAGAACACATACTGGAGAGAAACTTTACAAGTGTGATGATTGTGGTGCTTCTTTTACTCATGCTGGCAGTCTGGAGGGTCATAAGAGAACATATACAGGAGAGAAACTTTACAAGTGTGATGATTGTGGTGCTTATTTTACTCAATGTAGCAATCTGAAACACCATAAAAGATCACATACAAGGGAGAAACCTTACTAGTGTGATATTTGTGAAAGATCATGAAAGAACATATACAGGAGAGAGAGAGAGGAGACAGGAACACAAACAGGAGAGAGAGATATATCCTGTTTGAAGATATGGATGATCAATGAGAAATGTTGAAGAATTCAATCAATTTGGCTGCAGAAGAAAACTGTTGTAAGACATGGATGACAAAAGAAAAATTTTACAATAAATGGAAACAAGAAGACAGAACAAAAGTAGTCTTGCCAAATATGAAGAAATTCACAGAAAAATCAACATTATGAAGGAGGCAAAAGAAGCATGGCTCGAGAAACATTGCATAGAAATTGAAAAACAACACAACAGTAAAAATACCAAACTAATGCACAAAGGAATTCAGAAGCTTACTAATCAAAGAACATGTACATCAGTAGGCTGCCTAAAGACAAAAGATGGAAAAAAATATCATAATAGAAAAAGATCAGATTTTACATGTATGGTCAGATTATGTGAAAAACCTTTATGATGATAACAGAGAAGAACAGTATGATATTCAAATTAATAATGAAGGACCATCAATTTTGAAGATGGAGGTTCAGAATGCTCTTAACCATCTGAAAACTGGCAAGACCCCCGGTTCAGGCAGCATCACAACATAAATGATTAATACTTTAGAAGAATATGGAATAGATAAAGTTACCAGACTGCTGAATACAATATTTGATACTGGAGATATACCTCATGAATTATGTAATTCTGTATTTATTGCAATCCCAAAGAAATCAAGACTCTTGAAATGTGATCAAAATTGAACAATTACTATAATGAGTCACATCATGAAGATTTTACTAAGAATTATCATGCAAAAAGTTAGGAAGAAAATACAACCTGAGGTAGAAAAAGAACAATGTGGGTTTGTAGAAGGCAAGGGTACAGTAAATGCTGTGTATATACTGAGAATAGTAATTGAACGATCTATAGAAGTGAACAATGGTCTACACCTTTGCTTTATTGATATACAAAGGCTTTCAATAAAGTAAGACATGTCGACATGATAAGGATGCTTGAAGATCTACAAATTGATGGAAAAGACCTTAGACTTGTAAAAAACATATATTGGAAACAACAAGCTGCCATCAGAATTGATAATGAAGTAGGTTAATACCAGCCTATTAAGAGAGTTGTAAGACAGGGATGTGTAATGTTTCCAGATCTTTTTTCCCTGTACAGTGAAAATATTTTTAGAAATATAGAAGAAATGGAAGGAATCAACATTGGTTGGACGATACATCAATAACATTAGATATGCAGATGATACAGTCTTGATTGGAGACAACGAACAGGACATGCAACATTTAGTAAATGCTGTTGCACACAGCGAGCAACTAGGGCTAGAATTGAATTGTAAGAAGACACAGATTATGGTCATCAATGGGAAGAAGGAAATACCGCAATGTAATATACAAGTAAATTGGTATATTCTTAAACAAGTGAATCGTTACAGTTATCTCGGAACAGTCATAACATCTGATGGGAGATGCCTTGAAGAGATTAGAACAAGAATTTCCAATGCAAAGGTAACCTTTTGCAAGATGAAAAACATACAGACCAATTAAAAGATATCATTTGAAACTCACCAGCTTTCTGTCTGTCAATTTACCCTCACTCACACAAACACACACATCCTCAAATGATTATTATGTTCATGAAAATTCACTTGAAATATAAATATGGGGCTGTAGTTGATATGTGCAAATGGTGTAAAGTTCGTCTTATAAATATGTCCTCTGTGTATCTGCTTGTGTCCAACATGTAACCTCTCTAACTTGTATGGCTGGTGGCTATTGTATGACTTGTCACCAGAGTCCATTCACAAATATTTGCTCTCATTCACGTTTAATTTTGTTTTTTAAAGTATCTGTTGCATCATTATGACATTGTTCCTGTCATCTTATATTTACTTCCACCCAAGGAATATGTCTTTGATGGGTCCAAAGGCAACTGAAATCATGGAAAATGGTGACATTTCTTTGATGTTTTGGTGAAAATGTATTGAATTCACGCTAACAAACTTGTTTGGCAGTGAAGCATGTAAATTTGGGTAAAGATGCAAGGCGTATCCATATTTGTATGGAAGTGGGTGCAATATGTAATATTAGTAAAGACATAATTTACAGAGGCATGGGGTAAATAATGTAGAATTACCTGGAAAATTAACCCGGTCAACAAATGCCCGCAGAAGTCGGATGTGTCGGCCTAACGGCGCAAGAACGCAGCTCTGCTGTAAACAGGCACAACGCAATCATGCCCAAAAAAAAAAAACTCCGGATGAACGCAGAAGAAGAAGAAGAATCAGAATGAAAATGGACAGGGAAGTAGAAGGAATATATTTCTTATCGTTAGTTTATTTCCTATATATTATCCCTGCGCTTGGCAACCTCTTGTGGTTTTGCCACCATTATTGCTGCATATGCACTGACACTCGATTCCTCTGATGATGTGAAGGATTCGTTCTATGAGGAGTTAAACTCCGTGTTCAATGCAGTTCCAAAATCTGACTGCATTTATATGCTCGGTGATTTCAATGCTCGTGTGGACAAGGACTCGAGTTCATGGCCAGTGTGCCTTGGAAAATACAACATCAGTCGCATGAATGAAAATGGTCAAAGGCTGCTGGAGCATTGCAGCAAAAATGACATGAAATATGTATTACAAACTCCTTTTTTAAACCAAAAGAGCTGCATAAGGTCACATGGAAACATCCAAGATCAAGCTGTTGGCACCAGCTGGACTTCTTCATCACACGGAGACAACATCTGAACCATATTTCATTGACTCGAACATACCACAGTGCTGACTGTGATACGGATCATTCTTAGGTTGTTGCAAGAGTTAGACAGACCAAAGAGAATCTTCACAGGTAAACACAAATCTAGCCCCAGGATTACTCAGGATCCTGAAATGAAAAGTGCTTTCATTTTCAACAGCAACTTTAAGACGCTTTCACTGATACACCAGAAAATTGTACAGTAAGTGAAAAGTGGGGTCAACTTAAGGAAACTCTTTATGAAACTGCCGTAGGGGTTTATGGCACTGTGGATCATAAGAGGCAGGGCTGGTTTGTGGCAAACAACCAGACTCTGCAGCCCTTGATTGATAAGAAGATGATAGCTCTCTTAAGAAACAAGGAAAGACCAACGAGTAACACTGTGAGTGAGCTAAAGCAAGCTAGGAAGGATGTGCAAAAGGCTTCCAGGCAGTGTGCAAATGATTATTGGATCAAGTTATGCGAGTCCATTCAAATCGCAAGTGATAAGGGAAACATCAGAAGCATGTATGAAGGAATAAAGAAAGCCTATGGTCCAATGATCAAAAGAAGTGCACCATTGAAAAATTTGACTGGAGAAATCATAACTGATAAGAAAAAGCAGATGGACAGATTGGTAGAGCACTATTTGGAGCTTTACTCAAGTGAGACCAAACTAGCGGATGATGCCCTCAACGCCATAGAGGCTCTACCAACTCTTGACCACCTGGACACACTTCCCACCATAACAGAAGTTAAGTGTGCTATAAATGAACCTGCATCTGGCAAGGCTCCAGGTAAGAATGGGATACCAATAGAGGTTACAGGAGTGGGCAAGACACACTCACTCTACAGATCCAACAGCTAATAGAGCTATGCTGGTGAGAAGGACAAGTCCCACAGGATTTCAAAGATTCAAGAAAAATCTGTGAACAGAATCAACCACTGTTTATTGCCTTCATCAACCTCACAAAGGCATTTGATTTGGTCAGTCATGGGTAGGGTTGCCAGACATCTGGCAAAGAGAGGACATGCCCTCCTTTTAAGCCTCGTTTCCTCCTTTCCGCCTTTTAAAATATTTTTTGTTATCATTTTTTATGTATTGTTGTTACAACTTGCAATGTATCTACATTCTACTGTGTGTTTATATTCTTTATTAAAACCCATTGCTTAATATTTAATTTTCCTATTTATACCAAATGTGAAACACCAATTATGTGTATAATTTGAATCTAACTGTTGCTCTATTCGGCAACACTAACAATGCTGCAGTCTCTATAGTGAAGATGTTAATGTTATTTCCGGTTACGGTAGCAGAGACGCCACTTAAAATTGTTGTTTTTTTAATTTGTAATTGTTGCCGTCTATGTTCAGTACTTTGACTGGAAACCAGGTGGAATCTCAACTAAGATTCTCGAGTTAGACAACACAGCAAATGAAACCTCAGAAACAATATCACAGTATATTTTGAGAACACTCCAAAAACATTATTTGTACTCCAAATGTGTTGCTTTTGCTGGTGACAATACCAATGTGAATTTTGGAGGCATTAACAGAAGAGAAGGTAGAAATGTGTTCTCGCATTTGAAGGAAGCCTTGAGCAAGCCATTATAGGCGTTTGGTGTTCTGCTCATGTTCTGCACAATTGCATCCAACACTGCGCAGATTTAATGCAATTGACGTTGGATCTATTGTCTTGAAGATATTTAATTACTTTTCTATATACACTGTCAGAACAGGAACTTTAAAGGATTTTTGTGACTATGTTACTATTAACTATCAGCAACTACTCTATCACTCTAAAACTAGATGGCTCAGTTTGTTTCCACCTGTTGAGAGGCTGTTGAGGCCGTTTACTGCTTTGAAAGAATATTTTCTTTCTGTAAACCAACCACCTGCTATGATAAAAAAGAAACTTTTGAGAACGATTTTTCAGAAGTTTACCGTTGGTTTGTGCATTCTTTGATGTCTGTCTTCCAAGTTAATATTTTGGCCATTAAAAAAAGAAGAAGATCAGTGTTAGAGGTTATGAGCCTTCTTCACACAACCTTGGAAGTTTTGAAAGGCAGATTGAAGGAGACATTTATTTCACTGAAAGTCAGGGAGATGTTGAGAAGACTTAAGGAAAGTGGTCGAGAAGAAGAGTGTAATAGTTTTATGTCAGACGTTAGGTTGGTGTATGAAGCATGCATTAGTTACTTAGAAAAGTGGTTGAAACCTTTTGATGAATTTCAGTGCTTTGGTTGGATGTACTTAAATAAAATCAAAGACTGTGCATTTGATGACCTTTTGACAAGCATATTGTACTTGAAATAGAAGGGTATTATTGTATATGGTGTGCAATTATTTGACCAATACTGCAATCTTAAATCATTTGTGCAAGACAAGAATGAACATATTTTTGAAAGACTTGCATAAACAGTGGAGTTTCCAAAGTTGCCCAAATGCATGTTGCTTTTCAGAGTTACTTAAAATTTGTGAAGTAATCTTCTGTATCCCTGGACACAGTGGCAATGTGGAAAGAGTGTTCTCCTTGATTAATGCTCAGTGGACAAAGGAAATGAACAGACTCTTACTCGACTCTGTTAAGGGCATCGTTCTCACAAAGTAAAATTTGAAGAATCTTACCTGTGAACAGTTTTATGCATATGTGATTGCTAACGAGGATCTTCTACAAAAAGTTAGCTCCTCTGAGAAATATGTTGCGTAATTAATAAAGATTATAAGGTATAATTTATAATCATCTGTTTAAATAATGTTTTGTAGCATTTTGAAAAAAGTATCCATTGAATTTGGAGATGTGATGCTACAATACGTGGTATAACAATCAACCTTGCTGCCTTTATTTCGTACGTGAAATTATGAGTGAAGCTTTGTATTTTTAGACTTCATCACTCCATACTAGGCGGCATATCACAGGTACTATACTCCTCTCTCTCTCTCTCTCTCTCTCTCTCTCTCTCTCTCTCTCTCTCTCTCTCTCTCTCTCTCACACTCTTCTCTCTCTCTCTCTCTCTCTCTCTCTCTCTCACACTCTTTTCTCATATACATATTATGTATATGCTTGTGTGCATGTTTTTGTTGTTTGTGCGCGCGTGTGTGTGTGTGTATTTGTGCGTTCACACACATCAGTCCGCACAGACTTTAGTATTCCCTTGCTACACACATAAAGGAGCACCGAGAATGTGTTTCATTATTATCACAATCATACTTAGGTGCACACTTCATTGCTCTTTGGCATTCGCGTACAATGACCAACCCATTACTGGCTCACACTCATGCATTGCATGGACATCCACCGGGGCACTCCTTCGTAGTTTTCACTCTCGGCCCACCATCATATCTCCATTGTTTCCAGTTTCCCTCCTTACTTTCCTCTCCGTCTGTAGCACTTCCACGCATTTACCTGACATCTTCACTGAACTGTTACCATCCCCTAACCCTGTTTTCATTACACCACACTCTCATGGCATGGCGCATAATGGATGTTGTGTTTTGTGTAATTGTTTGCTGAAGAAGGCTAGTCACTGCAACGTCCCATGTTTTCCGTAACTGTGTTCTTTAAAGCTGCGTTACTTCGTGTTATTTTATATGTTTTATGTCTTAGTTAGATATGATAAGCTACCGTGTAACAGTAGACGGTACTACATGCTTTCTGTTAGCGCCGAATGTTGGGCGGCCTCACCAAACCAGACACCCTGCATTGTGCCAACGGCTTAGGATGGAGGAGCACAAGTGGGAGGGTAAAAGCATTATACTGGTGCGACGAAATGCAACCTAAAGACTAAATGTCATGGCAAAGCAGTCCAGGCCTTGAGCCTTGGTCGGTAACTAGTCTAGGATCGAAGCTCTGACAAGCAGACAGTTAGTGCAGTGCTTTGCTGACCCGGCAGCTTCTGCAGCTTGTCTTGTTCCAGATTTACCGATGTTACCTGTCCTCTGGAGTAAACTAGGCAGGCCGAGTGAGGCATCATGCTGCATGACAACACATGGTCTACAATGCAGCCCAGGCTTTGCGCTATGGCGAGGTATAGCTCCATCCATAGTCCTTTGAAGCACATTGTAACAAACTATCGTGCCAGTGTGAGTGAGTGACCTTGTGTAAATGTACATGAGGTTATGTATATATGTGCATGAGGTTGTCCGCATATGTACACGAGGCTGTATGTACATGAACATGAGGATATATTGTAGAATAATGACTATATGTTGATGTTCGTTCACTCATGCCTATTTCAGGTCCAGGCACGTACGAGGTCGAGCTGAACTGGGAAGGAGAATCGGAGCTACACATCCTCATGGAACATTGCCAGAAAAGCCCGGGTCACGAGAAGTTTAAACCTGTTCACGAATTTGACAAAGAACATCTTCCAGCTCACTACAAACATCATTCAGATTTAATGTCAGCACATTTGGCTTGTTCTGATCATTTAGATTGAATATCAGCACCTTTGACTTGCTCTGATCATTGAAATTGAATGTCAGCACGTGTGGCTTGTTCTCATATCATCTCATCATATTCCTCTTGTACCTTGCGGTGTCGAGGTGAAGTATAAACATCGTGAGAGTGCCCGATTTTGGGCTTCATGTATCGATTTTCCCATGGACTCTGCTATTCCCTCCGTCCAACGTTTACGTGGTCGGCCTCTTCCTCTGTTTCCATCTGGTTTGTACATCATTGCTTTTTGTGGTATACTGTTAGTTGGTAACCTTGTTACATGGCCAAACCATTTCTTCTTCTAATAAAATCTAGCGCTGTTATAACCCCCACTTTAGTCTTGATTTCTTCGTTTCTGATCTTAACTCTTCTTGATACATTGATTATTCTTCACAGGAATCTCATTTCTGTGGTTGTGGCTTGTTTTTAATCAATCAGATTGAATGTCAGCACCTTTGACTTGTTCTGATTATTCAGATTGAATGTCAGCAAGTTTGGCTTGTTCTGAAAATTTAAATTGATTTTCAGCATTTGTGATTTGTTCTAATCATGCAGGTTGCATAGTGGTCTCGAGGTATGGTGTCCGCCTGGAGTGCTGGAGGTCCCGGGTTCAGGCCCCAGTGAGGACCGGGATTTATTTAAAAATCCACCTGGACTTGCAGTAATAAAAATTTCCCCTGGTCTCTGGGTAGTGATTTCGGACGCCCGTGTGTATTGTTGCGTATGTAAAAAATCCCTTGGCAGTTGGAAATCGAAAAAGAGTAGCCTAAGGGCGCTGCCCGGGCAAAATTTCGAGTTAAAAATCTACCCAAAGTATTTCAGGATCCTCGCTGATACAACGGAGTTCGTGCACTGAGCTGAGTTTTTCCAGACTCAGGTTCGAGTTAGGAGGAAAACGGAGCACTTATGGGTTAAACCGTGTGCCGTGATGTTGATCCAACGACGAAACTAAAAAAAAACTAAACGTTTGTCTTGTTCTGAACATTCAGACTGAGTGTCAGTGTATCTACTCTTACTGTTTGTAAATAAAGTCAATCGGTCGGAATCATTTGGGAAGGTGTGGCTGAGAGATTACAGTTCTGCTTCAGACACAGGAGTTACTGAATTCAAGTCCCTGCAAAACAGAGGATCTACAACTGGAGATATTGTTACAGCGGGCAGTGAACAGAGGATCCACAACTGGAGAGATTGTTACAGCGGGCAGTGAGCAGAGGATCTACAACTGGAGAGATTGTTACAGCGGGCAGTGAGCAGAGGATCCACAACTGGAGAGATTGTTACAGCGGGCAGTAAACAGAGGATCCACAACTGGAGAGATTGTTACAGCGGGCAGTGAACAGAGGATCCACAACTGGAGAGATTGTTACAGCGGGCAGTAAACAGAGGATCCACAACTGGAGAGGCTGTTACATCGGGCAGTGAACAGAGGATCCACAACTGGAGAGGTTGGTACAGCGGGCAGTGAACAGAGGTTCTACAACTAGAGAGATTGTTACAGCGGGCAGTGAACACAGTCTGGGAGACGCCTAGGCGGACGAATAAGCGGAGTGCGACTGGTGCCTCGGCATGGAAACTATTGATAACCGAAGGACTCGAAATACGCGTGGGAATGTCCTGAGTGAAAGTTAATTCCTGAACTCATACTCATACAGAAGCCCATGTGTACGCTATGTGAACTCATACTCATACAGAAGCCCATGTGTACGATATGTGAACTCATACAGAAGCCCATGTGTACGCTATGTGAACTCATACTCACACAGAAGCCCATGTGTTTGCTATGTGAACTCATATTCACGCAGAAGCCCATGTGTACGCTATGTTCAATGCTTTCCCTTGGGTAGAACAAGGTGATGGCTATCTTACGCTTAATTCGTCACACTAATAACGATTGCTTATTTATACACACTTTTATCAATACACTTTTGTAATTATCAATACCTTAGATGTTTTGATATTTTGATACATTGACGATGAGTTAATCTTAGGTCTATTAAAACATATTCACATGCATAAGTTCATGTTGTAATTTGATGGTTGCATGCATTGAGAGGGTGTCTGATGATGGATTTACATTTTGTGAACATGTGGCATCATATCAAAGCATGGATAAGATAAAATACGTGGCTAGGGGTAAGAGTGACATAACGGATAAGAGCATTTGTTCTGATACAACTCATGTGTTGATGCTGAGGTAGAGGGTTCAATCCCTACACCGGTCAACTAAAATGTTGACTTCTCATCCTTGACTTGGGGATGTAAATTGGGTTCACCTGATGGCGATAGACACTGGTAATGGCGAAAGCTAATCCACAAGAAAAATGCAGTCCAGCACTACTAAAAGTAGTGTGTATGGACTGCGCTTGATTTCAAGGCGAGCATTGGGGGGGGGGGGGGGGGGGGAACAAGTAACTGAATCACAGTTCGATAGTAGCCTGGGGTCAGAGGTCAATTTGAGATCTGTACACCTTCAGGCTGGGGTGGATCTGGGTCTCAGTTGGTCCACTCATTAAGGCCAGTGGTTCCTATTGGACCAGTGCAGTGCCGTGTGCATTTGGCTCAATAAGAGATACATAGGAACCAAAACATTTAGAGGAACCACAGCCTAGATGTCGTTTATTTTACCCACACATATCAAACATAAGAGTCGTGGTTCAAATCTGTTCATGCCTTGACCATGTCATGTGATCCAGCCAACCGTATATTTACTTCTCTGTCTTCCCTTTTTTCATTTTCTTGCCAGTTGTCACCAAGTTATTTAGTTTATTTCTTCTCTAATTGTGCTCAACAAAAAAATTGACTTTCTGCGTCTAATTTCTTCAGTCAGTTTATGGTTTTCATTTGCTTCTTCTAGGGCTTGCTCATTGGTTTTTCTGTCCATGGAAATCTTTGTATTTTCTTCATAAATCACATTTCCACAGTCATTAGGTATTTCTCAACAGTGCATCCTCATGCAAATAAAATGAAGTGGCGTTTCTGCCTTCATACGTTAGTTGTTTCACTCAAAATGTACCTAGGTACTATTGTCGCTTCTATCACAGTACGAACAGTTACAGCAGGGTCCACGTTAGACTGCCTGACGTCAGCGATCTCCTATGGAAGGTCATTCTCATTTGCGTGTCTGCCTCTCGGGGTTCTGATACTGAACGTTGGTCCAGCACATGTGTGGACTAAACACTACAGGCAAGAGGTCTGGACAATGTGGGATCCGATACAACAATTCGTCTGAAGTATAAACGATAACTTAATTTGACATTACATATCAGAGAGAACAGGTCGACACAGAGGAAGACACGCTCATAGAGAAGTCGGGAAAGCTTGAGGTTTCGGTAGAGGAAACATTAAATTAAGAAGTGTGTCTGTCTGTCTGTCTGTCTGTCTGTCTGTCGGTCTGTCTGCCTGTCAGAAGCCGCACATACATGACTGTTTTCATGTTATACTTTGCTGTGACTGCAGATACAGAATAAAATAATAAGAAAATGTGAATACAGGAATGCTTAGCGCAAAGGGATGTGCTTCAATAAAACAAAACAATAATCAAAGATAGGGAGCATCTGTTTATTTCTCTCCCCCGCCCCCTCCCAGGACACGCTGGTGTGGTGAGAAACGAGCAGGTGGACAGATTGGCTGGGTCTGTACTGTTGGGTGACGTATTGGTGCATGATAAGGCACATGTGGTCATGTCATTTCGATCTTGTCATTTCTTCTCATAACATGTCCAAACAATTTTGACTGTCTACGTTTAATGACTCTAATAAGTTTACGATCTTCATTTGTTTCTTGAAGGACTTGCTCATTGGTTTTTCTGTCCGTCCATGGTATTCTTTGCAGTTTCCTCAGAAACCACATTTCCACAGCCATCAGCTGTTTTTCAGCTTGACTGCTTATTGTCCACGCTTCACATCCATACAAAAGCACAGGTTCAATGTAGCACCTCAACACTCTTTTTCTCATTTCAATTGATATTTTTTTTATTGGTTAGTATGTTTTTCATCTTGCAAAAGGCTACCTCCGCAATGACAATTCTTGTTCTAATCTCTTAAAGGGATCTCCCATCAGATGTTATGACTGTGCCGAGATAACAGTATCGATTCACTTGTTTCTTCTTCTTCTTCGTTCATCCGGAGTTTTTTATTCCGGATGTGATTGCGTTGTGCCTGTTTACAGCAGAGCTGCGTTCTTGCGCCGTTAGGCCGACACATCAGTAGTAGGAGAGGCGCAATTCGGTTAGCATTTGGAGGATTGACCTGTGGATTGACCTTGACCTCGGTTGATTTTCACTCCCCCTCGGTCATGAAGTTGGGTAAGGGTTGGGTAAGGGGTAATATTTAACTCTTATATTTTAGGTTGTGTAGTAAACATGTGTGTACCACATAATCAACATGAAGCACCCTCTTGGAGTGGTTAACAAGAAAACAGACCATTCATACCACTAAAAAACCAAACAAGAGTTCGTTTTCATAACTTTTTATTTTTCATCAATTGCATGAATTTTCCAATAATGTGTAGAAGAGTCAACAAAATATTTTTATTGACATCATATACGTGTATTTTCATTGACAAAGTACATTCATTTTTTATTGGTCGTGGCAAATGTGACATTGAGTCTTTTATATAGCCATTTCATACATATGACGACTTTAAGAGAACATATAGACACCAATCAGTAGAAAACATATAGCGGCATTACCTAACAATTTCATTGTTTCTGCCGTAATACTCTCAGCTGGATTTTTATCCCCTTGGCGACGGGCATTAGAGACTGTTTCCCCAAATTTTTTAAAACAACTTACCGGTCGATACTCTATTGTCTGGTAGATGTGTGTAACCACCAACCCACGGGCTAGATACCACTTTAAAAGAGGGGTGGCTAATAATATTTTCTTCCCGAAATAACTACTAATCAAAGTCCGTCGTGAGGTACTCATAAATACTTCATAAATACGCCAATATCGTCCCTCGACACTTCTGTGTTCTTAAAAATTGGGGGCATTTCGGCAAAGGACTCTTGTAAATCAGTCGGGGTCTCTATATCACACTCCACCAACCCGAAAAAAGTATCACTTTTTACAGCCTCAATTATCTGGTTTTCACTCAACCACAAAGAAGGTGTGAGGGTTCCCGTAAGAAATGATTTAATCAATACAATTATTGACAGCTTTGTCTGTTGTACTCTGTTTTATTAAACTTATCAACAGGGTAAAATGTACCTCGCTTGGTCACGCCCACCGACATGGCACACGATGACTGAAGAATTACTACCCTACACAAAAACCCCATCTAATTTATTTAAAATTAATAACTAAGCTGGTAGTGTTTTGTTATGTCTTTTCGTTACAAACTTGAGTCAGAAGTCTTATCAACGTTAAATTTATACAAGAGACAATATCACAATCATAGACACATTTCAAGCGAACGAAAGAAGAAGCGACACATGATAATGATAGACCCAGAGCGGTTACCGACATGAAACATAATGTATTCTTTTTTCGGCGTTACAAAGTGTCTATCTTCTTATCTGTGGGCGTAAGCGAAAGAGATACCAAAAAGAAAAATAGTAGACAACGGTATATTGATGAACAGCGGTTTAAAGCGTGCGAAAGAATATATATTTTAAAAAAAAAACATTCACACTTTGAGGATCGAACCACTTCCAACCGAACACGACCCAAGTGCGCTATCAACTAAGCTATTACTTCTGGTAACACTGATCTTACAAAGCAAAGATACAACAGCAACCTTGCAACTGTGACTGTTGGAGATGATAAAAATAAGAATTACAGCGATAGACAAAACATATTTCTAGAACAGACATTTATAAACATATTAGACAAAAAATTACTCCGCTATTATGTTTAAACATCAATAAAGTATGGTTTTCAGTTGTATAAAAAGTAACATAATTTATATGTACAACTGTGCTATGCCTACTTGGGGGAAAGTCAGAGTTAGACAAAATTATTCAAATATCAGAAAAATGAACCTTGTAATATTTAATAATACCAAGTTTTAAGTATTTTAAAAGGCAATATAGCATAATAACCCATTCTTATATATTTAAAAAAAAATATTTATGTATGCACAATCGGAACAAGTACGCCTCGTATGACGCCTTAAATGTGTAATAAAATAACGTTTTATAGATCAAAAGTATTAAGACTTATAGTCAAATGAAAGATTATGATGTCGTTGATTTCAAAAACCAAGTTTGATGGTGTTTTACGAAATATAGCAAGAGATATTGATATTATAAATGCAGCATGTTACACATTTGTGGCTAATTTCGTTCTGTTACGAATTTTATCCGGGGCTGCTTGTTGGCAAGCTTTCTCGGATGACCGCGCACGTTAACAAAACACGGGTAACACTGCATTGTGTTTATTCGCCAGCCCAGACGAACTGAGGCTCGCCTTGTAAGTGTTTACTAACACAATAATTAGATTTAATTTTGAGATCATCAGAATAAATCTAAATTTCGCCATGTTCTGAGTGAACGAATGGTTATATTTTTTTCGTTTCGCTCTGTACAAAACCCACACTTGTTTATTTCTTTCGCGTGGGTACCACACCGCACATAGCTGTCTTTGGTGTTCTGAAATCAACTTGGCTGACACTATCATCATCAAATGATGTAAGCATTCATGACGCTGTCTTTGGTGTTCTGAAATCAACTTGGCTGACACTATCATCATCAAAATGGTGTAGGCATTCATGACGCTGTCTTTGGTGTTCTGAAAAATCAACTTGGCTGACACTATCATCATCAAAATGGTGTAGGCATTCATGACGCTGTCTTTGGTGTTCTGAAATCAACTTGGCTGACATACCACTACCATAATTTCTAATTTCGGTATGTTAGTGAGATAACAGTTGTCACGATGTTCATGCGTGTTTACATGATCGAAGAAAGTTGTTTCTTTTCTAGTTGTTACTCAGACAGGAAATTCACCTTAAAAACCAGCTGCTTCTAATTTTTTTGTTACAACATTCACTCCCACACACCAAAACTATTTACCACTCTCTTACATTACTTTTTTTCATTTTCTAAAATTTTGTTTGCCCTGTACATTAATCTCTTGTATATCATCCATCTGATAATTACCCCTAGGTAATTTATCCACTTGGTTAAGAATGTTTCTATGTCACATTTGGTGTCACCACTGTTGGTATCCCTGGTTACACTTTTTCTTCGTAAGTAACATGACCACTGTGAGAATCAGCACTGGTTCATACTTATGATGTGAGCCGATTGTTCAGAAACCAATCTACTGAGTGTAAGCTTGTCTAGAAATCAGCTGAAAGCTGTTGACAGCGATGTCCTGTAAAACAAAACATTTACTTTCTTTTGATACCATTCCATTATTAATATTTTCTTGATAGAGCACTCCATATTACTACAATGTCCAACAATTATAGATCTGTTGCATTATCTATCCCCCAAAACTGTGTCTTTATATCTTCCAAATAGTATTTTTGTGAGTTCTTTCTGGTTTCTCATATAAATTCCCCAAGGCACGAGCCCACGCGAGCACAGGAAAAGGCGGGCTCACGCATCACAAGGTCTGTTTTCACTTGCGTTATTTTCGCTGCTGGTATTTCGTTATTTCAAAGGAATGTAAAATAACACAAAAGTAATCTACACAAGGCTTTTACCACACAAAAACCGTTGTGAATGTTATCACGTTGATAAGGTTGTGTACGACAAATTAGCTATGTTTGAAAATCGACAAATTGGTGGGGGAAGAAAAACATAGAAAACAGATCTGTCATATGGATTGATAATGAAATAGGTAAATATCACCCAATTAAAAGGGGTGTGAGACAGGGATGTTTTTCCCCTGTACACCAGAAATATATGAAAAGATCATTGCGGGACATCAATAGATAGACAGTCTTGATTGTAGTCAAGGAACAGAACCTGCAACAATTAATAGACGTGAACAACTAGGATTAGCATTAAAAAGACACAGATTATTAGGAAAAAAGGAAACACCACAAGTAAATAGGAAAACAAGTACAATTATCTCGGAACAGTTCTGTTGGGCAATAGTTTGAAGAGATTACAAGAATCGCCACGGCGAATGTAGCCTTTAGCAAGATGAAACTGACCAAAAAGATAGCAATTAGAAAAAGAAAGGGTTGAAGTGCTTCATAGTGTTACTTTTGTATCGATGTGTGGAACAGGCTGAAAAACATATGATGGAAAGGTGGAGAAAAGATACTACAGGCAGAAAATAATCTACAAGAAACAAAATGAAAATCGTAAATAGATTATAGAAATTGGACATAGAAAAAAATTTGTTGGGTATTTTATGAGAAATAAACATGGTAACAACTGGCAAGATCGCGGAGAAGAGACCGAGAAGTAAATACCTGGATGGGTTGGTCACTGGGGTATGGTCGAGACCAGATCCACGACTCTAGTGATCGAGTGAAATGGTAGAACATGACCGCTTAGTGACATGATGGATGAATAGATGTGTAACCACATGATAATAAAAATGATGTCATCAGAATAAATCTAAAATTCACCATATTATGAGCACAAGGATTGAAAAGTAAGAATGTAATGTGATTGGGGAACTTTCGGGCAGTGTGTTTGTTGTTTCATTTATCTGTTAATGGTTTGTGTTAGTGATTGCGCCTATGACTGAAAGTATGTCTGTATGTCTATCTATATGTCTGGCTGTCTGTCTGTCTGGCTGTCTGTGTGTATCTGGTTATTTGTCTTTGGGTTTCTGTTTCTCTATGTGGCTATACTGGTATCTATGACTACGTGTCCGCCTATATGTGTGTTGTTGTTGTTGTTGTTGTTCTTGTTGGTGGTCACTCTAAGACCTCTAATGTTAGCTCAACGATCAGACAGCCTATAAAGAACTCACAATGAGAGTGTGTATGACTGATTGTGTGTGTGTGTGTGTGTGTGTGTGTGTGTGTGTGTGTGTGTGTGTGTGTGTGTGTGTGTGTGTGATATAATTCTGAGAGATTGGCCTAAAATTTACTTGTGTATGGTAGTCCGGATTACAGGGTATCCTTCTTTCTTCTATGGAGCACTTTTGGGTGGCGTACCCGAATCATGGTTATGTGAAGCCATGGAAGCAGGTGGATGAAGTGTAACAACATATTGTTGGTGGTTATGGCCTGGACCGATAGATCATCAGTATGGTCACAGATTAAAATAGTCACTGTCCAGAAGGAAAGTAATGTGCTTTCGGCAAAGCTTGCCAAGAACCCCATAACAACCAGGTGGTGGAAACTTTCGAATATATTGATTACCAACAGTGACACAATGAAAGAAATTAATCGATTAATCTTCAAAGACTAAAACAACTTAATAGAGTGGGACAGCTAGAACTACAGAAAATTATGTTTTTAAGAGTATTCAACTTACGCCTGTGAGACACTAAACACGTCATAAAGGCACTTGAATATAAATGTAATAGACGGGGTCTAAGAATATCTTGGGTCAAAAGAACAAACTCATCCATACTTCAAGAATATTGAAGATGATTTTTTAAAGACAAGCAAAGAAAATTGGTATATTTGGTCACTTGAAACGTCATGAAAGTTTGGAGAGAACAATAATGGAGAGGTGTATGTCTTGGAAGGCCTAAAGAAGATGATCTCCAGATGGGTGTAATGGCCAACTTGTTTGTGATCAAGAATTTTTAATTTTTTTTTTCTTCTATATTTTCGGCGTTTTTTTTAAAATGGGCACGAGCTTCTGCAAAGGACATGTTACTGAGTGGTAGTAGTAAGGCATGTGTGTACACATTTAAATTTCTGGATCAACCAGGAACCTGGAATATTTTCTTATATACACTTCTCGCAACAAGACTTAAGACAATTAATTTTCAAAGTTCACACATTAGAATACTTCTGGTTTCATTTAAAACAAACTTTAACTACTAAAATAATTTGTTTTCTGTATAAAGTGAAATAGTGCCACGTGTTAGAAGTTGATACATCAGAAGCCGACTTGGGACTTTTTTGATATATAACTATTACATATCAATGGTGTATTTTAATGGCGGTTAGTGCTATCTGTATGGTTTAAATAATGTCATACCATTGACGATGTGTTAGAGATGTATGAATCTTCATCGGTCTGTGTAACGGTCTTGGTCATATTTAAAGTGGGTTACACCAGGTCAAAGGTGGTGCTTGGGGTTGGAAACATACATCTGGAAGACGTGGACACAAACGACCAAAGTGGGCTTCCGGTCACATGACCTACATCTCGGAAAGAACATTTGTGTTAATTTCTTATCTGTTTTCTGATTGGTTAATTCAAAATGTCAGGCAGTTAGATTGTTGGTAACTACAGGAGATATGACCTATGTGATTTGATGTTATCTGTTCTCTGATTGGTTGATTCAAAATGTCCCTCAGACCACTACCGGGGATATACCCTTTGTGATTTGATGTTATCTGTTCTCTGATTGGTTGATTCAAAATGTCCCTCCGACCACTACAGGGATATACCCTTTGTGATTTGATGTTATCTGTTCTCTGATTGGTTGGTTCAAAATGTCCCTCAGACCACTACAGGAGATATGCCATATGTGATTTGGTGGTATCTGTGTTCTGATTGGTTGATTGATGTTGTTCATTTCAGATATACACCTCTCTCATGCAGACAGTATCAAAACCAGTGACGAAACGAAGGCCAAGTCTTTTTCTCATTTTCGCATTCAACGAAGAAGGATGTTTTGATTCAACGGATATTAAATTCAATTGTTACATTGTGTAAGGTACTTATTTTCCAGGAAGGGCTATAATCTGTGTCTTCTTACTATTCAGTTCCACCCTAGTTATTGACTGCGTGGGTCTACTAAATGTTGCAGGTCCTCTTCATTGTCTGTAATCAGACTGTGTCATCTGCATATCTGTTATTGTTTCCTTTCATGTCTTCTATATTTCTGAAAACCGTTTCATTGTACAAGGCGACATTACACATACCCATCTCACACCTCTCTCAATAGGCTGAAATTGGTCTACTTCATTATCAATTTTTATGGTCGCTTGTAATTTTCATTATATGTTTTTACATGTCTAAGGTCTTTTCCAGCCGTTTGTAGGTCATCAGTTCTAAAGTATTAAGCATTTATGCTATGATGCTGTCTGAACCGGGCTTTTGGTAGCTTTCATATGGTTAGAGCCTCCACATTCAAAACGGTGGCTCTTCCTGATTATATTCTTCTCTGTTAACTTCATAAAGGTTTTTTCAATATTCTGATCATACGTGTAAAAGCTATTCTATTATTTTATCCATCTATTGTCTTTAGGTAGCCTTCTGCTGATCTTTGATTAGTAAGCGGTTGAATTCTTTTGTATTAGTTTCGTATTTTACTGTTGCGTTGTTTTTTTTTTTTAAATTTCTAAGCACTAGAGCCCTGTTTCTTTGACCTCTTATATAATATTCTGAATTTTCTGTGATTATCTTCATATTAGCCAAATTTATCTTTGTTTCCATTAGTTGGTTCAGGCATCCCTATATTATTTTACTTTGTTGTTATATCTATAATATTTATCTTTTCACCAGGTTGAAAAGTTGCTGACACAGAAATATCTCGAAGCTATTACATACAAGGAAGTACAATCTCGAGGCTATTACGTACAAGGAAAGGAAGGGAACTGTCTACCACTGGTATGCCTTCAACGTTTTTTCACATTACACATCACTAAATATTTTCAACCATATATAGTGTTCTTTGGTGGTCATATTCAGCAATGTTCATTACTATACCACAGTTGTGTCATCCAATATAAAATAACACAGAGAATAGAATTACAAATAAGTTGTTGTTTGTCTTCATCCTCTGGTGACTACATATGGACTGGATGTGAAGAAAACAGAGAAAATGAAAATATAATACTAAGTGTTATGTGACGGCATAACCTCAGTTGCCATATCTTCCTTTTGGTATGTCTTATAAAATATTTTCCGTAGATATGTCATATGGTGGCGAAAAATATAAAACGGATGTTTGTTATTCTCCACAGCTGTTTGCCGTCCAGTGCTTACTCGAGCTTTATACAAGAGTGGAACGATAGGAACCTACAAACTAATTTTCACTATCAAGCCGTTATCTATTGGATCCACACAACGTCTTACTATCATCAAAGCCAACACAGGAAAAAATATTGACTATACTAACTGGAAAAGCTACCAACTACACAAGATCTTAATATCACCTTATCAACAACCGGAAACTATTGACTCATATTACCAACCAATACCGGAAGTTTAAAGTCTTTTTTGCTGAATAACACTGTCTACTACCAAGATCTGTAATTTGGAAAAGTTTGGATACACACGAGCTTATCACTATATCTCCGGAAACTTGACTCATCACCACATTTCTGTCTATCACTATGGCCACTACTCAGAATGTTTTTTGGTGTCCTACATGTGACAAAGCCTTTACCGAACATCACAATCTCACACGTCACATTAACACTGTACACAGCACCACAGCTTACAAGTGTCACATATGTTATAACTATTACAAACGAAAAGATGCCCTAAATCGCCACATAAAAGCACACCACCAGACATCATCAATGGAAACTACACCTTCAATGCACACTACACCCTCAACATCAAACATGGACACTACATGCTCAGACGCACCCGCATCACGTAAAAGGAAAGCTCCCACAGACACACACATACACCTAAAAAACAGAAACTTGAACAAGTTGAAACAGAAACACCAGACAACCTCCCTGAGGAAATCCAACCCACATATAGAGAAAACTGGGATAGTATTAGGACACATCACAAGTGTGGTAAACACATGTCAGTCTACACATACTACATTAGCCCACAGACACAGCACCCTCTCGATTGGACAGATACCCTATACAAGATCATTAATACTCAGACAAACCGCTTCAAGATCAATTATTCCCACCATTTAATTCTGAGACATAGAGAAACACAGGATCTTAGATTCTTTCATGCTTCCTCCAACAATGTTGCCGTTTTAGAATTTCCAGCGTTAATTAATAACAGACATGACTTTGATGCTTTTATCAAGACAGTTCATCAACACGACATCCTCACATACGCCATGCAGCAACGACCAGACACCAAATACAGTGTAGAGACAGTAGCTGCTACGTCATTTTACATTTTTCACATTCCTGAATTTCCTATTGGTTGCTGCCTGACTGATATTCCCGACTAAATTACCCACAACCAAGCCATCAATATATTACAACACGACTCACACAACAAGCCATACACTGATAATCTTTGTTTTTTTTAGAGCTCTAGTCGTACACAAAGGATCACCACCGACAGATCTTAGGAAACCCACAAAAGAGTATGCTAATAAGTGGAAAGAGTATCAGCACATAGAGTCCCTAACTAATTTTCCAGGTGTTAAACTACTCGATGTCCCCAATTTAGAAGAATGCTTTGCTCTCAATGTAGACATTTTTGAGTATGATGATAACCATTCACTTGTACCAAAGCTTAGAGGTAGTGGAACATACGATGAAACGTTAAGACTGTTGTTTTTTAAAGAGCATTTCATGCATATTGTAGATATTAACAAAGCAGCTCACGCTTTTAGTTGCCCAAAATGTGGGAAGTTGTGGAAGATCTTTAGGGATCTGGAGAAACATTACAAAACATGTAATGGTGGTAAAACTGTAGAGCATTTTAAAGGAGGGGTTTACAGTCCACCAGAAACCGTCTGGGAACTAATTGCTGACCAAGGCATTACAGTCGATCCTAAGTATGTTTACCCGTACAGGGCTACATACGATTTTGAATGCTTCTTTGAGTCTTCAAATCTTCCTAGTGCTAGTAATTCAACACAATTTTTAGCAAAACATATTCCCATGTCGTGCTCAGTCGCCTCCAACGTCCCTGGGTTCGAGTCCCCGGTCTGCTTCATCACAGCGGGTGATCCTCAAGATCTGGTGAATAGGATGCTTGATCATTTGACCCGAATCGCTGATGCGGCGTATTCAGAACTACATGCTAAGTTCGAAGGTGTGTACACCGCACTAGAGGAGAAAAATGAAAACACTTTAATTGACAGGTTCGATGCGTACTTGAAAGCGCTTCCGGTCCTGGTCTTCAACTCTGGAAAGTACGATATCAACCTCATCAAGCCATACTTATTTTCTTATTTTATACAATCAGAGGACGTGTCGTGCAATTTTGTTGTCAAGAGAAACAATAGTTTTATGTGTATTGCCACGTACCAAATGAAATTTCTGGATATCAGTAACTATTTAGCGCCAGGTTTAAACTACTCAAAGTACCTAGCCGCTTACAAAATTAAAGAAACTAAGAGAAATTTTCCTTATGAGTTTATAACTAACCTTGAAAAACTAAAAGAAACACAGTTACCCCCACACGAGGCATTCTTTTCAAAACTAAGAAATTGTAATATTACTGAGGAAGAGTATAAAGTGTGTCAGAAAGTGTGGGTAGAAAATAAGATGACCACATTAGAAGACTTTCTAGTGTGGTATAATAACAAAGATGTACAGCCTTTTATTAAGGCATTAGATAAACAGGTTACCTTCTACAAAGATTTAGGTGTAGACATGTTTAAGGATTCCATTTCCGTCCCTGGAGTAACCTTAAAATATCTTTTTAGGACTCTGCCCAAAAACGTAGTGTTTTCACTATGTTCTGAGAACGAGAAAGACCTGCACAAAACACTTAGAGACAATATTGTAGGAGGGCCGTCCATAATCTTTCATAGGTACCATGAGATTGGTCAGACACGCATCAGAGGGGGTAAGCTTGTTGAGAGCTTGAAAGGATATGACGCTAACGCTCTCTACCTGTGGGCTCTAATGCAAAAGGTGCCCACGGGTTTTCCTGTCATTCGAAAGGCAGAAGATGAGTTCAAGACTCATAAGGGTAGATTTTACACTGTTCAGTGCAGAGAGTGGCTAGCGTGGATAGAGCATAGTGAGAATATAGAGTTGAGGACACAGTTCAATGGGCGGGAGATGGCGCTGGGTCCGCGTCATATTAGAGTAGATGGTTGGGATAGGGTGAATACAACTGTGTATCAGTTTCACGGATGTCTATTCCACGGTCACCCAGACTGTCCCCTGACTCGTGGTATTGACATAAATCCAGTAAATAAGATACCTCTGACAGAACTATATCACAACACCTGTGACATTCACGACTACTTGGTTAACGAGATGAAAGTTAAAGTAGTAGAAATGTGGGAATGTGAGTGGCGGAACCTTAAAAAGACCAATAGTGACATTAAGGGTTTTGTCAATTGCAGATTCCTATATGTCAAACCATGGCATAATAAAAAGACCATTAACAAAGAAAAGATTCTAAAGGCTGTAAGAGCTGAGACTTTGTTTGGTTTGATAGAATGTGACATCCATGTGCCAGACAAGTACAAAGAGCGCTTCACAGAGATGACACCAATATTCACAAATATTGAAGTGGGTAGAGAGGATATCGGTAACCTTATGAGGCAGTACGTCCAGTTACATAAACTGCTGACAAGTGCCAGACGGACACTTATAGGTAGCTATATCGGAGAAAAGATCATGTTGGCCACACCATTATTAAAATGGTATCTGGATCATGGGCTAGAGGTCACCCATGTGTACCAAATCATTGAATATAAGCCAGTTAGCTGCTTCCAAGAATTTGGTGATATGGTTTCTGATGCCAGACGAGAAGGTGACAGTATTACGGCCTCTACTGTTAAGGCAGAAACCATGAAATTATTGGGGAATGCCGCATACGGCAAAACTCTAACCAATAAGGCCAAGCACACCAATGTTTCCTATTGTAAGGGTGAAGACACAGCCAAGTTAATAAATAATCCCTTATTTAAGAAGATGACACCCCTGACCGATGACATATTTGAAGTAGTAAAAGGGAAAAAGACAACAGTCTGGGATCTCCCCCTTCAGATAGGTTTTTTCGTTTATCAATATGCCAAATTAAGAATGTTGTTACTACGACTTTCTCGACGTATTTATAGACAGGGAGGATTTCCAATTATGCGAAATGGACACTGACTCTCTTTACTTAGTGCTTAGCACACCTAACCTAACGGAAGCAGTTAGACCACACCTTAGAGCAGAGTATGATAGAGTTTATAATCAGTGGTTCCCGGCTGAAGTCTGCTCTGAACATATAGTTAGTACTGATACCTGTAAGGCTTGCCAGACTATCAAAGCTTATGAAAAGAGAACCCCTGGTCTTTTTAAGTTAGAATACGAAGGGGATGGAATGGTATCCTTATGTAGCAAAACATACCATTGTTTTGGAGACTACAATAAAACAAGCACAAAGGGCCTCACCAAACACCACAACACCCACTTAGACAGACAAACATTTTTAGATGTACTTGAGACACAGACAGCGACTGGAGGGACAAATGTAGGTTTCAAAACACAAGACACGTCTATTTACACGTACACACAACACAGAAAGTCGCTATCCTATTTCTACATAAAACGGCAAGTTCACAAAGACAAGGTCACTACATCACCCCTAGACATATAGCCCGTCCTAGTGTACTTATGTATATATGTTTTCTAATGTTTGGTGTCTATAATATGTTCTATTAAAGTGGTCATATGTGTGAAATGTCTATATAAAAGACTCAATGTCACATTTGTCACTAGTCATGACCAATAAAAATGAATGTACTTTGTCAATGAAAATACACGTATGTGATATCAACAATTGTTTTGTTGACTCTTCTACACACTATTGAATATTTCATGCAATGGATTTGATGAAAAATAAAAGTTATGAAAACGAGCTCTTGTTTGTTGGTAGTAATTATGTATATTGTTTTCTACTGCTTGGTGTCTATAATATGTTCTATTAAAGTGGTCATATGTATGAAATGGCTATATAAAAGACTCAATGTCACATTTGTCACTAGTCATGACCAATAAAAATGAATGTATTTTGTCAATGAAAATACACGTATATGATGTCAATAAAAATATTTTGTTGACTCTTCTACACATTATTGGAAAATTCATGCAATTGATGAAAAATAAAAAGTTATGAAAACGAACTCTTGTTTGGTTTTTTAGTGGTATGAATGGTCTGTTTTCTTGTTAACCACTCCGAGAGGGTGCTTCATGTTGATTATGTGGTACACACATGTTTACTACACAACCTAAATTATAAGAGTTAAATATTACCCCTTACCCAACCCTTACCCAACCCTTACCCAACTTCATGACCGAGGGGGAGTGAAAATCAACCGAGGTCAAGGTCAATCCACAGGTCAATCCTCCAAATGCTAACCGAATTGCGCCTCTCCTACTAATCACATCCGACTTCTGCGGGCATTTGTTGACCTGGTTAACCTTCCCGGGATTCACTTGTTTAAGAATATGCCCATCTACTCGTATATCACATTGTGGTATTTCCTTCTTCCCAGTGACGACCATAATCTGCGTCTTCTTAATATTCAGTTCTAACCCTAGTTGTTCACTGTGTGCAACAACCGCATCTACTAAATTTTGCACGTCCTGTGCATTGTCTGCAATCAAGACTGTATCATCTGCATATCTAATGTTATTGATGTATCTTCCCCCAATGTTGATTCCTTCCATATCTTCTATATATCTGAATATATTTTCACTGTACAGGGAAAAAAGATCTGGAGACATTACACATCCCTGTCTCTCACCTCTTTTAATAGGCTGATATTGACCTACATCGTAATCAATTCTGATGGCAGCTTGTTGTTTCCAATATATGGTTTTTACAAGCCTAAGGTCTTTTCCATCAATTTATAGATCTTCAAGCATCCTTATCATGTCGACATGTCTCTCTTTATCGAAAGCCTTTGTGTAGTCAATAAAGCAAAGATACATGTCTTTGTTTACTTCTATAGAACGCTCAATTACTGTTCTCAGTATATACACAGCATTTACTGTGCCCTTGCCTTCTACAAACCCACATTGTTCTTCTCCTATTTCGGGTTGTATTTTATTCCTAACTCTTTGCATGATAATTCTCAGAAGAATCTTCGTGATGTGGCTCATTATACTAATTGTTCTGTGTTTATCGCATTCCATGGCTCCTGATTTCTTCGGGATTGCAATAAATATAGAATTACATAATTCAGGAGGTATATCTCCAGTGTCGTATATTGTGTTCAGCTGTCTGGTGACTTCGTCTATTCCATATTCTTCTAAGGCATTGATCATTTCTACTGTGATGTTATCTGTACCCGGGGTATTGCCAGTTTTCATATGGTTAAGAGCATTCTTAACTTCTGTCTTCAAAATTGATGGCCCTTCATTATTATTCCGATGATCATATTGTTCTTCTCTTGTATCATCATAAAGGTCTTTCACATAATCTGACCAGGCATGTAAAATCTGATATTTTTCTATTATGATTTTGCCATCTTTGGTTTTTAGGCAATCCGTTGATGTGTGTGTTCTTTTGTTAGTGATGTCATTAATTCTTTTGTACATTAATTTGGTATTCCGGATGTTGTGTTGGTGTTCAATTTCCTTGCAATTTCCCTCAAGCTATGTTTCTTTTGCCTCTTTACCTAGCATCCTAATTTTCCTATGAATCTCTTCATATTTTTCCTTGTTATTTTTGTTATTTCTTCTTACTTCCATGAGTTTTAAGATGTCTTCCGTAATCCATTTCTTGCGTCCTATTATCTTTATTTTTGGGATGGTTGTTTCTGCAGCTTGGTTGACTGATTTCTTTAATATTTCCCATTGGTCACTGACGTCTTGAAAAAATATTTCCATATCGGACTATGCATTGAATCTGCTCTTTACCTCTAGGTTGAATTTATCTATTATTTCCTCACTCTTCAGAGCTTGTAGATCAAATTTTGTGTTTCTTTGTGAATATTTGACTTTCTTTAATTTTATATGTAAATTGCTTAAGATTAATCTATGGTCGCTGTAGCAGTCTGCGCGTAATATAGTTTTTGCGACTTTTAAGGCATTTCAAAATCTTCTGTTGATGAGGATGTAATCAATCTGTTTTCTAATCTTATGATCAGGACTCCTCCATGTCCATAATCTCCTTGGGTGCTGTTGAAACCAGGTGTTTCCAATAATCAAATCTTGCTCTGTTGTCCACTGTACTAGTCTGCAACCTCTTTCATTCTGTTTCTAGTCCATATTTGCCTACTATGCATCCGTCCTGTTGATTTCCAACTTTGGCAGTCAAGTCACCCATTATGATAGTTACTACAGAATTCTTGCATTTCTTGAAGGCTTTCTCTAAATCACTATAAAATTCATCGATGCTGTCATCACTACTGTCTGCTGTTGGTGCATAAACGTGTATGACGTTCCCATAAGGGAAGCAAAGAATAGCAACACTGTAGCCTACCATGCATGTCGTAAGAGGCGACAAAGGAGGCTTGCTGGTTCCGTCGCCCTGCTACTGCGTGAGTGCGTGGCGCGACGCTGTGAACTGTGAGTTTCATGTGTTTTTGAATCTGCCTGAGGTTTTTTTAGAACGTGACTGCATGTTCGGAGTGATGGCAGGTGGCTATGTCCCAGAGTTGACCGGTTTTTGTCTTATGTAGAAATGCGTGGCTGCTGGGCTTCTGGTTGACTGACACTGCCATCAGCGATAAACTGTATTTTCGTGGACTGTGTGGGTGAACATCTAGGAAACATTCAGATAGGAAAATGACTGCCGATTCCATCAGAGATGAACTGGGTGTTTTGTGGGGGACTGGTGTGTTGACATTCTGGTGGCGGAATTATGCACAGTGTATTTGTGCGGGCTGTTGTTTGTCGAGACTCCTGTCTTTTCCACTTTTCATATTGGGCAGTGGGGAGCGTTTTGTGTGATATTCACTGGCACAGGAACGGAGCATAATGGGGACGACCCGTTGCTGTGAAGTTGGAACTGCGACTAACTAACTAACTAACTTGTATGACGTTGTTATCAAAAGGTCTTCCACTCAACTTCACCAGTAACACTCTGTCTGATACAGTCCAATATCCTTTGATCGGTTTTGCTCTCTCTGTATCCATTATTATAATTGCTAGTAGTAGTAGCAATAATAGCAACAATAGTAGCAATGCTACTCATGGCATACCCATACACTGCCATACAGAAGCCCATGTGTACGCTATGTGAACTCATACAGAAGCCCATGTGTACGCTATGTGAACTCATACAGAAGCCCATGTGTACGCTATGTGAACTCATACAGAAGCCCATGTGTACGCTATGTGAACTCATACTCACGCAGAAGCCCATGTGTACGCTATGTGAACTCATACAGAAGCCCATGTGTACGCTATGTGAACTCATACTCACGCAGAAGCCCATGTGTACGCTATGTTCAATGCTTTTACTTGGGTAGATCAAGGTGATGGCTAACTTACGATAAATTCGCCACGACAATAACGATTGCTTATTTATACAAAAATATTAACATATATATTGTTGTTAATATTGTTTCGGTAATACTATAGACCCCTTGAGAGTAGTATCTCTGAGTTTTCATACTAACTTCGGCAGCTGGAAACATGGCGGCATGTGTAGGTGTAGTTGACGTGAACTGTGCAGGTTAGGACTTTCTTGTTTTACCTCGACAGAAAAAAACCCACACCTTACCAAGGATTCAAACCTGGGTCTCCCGAAGGCGAGGCCGGCATTCTAGCCACTCGGCCAGTCAGACAGTTTAGATTGGTAACGTTGAATATTTGACTACATCATTCATGATTCGTTTAAAAGTTTAAACTTTAAAAATGGCGATTGGCGTTGTTATTGTAGGGAGAACTTGAACTATCACGATTTTAAATTTGAGAATTTACTAATGAGACCACCACAGTAGATAGGCCTTGAAATTCAAAATCTAATGTAGTAATAGCGAGTTCTATGACAATGTTAAATTTGAGAATTTACTAATGAGACGGCCGCAGAAGATAGGCCTAGAAATTCAAATGGTACCTCAATAATGCCTGTATTAAGTGTATTGTCACTTCTCCATCCATCATGTGCCATGCCGGTAAGCGTGGGCGGTCATGTTCTGCCATCTCACTCGATCACCAGAGTCGTGGATCAGCTCCGTGTTTCTGTCTCGACCATGCCACAAGGCCAAGCCATCCAGGTACTTGCTTCTAGGTCTTTCCCTTGGTCTGTTCCCCTCGATCTTACCAGTTGTCACCAAATTCTCCAATCCATTTCTTCTCATAACATGCCCAAAAAATTGTGACTGTCTACGTCTAATTTCTTCAATTTACGATCTTCATTTGTTTCTTGAAGGACTTGTTCATTGGTCTTTCTGGCTGTCCATGATATTCTTTGCATTTTCCTCAGAAACCACATTTCTACAGCCATCAGATGTTTTTCAGCTTGACTGCTCATTGTCCAAGTTTCACATCCATACAAAAGAACAGGCTCTATGTATCCCCTCAACACTCTTTTTCTCATTTCAATTGACATCTTTTTATTGGTCAATATGATTTTCATCTTGCTAAAGGCTACTTTTGCCATGGCGATTCTTGTTCTAATCTCTTCAAGGCATCTCCCATCAGATGTTATTACTGTTCCGAGATAATTGTACCTGCTCACTTGTTGAAGAATATTCCCATTTACTTGTATATTACATTGTGGTATTTCGTCCTTCCTAGTGACGACCATAATCTGTGTCTTTTTACAATTTAATTCTAACCCTAGTTGTTCACTGTGTGTAACAATCGCATCTACTAAATTTTGCACGTCCTGCTCATTGTCTGCAATCAAGACTGTATCATCTGCATATCTAATGTTATTGATGCATCGTCCCCCAATGTTGATTCCTTCCATATCTTCAATATTTCTGAAAATACTTTCACTGTACAGGGAAAACAGATCTGGAGACATTACACATCCCTGTCTCACACCCCTTTTAATAGGCTGATATTGGCTTACTTCATTATCAACTCTTATGGCAGCTTGTTGTTTCCAATATATGTTTTTTACAAGTCTGAGATCTTTTCCATCAATTTGTAGATCTTCAAGCATCCTTATCATGTTGACATGTCTCACTTTATCAAAAGCCTTTGTGTAGTCAATAAAGCAAAGGTGTAGATCTTTGTTTACTTCTATAGAACGTTCGATTATGTTTCTCAGTATATACACAGCATTTACTGTACCCTTGCCTTCCACAAACCCACATTGTTCTTCTCCTATTTCAGGTTGTATTTTCCTCCTAACTCTTTGCATGATAATTCTTAGCAAAATCTTCGTGATGTGACTCATTATACTAATTGTTTGATGTTGATCACATTCCAAGTCTCCTGATTTCTTTGGGATTGCAATAAATACAGAATTACATAACTCCTGAGGTATATTTCCAGTATCATATATTGTATTAAGCAGACTGGTAACTTTATCTATTCCATATTCTTCTAAAGCATTAATCATTTCTGTTGTGACGCTGTCTGAACCGGGGGTCTTGCCAGATTTCATATGGTTAAGCGCTTTCTGAACCTCCATTTTTAAAATTGCTGGACCTTCATTATTATTTTGGACATCATACTGTTCGTCTCTGTTATCGTCATAAAGGTTTTTCACATAATCTGACCATTCATGTAAGATCTGATCTTTTTCTACTATGACTCTTCCATGTTTTGTCTTTAGGCAGCCTGCTGATGTACGTGTTCTTTGATTAGTAAGCTCCTGAATTCTTTTGTGCATTAGTTTCGCATTGTTACTGTTGTGTTGTTTTTCAATTTCTCTGCAATTTTTCTCAAGCTATGTTTCTTTTGCCTCCTTACATAAGTTTCTCACTTTTCTGTGAATTTCTTCATATTTGGCAGGATTATTTTTGTTCTGTCTTCTTGTTTCCATTAGTTGTAAAATTTCTTCAGTCATCCATGTCTTACGGCCCACTTTCTTTACTTTTGGAATAGTTTTTTCTGCTGCGCAACTGATTGAATTCTTCATCGTTTCCCATTGATCATCTACATCTTGAAACAGGATCTCTAGATCAGACAATATATCAAATTTGTTCTTTACTTCTATGTTAAAATTATCTTGTATTTCTTTGTCAGTTTTCAATTTGCACAAGTCATATTTAGGGTTTCCTGCTGTATACTTGACTTTCTATTACTTTACCCTCAGTGTGCCTATAATTAATCTGTGATCACTGTAACAGTCTGCATTTGGAACTGTTTTTACGACTGTTAACGCATTTCGAAACCTTTTGCTAATCAGGATGTAATCTATCTGGTTTTTAATCCTGCTGTCTGGACTCCTCCATGCCCATAATCTTCTAGGATGCTGTTTAAACCAGGTGTTTCCTACAACCATTTCTTGTTCTTTTGCCCATTCTACAAGTCTGTATCCTCTTTCATTTCTCTCTCCCAAACCATGGTTGCCTACACTGCATCCATCGCCTTGCTGTCCTATTTTTGCGTTGAAATCACCCATTATGATATTTATTTCTGATTTTTTGCAGTTCTTCAAAGCAGACTCCACGTCATTATAAAATTCCTCTATGCTTTCTTCACTGCTTTCACTTGTTGGGGCATATACTTGAATGACATTTATTTTAAAAGGTCTTCCGTTTAATTTTACTAATAGGACTCTGTCTGACACAGCATGATATCCTTTGACAGAATTTGATGTTTGCTTATCTAATATAATGGCTACACCTCTTTGCTGTTCTTCTCCCCCAGAATAAATAATCTTACAATCCTCTCCTGTCCTTATCCCTGCTCCTTTCCATCTCGTTTCCGATACTCCTAATATGTTAATCTTCTCTCTCCCCATTTCTTTTTTGATGTTTTATATTTTCCATCTGCATTCATTGTTCTAACGTTCCAAGTTCCTACTTTCAATGATATTAATCACTTCTAAGTGAAGATATTCACATCTTTGTGAAGGTGAGACGAGTTGCGAGTTTTCATACTATTCACCCGTAAGTGGAGCTCTCTAATGTGTCCCTTTTCCTCCACCAGCGAGACCCATTGGTGTCTGCGCGTCTATGTGTGCGAGATTGTCTCAAACGGTCATGTGAAAACTGACTTCAAAAATATGTTCCGTCATGTGAAATGATTACGAAATAGTACAAGTATACAAATAAATTATTAATAATCTTTAAACTTGTGTTCTATTTAACTTTAGTAGGTCAAATCGCACGTTTCGTGTGTTGAAAAGTGTAGTGCAATCGATATGTGGCGGCCGTCATGACCCATTCACAAAGTCACATCTTCCCAGAAAATCTGTTTTTCAACCACAATTCGAGCTAGTTTAGCGATGAAACTTTGCTGATTCGGGGGCAATATTTTATATGACAATTAAAATTCACATTAAACAAAGACATCTATTGGATTCATCGATTCCGATACGTGATCATTCCGTTGCCTCTGTGGGATACGCTCCTGGCAGTCGGCAGCTTGCAAAGATCCATAGAGCACACTTTATTCACAAACTTCCAGTTTCTTAGTTCTATATAATATGTTAGTTCATAATGTTTAATAGTTTCTATTATATCACCTAATAATTTTGTGAAAAATAAAAAAAAATAAAAAAATATGCCGAGCCGGGAAGAGAACCCCCGGTCTCCCGCGCCTTTCGCGTGACAGGCGAACTGCTTATGACTCCGCTAGCGAGAACACAATGAATTTTCCACAAAGATTTTTATATAGACAAGCCGCCGTTTTGGGTTTCATGATCGTAACACATTTTCGCCTGTTTTTCAACCACAATTAAAGCAAGTTAGCGACTTTTTCAAAATTTCTGAAAAATCTGATACAGAATTCTAAAAACCATCTACAATTGATGGTTTTCTATTGAAAGCGCCAAAAAACAATTATTTACGGTTCAGCTTGCCGTTTTCATTTTTCTCCGCGCGTGAGGTTGGGTCTCAACCAACACGGGTCATAGACGGATTATGAAAACTGACTTCAAAAATATGTTCCGTCATGTTAAATGATTAAAAGATAGTACAAGTATACAAATAAATTATTAATGATCTTTAAACTTGTGTTCTCTTTAACTTTAGTAGGTCAAATTGCACGTTTTGTGTGTTGAAAAGTGAAAGCGTAACATGCCACTTCGATCGGTTCGCGCTTGCGCAGTCGCCATGGCGCAAGCCACGCGTTTCTCCATTCACAAAGACACGCTTCGCCGAAAATGTTGTTTTCATACACATGCTCAGCGATTACAGTGATGAAACTTTCCAGATAAATCTAAAATTGTATGCAGAATTCAAAACTACATATATAATTGCGGAAGTTCTAATTTAAGCGCCAGAATAGTGTTACAAAGTGCACATGCCCATCCGATCAATATGAAAACACATATTTGCAGAAAATGTTGTTTTCATACACATGCTCAGCGATTATAGTGATGAAACTTTCCAGATATATTTAAAATATGGGAGAGTTTATTCACAGGGCCCTATGAATGGACACTTTGTTTATACACAGGGCCCTATGAATAGACACTTTGTTTATACACAGGGCCCTATGAATAGACACTTTGTTTATACATAGGGCCCTATGAATCGATACTTTATACTTAATTGAAGTATGGCTGTTTAAATATCAGGCGAGTTTAAGAATGGTTAATTTGCGTTTCTGTACACTTACTGTTTACAGGCATCCATGTCTGGTTGACTCTCTGTGTGTATGTATGCGTGTGTCTGACTCTCTATCTGTCTGCTGTCTGTCTGCCAGTTTATATATCCGTTGTTTATTTGTCTGTATCTCTAACTGCCTGCCCCCCCCCCTCTCTCTCTCTCTCTCTCTCTCTCTCTCTCTCTCTCTCTGTCGCTCGGCCGGTCAGCCTGCCTGTTCAGAGTATTGCAGGGAGAGGTTGAAAGAGATGTATGAATTGGCATGGTGGAACACAGATGATTGACGAGGGAGTGTCGGGTTGGATCTAGCTACCCATCTACCTGCGTACCTACTCATCCACCTACCTGCCTAGCTACCCACATACCTGCTTACTTAACTACCTACCTGTCTACCAACCCACATATCTTCCTATCTAACCATCTATCTGTCTAACAACCCACCTACCTGCCTACTTAACCACTTTTGTGTCTAACTACCCACCTACCTAACCAACTATGAATAATACAAAGAATTATCGCTGAAGCAATGGAGTACATGCTTTGTGCTCGATACTTTTGACAACAGCCAGCGGGGAGAGAATGAAGCGGAGGAGAAGAGGTAGGGGAAGGAAATGGAAGAAGAGGGCTGGAGCCAGAAGGGGTGAAGGAAAACGGATCGTTTGGGACTAAAAAATGTACGGGTTTGGTATTGGAATTGCCGTAGTGCAAAGCAACAAGGACAAATACTGGAGAAACTGGTCTACGATTTTGATGTCCTGATGTTACAGGAACTGAATACAAACTCTTTTAAGTACCCTGGCTATACATGTTACATCAACCCAACTGGCAGGGAAGACATGGACAGGCTCTGGTGGTCAAGGACGGTTTACAGCATTCAATACTGGATATGAGTTGGTGGGGTCAGAAGAGTAAAGAGGTGCAGGGAATGCGGATACAAATCGGCCGATACAGCTGGAACCTGATAAATATATATGTGAGTGGGAAATCTTGCATAAGCAGAGAGAGAGTTGGGACTGGTTGAGAGGTTTAGTGGACACCCCAGGTACCTGGAGGATGCGTATAACAGGGTTAGGTATGATCGGTTAATAAACACACTGTTGGACATGGAGGTCTGCCCTTGCCTTGTTAGATGGGTTGCGGCAGTCCTTTATGAGCGTAAGGTTGCATTGCGCATGGGTTCCTGGACTTCTGACCCCCTGTACTATTACACCTGGGTGGTGAATGAAGGTGGAGGCAGTAACAGCGGCATTCCGGTGGCTAGAGGAGACTACTGCAACACACATTGTATTCATTATGGATTCAAAGTTTATGCTTAGCAAGGTGGAGAAAGGAATGTTTCGTGTAGAATGATTGAGAACAGATTGAGAGCCCATATGTGGAACGAATGAGATTGTGGGGGATCGGCAGGGGTTCTGGAAGAATCTCAAAACTGAGAGGGAAGACCAGGAGAACTTTTAATCAGATAGCGGTGGGAACGATTAGTAGTATGACTCTTTGCTGGCTGTTGAACGAGTAGAGGGAGCACGTATGGGAATGTCCTGAGTGAAGTGATGTCGGTTCTTAACTCAACTCAACTTGTTCTTCATTTACCTATCTGTTATGTTATGTGGTTACTTCAGTGCACGCTCCAAAGAGTGGGACAGGTCGGGGGAGAACACGCAGGGCACTGCTCTTGCTGAGGCTCACTTGAGACAGATGTTGTCTGTCTAAATGATGGGACACCAACTAGGCAGACATTCAGACCAGGGGACCCTGACATGGCCATCGACCTGGCACTTGTATTAACAGAGGCGGCATCAGACATAAAATGGAGTGTCTTTGGGGATTATAGAAGCGACCACCTACCCTGCTCTGTACTGATACCTAAGTCCAGTACAGTCAGGGCTCAAGAGGAAACACTAACTAACTTACACTCACTTTAAACAACACAATTCTAAATACCCAAAGAGATAAAAGATTGACTTTCACCCAATTAATTGCTGAACAATAAAAAAAAAAAAATTGTCCGGCAAGGAAACGAACGATTGACATTTGACTTTCACCCAATTAATTGCTGAACAATTAAAAAAAAAATATGTTGGCAAGGAAACGAACCTCGAGCTCTCGCCCATCAGGCAGGGACACTATCATCTATGCTACTGGCGACACGTTTTCCAATCAACGAAAATGTGTAATATAGCAACAAACTTACGTTAAGTCACGTGACTTGGCAAATCACGTGACCAGCCGGGACAGTTAACTATGAATAGACACGTTGTTTATACATAGTGCGCTATGAATAGACACTTCGTTATGAAAACTGACTTCAAAAATATGTTCTGTCATGTTAATTGATTAAAAAATAGTACAAGTATACAAATAAATTATTAATGATCTTTAAACTTGTGTTCTCTTTAACTTTAGTAGGTCAAATTGCACGTTTTGAGTGTTGAAAAGTGAAAGTGTACATGCCATTCCAATCTATATGTGCATGCGCAGTTGCCATGGCACATGGCCTTACATTTCCCCATTCACAAAGACACGCTTCGCTGAAAATGTTGTTTTTCATCCACAATTTAAGCAAAGTCGGCGATGAAACTTTCCAAATACATTTAAAATTGTATGCAGAATTCAAAAATACATCTATAATTGATGATTTTCTATAAACAGCACCAAAAAAAAATTAATTACGGTAAGTATAAAATATATCTTTATTTATATAAAAGGTCACGGTGATTTCAACCCATCACTGTGCATGGAATATTAGGCAAACCTTGCCTGGAAAACCCTGGATGACGTGTGTTCTTCTCACATGAGATTTGAATGAATGAATGACGTCGAAAGAATGCATGGTATATTAGATAGCGTTTTTCCGGGACAAGGTGAATCGTGGCTAAAAGACTCTGTATATGGCTTCCATTTTAATTTAGGGTAATGGCATGATGGAACACGCTAGTTATTGTTATATAAGTTTTATAGGTTGGCTTTATTAATTTATTTAACTATTCTAGGGAGAACTATCACAATTTTAAATTTGAGAATTTACTAATGAGACCACCATAGTAGATAGGCCTTGAAATTCAAAATCTAATGGTACCTCAGTGATGCCTGTATGTCACTTCTAAGTGAAGATATTCACATTTGTGTGAAGGTGAGACGAGTTGTGATTTCTCATGCTATTCACCCGATATTAGAACTCTCCAGTGTGTCCGATTACCTTCACCAGCGGATGTGCGTGTCTGTGCGTGTCTGTGCGTGCGAGATTGTCTCAAACGGTCGTATGAAAACTGACTTCAAAAATATGTTCCGTCATGTTAAATGATTATAAAATAGTACAAGTATATAAATAAATTATTAATAATCTTTTAACTTGTGTTCTCTTTAACTTTAGTAGGTCAAATCGCACGTTTTGTGTGTTGAAAAGTGTAGCGCAATCGATATGCGGCGGCCGTCATGACCTGTGGATTTCCAATTCACAAAGTCACATCTTCGCAGAAAATCTGTTTTTCAACCACAATTCGAGCAAGTTTAGCGATGAATCTATGCTGATTCAGGGGCGATATTTTATATAGCAATTAAAATTCACATTAAACAAAGACATCTAGTGGATCCATCGATTCCGATACACGATCATTCCGCTGCCTCTGTGGGATATGCTCCCCGGCAGTCGGCAGCTCGCACAGATCCATAGAGCACACTTTATTCACAAACTTCCAGTTTCTTAGTTCTATATAATATTTTAGTTCGTAATGTTTAATAGTTTCTATTATATCACCTAATAATTTTGTGAAAAATTTAAAAACAAAAAATACGCCCAGCCGGGAACAGAACTCCGGTCTCCCAAGTGACAGGCAGACTGCTTACGACTATGCTAGCGAGGACACAATGATTGTTCCGCAAAGATTTTTATATAGTCAAGCCGCCGTTTTGGGTTTCATGATCATAACATCTTTGCCTGTTTTTCAACCACAATTAAAGCAAGATTAGCGTGAAACTTTCCACATTTCTGTAAAATTTGTTGCAGAATTAGATCCATCTACAATTAAAATTCTATTGACAGCACCAGAAAAAAACTTAAAATACGGTTCATTGTGCCATTTCTTCAATTTTTCTCCGCGTGCGAGGTTGCCTCAACTAATCGGGTGATAGGCAGATTATGAAAACTGACTTCAAAAATATGTTCCGTCATGTTACTTAATTAAAAAATAGTACAAGTATACAAATAAGTCATTACTCTTTAAACTTGTGTTCTCTTCAACTTTAGTGTCAAATTGCACGTTTTGAGTGTTGAAAAGTGAAAGTGTACATGCCATTCCAATCGATAAGCGTATGCGCGGTCGCCATGGCACATGGCCATGCATTTCTCCACTCACAAAGGCACGCTTCGCCGAAAATGTTCTTTTTCATTCACAATTAAAGCTAGTACAGCTATGAAACTTTCCAGATAAATTTAAATATGTACGCAGAATTCAAAAATACATCTATAATTGATGCGATTCTATCAACAACGCCAGAATAGTGTTACAAAGTGCACATACCAGTCAGATCGATATGCGCAAAGAACAAAAACACGCCTTTGCAGAAAATGTTGTTTTTCATCCACAATTATAGCTAGGACAGTGATGAAACTTTCCAGATATATTTAAAATTGTGTGCAGAATTCAAAAATGCATCTATAATTGATGCAATTCTATCAACAACTTCTTCTTCTTCTTCTTCAGCGATCCAAGCCATTGAGGTTCTTTGTTGCAGATACAGTCCGTCTCCATTCGTCTCTCTGGTTGACCTTCTCTTGCCAGTGTTTCCCTATTATCTTCCATTCTTTCTATATGCCCCAGCCATTGTAGTCTATTAGCCTTCATGATACCAGTTGTTGTTGTTGTTGTTTGTGTTCGTTGGCTTGAGCTCCAACGTGAAGTCCTGTATGTTGGATGAAGGCATCCTGTTGTCCAACATCAATGTGATGTCATACAGGACCTGAGGTTTGCGTGAGTATCCGTTGTCCCATGTCTGGCTTATTGGTGTGCAGACTGGTGGTTCCTCGCCATATAGGCAGACACTCTCCAACTTCGGAGGAGTCGGCGATCCTACTGACTTTAGCCAGGACCCCGAAGGGACCTGTTGCCCAGGACGCTCGACGAGGACGCGTCAATAGGTCTTGGCCAGTATATAACCCGGCCCTGGTGCCTTGGAAACACCTTTGCGTCCCATGATACCAGTGATTAGCGGGGGCTTAAACAGATCATAAATGTCTTTGTTACTTCTTTTCCACTCTCCACTTTGTGTATCCCTAATGGGTCCGAAGATTTGTCTTAAAACTTTGTTCTCAAAGGTTTGTAGCAAGGCTTCGTCTCCTTTCGTTGTACTCCAGGTTTCAGAGTCATACAGCACAACTGGTTTGATCAGTGTTTTGTACATTGTGATCTTGGTGTTACGAGATAGCGCCTTTGATTTTTGTAGATGTTGTAGTGCATAGTATATCTTATTTCCAGAATTGATTCTAGTTTGTATTTCTTCCCTTATGATATTGGAGCAGTTGAAGATTGTACCCAGGTATTTGTATGTTTCCGTTCTTTTAATGATCATGTTATCTATTTGTATGTGGCCAGAGTTTTTAGCCATTCCTTCTCTTGAAATTACCATATATTCTGTCTTATCTTGGTTGATAACCAGCCCCATCTGTTGGGCTTTTCCCTTTAAGTGAGTCAATATTTCCTATGTTTTTTGTTCATTTTCCCCTATAATATCTATATCGTCTGCATAACCAAGCAGCTTGGATGTTCCTCCAATATCGCATTCCTCCTTTACCCTCCTTACAACTTTCTCTAGAGCCAGATTGAAGAGTAGCGGCGATAATGCATCACCCTGTTTCAAGCCAGATGTTATTTGGAAAGGGTCTGATTTCCTGCCTTTATATGTTACTATATTATAAGTATCTTCCATGCATAGTCTGGTCATGTTAACTTCCTTGGTATTCCAAATTCCAGCATAGCATTCCATAGACTATTCCTATGGAATGAATGAACGAACGGACTTTATTTTCAAAGGGTAACAAATTGGGCATGCATGCCCGTCTTACATTTGGCCCTTCCAATCACTCATCTTTCTTTCATCAACAGTGCATAGGAAAAAACATTGTCAAATGAATGTTGTAAACATAAACAATGCATATTACTATGTTATGAGACACATCCACCACCCACCCACACATCCCCCATTCACTCCAACTCCCCCACCCAACCACACACATAACCCAGACACACATACATTCTCCCACCCATCCACCACACCCCTACACCTACATATCTCCCCACCCACACACACCTCCTATCCTCCACACATCCCATCCACCAACACCCCAAGCACACATACATTCCCCAATCCACACATCCCCCACCCACTCACATCTCCCCACCCACTCACATATCCTCTACCCGTCCCATTACCCACCAACAATCCCCCTTCCACACACCTCCAACCACCCAGCCAAACACATATACCTCAGCCACACATTCACCATGCACACACACACACATATCTCCCTGCCAACTCACATATCCTGCACCTACCACACACAAACTCCGCACCCACCCACATAATCTCCCATCTCCCCCAGTCCACTCACAGATCCCAAGCCCACCCATGCAAACATCCCCCGCCATCTCCTAACCTACACACACCCACAAACATATCCTCTACCCACCCACACATCCTCTACCCACCCATCCCCCACCCACCCATCCTCCAACCAAACATCCCTTAAGGCAATGCTAACCTTAAAAAATTTAATTCCATAATACTTAATTTCTATGTTCTTTTATGGGATAGGGTTTGATATTAAAGACTGCTGATCGATAAAATATTGTCAAATTGACTTTGCACTTAACGATTGCTATGGAAACCAAGATAAACAGCGGCCATCTTGAATTTCTTAATGTACCTCTAAAACATTTATTTTTAAATGTACAGGCTAAATTCTTTGTTTTATGTGTAAATAAATAGACCCTTTACAAGTTTAGTAGAAAATTTTAATGATATCTCTTTGCAGTGTTTTTTTTCAAAATGTGAAAATGGTAATGACATTTTTCATGACATTTTTTTTTTTTTTTTAGTATAGCACAAAAATTAAAATGTAATTTTCAAAATTAATCTACTCACAATGTAAGTGATATAATAAAGAATATCTCTGCAAAGTTTGAGTGAAATCTAACAAATAGTTTTTAAAACAATTGTACTTATGTATAAAAAACTGGCGAAATGAGAAAACGGGGAAAAACTAATTATTTTTTTGTTTTTTATTACTAATTAACTCTTTTACAGAGAAAAAAAGTGTAAAACTGGACCTTGAGTGTTAAAATTGTCCTGCTGAATATGCAGGACCTCCCTCCAGAGCATGCAGCTCACCTTGTCTCTTTAATTTGGCCGCTCGTACAGTGTCGCGTCTTTTAGTTTGTTTGTCCTTCTTGTACTTCAGACTATTTCTTACTTGCTTCTGCATCCTAAATGTTCCTAGTCTCTGCATATGCAGGCCTGTAGAAAGTCCATAAAACTGGGCAGTGTCTTGGGCAGCAGCAGCTCCAAAGTTGAACTCTCTTGCTGCAGTTACAACTGCAAACTGAACACGCTTGCGAGAGGCAAAGTTGTCTTTAGTGCATCGAGCCCATATCAAGCTGTGTAAACACTCATTTGAATTCTGAGTTTGTCCTGACACACATCTACTAAGTAGTTTAGTTTAGTTTGCGCAGTGCTGTTCCAAGGCGTTTACTGACATGGTTGATACACTCCTCTTTGTCTATCTGAATGTCATCCCCATATGGTTTGATCTTGGTAAGTTCCGCAAATGTTTTGGTGTCACCATCAGAAAGTATTGACGTGTAGCGAAGTTTATGACGGGCCACAGACCGTCACCACAGCACCCTTGCAGCCTTCACCTCCATCATTCCAGCAGATCCTGTGAAATTGTTGTCACAGTTTAAAAGATGTTCTGCCTTCCATGCTGCAAATTCATCTGGTTTGTCCCTGGAAAGTCTTACCAGTGGTTTCACACACCTGGCAATATGTGGACATAACATGGGCATCTATGCAAACTCCTGTAAGAACATCCACTGCACAACCAACTCCAATGTGGGATGTGTGGCCTCAAGTCAGCCAAGTGCCATCAAAGCTGACACTAATATCTAGCACATCATTGTCATGTAGAGTTATGCCTGACTGTTGTGCATGAGCCTGTCGAACATACTTTACGGCTTGAGAGAAAACAGTGTCCTCCAGATCTTCTATCTTTGAATATAGTTTATTCGCTTTGCTGTGAAATGTTTTGTGATGAATACCTTGCAGGTTTATATTTTCACAAAAATTATTAAATGTTGTTGCACCCATCCCACAAACTAATGCTGAATATACTGACTGGCTGTTGACAGCAAAAGATCTATCCCCATCATTACTTTTTTCAGATAGGTATCTTCCACACACTACTTCTTCACAACAAGAGCAGTAAACCTCTGCATACAGCTAATCCCTTGCCTTTCTTGCTGTAAGTTTTCAAAATAAGACTATCATTTTTACAAACTGGACAGCATAACAATTTGATTATTGCCTCAATTTCTGAACAATCAACTATTGCTCTGTGATCCCGTTTTTGATATCCATTGTCGTCACCAGAATCATACTTGCTGCTAGTGGATGTTGTGTATTTATACGTATCTCTTTTAAATTGGCTTCGGGTAATAAAAGAATCACTTCCACAACTTTGAGAAGAACACGATAGCACTGATTCATTCAGATTCACTGTCAAAACACTTAGATTTGGAAGTGGCATGTGCACTTTAGCTGGGTCGCTTTCAGTAGTTTCAGAATTGTCTGTATCATTTACGACGTTCTGATAGGCTTATCGCTGCTTACGAGCATTTGCGAGGTGTAGTCTGAGAGATTACTTACGTTGAGTGGATGACTGGATGTTAAATTTCTTAGAATGAGGCATATTTCAATGCGTGTCAGTCTGTCGTCAACAATGAACTTTCAGCACGTCGCCAGGTGTAAACAACACAAAGCCGCCATTTTGGAAACCCACGTGATCAATTTCAGCCATCGGCGAACGCGGATTGCTTACGATGTTCCATATATGGAAGTTTCCGGAAGATGATAGACACGAATAAACCCAATGTACACAGAAGAGCTTCCGATTAGACGAACTCGGAGTATCACGAACAGTTACGGAAGTTCACGACCTTTCCAGGGATACCTTACACGCGCGTGTCGTGTTTTCCTGAGATATCGTTGCTAGGATTTGAAAACCGTCAATTTCGCGACAATTTTCAATAATTATACAATTTGACACAGCGGGTGGGTTCAGTAAATTATGAATATTACATAAAAATAACAGTTTTTAAACAAAAACAAGTACAGAATCTGATAGAAGACATGATAAGGTGTCTAAAAATGAACTATTCCAAAAATAGCCAAGTTGACAAAAAATCAATGTTTTTACTGCCGCACATCGCCTTAACCACACACCCTTACCCATATACAATCACCCACGCACACATCCTCTATAAACCACACATCCTCCACCCACCCATCCCCCAGCCACACATCCCTTAACCACACACCCCTACCCATATACACACACATCTCCACCCACACACAATCTCCCCACCCATACACACATCCCCACCCACCCACACACAATCTCCCCACCCATACACACATCCCCACCCACCAACACATCACGCACGCACACATTGTCTCTGGGTGGACACTATCATAAGCCTTTTTAAAATCCACAAAAATGTTATGGAGATCTCTTTTATATTCCCAATTTTTCTCGGCTATTTGTTGTAAGATAAATATCTGATCTATTGTTGATCTGTTTTGTCTAAAATCCGCCTGGTAGTCACCTAATATGTATTCTGATTATGGTTTTAGTCTATTTAGTAATACTGCGGATAGTATCTTATAGTTTATGGACAGTAGTGATATTCCTCTATAATTTTCACACTGGAACTTGTCTCATTTCTTAAAGATAGGTATCAATGACTCTTTCCAGTCATGGGGTAATTCTTCAGTCCTCCAGATTTTTATTATTAGTTCGTATAGCTTTAGATGTAATGCATGGCCACCTGCCTTTATAAATTCAGCAGCAATTCCATCAGCCCCAGTTGCCTTATTGTTTTTAAGTCGTGTGATTACATATAGGATTTCTTCAAATGCAGGTTCTTCAATTTGTGGTTCATACTTTAGAACCTCTTCCTGTGGGGAAAGTGTTACTTGGAGCTTCACAATTTAGTAATTCAACAAAGTATTCTTTCCGTGTGTTGCACATTTCCTCATTGGTATTTATCATATTCCTATTTTTGTGTTTTAAACCATATGTGTTGTGTTGGTGGCCTCGTTTCATTTACTTCAGTTCTTTAAAACTTTCTGGATTCGTTTTTCTGGTGATTAGTTTCCATATCTTTGACTATATTACTCATATATTCTCGCTTCTGCCGTCAAACTATTTTTGTAGCCTCTTTACGTTCATTTCTATATTGCTCTTCCTTTTGGATGTTTTTGGTGTCATTTAGCCATAGCTGTCTGGCTTGATCTCGAGGATGCGTACAATAGAGTTCGATATGATATTTTGATGACCGCACTGATGGAGAAGGGGCGGTCAATCTCTGGTTGGTGAACTGAATAGCAGCCGTCCTGCACTCTCGTTGGGTTGCTCTCCATCTGGGTGCATGGACCTCAGAGCCACATATGTTAACCCCGAGACTGCCACAGGGATCTACAGTCTCACCGGTGCTCTTTAATGTGTATACGAGCAAGATTGCAAACCTAGAAGCACCAGGGGTTGGAAGAATACTAACATTTGCAGATGATATTCTTGCATATAGGCAAGGGAGAGATAGGAAGCAAACAGCCCAGGAGTTACAGGTGACAGTAGATAAAGTGATTGACTGGTGCACAGAAATGAGTGCTGTCATCCACCCGGAAAAAGCGGCTGTTTTGTGGTGCTCTCTGGACAACATGATTGTAAGAGCTGATGTCCCAAGCCTCGCGAAAGATGGTAGAAATTTCAGCAGAGAGAACAAACTGAAGTATCTGGGGATCACATTTGACAGGAGCCTATTCTTCAAGGACCATGTGGAGACGGTTGTGACAAGATCTCAAAAGGGACTCAGTGCACTTAAAACTATGGCTGCAATGGACACAGAGCAGAGAATGCTTTTCACACTATACCAGCACTTGATCCTCTCAGTAATTGATTATGGATTAGGTCTGCTCACTGTCTCAGAGAGTCAGCTGGTGAAGTTAGAGCGCATACAGAACGAAGCTATGTGGGTCATTCTGGAATGCAATAGAGACACCCCAGTAGTGTGTATGCGTTACATCCTTTGTCTGCTGACTGTTGCTGGTAGGCTCAAGGTGATGCAGGCGAAGGCATACCTCAGAGTAGCTGCAAACACAGACCACCCATTGCATGACACGCTGGACGCTGTTAAGGGTCAGCGACTGGTAAGAGGGAAATCATGGATGGCTCAGGCGGAGGATACGATCAGACAGGTGTGCCCCTTGGAGAACATTAGGCATGGAGAGGAGTGGGTCAGAGTGCCAGCGGAGCAGTCAGGCTTGTGCAGAGTTATAATCACATTAAGCCGGGAGTGGCTAGCAGGGGCCACGGAAGTGGAAATCCAGCAACTAATTCAGGACAATGCTCACTCGGGTGATGTGATTATCTACAAAGATGGTTCGGTGTCAAGAGGTGAGAGAAGTGGCTGGGGGTTCATAGCCAAAGCTAATGGTCGATGTTTGGGGCAGGAGAGCCTGGCATATGATACCACAACATCCAGCTTAAGAATGGAGGTGGAGGTAGTCACTGCGGCTCTCCGCTGGATGGAGAATACCACACACACACACACACATCGTGATTGTAACTGACTCAGAAAGCATGCTGATGAGGGTGAGGATGAGCAGGCTTCGTGCGCAGTGGCTTGCTTCGCTTCAGAGGTCACGGTTGACAAGCATCGCCTGGATCTTTTCTCCGGGTCATGCCGGTGTGCTGGGAAATGAACAGGCGGATAGATTGGCTGGCTCTGCAGAACTTGGTGGAGTATTGATACATGACAAGGCAGATGTGGTTGCGGCCTTGTGGGAGCACGTGCACACCTCGGAGGAGCAAATGGATTACCATGGTCTGGCAAGAATGAGAAGCGAGGAGTGATGAGGGGATCTGGCCGATGCTCAGCACTCAGAGGAAAGGCGAGACGGACTTATAATCAGATTGCTACTGGTACTATTAGTGTTGGAACTCTTTGCTGGCTGCTGAGGATGGGGACGGAGCACTTATGGGAATGCCCCGAATGCTGTGATGTCGATTCCTAAATCAATCAATCAATCAATGTCTGGCATTCTTTTTTCCTAATGACTGCTTCTTCACATTTTGGATTGAACCATCTGTTCTTTCTATGCGTGGTTAACACACCAAGACATTCTTCTGTGGTAGATTGAATTGTATTCTTGATGTTCAACCAAGTTTGGTCAACGCTTTCCTCCAACGGGTTTTGTAGAATTTCAAGTTTACATTTTATTTCGTCTGCAAATTTCTCTTTGACTAATTTCTTGTAGTTTTTCTGTGTTATATGTTGGGTGTAACCTTTGTAGTTTTGCATAGAAAGCTCTCTTAAGTTTTATTTTAAATTTTGCCCCAACGAGGAAGTGGTTGCTGTGGCACTCAGCTCCTCTGTAGCTTCTAACTTGTTGTATGTTTGATGCATGTTTATTGTTAATTAAAATGTGATCTATTTGATTAGGGGTTCTTTTGTCACATGATTTCCAAGTTTGTTTATGTATATCCTTTCTTTGCAGTCTGGTACTGCTGATCTGCAGTCCTTTGGCTTCTGCTAGGTTGATGACTCTCCATCCATTATCATTTGAAGTTGTATGTAGGCTTTCCATACCGGCAACTTTTTTATGAGTTTGCTCTCTGCCTATTTTTGCGTTGAAGTCTCCCAGCACAATCAGGATGTCCTGTTTGGGGGTTTCTTCTATGACATCTTCCAAATCATTATAAAAGTCTTCTTTAATATCATCTTCTTTCTCTTCAGTAGGTGCATGTACATTAATCATCGTTATATTTTTCCATTTACCTTTTATTCGTAATTTACTAATCCTGTCATTAACAGCTTTAAAGTTTAGAATGTCCCCCAAAACTCTTTTTTGATGACATATCCTGTTCCTAATTCATGTTTATTTTGGGTGTTTCCTGCATATATTATAATCATTCCATTTTGCTCTAAAGTACCCTCTCCTGGCCACCTTATTTCTTGAATTGCTGTTATATCCATTTTATACTCTACCAGCTCCCGGGTTAATTCTTCGGCCGCTCCAGCTGGATATAGCGTCCGTACATGCCATGTTCCAAATCTCAAAAGTCCTTTAACGTTCCAAGGTCGATATCCAAATAAGTCAGTCCGAATTCGAGGCTCATGTATCTGTTTCGTAACAAAATGGTTCTTACAAAGGTGGGGATGTTAACCCCATGCTTCAACCCCCAACCTGGAGGACCAGGGTGTTTCTCTTTGTCTGTTCTCTACCCTTTGACCTGCCCAGCTTGGGAGGCCCTGCTGGTAGCTACGTTACCGCTGACATAGCTCTCAGGGTCATTGAGAAACTCTAGCTCCCCCACCACGACAATGTAGAAATACCATCGGGGGAGCTATCAACAACACCCACAAAAAATTAATTACGGTAAGTATGAAATATATTCATATTTATATAAAAGGTTACGATAATTTCAACCAATCACTGTGCATGGAATATTAGGCCCAGGATATGTTTTGGCATTTTAAACATTGTTTTAAAATCTATTTATAATCATGTAGTCAGTTTGGTTTCTCATTCTATCTCCAGGGCTTTTCCACATATAATTTCCTAGGGTTATGTTGGAAAAAATGTGTTACAAATAATAAGATTGTTTTCTTAGAAAAACTATCAGCCGTCTCCTCTGTGGTTTCTGTTTCCCATACCATGTTGCCCTACTATCTGCTTATATTTAGGTTTTCCAACCTTTGTGTTCATATCTCCCATGATAATTAGGGCCTCTGATGATTTTACAACCTTCAGTGTTTGTTGTAGGTCTTCATAATATTCTACTAGCTGTTCATCACTATAATCAATCGTTGGAGCATACGTCTGAAGAATTATTATGTCGAAAGGTCTTGCCTTAATTTTTAGTAGTACCATTCTTCTTCTTCTCCTTTGCGTTCATCCGGAGTGTTTTTTTCAGATGCGATTGCGGTGTGTCTAGTTAGGCACCCTTGGGTCGAAACACTTAGGTGCCAAACGGTTAGTGAAGATAAAACAATCAACATCCGCAAAAGAGCTCAGTGTCCAAGGGAGAACCATTTGAACAGATTTGGGAAGCTCTGAGCCAACATTGATAAATAACTCGAAGCCGGTAGTCATCTCAGTTAAGGCTCCATTTATTGCCTGTGTTCAAGCTTGTGCCCACATATTCGTGATAGTAATAATAAATATTAATAAATCTCAGAATACCGTGCCTGTACAGCCAGGCGGGACAGAATTGAAATAATATACATGAATACTGCACAAGTGAATCTATTCTATAACTGCAGATATAATGTCTCAGCACTTCTAGTCAGCCACTGTTCCTTACCGGTCGGCCTCTGCATCACCTTGCCATGATTTTCTAAGTCCCAATTGATACATTTGCATCTGTCCGTTGTTTCTAGCTCAGATGAATCATGCCTTAACAATCTCGCTCTTCCATCTAATATTTATTAGCCATCAGTGCGATGTCCTGCCAGTTCATAACGAAATCTTGTTTCCGTGAAAGAATCGTGCTGCCTCCTAGCTGTCAGCCCCAAGGTCTGTCTGTTGTTGTTGTTGACTACTCCTGTGATGTTTCTTGCCTTCTCACGTCACTTCTCTAGTTTCTCCTATCTTTTGGTTTTAGATTGTCTTACAATTCCTTTTTGACGTCATTTCGTCTGACCTGCTACTTGGCATTAGGCCAACACATCAGACTTTTAGTGTACAATTTTGACCAGGTTAGCATTCCTGGGAGACTCTCACTTTTGTGGTACTGTCAACATTCCAGCTGGTCAAGTTGGAACAGTTGAAGACTTAACAGTCATCCCTCAAAGGAAGGCAGGGACAGTCCATAGCATTTTCCACCATCCAGAGTGGCTTCCATAATTGCAGAGCCGACACATAGCGCTCTGGTACTGGGCTCACCGAGGGAATCGTCACATCCTGCTCATGGCTGCTTTAATTCCTCACTTCAATATATTGGGCATTTTGTTCGCCCCGGGCCGTTCCCGCACAAACCAGACAGGTCTGCAGACGGTATCCACTCAGCGAGTTTTCGATTCGGACATGTGCTTGTCGTTGTGCCCATCAGAGTTGTTCCAGGCACGACGGACATTCGGAAAACTACCTAGTCAGAGCTGTTCCAAACAAGAGTGGCATTCTGAAACTAGGTAGTCAGAGCTGTTTCTAGCATGAGAGATGTTCGGATGAGTCATTTCACTCGGACGTAAATGCGTAGTGCCAATTTTTATTTTGCCACCCGTAGGACGGCACTTCCGACTTCAGCTGGCATTTTTTAATGAGGCTAGCTTTCCTCAGGTAGTATTATTCTATCTTTATGAGTGCAGAATCCACTAATATTTTTCTCTGGGTTTCTTTTTACTAAAATTTCTACTCCTCTCTAATGGTGATCTCCTCCTGAGTTGATGAATATGTAGTCGTCTCGCCTGAAATAATTTAACAGTGCTGGTTAAGGCGAATTATGAACAAGCAACCCACACTTCACATCCTGATGTTGCCCAGCGAATCACACGTCCTTCTTAGATGGTGGGTCGTTCACAACTGCCTTTGTTTCTATGATCCTCGTCATCGGACGACCCCCCCCTAGCTACATAGCAGTTCTTAGCTACCCCCTACTATGGTGCTTGCCCGTGCACTATTTCATTATTGACTATGCACACCTCACTGTCCCTTCTTCCTATTACTAACTCTGTTATAATAACTTGCTTCTGTCCATGATATAGTAGTCATAGTAAACATTGTATGTCATTCTTCATGTCTCTGATTCATACAGTTGTACTGCTTTCATTGAACAGTCTGTTATTTAATTTCTTTGACTTCCGCAAATGTCCATTTGCTATGAAAGCTCTTCTTGCCTGTTGCATTCTTATTTTAATATCTTTATATGTTGACCCATCTGTGTCTGTTGCTACCAAAATAGGTGTATAATTCTGCCTCTCGAAGTGACGTTTCACCAAGAGGTATCAGGTTAACATTTGCTTGATTTCTTCTCATTATCTTTGTCTTTCCCTGTGAATGTTTAGCTTAATTGATGCGCTCTCCTATCTATTGTGTTTAGGCAAATCATGCATTTCATTTCAGTGCGTGGGACAGGAGGGCAATGTCATCAACCAAGTCCAGATCTTCGAGCCTCAGTGCACAAGCGGACATTATTGGGTCCAAATTTACCTAATTGTCAAATGTAGGCACGCTCACAACTTTCATGGTAGGAGCTCACAAAGTAGAATTCTTGCTCATAAGCAACCATTTAGAAGAAACGTTGATGATGAGAGTTCCTTGTTTTTCTCTCCAAATGAAAACTTTTTATTGAAAAAGAATTGCTGCCATCATAACTATTGCATCAACTTTAATGTGTGTATGATGTGTGACACAAGTAATAAGGATGTTCCACAAAGCTGTCACGTATTGTTATATTTTTGTCATTATAAACCAATATCATTACACTGATTTGTTGCCAAACTCAAATTTTTAAAGGGCACTTGAGGAATAACGATATCAGAAATCATGTCTTGAAATTATCATAAGGCATTTTGTATCATTAATCATCGTTAGATCTCATCTCATCATGTTTCTCTTGCACCTTGCGGTGTCGAGGTGAAGTATAAATATCGTGAGAGTGCCATATTATGGGCTTCATATATCGATATTCCCATGGACTCTGCTATTCCCTCCATCCAACGTTTACGTGGTCGACCTCTTCCTCTGTTTCCATCTTGTCTGTACATCATTGCTTGTTGTGGTATGCTGTTGACTGGTAACCTACTTGCATGGCCAAACCATTTGACTTGATGCTTTCTAATAAAGTCTAGTGCTGCTATAACCCCCACTTTAGTCCTGATTTCTTCATTCCTGATCTTATCTCTTCTTGATATGTTAAGTATTCTTCTCAGGAACCTCATTTCTGTTGTTGTGATTTTTCTTTTCTCTTTTTCTGTCATTGTCCAGGTTTGGCATTGGTAGCATAGAGTTGGTAGGAAGATTGTGTTGTAAAGTGCTTTCTTAGTAGTTATTGATACATGTTTGTTCTTTAGTATTGGTGCCATTTGTCCAATGAGTTGATTTGCCTTATTGCACCTATTTTCGATCTCGTCTTCTGATCTGCCATTTTATGATATTATACTTCCTAGGTAATTGAAACTCTTTACTTGTTTCAAGGGATGTTCGTTTAGGTGAATTGTTGTTGTTTGTTATTCTTTAGTTATAGTTATTACCTCTGTTTTGCTTGTGCTAATTTTCATGTTATGTTCCCTACACATTTCGTTTAGATTATTCATGTGGTATTGTAATTCAGCTTCTGATTTTGCTATTAGTGCTTGGTCGTCCGCAAACAGGAGTTCTCTAATGGTTAGATTTGCAGATGATTCTTCTGTGTTCTCGTCATGCGGTATTCTTGCTGTCTCTGCTTGGCTGGTTTCTTTACATATGTTGTCTATATATGTTATGAACAAGAAAGGGGACAGGACACAACCTTGTCGTACTCCAGATCCTTATGGTGAAGGGTTCTGAGTGTCCTCCAGTTGCTCTCACTATGCATTCACTGTTGTTGTATAAACGTCTACATAGGTTTGTTAGATGTGTTAGTTAGTCTTTCCTCTTGAGCCTAAGGCGGCGCATAGGGCAGAAGTCCTGACTTTCCATGCCTGGCGGTTTGCTGCTACCTGTTGTAGATCTTGGATATTTACTTGGCCATTGAATGAGCCTTCTCTAATGATGGTTCTACGCAGGGTCTCTTGGTCTTCCCCGTTTTCTTTTCCCTACTGGTGACCATATGAGGGCTTGGTAGGGGAGTCTTGTCTTGTCCATTCTGAGTACATGGCCGATGTAGTTCCAACGGCGTCTTCTTATGAAATTGGATACTGTATCTTGCTTAGTCTCTTGTCTTATTTGCGAATTTGTTCTGAAGTCTGTCCAGTGGATGTTTAGAAGTCTTCTAAGACATTTGTTCTCAAAATTGTCTAATTTTTTATCTAAAGCTACCGTTTTTTTATCTGAAGCTCACTCCATATTGTTTAAGGATTTCCCACAGCTTGTTTCTATCTACTCTATCGAATGCCTTTTCTTGGTCGACAAAGGCTAAGTAGAGTGGTTCATTGAATTTGATTGATTTTTCTATAATTTGTATAAGAGCAAAAATGGCATCTCTGCATCCTTTGTTTTTCCTAAAACTAAGTTGTGGTTTGCTTAGCTGGGGCTTTAAAGTAGTTTGTAATATTTTTTCAAGAATTTTGTAATATATTTTCCCAGTATGACTCAACAGTGAAATGGTTAGATATTGTCTTGAAAAACAAAATATCAAATTCATTTATATAGTTTATTTTTGCATACACCAAATCCACACGAAACTCTCAGCTCACAGCGTCGCGCCACGCACTCAACTCAGTAGCAGGGCGACAGAACCATAAACTGCCAGTCCAACATGAGGAAAATGCGAATGCAACGGTAGCCACGACCATAAACGCCCAGAGGCCTTAATCGTTTCACTGCCTATCTGCCATGCTGGGGACCAGAAGTAGGTGAACATCTGGTTGGGAAAGTGACTGCCAATTCCATCAGGGGTGAACTGTACTGTTCGTAGAGGATTTTTATGGTGACATTCTGGCGGTGGTATTTTGCACAGTGTGCCTGAGCGGGCCATTGTTTGTCGAGACTCCTGTCTTTTCCGCTTTTCACATGAGGCAGTGAGAAACATTTTATGTGATATTCACTGGCACGGGAATGGAGCATAATGGGGACGACCCTTTGCTGTTTATGTTGGAACCGCGACTAATGACTAATAATACATCTAATCCTTTCAGACTGACTGTAGACATAAGATGGAGAGTAAACTACCATCAAGTGTGAAGATAGAACGGCCTGAAGTCTATGTTGGTCCAGGTAAGATTAAGTGCAATATAACATAACAGTTAGTTGAATATCCTTTACAGGATGTTGCAGTCAACCCCAGCATTTACTGGCAGTTTGTGATTGACTAGATAATTTTACATTTAGTAGTTTGCCATTGCTTACTGAATGGCCACAGCCTTATACCATTGAAATAACACAATAGCCAAATGTAAATCTACGCAGACACTGGTTAAAATAAGGTCATCCACGAGGTAAGTAGGCAGCTCTTCTGAGCACAGCAGGGCACTCTCTTGTCCTGACAGTAAAAAATTGCTGTCAAAGGCAAAGGTAGAAGATACCCGTGAATATAGAAGGCAAGGGAACATGACCATATTATTTTCCCAAGACTATGTATCTTGAGAGATCAAGTCTGAGATTGATGTTAATGGCTGCAGTGTAGGTGGGAAACTTACTGCTTACTTTGCAATTCCTTCTTCGTAGCGTAACAATGGCATTTCGATTGCTGAAACTTCCATTTGGGTGACTGAGGGAATTTAGAAACACTATCTTCAATGCAACAGCATCAGTTACCAGCGCTGTAGATTGGAAGCAAATGGTTTTGAACACTGTAATTGACAATTGTACACAGGAAAAAGCCTTGATGAAGGAACATCCAAGCAGATTTATTGCATAGTGATCAATGAGAGGTTTAGAAATGCCTGAATAGATAAATGAAGACAATGCCTTGTGGTAACTAATCACGTCCAAGTGTGTGGACAAATAAAAGTAAGAATTAAGAGAGGGGAAAAGAGGTTCAGAACATGAGACTAAATAAAGATATTCCAAAAACAGATACAAATATTAAATAACAATACATAGTGATTGTTAAAAACAAATATAATGCAATAAATACAATACAAAGTATAAGTGAAGAATGGAAAATGGAGTCCAGTAATCAAAGACATATTACTCGAGAGAAGAGACCAAGCTGAAAAGAAGATTGGTTAAATGAGCAGTGCAAAATAATTGAACTGAATTCTATTAAAGATACACAATATTTGCACAGGCAGATTAATGAGTTGACAGGAAGAAACATAAGAGTAAACAAAGAATGTCTGAAATAAAATTTAAAAAAAAACTACAACATACTATTGGAAGAAAGTGCTGTAATAAAGAGATGGAATGAATACATAAGAGAGTTATGTGATGGAAAAAGAGCACAACTAACAGAAGAAAGTAATTTAGAAGGTCCAGTGATACAAGAGGAAGTCACTGGTGCTATGAAACGTGAAGAACAGAAAAACAGCTCGGCCAAATGTAATCATTATATAAGAATTAGAAGTACTGGGAGAATTTGGAGTAGAAATATTAACTAACACGTTGAATGATATTTATAACAGGGGATACATACCTAGTGATATTCTTTAATCTATATTTATAGCTCTGCTGAAAAGACCAGGAGCTATTGAGTACAAAGAATTTTGTATACTCATCCTCATAAACCATGTCCATCTATCGATCGATAATATGCCATGCCGGTAAGCATGGGCAGTCATGATTCACCATTTCACTCGACCACCAGAGTCCTGGATCAGGTCAGTGTTCTTGTCTCAATCATGCCACATGGTCAAGCCATCCGGGTATTTACTTCTCTGTCTTCCCTGGTTCTCTTCCCCTCGATCTTGCCAGTTGTCACCAAGTTCTATAATTTATTTCTTCTCATAACATCCAAAAAATGTTGACTGTCTATGTCTAATTTCTCTAATCAGTTTACAATTATTATTTGTTTCTTGTAGGACTTGGTCATTGGTTTTTCTGTCTGTCCATGGTATTCTTTGAATTCTCCTCAGAAACCACATTTCCACAGCCATCAGATGTTTTTCAGTTTGACTGCTCATTGTCCATGCTTCACATCCATACAAAAGTACAGGCTGTATGTAGCACCCAACACTCTTTTTCTCGTAGCAATTGATATTGTTTTATTGGTCAGTATGTTTTTCATCTTGCAAACATATACTCAGAATTATGAGAACAGGGATGAAAATAAAGATGGAAACTGGTGAAGAACAGTGTGGATGTGTTGAAGGAAAAGTATGGATATGTTGCTGACTCCAAGACCTCCACACCCACGGGTGCCTGTCCGCAGGCAAAAGCAATTGCACCGCATTAAGCGGAAAGCATTGTGAGAAGAATTTGACAACCTCAGGAAAGAGCCAACAGAGGAAGACTGGGAAGACAATCGTTGATCAGCTCCTTGCTGAGGGGCAAGATGTGCAGGTCATGCCAGAAGATGCACCACCAGAGATCGAACCACCGGTTCTCAGTGGCCGCCAGCGACCCACGATAATTGTGTTGTTACTTTGTAACAAATAAGTAATAGAACGGGGTCTGTTGGCCTTGGGGGAAAACCCACTGAACAATCTGGCAATCCTCGCGCTTTTGTGTCGGCCAGTCGGTTAGGAGTGTATTTTGTTGTTATGGAGTGACAGCAAAAAAGTAACTGCTGCAACGGCACATCCACAGCTTGGGGCCACCCCTTGGGGGTTGAGGGTGCCTCAACCAGCACGGCAGGCACATAGTAAGACACCAGGTTGGGTCTGCTGTAAACATTAGTTGGGTCCGCTGTAAACATTAGTTGGGTCCAGGTGGGCTCAACTGTCCCATAGCAAACACAAGTCATAGTAGGGGTTTGGCTTTTTGCTTGTATTTGGCTTGGCACTTTAGACCCAGCAGCCAATAACAGCCATATAGAAAATGAGCCCCAAACCCCTATAATATACCTATCCAGAAAGACATTACAAACACTAATATAGAGATCATTTGATACACAGAAAGACATGCATGTGTTGTATAGATTATACCAAGATGTTTGATAAAGTGATGAAATAATCAAAATGTTTAAAGATGCAAAAGATCTTAGAATAATAATTTTAAAAAAATATTTACTGGAAACAAGCAGTAGCAATTAAAATGGGAAATAAAGATGGCTGTTATGAACAGATGAAGCTATTAGTAAGACACAGAAGGTTTGGTCACCAAATCTCATATCTTTCTCTATATCAAAGTAATAATGAGAAAGATCAAAGAGAGGCCAGGATTATGAGTTGTTGTTTATAATATAAACAATCTATGTCATGCAAATGTCAAAGTGTTGATAGCTGAAAACACAACAGATCTACATATTTTGGACATTACAGTAATAGCGACTGCACAAAAAGACGTTTCTAGAATATAAAAAAAAAAACAGAAGCAATGATTATATTAAAGTAAAAGACGACACCAACTAAAATCAGCATAATAGAATGTTAGAAAGTCCTGAAATGTTATTTAGAACTTGTCTTACTGTATGGCAGTGAATCATGGAACATGAATAAACAAATTCAGAAGAGCTTAGAAACAGTGGAGATGTGGATGCTGAGATGATTATTACAAATACGTTGACCTCCAGAGTTACTAACAATGATTGCCTGGTAAAGGCTAATGCCACTAGAACATTTGATGCTATAAGAAGGAGACATAACATCATTCTTTGTTATTCAGCAAATGGTTTTGAACACTGTAATTGACAATTGTACACAGGAAAAAGCCTTGATGAAGGAACATCCAAGCAGATTTATTGCGTAGTGATCAATGAGAGGTTTAGAAATGCCTGAATAGATAAATGAAGACAATGCCTTGTGGTAACTAATCACGTCCAAGTGTGTGGACAAATAAAAGTAAGAATTAAGAGAGGGGAAAAGAGGTTCAGAACATGAGACTAAATAAAGATATTCCAAAAACAGATACAAATATTAAATAACAATACATAGTGATTGTTAAAAACAAATATAATGCAATAAATACAATACAAAGTATAAGTGAAGAATGGAAAATGGAGTCCAGTAATCAAAGACATATTACTCGAGAGAAGAGACCAAGCTGAAAAGAAGATTGGTTAAATGAGCAGTGCAAAATAATTGAACTGAATTCTATTAAAGATACACAATATTTGCACAGGCAGATTAATGAGTTGACAGGAAGAAACTTAAGAGTAAACAAAGAATGTCTGAAATAAAATTTAAAAAAAAACTACAACATACTATTGGAAGAAAGTGCTGTAATAAAGAGATGGAATGAATACATAAGAGAGTTATGTGATGGAAAAAGAGCACAATTAACAGAAGAAAGTAATTTAGAAGGTCCAGTGATACAAGAGGAAGTCACTGGTGCTATGAAACGTGAAGAACAGAAAAACAGCTCGGCCAAATGTAATCATTATATAAGAATTAGAAGTACTGGGAGAATTTGGAGTAGAAATATTAACTAACACGTTGAATGATATTTATAACAGGGGATACATACCTAGTGATATTCTTTAATCTATATTTATAGCTCTGCTGAAAAGACCAGGAGCTATTGAGTACAAAGAATTTTGTATACTCATCCTCATAAACCATGTCCATCTATCGATCGATAATATGCCATGCCGGTAAGCATGGGCAGTCATGATTCACCATTTCACTCGATCACCAGAGTCCTGGATCAGGTCAGTGTTCTTGTCTCAATCATGCCACATGGTCAAGCCATCCGGGTATTTACTTCTCTGTCTTCCCTGGTTCTCTTCCCCTCGATCTTGCCAGTTGTCACCAAGTTCTATAATTTATTTCTTCTCATAACATCCAAAAAATGTTGACTGTCTATGTCTAATTTCTCTAATCAGTTTACAATTATTATTTGTTTCTTGTAGAACTTGGTCATTGGTTTTTCTGTCTGTCCATGGTATTCTTTGAATTCTCCTCAGAAACCACATTTCCACAGCCATCAGATGTTTTTCAGTTTGACTGCTCATTGTCCATGCTTCACATCCATACAAAAGTACAGGCTGTATGTAGCACCCAACACTCTTTTTCTCGTAGCAATTGATATTGTTTTATTGGTCAGTATGTTTTTCATCTTTTCAAACATATACTCAGAATTATGAGAACAGGGATGAAAATAAAGATGGAAACTGGTGAAGAACAGTGTGGATGTGTTGAAGGAAAAGTATGGATATGTTGCTGACTCCAAGACCTCCACACCCACGGGTGCCTGTCCGCAGGCAAGAGCAATTGCGCTGCATTAAGCGGAAAGCATTGTGAGAAGAATTTGACAACCTCAGGAAAGAGCCAACAGAGGAAGACTGGGAAGACAATCGTTGATCAGCTCCTTGCTGAGGGGCAAGATGTGCAGGTCATGCCAGAAGATGCACCACCAGAGATCGAACCACCGGTTCTCAGTGGCCGCTAGCGACCCACGATAATTGTGTTGTTACTTTGTAACAAATAAGTAATAGAACGGGGTCTGTTGGCCTTGGGGGAAAACCCACTGAACAATCTGGCAATCCTCGCGCTTTTGTGTCGGCCAGTCGGTTAGGAGTGTATTTTGTTGTTATGGAGTGACAGCAAAAAAGTAACTGATGCAACGGCACATCCACAGCTTGGGGCCACCCCTTGGGGGTTGAGGGTGCCTCAACCAGCACGGCAGGCACATAGTAAGACACCAGGTTGGGTCTGCTGTAAACATTAGTTGGGTCCGCTGTAAACATTAGTTGGGTCCGCTGTAAACATTAGTTGGGTCCAGGTGGGCTCAACTGTCCCATAGCAAACACAAGTCATAGTAGGGGTTTGGCTTTTTGCTTGTATTTGGCTTGGCACTTTAGACCCAGTAGCCAATAACAGCCATATAGAAAATGATCCCCAAACCCCTATAATACACCTATCCAGAAAGACATTACAAACACTAATATAGAGATCATTTGATACACAGAAAGACATGCATGTGTTGTATAGATTATACCAAGATGTTTGATAAAGTGATGAAATAATCAAAATGTTTAAAGATGCAAAAGATCTTAGAATAATAATTTTAAAAAAATATTTACTGGAAACAAGCAGTAGCAATTAAAATGGGAAATAAAGATGGCTGTTATGAACAGATGAAGCTATTAGTAAGACACAGAAGGTTTGGTCACCAAATCTCATATCTTTCTCTATATCAAAGTAATAATGAGAAAGATCAAAGAGAGGCCAGGATTATGAGTTGTTGTTTATAATATAAACAATCTATGTCATGCAAATGTCAAAGTGTTGATAGCTGAAAACACAACAGATCTACATATTTTGGACATTACAGTAATAGCGACTGCACAAAAAGACGTTTCTAGAATATAAAAAAAACAACAGAAGCAATGATTATATTAAAGTAAAAGACGACACCAACTAAAATCAGCATAATAGAATGTTAGAAAGTCCTGAAATGTTATTTAGAACTTGTCTTACTGTATGGCAGTGAATCATGGAACATGAATAAACAAATTCAGAAGAGCTTAGAAACAGTGGAGATGTGGATGCTGAGATTATTATTACAAATACATTGACCTCCAGAGTTGCTAACAATGATTGCCTGGTAAAGGCTAATGCCACTAGAACATTTGATGCTATAAGAAGGAGACATAACATCATTCTTTGGTCATGTAGTGAGAAGAGGGACATTGTAAAATACTGATGATTACATGCTGGATGGACGGAGACAGTGGGCATATAGTGAGAAGAGGGACATTGTAAAATACTGATGATTACATGCTGGATGGACTGAGACAGTGGGCATATAGTGAGAAGAGGGACATTGTAAAATACTGATGATTACATGCTGGATGGACTGAGACAGTGGTCATGTAGTGAGAAGAGGGACATTGTAAAATACTGATGATTGATTACATGCTGGATGGACTGAGACAGTGGTCATGTAGTGAGAAGAGGGACATTGTAAAATACTGATGATTACATGCTGGATGGACGGAGACAGTGATCATGTAGTGAGAAGAGGGACATTGTAAAATACTGATGATTGATTACATGCTGGATGGACTGAGACAGTGGTCATGTAGTGAGAAGAGGGACATTGTAAAATACTGATGATTACATGCTGGATGGACTGAGACAGTGGTCATGTAGTGAGAAGAGGGACATTGTAAAATACTGATGATTACATGCTGGATGGACTGAGACAGTGGTCATGTAGTGAGAAGAGGGACATTGTAAAATACTGATGATTACATGCTGGATGGACTGAGATAGTGGGCATATAGTGAGAAGAGGGACATTGTAAAATACTGATGATTGATTACATGCTGGATGGACTGAGATAGTGGGCATATAGTGAGAAGAGGGACATTGTAAAATACTGATGATTGATTACATGCTGGATGGACTGAGACAGTGGTCATGTAGTGAGAAGAGGGACATTGTAAAATACTGATGATTACATGCTGGATGGATGGAGACAGTGATCATGTAGTGAGAAGAGGGACATTGTAAAATACTGATGATTGATTACATGCTGGATGGACTGAGACAGTGGTCATGTAGTGAGAAGAGGGACATTGTAAAATACTGATGATTACATGCTGGATGGACTGAGACAGTGGTCATGTAGTGAGAAGAGGGACATTGCAAAATACTGATGATTACATGCTGGATGGACTGAGACAGTGGTCATGTAGTGAGAAGAGGGACATTGTAAAATACTGATGATTACATGCTGGATGGACTGAGACAGTGGTCATGTAGTGAGAAGAGGGACATTGTAAAATACTGATGATTACATGCTGGATGGACGGAGACAGTGATCATGTAGTGAGAAGAGGGACATTGTAAAATACTGATGATTGATTACATGCTGGATGGACTGAGACAGTGGTCATGTAGTGAGAAGAGGGACATTGTAAAATACTGATGATTACATGCTGGATGGACGGAGACAGTGATCATGTAGTGAGAAGAGGGACATTGTAAAATACTGATGATTGATTACATGCTGGATGGACTGAGACAGTGGTCATGTAGTGAGAAGAGGGACATTGTAAAATACTGATGATTACATGCTGGATGGACGGAGACAGCGGCATGGTGGGATATCAGCAGATTTGATTCTGAGCACCAGGGACCGAGATCTGTGGAGAGATATGAATGTCTATGCCAGCTGGAAAGGCACATGATAATGATGAATGTGTGAGTTTAGTCGGTGAGCATCAGCCAATGAGCAGTGGTTTCATAACCTTGTCCTCAACAAGTTTAATCTAAACAGCTGGTGTTTCTGCTAATCTAATGGGAAGGTGAACACCTCGTGGAGTTCAGTGCACTGCAGCAGATTGTGGATCAGAACTCTTGAGTTACAATGAGAAACAGTAACACTGAGCTGCATTAAAAAATATAAAATTTAAGTTACAATGAGGAAGTTTTATTTTTAGACATACTACTTGTAAGTTTTTCTTAGACATGCCACCCCACATTGATGTTTTTCTGGACATTCTATTTTAAGTGTTGTGTTTTTTCTGACGTGCCATATTATTCTTTAATCTCTCACCTCAAGTTGTACTATAAATGTTAGTTTCAGGCAGGAAGTTAACTCTTGATTGTGACAGCAATGAAATATCAATGTTGCTTGCTGTTGTAAATTGTTTAGAGATAACTATTCTCTAAATAGACTTCATAGTGAAAAATGTCAGTAATAAATTAATGACATATAACCTGTTCATTTGTTAATTTACACTTACACAGTCACTTCACCTCTCTTAGATCATACCTGAGCTTAGATCATACATCTGCTTACATCATACATCTGCCTATATTAATACATCAACTTAGATCATACATCAGCTTAGATCATACATCAGCTTAGATCATATATCAGCTTAGATCATACATCAACTTAGATCATACATCAGCTTAGATCATACATCAGCTTAGATCATACATCAGCTTAGATCATACATCAGCTTAGATCATACATCAGCTTAGATCATTCATCAGCTTAGATCATACATCAGCTTACATCATACATCTGCTTACATCATACATCTGCCTATATCATACATCAACTTAGATCATACATCAGCTTAGATCATACATTAGCTTAGATCATACATCACCTTAGATCATACATCTGCCTATATCATGCATCAACTTAGATCATACTCAGCTTAGATCATAACTGAGCTTACATCATTCACCAGCTTAGATCATACATCAGCTTAGATCATACATCAGCTTATATCATTCATCAGCTTAGATCATACATCAGCTTATATCATTCATCAGCTTAGATCAGGGGTGGCCAACCTTTTCAGCAGGCGGGCCAAATTTTAGAAATAATATTTCCTTAGACAAATTAAAGTAAACAAGCAAGTATGCTACAGCTTCGACCACATCGTCGTTTCCCACTCCGCGGGCCTCGTGTTGGCCACCCCTGGCTTAGATCATACATCAGCTGGGTTGCAGATGTGTTTCCAAGGCACCAGGACCAGGTTCTATACTGGCCAAGACCAACTAACACGTCCTAGTCGTGCTTCCTGGGCAACAAGTCCCTTCGGGGTCCTGGCTAATGTAGTAGGATCGCTGATTCTTCCAAAGTTGGAGAGTATCTGCTTGCATGGCGAGGAACCACCAGTCTGCACACCAATAAGCCAGACATGGGACAACGGATACACAAACCTCAGACTGTTATGACATCACACTGATGTTGGACAACAGGATGTCTTCATCCAACATACAGGACTTCACGTTGGAGTTCATAGCCAGCGAACACAAGCAAGCAAACATACATCAGCTTATATCATACATCAGCTTATATCATACATCAGCTTATATCATACATCCGCTTATATCATACATCAGCTTATATCATACATCAGATTATATCATACATCAGCTTATATCATACATCAGCGTATATCATATATCAGCTTAGATCATACATGAGCACATTAATCATTCTTCTTTTCCATCTTTCGTTCACTTGAAATTGATTGTCTATAGCTGCAGTGATTGCCTGCTTGATTACACATACACATGTGTTCAATACCTGGTATATTCATGAGGCTATTAATTATTTACTTTGGTATGTTTCAGAAACCCACTCATGGTCTCAAAGTAGTCCTGACCTCTCCATACAAGAGCATTCACAAAAGACTACATATAACAGCATTGACATGAAGGTTGTAAAACAAGAACTATCGGATGTTCTATGTGAGGACAGGAGTCACAGCTTCGGTACAATGGTAGACATAGCAGGGCGTAGCATCATTCAAGAAATGACAGAAGTCAGCAACTCAGAATCAAGAACGGCTGTGAACAGTTGTATGGCATCAGTAAAACATGAAGATTGTTGTCAAATGTCAGAAAATGTGTCTTCTGTGATTGATACAAACAATAAAGTATCTCTGGCTATTGAGAATTGTCAGCAGCAAAATAAGGAAACACAAGAAAAACACACACAGAGCTTTGCAAAGTCTCCCGATGACATTTTTGGTTATGTCAATTATAGCTTTCAGATAACTCAAACAGGAGACCTGCCTGATGTTTCTAGTCTAAATGTTTGTGTAGACAGTTATAAGAGAACACTTACTGAAGGGATACCAAACAAATGTAATGAATGGGATGGTTTATTAAATCAAAATAACCATCTAAAGTGCCAAAAGAACACGAATCACAAGAGAACACATACTGGAGAGAAACCTCACAAGGGTGATGATTGTGGTGCTTGTAATAAAACTGACACTCTGGAGACTCACAAGAGGACACATACAGGAGAGAAACCTTACAAGTGTAATGATTGTGGTGCTTCTTTGACTCAAGTTGGCAGTTTGAAGTACCACATGACAACACATACAGGAGAGAAACCTTACAAGTGTGATGTTTGTGCTGCTTCTTTTAATAACTCTAACAATCTGAAATACCATAAAAGATCACATACAGGAGAAAATCCTTACAAATGTGCTATTTGTGGTGCTTCTTTTACTCAAGCTCACAGTCTAAGAAAACATGAGAGAACACATACAGGAGAGAAACCTTACAAGTGTGATGATTGTGGTGCTTCTTTTACTCAAGCTGGCCATCTGAAATATCATAAGAGAACACATACAGGAGAGAAACCTTACAAGTGTGATGATTGTGGTGCTTCTTTTACTCAAGCTGGCAGTCTGAAGGATCATAAGAGAACACATACAGGAGAAAAACCTTACACATGTGCTATTTGTGGTGCTTCTTTTACTCGAGCTTACAGCCTAAGGAAACATGAGAGAACACATACAGGAGAGAAACCTTACAAGTGTGATGATTGTGGTGCTTCTTTTACTCAAGCTGGCCATCTGAAATATCATAAGAGAACACATACAGGAGAGAAACCTTACAAGTGTGATGATTGTGGTGCTTCTTTTACTCAAGCTGGCCATCTGAAATATCATAAGAGAACACATACAGGAGAGAAACCTTACAAGTGTGATGATTGTGGTGCTTCTTTTACTCAAGCTGGCCATCTGAAGGATCATAAGAGAACACATACAGGAGAGAAACCTTACAAGTGTGATGATTGTGGTGCTTCTTTTACTCAAGCTGGCAGTCTGAAGTATCATAAGATAACACATGCTGGTGAGAAACCTTACAAGTGTGATGTTTGTGGTGCTTCATTTACTCACACTGGACATTTGAAAAATCACAAAAGAACACATACAGGAGAGAAACCTTACAAGTGTGATGTTTGTGATGCTTCGTTTACTCTAACTGGACATTTGAAAAATCACAAAAGAACACATACAGGAGAGAAACCTTACAAGTGTGATGATTGTGGTGCTTCTTTTACTCAAGCTGGCAGTCTGAAGTATCATAAGAAAACACATTCTGGAGAGAAACCTTACAAGTGTGATGATTGTGGTGCTTCGTTTATTCATGTTGGCAATCTTAAGGACCATATGAGAACACATACAGGAGAGAAACCTTACAAGTGTAATGTTTGTGATGCGTCTTTTACTCAAACTGGGAGTCTAAAGGATCATAAAAGAACACATACAGGAGAGAAACCTTACATGTGTGATGTTTGTGGTGCTTCTTTTGCTCGAGCTGGCAATCTAAAGGATCATAAGAGAACACATACAGGAGAGAAACCTTACAAGTGTGATGTTTGTGGTGCTTCATTTACTCATGCTAGCCCTCTGAAGTATCATAAGAGAACACATACTGGAGAGAAACCTTACAAGTGTGATGTTTGTGGTGCTTCTTTTATTGAAGCTGGCAGTCTGAAGAAACATAAAAGGACACATACAGGAGAGAAACCTTACAAGTGTGATGTTTGTAGTGCTTCTTATGCTGGCAATCTAAAGGATCATAAGAGAACACATACAGGAGAGAAACCTTACAAGTGTGATGTTTGTGGTGCTTCTTTTACTCATGCTGGCAGTCTGAAGCATCATAAGAGAACACATACAGGAGAGAAACCTTACAAGTGATGTTTGTGGCTCTATTTTTATTCAAGTTTTCAGTCTTAAGATGCATAAGAGAACACATACAAGAGAGAAACCTTACAAGTGTGATGATTGTGGTGCTTCTTTTACTCAATCTAGCAATCTGAAACACCATAAAAAATTGCATACAAGGGAGAAACCTTACTAGTGTGATGTTTGTGGTGCTTCGTTTACTCAATCTGGCAGTGTGAAAGATCATCAAAGAACACATAAGGAGAGAGAGAGGAGACAGGAACACATACAGGAGAGAGAGAGATCCTATTTGAAGATATGGATGATCAATGAGAAATGTTGAAGAATTCAATCAATGTGGCTGCAGAAAAAACTATTCCAAAATTAAAGAAAGCGGGTCGTAAGACATAGATGACAAAAGAACAATTTTACAACTAATGGAAAGAAGAAGACGGAACAAAAATAATCTTGCCAAATATGAAGAATGGATGACAAAAGAACAATTTTACAACTAATAGAAACAAGAAGACAGAACAAAAATAATCTTGCCAAATATGAAGAAATTCACAGAAAAATCAACATTATGTAAGGAGGCAAAAGAAGCATTGCTCGAGAAAAATTGCATAGAAATTGAAAAACACAACAGTAAAAATACCAAACTAATGCATAAAAGAATTCAGAAGCTTACTAATCAAAGAACATGTGCATCAGCAGGCTGCCTAAAGACAAAAGATGGGAAAAAAAATCATAATAAAAAAAAGATCAGATTTTACATGTATGGTTAGATTATGTGAAAAACCTTTATGATGATAACAGAAGATATATTATTCAAAATAATAATAATGAAGGACCATCAATTTTGAAGATGGAGGTTCATAATGCTCTTAACCATATAAAAACTGGCAAGACCCCCGGTTCAGGCAGCATCACAACATAAATTATTAATACACTGTCTGAGGAGGGGATATGAGCACTTATGGCCTGAATGGTTCGATGTGCAATGAGGATGATCTGTCGACTAACTAACTATAAATGATTAAGGCTTTAGAAGAATATGGAATAGATAAAGTTACCACACTGTTAAATGTTGCATATCCCTTACAGGACGTTGCAGTCAACACCAGCATTTTTCAGCTGCTGTTGATGTACTAGGCAAGTTTTTACGTTCATTGCTCTCTGAACGATCAGAGAGATTCTGAGCAGTTACCACACTGCTGAATACAATATTTGATACTGGAGATATACCTCAGGAGTTATGTAATTCTATATTTATTGCAATCCGAAAGAAATCAAGAGCCTTGGAATGTGATCAACATTGAACAATTAGTATAATGAGTCACATCACGAAGATTTTGCTAAGAATTATCGTGCAAAAAGTTAGGAAGAAAATACAACCTGAAATAGGAGAAGAACAATGTGGGTTTGTAAATGCTGTGTATATACTGAGAATGGTAATTAAACGATCTATAGAAGTAAACAAAAGATGTACACCTTTGCTTTATTGATACACAAAGGCTTTCAGTAAAGTGAGACATGTTGACATGATAAGGATGCTTGAAGATCTACAAATTGATGGAAAAGACCTTAGACTTATTAAAAAACATATATTGGAAACAACAAGCTGCCATAAGAATTGATAATGAAATAGGTTAATACCAGCCTTTTAAGAGAGTTGTGAGACAGGGATGTGTAATGTCTCCAGATCTTTTTTCTCTGTACAGTGAAAATATTTTCAGAAATATAGAAGAAATGGAAAGAATCAACATTGGTTGGACGATACATCAATAACATTAGATAAATAGATGATAGTCTTGATTGGAGACAACAAACAGGAAGGACATGCAACATTCAGTAGATGTGGTTGTTGCAGACAGCGAGCAACTAGGGTTAGAATTGAATTGTAAGAAGACACAGATTATGGTCGTTAATGGGAAGAAGGAAATACCACAATGTAATATACAAGTAAATGAACATATTAAACAAGTGAATTGATACAGTTATCTTGGAACAGTCAAAACATCTGATGGAAGATGCCTGGAAGAGATTTGAACAAGAATTGCCAATGCAAAGGTAGCCTTTTGCAAGATGAAAAACATACTGACCAATAAAAATATATCAGTTGAAATGAGAAAAAGAATGTTGAAGTGCTACATAGAACCTATACTTTTGTATGGATGTGAAGCGTGGACAATGAGCAGTCAAGCTGAAAATCATCTGATGGCTGTGGACGTGGTTTCTGAGGAAAATGCAAAGAATACTATGGATAGACAGAAAAACCAATGAACAAGTCCTTCAAGAAACAAATGAAGATTGTACACTGATTAGAGGCATTAGACGTAGACAGTCAAAATTTGTTGGGCATAAGAAGAAATGATGGGGCTGGTTATCAACCAAGATAAGACAGAATATATGGTAATTTCAAGAGACGGAATGGCTAGAAACTCTGGCCACATACAAATAGATAATATGACCATTAAAAGAACGGAAACATACAAATACCTGGGTACAATCTTCAACTGCTCCAACATCATAAGGGAAGAAATACAAACTAGAATCAACTCTGGAAATAAGATATACTATGCACTACAACATCTACTAAAATCAAAGGCGCTATCTCGTAACACCAAAATCACAATATACAAAACACTGATCAGACCAGTTGTGCTGTATGGCTCTGAAACCTGGAGTACAACGAAAGGAGACGAAGCCTTGTTACAAACCTTTGAGAACAAAATTTTAAGACGCATCTTTGGACCCATTAGGGATACACAAAGTGGAGAGTGGAAAAGAAGAAGTAACAAAGACATTTATGATCTGTTTAAGTCCCCGCTAATCACTGGTATCATGAAGGCTAATAGACTACAATGGCTGGGGCATATAGAAAGAATGGAAGATAATAGGGAAACAAAACTCGCTTACACTCAGGAAATAAATGACCATAGACCCCGAGGTAGACCAAGAAGGCGGTGGAGAGATAATACATGTACAGACCTACAAGCACTTGGAATCAACGACTGGCAAGAGAAGGTCCACCAGAGAGACGAATGGAGACGGATTGTATTTGCAGCAAAGAACCTCAATGGCTCGGAACGCTGAAGAAGAAGAAGAAGAAGAATAAGAAGAAATGAATTAGAGAACTTGGTGACAACTGGCAAGATTGAATGGAAGAGACCAGGGGAAAGACTGAGAAGTAAATAGCTGGATGGCCTGGCCATGTGGCATGGTTGAGACAGAAACATGGGGCTGATCCACGACTCTGGTGATCAAGTGAGATGGCAAAACATGACTGCCCATGCTTACCGGCATGGCATATGATGGATGGGGAAAACAGCAGCCAACTTGAGAGGTTTTACGTCTCAGACATGACTAGTTCGATCCTAGTACTAGTATGGTAGTACTGACTTACCTAATGTTATAATTGCATTTCTATTTAATTTCTGTTGACTTCCAACTATATCCTATATTGGTATGAAAGTTCCTCTTGCCTGTGCATTCTTATTCTGATATCTATATATGTCAGCCTATCTCTGTCTAGATTGCTACCTGAATAGGTGTATAATTCTGCCTCAATATCTTTTACTTTCCCCATTAATTTTTATACCTAATTGTTGTGACCTCCTATCCCATGTGTTTAGCTAAATCTTGCATCTCATTTTGTATGTGGGACAGGTGGGCAATGTCATCGTTTTCCAGATCATCCAGCTTCAGTGCACAAGCAGACAACAGTGGGACCAAATTTAGCTCATTATCAAATGTAGGCATGCCCACAACTTTCATGTTAGAAGCTCACAAAATAGAATTCTTGCTCATAAGCAACTGTTTAGAAGGGTTGACAAGATTTTCTTGTTTATCTCACCAAATGAAGACTCTTTGCTGGATGTGTTGAAGGAGAAAAAAAAAGATAAAGCAATGAATGGCTGCCTTTATAAGTATTGCATCATCTTTAATGTGTGTATGATGTGTAACACAAGTAATACAGATTTTCCGCAAAGTTGTCATGTAATGTTATATAATTTTTGTCAGATATGCAACACAATGTTTCAGCTCTCTCATATTCCTGTGCCAACTTTGGGCTCAATATCAACTTGGAGAAGACTAATTATGTACCAGTCAGCTCCAGGGATTAATCACACCATGCGGGATATATCAAAGTGAATGGTCCTAGACTAAGTGTTGTGGAAACATTCACCTATCGTGGCAGCACTGTGTCACAATTGATGACAAAGTGAATGCAAGAGTATCCAAGGCAAGCACGGCCTTTGGCAGACTGCACAAGAATGTATGGGACAGAAATGGAATAAGCCTGCAAACAAAGCTGAAAAAAAAGCAGTTGTATTATCCACACTGCTATATGCTTGTGAAACCTGGACTGTTTATCAGTGACACGCTAGGAAGTTAAACCACTTCCACACAGTCTGCCTTAGGAAGCTATTGAAGATTAAAATGGCAAGACAAGATCCCAGACACTGAAGTCCTAGAAAGAGCGTCCATGCCCAGTATCCACTCTACTAATGAAGAATCAGATTAGCTGTACTGGTCACCTGACTCGCATGCCAGATCACAGACTCCCTAAACAAATTTTTTACGGCGAGCAGTGTTATGGTAAATGCTGCCAAGGTGGCCAGAGAAAACGCTTTAAAGACACTGAAGATCTCACTAAAAGCTTTTGGAATTCACCACGACACTTTGGAGACTGCTGCCAAAGACCGAAATTCGTGGTGTACATCATTACGCAAGGGTGTAGTCACCTGTGAAGCAACCAGGACTGCAAGAGCTGTGAAGAAAAGGCTGGACAGAAAATACACTGTAGGAGATCCTCCTGGAACGTCAAGCATTCTTTGCCTACATTGTCAAAGAACATTTTGAGCCAAAATAGGGCTTATCAGCCATCTTAGAACTCCACTGGATGAAATGAATGGTCATCATCATTCTTCATAGACTCCATAAACCTATATCATTACTCTGTGATTGATTGCCAAACTCAAATTCTTAAAGGGAACTTGAGGAATAACATATCAGAAATCGTGTCTTGAAGTCATCATAAGATATTATCTTGAAAAATAAAATATCAAATTAATTTAATTAGTTTGTTTCATGCACACATATGTAGCTTATAAATCCTTTCAGATTGAAAGATGGAGAGTAAACTACCATCAAATGTCAAGATAGAACAATCTGAAGTCTATGTAGGTCAAGGTAAGATTAAGTGCAATATAACGTAATGGTTAGTTGAATATCCTTTACAGGATGTTGCAACCAACCCTAGCATTTACTGGCTGTTTTTGATTGACTGGATAAATTTACATTTTGTAGTTTGCCTTTGGTTCTCTCCGTGTCTGTAACTTACGGGACATGTGAGCAGGTCGCTCAGAAAGCAATGGCAAACTACTGAGTATAATCTTGCCAAGAAATCAAAAATCAGCTGAAATATGCTGATGTTGACAGCGATGTCCTGTAAAGGATATGCAAACAAACACAAAAAAAGTTCGCCTTTGCTTTCTGAATGGCCAAAGCCTTATACCATAAAAATCAACACAATAGCAGAATATAAATCTACTCAGACACTGGGAAAAATAAGGTCATAGCTGTAACCGAGTATCCACCGGAATCAGTACACAATTCTACAGCTAAGCTGAGCAGGGAATTCTCTTGTCCTGGCAGTCAAAGATTGCTGTCAAAGGCAGAGGTGAAAGACCCTTGTGTGAAAATAGAAGGTAAAGGAAAACTACCACATTATTTTCCCAAGAATATGAATTTTGAAAGGTCTGAGATTGACGTTAGTTGTTATCTAAGGACCCCTCCATCTTGTATAGAAAGTCATGAGCCACAGGTGACACCATACCATTATCAAGCTACTGATGGCAATACCAAAATGAACAAATTTAAAATAGGAACATGGATTGTCGTGATACAGTGGAGATAGGACAATTAGATAATGTAATGAAAGAAATTAAAAAAAAAAAAATTGAGGATTAATGTCCTGGGTATGAGTTGAGGTGGAGGAGATCTGGTAAAGTAATAACAGGCGAACGCACAATAATTTGTTCAGAAGATAATACTTACAGAAAATGAGTGGGACTAATGTTTGATGAGGAAACAGCTAAATCAGTTAATGGTTATTTGAATATATCAGGTAGCGTTATTGTAAAATTCAAAGGCAAACCAAGAGATCTGAATATTATACAAGTGAAAGCACCGAAAAAAACAAGCAGTAGTGAAGTGAAAATACCAACATGTTAAGATAAAGTAAAAATGGCGATATCTTAAATAACATTACAATAAATAAAATTAATACTTGGAGATTTTAATGCAAAAGCAGGAAAGGAAAGTATGGAAGATGTAGCATGTGATCATGGTAATCAAGCTAAATCCATTAATTGTTATTGATTAAATCAGATAGTTATTATCATTGTCAAATTCAAAATTGCAATATCTCAAACAAAATCAAAAGATATAAAAATAATACTTCATGCCAAGAGGCTACAATGTAGATCTTGGGGAGTTATGACATTGATAAGACTAAACATAATAATGTGGCTTGCTCATACGGTAGTATGGCAGATGCTGAGATGAATGCATTTAACGCAACTGGGGTGACAGCTGACATATAGTTTATTTTTTAGGATACACACCAAAAGAAATCTCCACAGCCAGCTGAGTCACTCACTCTGACTTATGTTCATGGAATGCTCATACACTGTCCATTGTGGACCGAGTGTTTGGCGGGCCTTTGTACAATATGTGCAGTCCAGCTCATGATATGCTTTGATACCTAATCAATCTCTCTCTCTCTCTCTCTCTCTCTCTCTCTCTCTCTCTCTCTCTCTCTCTCTCTCTCTCTCTCTCTCTCTCTCTCTCTCTCCGTCTGTCTCAATCTACTGCAGTCCCAAATGTTGGCATACAATAATCATCATACGAGAGTAAGTTAATAAGTAAGTCACAAATGGCTGTAGAAAAATAACTAATGATAACTTAAAACCTGTTTATTTTTATGCATACATTGTCCCTTTATTTCTCAACATCATTTCCATCAACATTGATGCACTTATCGCATCGTTTTATCAGTCCTCCCAAACCGGCTGCATAGAACTGCGTACCCTGTTTCCTAAACCATGTTTTCACTTCACATTCAACTTCAGCATCATTCAGGAAATGTCTTCCGCCAAGGTGGGTATTCAGTGGACTTAGCCCCTAGCAATTTCCCATAAAGCGGTGCATAGTTGGGTAGAAAAGGTTACGAGGACGAGTCAATACGTAAGTCACACAGTTCTGTGGGATGGCGGGTAAATGAAAACACGGCACGCAGATTTATGCAGCTGGTTTGGGAGGACTGATAAAACGATGGGATAAGTGCATCATTGTTGGTGGAAATGGTGTTGAGAAATAAAGGAACAATGTATGTATAAAAATAAACTTGTTTCATAGTTAGTTATTTTTCTACAGCCATTTGTGACTTACTTATTAACTTACCCTCATATATACTTGAATACAGAACTGACTTGTGGGGTAGCGCTGCTAACAATTGTTAATGTCCTCTCGCATCACACACCAGCTTTCTGTATCTCAATTTACCCTCACTTATAAAAACACACACACACACATCCTCAAAAGATTATTATGTTCATGAAAATTCACTTTAAATATAATTATGGGGCTGTAGTTGATATGTCCAAATGTTGTAAAGTTTGTCTTATAAATATGTCCTCTGTGTATCTGCCTGTGTCCAACATGTAACCTCTCTAACTTGTATGGCTGGTGGCTATTGTATGACTTGTCGCCAGAGTCCATTCACAAATATTTGCTCTCATTCATGTTCATTTATTTTTCTTCCAGTATCTGTTGCATCATTATGACATTGTTCCTGTCATCTTATATTTACTTCCACCCAAGGAATATGTCTTTGATAGGTCCAAAGGCAACTGAAATCATGGAAAGTGGTGACATGTCTTTGATATTTTGGTGAAAATGTATTGAATTCACGCTAACAAACTTGTTTTGCAGTAAAGCATGTAAATTCGGGTAAAGACGCAAGGCGTATCCATATTTGTATGGAAGTGGGTGCAATATGTAATATTAGTAAAGACAGATAATTTACAGAGGCATGGGGTAAATAATGTAGAATCACCGGGAAGGTTAACCCGGTCAACAAATGCCCGCAGAAGTCGGATGTGTCGGCCTAACGGCGCAAGAACGCAGCTCTACTGTAAACAGGCACAACGCAATCATGTCCAAAATAATTTTTTAAAAAAACTCCGGATGAACGCAGAAGACGAAGAATCAGAATGAAAATGGACAGGGAAGTAGAAGGAATATATTTCTTATCGTATAGTTTATTTCCTATATATTATCCCTGCGCTTGGCAACCTCTTGTGGTTTTGCCACCATTATTACTGCATATGCACCGACACTCGATTCCTCTGATGATGTGAAGGATTCGTTCTATGAGGAGTTAAACTCCGTGTTCAAGGCAGTTCCAAAATCTGACTGCATTTATATGCTCGGTGATTTCAATGCTCGTGTGGACAAGGACTCGAGTTCATGGCCAGTGTGCCTTGGAAAATACAACATCAGTCGCATGAATGAAAATAGTCAAAGGCTGCTGGAGCATTGCACCAAAAATGACATGAAATATGTATTACAAATTCCTTTTTTAAACCAAAAGAGCTGCATAAGGTCACATGGAAACATCCAAGATCCAGCTGTTGCCACCAGCTGGACTTCATCATCACACGGAGACAACATCTGAACCATATTTCATTGACTCGAACATACCACAGTGCTGACTGTGATACGGATCATTCTTAGGTTGTTGCAAGAGTTAGACAGACCAAAGAGAATCTACACAGCTAAACACAAATCTAGCCCCAGGATTACTCAAGATCCTGAAAAGTGCTTTCATATTCAACAGCAACTTGAAGACGCTTTCACTGATACACCAGAGAATTGTACAGTAAGTGAAAAGTGGGGTCAACTTAAGGAAACTCTTTATGAAACTGCCGTAGGGGGTTACGGCACTGTGGATCATAATAGGCAGGGCTTGTTTGTGGCAAACAGCCAGACTCTGCCGCCCTTGATTGATAAGAAGAAGATAGCTCTCTTAATAAACAAGGAAAGACCAACGCGTAACACTCTGAGTGAGCTAAAGCAAGTTAGGAAGGATGTGCAAAAGGCTGCCAGGCAGTGTGCAAATGATTATTGGATCAAGTTATGTGAGTCCATTCAAATCGCAAGTGATAAGGGAAACATCAGAAGCATGTATGAAGGAATAAAGAAAGCCTGTGGTCCAATGATCAAAAGAAGTGCACCATTGAAACATTTGACTGGAGAAATCATAACTGATAAGAAAAAGCAGATAGACAGATGAGTAGAGCACTATTTGGAGCTTTACTCAAGTGAGACCAAACTAGCAGATGATGTCCTCAACGCCATAGAGGCTTTACCAACTCTTGACCACCTGGACACACTTCCTACCATAACAGAAGTTAAGTGTGCTATAAATGAACCTGCATCTGGCAAGGATCCAGGTAAGAATGGGATTCTCAGGTTCGAGTTTTGGAGTGGGCAAGACACACTCACTCTACAGATCCACCAGCTAATAGAGCTATGCTGGTGAGAAGGACAAGTCCCACAGGATTTCAAAGATTCAAGAAAAATCCGTGACCAGAATCAACCACTGTTTATTGCCTTCATCGACCTCACAAAGGCATTTGATTTGGTCAGTCATGGGTAGGGTTGCCAGACGTCCGGCAAAGAGAGGACATGTCCTCCTTTTAAGCCTCGTGTCCTCCGTCCGGCAGGCAAAGCTAAAAACTGTTACAATGTCCGGCTTTTTAAATATTTTTGTTACCATTTTTTATGTATTGTTGTTACAACTTGCAATGCATCTACATTCTACCGTGTGTTTACATTCTTTATTAAAACCCATTGCTTAATAATATTTAATTTTCCTATTTATACCAAATGTGAAACACCAATTATTTGTAGAATTTGAATCTAACTTGCTCTATTCGTCAACATTAACAATGCTGTAGTCTCTATAGTGAAGATGTTAATGTTATTTCCTGTTCCGGTAGCAGAGACGCCACTTAAATTTTTTTTTTTTTTTAATTTGTAATTTTTGCCGTCTATGTTCAGTACTTTGACTGGAAAGCAGGTGGAATCTCAACTAAGATTCTCGAGTTAGACAACACAGCAAATGAAACCTCAGAAACTATATCACAGTCGAATTGGAGAACACTCCAAAAACATTATTTGTACTCTAAATGTGTTGCTTTTGCTGGTGACAATACCAATGTGAATTTTGGAGGCATTAACAGAAGAGAAGGTAGAAATGTGTTCTCGCATTTGAAGGAAGCCTTGAGCAAGCCATTAGTAGGCGTTTGGTGTTCTGCTCATGTTCTGCACAACTGCATCCAACACTGCGCAGATTTAATGCAATTGACGTTGGATCTATTGTCTTGAAGATATTTAATTACTTTTCTATATACACTGTCAGAACAGGAACTTTAAAGGATTTTTGTGACTATGTCACTATTAACTATCAGCAACTGCTCTACCACTCTAAAACTAGATGGCTCAGTTTGTTTCCAGCTGTTGAGAGGCTGTTGAGGCCGTTTACTGTTTTGAAATAATATTTTCTTTCTGTAAACCAACCACCTGCTATGATAAAAAAGAAATATTTGAGAACGATTTTTCGGAAGTTTACCGTTGGTTTGTGCATTCTTTGATGTCTGTCTTCCAAGTTAATATTTTGGCCATTAAAAAAAAGAAGAAAATCAGTGTTAGAGGTTATGAGCCTTCTTCACACAACCTTGGAAGTTTTGAAAGGCAGATTGAAGGAGACATTTATTTCACTGAAAGTCAGGGAGATGTTGAGAAGACTTAAGGAAAGTGGTCGAGAAGAAGAGTGTAATAGTTTTATGTCAGACGATAGGTTGGTGTATGAAGCATGCATTAGTTACTTAGAAAAGTGGTTGAAACCTTTTGATGAATTTCAGTGCTTTGGTTGGATGTACTTAAATAAAATCAAAGACTGTGCATTTGATGACCTTTTGGCAAGCATATTGTACTTGAAAGAGAAGGGTATTATTGTATATGGTGTGCAATTATTTGACCAATACTGCAATCTTAAATCATTTGTGCAAGACAAGAATGAACACATTTTTGAAAGACTTGCATGAACAGTGGAGTTTATTTTTCCAAAGTTGCCCAAATGCATGTTGCTTTTCAGAGTTACTTTAAATTTGTGAAGTATTCTTCTGTATCCCTGGACACAATGGCAATGTGGAAAGAGTGTTCTCCTTAATTAATGCTCAGTGGACAAAGGAAATGAACAGACTCTTACTCGACTCTGTAAAGGGCATCGTTCTCGCAAAGTACAGTTTGAAGAATCTTACCTGTGAACAGTTTTATGCATATGTGATTGCTAACGAGGCTCTTCTACAAAAAGTTGGCTCCACTGAGAAATATGTTGCGTAATTAATAAAGATTATAAGGTATAATTTATAATCATCTGTTTAAATAATGTTTTGTAGCATTTTGAAAAAAGTATCCATTGAATTTGGAGATGTGATGCTACAATACTTTGTATAAACAATCAACCTTACTGACTTTATTTCGTAAGCGAAATTATGAGTGAAGCTTTGTATTTTTAGACTTCATCACTCCATACTAGGCGGCATATCACAGGTACTATACTCCTCTCTCTCTCTCTCTCTCTCTCTCTCTCTCTCTCTCTCTCTCTCTCTCTCTCTCTCTCTCTCTCTCTCTCTCTCTCTCTCTCTCTCTCTCTCTCTCTCTTCACTATTTTCTCATATACATATTATGTATATGCTTGTGTGCGTGTTTTTTGTTGTTTGTGCGCGCGCGTGTGTGTGTGTTTGTGCGTTCACACACATCAGTCCGCACAGACTTTAGTATTCCCTTGCTACACACATAAAGGAGCACCGAGAATGTGTTTCATTATTATCACAATCATACTTAGGTGCACACTTCATTGCTCTTTGGCATTCGCGTACAATGACCAACCCATTACTGGCTCACAATCATGCATTGCATGGACATCCACCGGGGCACTCCTTCGTAGTTTTCACTCTCGGCCCACCATCATATCTCCATTGTTTCCAGTTTCCCTCCTTACTTTCCTCCCCGTCTGTAGCACTTCCACGCATTTATCTGGCATCTTCACTGAACTGTTACCATCCCCTAACCCTGTTTTCATTACACCACACTCTCATGGCATGGCACATAATGGATGTTGTGTTTTGTGTAATTGTTTGCTGAAGAAGGCTAGTCACTGCAACGTCCCTTGTTTTCCGTAACTGTGTTCTTTAAAGCTGCGTTACTTCGTGTTATTTTATATGTTTTAGGTCTTAGTTAGATATGATTGAGCTACCGTGTAACAGTAGACGGTATTACATGCTTTCTGTTAGCGCCGAATGTTGGGCGGCGCTCACCAAACCAGACACCCTGCATTGTGCCAACGGCTTCGGATGGAGGACCACAAGTGGGAGGGTGAAAGCATTATACTGGTGCGACGAAATGCAACCTAAAGACTAAATGTCATGGCAAAGCAGCCCAGGCCTTGAGCCTTGGTCGGCAACTGGTCTAGGATCGAGGCTCTGACAAGCAGACAGTGCAGTGCTTTGCTGACCCGGCAGCTTCTGCAGCTTGTCTTGTTCCAGATTTACCGATGTTACCTGTCCTCTGGAGTAAACTAGGCAGGCCGAGTGAGGCATCATGCTGCATGACAACACATGGTCTACAATGCAGCCCAGGCTTTGCGCTATGGCGAGGTATAGCTCCATCCATAGTCCTTTGAAGCACATTGTAACAAACTATCGTGCCAGTGTGAGTGAGTGACCTTGTGTAAATGTACATGAGGTTATGTATATATGTGCATGAGGTTGTCTGATATGAACATGAGAATATATTGTAGAACAATGACTATATGCTGATGTTCGCTCACTCCTGTCTATTTCACGTACGAGGTCGAGCTGAACTGGGAAGAAGAATCGGAGCTACACATCCTCATGGAACATTGCCAGAAATGCCCAGGTCACGACAAGTTTATACCTGTTCACGAATTTGACAAAGACCATTTTCCAGCTCTCTACAAACATCATTCAGATTTAATGTCAGCACTTTTGGCTTGTTCTGATCATTTAGATTGAATATCAGCACCTTTGACTTGCTCTGATCATTGAAATTGAATGTCAGCACGTGTGGCTTGTTCTCATATCATCTCATCATATTCCTCTTGTACCTTGCGGTGTCGAGGTGAAGTATAAACATCGTGAGAGTGCCCGATTTTGGGCTTCATGTATCGATTTTCCCATGGACTCTGCTATTCCCTCCGTCCAACGTTTACGTGGTCGGCCTCTTCCTCTGTTTCCATCTGGTTTGTACATCATTGCTTTTTGTGGTATACTGTTAGTTGGTAACCTTGTTACATGGCCAAACCATTACTTCTTCTAATAAAATCTAGCGCTGCTATAACCCCCACTTTAGTCTTGATTTCTTCGTTTCTGATCTTATCTCTTCTTGATACATTGATTATTCTTCACAGGAATCTCATTTCTGTGGTTGTGGCTTGTTCTAATCAATCAGATTGAATCAGTGGCGTCACTGGGGTTGGTGTCACCCAGTGCGGTAAACTCTTGGTGTCACCCCTCTAGGCTTTCACCATGGTCTTCTTCCGAGTGTTCCTGTACCATATATAATCGCATATAGTAATGTTTGTAAAATAAGTCAAAAAGTTAATAAGGACATAAGAAAGAAAACAAATTGAACAATATAACTTCAATACTTCAGGTAAAACATAAATAAAGAACTTCGACAAACTCGGACAAAGTTAAATTTTTGTTATTTTGCTATGTCTGCTTTGTCAAATTTGCAATTTTTTTATTTTGGTGTCACCCCTTGATGGTGTCACCCGGTGCGGCCCGCACCCCCCTAGTGACGCCCCTGGATTGAATGTCAGCACCTTTGACTTGTTCTGATTATTCAGATTGAATGTCAGCAAGTTTGGCTTGTTCTGAAAATTTAAATTGATTTTCAGCATTTGTGATTTGTTCTAATCATGCAGGTTGCATAGTGGTCTCGAGGTATGGTGTCCGCCTCGAGTGCTGGAGGTCCCGGGTTCAGGCCCCCAGTGAGGACCGGGATTTATTTAAAAAATCCACCTGGACTTCCAGTAATAAAAATTTCCCCTGGTCTCTGGGTAGTGAGATCTGATGCCCGTGTGTATTGTTGCGTATGTAAAAAATCCCTTGGCAGTTGGAAATCGAAAAAGAGTAGCCTAACGGTGCTGCCCGGGCAAAATTTCGAGTTAAAAATCTACCCAAAGTATTTCAGGATCCTCGCTGATACAACGGAGTTCGTGCACTGAGCTGAGTTTCTCCAGACTCAGGTTCGAGTTAGGAGGAAAACGGAGCACTTATGGGTTAAACCGTGTGCCGTGATGTTGATCCAACGACTAAACTAAAAAAAAAACTAAACGTTTGTCTTGTTCTGAACATTCAGACTGAGTATCAGTGTATCTACTCTTACTGTTTGTAAATAAAGTCAATCGGTCGGATTCATTTGGGAAGGTGTGGCTGAGAGATTACAGTTCTGCTTCAGACACAGGAGTTACTGAATTCAAGTCCCTGCAAAACAGAGGATCTACAACTGGAGAGATTGTTACAGCGGGCAGTACGCAGAGGATCTACAACTGGAGAGATTGTTACAGCGGGCAGTGAGCAGAGGATCCACAACTGGAGAGATTGTTACAGCGGGCAGTAAACAGAGGATCCACAACTGGAGAGATTGTTACAGCGGGCAGTGAACACAGGATCCACAACTGGAGAGGTTGGTACAACGGGCAGTGACCAGAGGATCCACAACTGGAGAGGTCGTTACAGCGGGCAGTGAACACAGGATCTACAACTGGAGAGATTGTTACAGCGGGCAGTGAACAGAGGATCCACAACTGGAGAGGTTGTTACAGGGGGCAGTGAACAGAGGATCCACAACTGGAGAGATTGTTACAGGGGGCAGTGAACAGAGGATCCACAACTGGAGAGATTGTTACAGGGGGCAGTGACCAGAGGATCCACAACTGGAGAGGTTGGTACAGCGGGCAGTGAACAGAGGATCTACAACTGGAGAGATTGTTACAGCGGGCAGTGAACAGAGGATCTACAACTGGAGAGATTGTTACAGCGGGCAGTGAACAGAGGATCTACAACTGGAGAGATTGTTACAGCGGGCAGTGAACACAGTCTGGGAGACGCCTAGGCGGACGAATAAGCGGAGTGCGACTGGTGCCTCAGCATGGAAACTATTGATAACCGAAGGAGTCGAATTACGCGTGGGAATATCCTGAGTGAAGTTAATTCCTGAACTCATACTCATACAGAAGCCCATGTGTAGGCTATGTGAACTCATACAGAAGCCCATGTGTACGCTATGTGAACTCATATACACACAGAAGCCTTTGTGTACGCTATGTGAACTCATACTCACACACAAGCCCATGTGTACGCTATGTGAACTCATACTCACGCAGAAGCCCATGTGTACGCTATGTTCAATGCTTTCCCTTGGGTAGAACAAGGTGATGGCTATCTTACGCTTAATTCGTCTCACACCAATAACGATTGCTTATTTATACACACTTTTAATTTATCAATACACTTTTGTAATTATCAATACCTTAGATGTTTTGATATTTTGATACACTGACGATGAGTTAATCTTAGGTCTATTAAAATATACTCACATGCATAAGTTCATGTTGTAATTTGATGGTTGCATGCATTGAGGGGGGGGGGGGGGACAAGTAACTGAATCACAGTTCGATAGTAGCCTGGGGTCAGAGGTCAGTTTGAGATCTGTACACTTTCAGGCTGGGGTGGATCTGGGTCTCAGTTGGTCCACTCATTAAGGCCCGTGGTTCCTATTGGACCAGTGCAGTGCCGTGTGCATTTGACTCAATAAGAGATACATAGGAACCAAAACATTTAGAGGAACCCTAGCCTAGATAGATGTAGTTCATTTTACCCACACATCTCAAACACCAGAGTTGTGGTTCACATCTGTTCATGCCTTGACCATGTCATGTGATCCAGCCAACCGTATATTTACTTCTGTCTTCCCTTTTGTTCTTTTCTTGCCAGTTGTCACCAAGTTATTTAGTTTATTTCTTCTCTAATTGTGCTCAACAAAAAAATTGACTTTCTGCGTCTAATTTCTTCAGTCAGTTTATGGTTTTCATTTGCTTCTTCTAGGGCTTACTCATTGGTTTTTCTGTCCATGGAAATCTTTGTATTTTCTTCATAAATCACATTTCCACAGTCATTAGATATTTCTCAACAGTACGTCCTCATGCAAACACGGTGAAGTGGCGATTCTGCCTTCATACGTTAGTTGTTTCACCCAAAATGTACCTAGGTACTATTGTCGCTTCTATCACAATACGAACAGTTACAGCAGAGTCCACGTTAGACTGCCTGACGTCCGCGATCTCCTTTGGAAGGTCATTCTCATTTGCGTGTCTGCCTGTCGGGGTTCTGATACTGAACGTTGGTCCAGCACATGTGTGGGCTAAACACTACAAGCAAGAGGTCTGGACAATGTGGGATCCGCTACAACAATTCAATCAATCAATCATGTGCCATGCCGGAAAGCGTGGGCGGTCATGACTCGCCATTTCACTCGATCACCAGTGTCGTGGATCAGCTCAGTGTTCCTGTCTCGTCCATGCCATGTGGCCAAGCCATCCAGGTATTTTCCTCTCGGTCTTCCTCTTGGTCTGTTCCCCTCGATCTTGCCAGTTGTCACTAAGTTCTCCAAACCATCTCTTCTCATAACATGTCCAAAAAATTTTGACTGTCTACGTCTAATTTCTCTAATCAGTTTACGATGTTCATTTGTCTCCTGTAGTACTTGGTCATTGGTTTTTCTGTCTGTCCATGGTATTCTTTGCATTTTCCTCAGAAACCACATTTCTGCAGCCATCAGATGCTTTTCAGCTTGACTGCTCATTGTCCAAGTTTCACATCCATACAAAAGAACAGGCTCTATGTATCCCCTCAACACTCTTTTTCTCGTTTCAATTGACATCTTCTTATTGGTCAGAATGTTTTTCATCTTGCTAAAGGCTACTTTCGCCATGGCGATTCTTGTTCTAATCTCTTCAAGGCATCTCCCATCAGATGTTATAACTGTTCCAAGATAATTGTACCGATTCACTTGTTGAAGAATATTTCCATTTACTTGTATATTACATTGTGGCACTTCTTCCTTCCTACTGACGACCACAACCTGAGTCTTTTTACAATTTAATTCTAACCCCAGTTGCTCACTGTGTACAACAACCGCATCTACTAATTGTTGCAGGTCCTGCTCATTGTCTGCAATTAATACTGTATCATCTGCATATCTAATGTTATTGATGTTTCGTCCTCCAATGCTGATTCCATTTATATCCTCTACATTTCTGAAAATATTTTCACTGTACAGGGAAAAAAGATCTGGAGACATCACACATCCCTGCCTAACACCTCTCTTAATTGGCTGATACTGTCCCACTTCATTATCAATCCTTATTGCAGTTTGTTGTTTCCAATATATGTTTTTTACAAGTCTAAGGTCTTTTCCATCAATTTGTGGATCTTCAAGCATCCTTATCATGTCGACATGTCTCACTTTATCGAAAGCCTTTGTATAGTCAATAAAACAAAGATACATGTCTTTGTTTACTTCTATAGAACGCTCAATTACTGTTCTCAGTATATACACAGCATTTACTGTATCCTTTCCTTCTACAAACCCGCATTGTTCTTCCCCTATTTCAGGTTGTATCTTCTTCCTCATTCTTTGCATGATAATTCTTAGCAAAATCTTTGTGATGTGACTCATTATACTAATTGTTCTATGTTGATCACATTCCAAGGTTCCTGATTTCATTGGGATTGCAATAAATACAGAGTTACATAATTCAGAAGGTATATCTCCAGTATCATATAATGTGTTCAGCAGTCTGGTGACTTGGTCTATTCCATATTCTTCTAAGGCATTGATCATTTCTACTGGGATGTTATCTGTACCCGGGGTATTGCCAGTTTTCATATGGTTAAGAGCATTCTTAACTTCTGTCAAGACGTGACAAGCGCAGAACGTTTCAGGGCAGGAAAAAAAGCTGGGAGCAGCCACCGTGGTGGAGTTTCGAGGTGGAGAAGGCTTGGGTGGACAAGCGTAGTGCTGTAAGGAGATGGCAAAATGCCAAGAAGAACAGAGCTGGTCATCCTAGTCCCTGCTTGCACTTAGAAAGAGAGATGCACACAAAAGTAAGCTACTTCAAAAAACTGGTCAAGGTTGTTAAAAGCGAAAAATGGGCAGAGGTGTGTCAAAGAGTAAGCACAGACAAGTCACTGAAATTGTTCTGGCGACTACATAAAAGCATGAGTGGTGTAGTCAAGAGTAAGAGCATTTCTGACTTCCAATGTGCTGACCTCATCTGGCAGAGGACAAGGGCAAAGCCCTCTTTGAACGCTACCTTGAGCAAAGCAACCAGACAGACATGGGAGGCCGAAATCTGGCCAAGGAGGTCACCTCAGACAGATGCAAGGCCCAGGACACTTCGGATGAAGACACAGTGACAGTGAAAGAAATCAAGGCTGTGCTTCGACGATCAAAAAACAGTGCTCCAGGTCCTGATGGCATAAGATACGATGACATTAATAGGTGTACCGACAATGAGCTAGAGAAACTAGCAGACATGTACAACAACAGTATAGGGGGTGCTAGCATCAAGGATGAATGGTTACACAGCTATCTGATTCCCTTGCCGAAGCCTGACAAAGACCACAAAAAAATTCAGGGATATCGAATTATAACCATGCAGAATACAATAGGCAAGCTGCTGGAGAAGGTAATTGCCAAGAAAATATCAAGCCAACTAGAGAGGCAAGGTGTTTTCCCACCCACCCTGGGTGGGTACCGTCCAAAAAGGGAAACCTGGACCAATGCAGCAGTCTTTGCCCAGGATGTCTATGAAGGTTTCCACTCAGGCACTGAAACCGTTGCCGCAGCGATTGATCTTGAGGACGCATACAACAGAGTACCACTGGATTTTTTAATGTTTCAGCTTCTCGAACTAAGCATAAGTCCATTCCTCCTTAGTTGGATCGCTGCAGCCCTCTTCCAACGGAAAGTAGTTTTTAGATGTGGCAGTTGGACTTCGGAACCAACAACAATATATCCTGGCCTACCACAGGGATCACCATTATCTCCGGTACTGTTCAACGCCTACACAGTGAGAATCACCAGTGAGCAGATCACTGGACCTGGCAGGACATTGTCATATGCCGATGATGTTTTAGTGTATCGTCAGGGGAAGGATAGAGAGGAGGTTGCTGTGGAACTACAAACCGAACTCAATCGCATAAGTACTTGGTGTGATGAAGCTGGGGCAATGGTCAATCCAACAAAGGCAACAGTGACTTGGTTCTCGTTGAATAATCATATTGTCAACACTCCAACACCAACTGTAATGCTGTGTTCAGAGATGGTGGAAAGAACGCAGGCAATGAATTACCTGGGGATACGGTTTGATCGAAGCCTTGCTTATAATGTGCACATAGACCAGGTGATAACAAAGGCCAAGCGGGGTTTGGCAGCGATGCGGGTGATGGCGGCAGCAAACTGTGAGCAGCGCCATCTATGTCTTCTGTACGAGGGGTTGGTCATGTCTGTTTTGGAGTATGCAATGGCAATCCTGACTCTCAGCCATAAGCAGATAGAACGGATGGAAAGGATACAGAATGAAGCTATGCGCATTATTCTTGGATGTACAAGAGATACAGCATGCAGGGCGATGCGCTACCTTCTTGGGTTTCCAACCATTGAAGAGAGAATACAAGATTGCAGGGCACGCGCCTACCTCAGAATTAACGCAAACACACAACATCCACTGCATAGTGAAATTAGGAAGGTGAAGGGCAGCAGGTTAAAAAGAGGACGGTCGTGGATGGGTCAAGCCGAAGACATTCTTCAACAGGTGTGTTCACTTGAGGACTTAGAACCTGGCGAGGAGTGGGTGCAAGTGCCAACAGACCTCTGCACATCCTTTTCAGTTTGCATCCAACTTGACAGAAAATGCAGACAAGAAAATCCGGCTGCTGTGGAGGCTGAAGTACAAGCGTTGATTTTCGAGAATTCGCTAGACGGTGACGCGGTCATCTACACAGATGGGTCGGTCGTCCGACATGTGAGAAGCTCATGGGCCTTTACAGCTCGGGCCGGATGGAGAATTGTGAAGGAGGACTCTGGTGCTTTTACTGAAACCACAAGTAGCCTGACCATGGAAGTCATGGCAGTAAGTAAATCAATAACATGGCTCGAGACACAGACATTCACTAGGGCTTGTTTCCTTAGCGACTCAATGAACATGATCAAGAGGATAGAGGAGGGGTCGATCCGAAGAGAATGGTTGCTGCCTCTGGAGCGGTCTCGACTGGCAAAGATTAGTTTCATCTTCGTGCCAGGGCATGCGGGAGTACAAGGAAATGAGCGGGCTGACAAGCTAGCAGGTGAGGCTACTGTGGAGGGCGGACGCGCCATGGACCAGGCCGACATTCTGAATGCTCTACGAGAAGTAAGACTTTTGCGAGAACCAAGTAATGACTGTGAATCTACAACAATGGCCAGACTGCGAGAGCAGCAAATTAAAAGAGGTGTGGCCAAACAAGAACACTACGCAGGAAGCCAAAGAAGATTGATAAACCAACACAGAACTGGCGTCGTTAGCCGCTACACGCTGCGGGATTTGCTGAGGAGGGGATCCGAGCACTTATGGACTGAATGGTTCGATGTGCAATGAGGATGATCTGTCGACTAACTAACTAACTAACTAACTAACTAACTAACTTAACTTCTGTCTTCAAAATTGATGGTCCTTCATTATTATTCCGATGATCATATTGTTCTTCTCTTGTATCATCATAAAGGTCTTTCACATAATCTGACCACGCATGTAAAATCTGATCTTTTTCTATTATGATTTTGCCATCTTTGGTTTTTAGGCAACCCGTTGATGTGTGTGTTCTTATGTTAGTGGTGTCATTAATTCTTTTGTGCATTAATTTGGTATTCCGGATGTTGTGTTGGTGTTCAGTTTCCTTGCAATTTTCCTCAAGCCATGTTTCTTTTGCCTCTTTGCATAGCATCCTAATTTTCCTATGAATCTCTTCATATTTTTCCTTGTTATTTTTGTTATTTCTTCTTACTTCCATGAGTTTTAAGATGTCTTCCGTAATCAATTTCTTGCGTCCTATTATCTTTATCTTTGGGATGGTTGTTTCTGCAGCTTGGTTGACTGATTTCTTTAATATTTCCCATTGGTCACTGTCTTGAATAATATTTCCATATCGGACAATGCATCGAATCTGTTCTTTACCTCTACGTTGAATTTATCTTTTATTTCCTCACTCTTCAGTGCTTGTAGATCAAATTTTGTGTTTCTTGGTGAATATTTGACTTTCTTTAATTTTGTATGTAAATTGCTTAAGATTAATCTATGGTCGCTGTAGCAGTCTGCGCTTGGTATAGTTTTTGCGACTTTTAATCCAGTTCGAAATCTTCTGTTGACGAGAATGTAATCAATCTGAATTCTAATCTTATGATCAGGACTCCTCCATGTCCATAATCTCCTTGGGTGCTGTTGAAACCAGGTGTTTCCAATAATCAAATCTTGCTCTTTTGCCCACTGTACTAGTCTGCAACCTCTTTCATTCTGTTCCCCTAGTCCATATTTGTCTACTATGCATCCGTCCTGTTGATTTACAACTTTGGCATTCAAGTCACCCATTATGATAGTTACTTCAGAATTCTTGCATTTCTTGAAGGCTTTCTCTAAATCACTATAAAATTAATCGATGCTGTCATCACTACTGTCTGCTGTTGGTGCATAAACTTGTATGACGTTGACATCAAAAGGTCTTCCACTCAACTTCACCAGTAACACTCTGTCTGATACAGTCCAATATCCTTTGATCGATTTTGCTCTCTCTGTATCCATTATAATTGCTACTCATGGCATACCCATACAGAAACCCATGTGTACTCTATGTGAAAAGGTTTGTCAGCAATGAGAGTCATGGCGACTGCCAATATCGAGCAAAGACTGCTAATACTTCTGTTCCAAGGACTGGTGCTTTCACGCATCGAGTATGCCCTGGCCATCCTCACTGTCAGCCCTACGCAGATTGGAAGACTTGAAAAGGTACAAAACGAAGCCATGCGCATCATTTTGGGCTGCACGAGAGACACCAGCTGTGTAGCAATTAGATACCTCCTTGACTTCCCGACAATGGAACACAGGATCAAGATCTGGAGAGCTCGTGCATACTTAAAAATAAGTGCAGATGAGCAGCACCCTCTGCATGACGCTATATTCAGAGAAAAGGGTGACAGGCTAAAGAGGGGCAGATCATGGATGGGTCGGGCGGAAGATGTCATCAGACAGGTCTGCAGTCTTACCAGTATCAACCCCGGCAAGGAATGGGTGTCGGTGCCTCCAGCTTTTAAGTGCACTTTCTCCTGCATTATCACACTCGACAGACGGTGCAGAGAGCAGAACCCTACCGCTGTCAATGCAGAGGTTAACGCGCTCATCTATGAACACTCAGATAGCCCGTAGTGCTCATCTATACAGATGGATCTGTTGTAAAGCAGCAGAGAAGTGCGTGGGCATTTACAGCCCGTTCAGCGGGCCGAACCGTTCAAGAATCCAGTGGTGCCCACTTTTTGACCACGAGCAGCTTGACGATGGAGGTGATGGCAGTTACACAGGCTTTCATATGGCTGGAATCAAAGCATTATACCAACGTGTGTGTACTAAGTGATTCAATGAGCATGATTCAGAAGGTCGAAGCTGGATCTGTACGTAGACAGTGGACTGAGTCGCTGCGGAAGTCTGTTGTCCGTAAAGTCACCTTGATCTTCGTCCCGGGACATACGGGAGTCGAGGGAAATGAACGAGCTGATAAACTGGCTGGCTCTGCACCACCTGTAGACCTGTAGATGGCCAGCCCATGGATCGTGCTGATATTATTAACGTCCATAAAGATATGGCGAGAACAGAAGACTTTGACGTCAGTGAATCCACATCGCTGTCCAGGATGAAAGACTTGGGAGTAAGAATCGGCACGGCCAGACGCGAGAGGTACATCGGGAAAACAAAGCGCCTCGTCAACCAACACAGAACTGGCACTATTAGCCACCAGACGCTGATGCATAAGCTGGGGGGAAGATATGAGCACCTATGGACATGTTCGGAGTGCAATGAAGATACCCTAACTGATAACTGATAACGCTATGTGAACTCATATTCACGCAGAAGCCCATAATATGTACGCTCTGTTCAATGCTTTTACTTGCTTAATATATAATATTGTTGTTTATATTGTTTCGGTAATACTATAGAAAATTTGAGAGTATCTCTGAGTTTTCACACTAACTTCGGCAGTTGGAAACATGGCGGCATGTGTAGATGTAGTCGACGCGAACTGTGCAGGTTAGGACTTTCTTGTTTTACCTCAACAGAAAAAAAATCCACACCTTACCAAGGATTCAAACCTGGGTCTCCCGAAGGCGAGGCCGGCATTCTAGCCACTGGGCCAGGCACCCCTGACAGTTTAGATTGGTAACGTTGAATATTTGACTACAAAGTCTAGTCATCATTCATGATTCTGATTCGTTTAAAAGTTTAAATGGCGTTGTGAGTGTTGACTTTATTAATTTATTTAACTACATCATTCATTGGCCGTTTAACTGTGTTGAATATTTTACTGCATCATTCATTGAGCATTTCTTCTTCTTCTGTGTTCATCCGGAGTTTTTTTTTTTTTTTCTCCGGACGTGACTGCGTTGTGCCTGTTTACAGCAGAGCTGCGTTCTCGCACCGTTAGGCCGACACATCCGACTTCTTCGGGCATTTGTTGACCGGGTTAACCTTCCCGGTGCATTGAGCGTTTAATAATTTTAATATGGTGTTGATTATGTTACTACATCATTCATGGACCGTCTAATAATGGTGTTGACTATTTGACTACATCATTCATTGATTTGATAGAAACAATGGAAGAGAGGAAAATTGGACACCAGAATAAAGAGGGAAAGATGCAAGGAGATCCACCACAGTTACACGTTTGTCTACTCTGGAGTGGAACAGCAAGAAAGGGCAAGACACAGCATGAGAATAGCCATTGATTGGACCACAGCTAGCAAGAGGAATACTTACTAGAAATAAAATATGGGAGAGCAACCAAGTTGCGAATAAACGAAGTCTCTATTCGCAACCAAGAGTAGATAGAAACAAGCTGTGGGAAATCTATAAACAATATGGAGTGAGTACACAACTAAGATGTGGCAGGCAAAAGCCACATTTCAGAAAATGAAGAGTATCTGATGCAATAAGTCACTATCATTGAATGTAAGAGAATGCTGAAATGCTATGTAGAACCAGTTTTGCTGTATGGCAGTGAATCTTGGAATGTAAATGAACAAATTAAGAAGAAATTAGAAGCAACAGAGATGTGGTTCCTGAGACGAATGTTGCGAATTCCTTGGACTGCCAGAGTAACTAACGACGACTGCCTGAAACAAGCTAATGAAACTAGAACATTATATACAACAATAAGACAGAGACAAACATCTTTCTTCGGTCACGTGATGAGAAGAGAGGCATTGGAGAACATTGTAACAACTGGAAAGATCGAGGGGAAGAGAGGCAGAGGCAGACCAAGAGAAATGATGCTGAATGGATTGAGACGGTGGCATGGAGGAATATCAGCAGCAGAGTTGATCCAGAAAACCAAAGACCGAGATCTATGGAGAGCCATGAAAGCCTACGCCAGCCGGCACGGCACTTGATGATGACACAACTAACAAACCAATGTAGAAGCTTATACAATTAATATTTGTATAAATATAAATTTGTATTATAAAATATAATCCACATGCAAATATCAGTCCAGTGCACCCTCCAGTAGTGGCAGCTATTAGTAGTAGCACATATATTGGCTACGCTTGCATTCAAAGCGAACGAACAACAACAAATTCAGATATCCAATAAACCTCTCATGATATATTTGATATCTCCGTGTCCATCAATATGTTTCAATGAATTAATCCTGACACTGTGATGTATGGCTTGGTTTGGCAAATCAACAGAATGTGTGTCTGTGTGTTTTTTTTTTTTACATTTCCCGGCATGTTTATGTTCAGTAGTTTGCCATTTCTTTCTGAACTACCAGCACTCATACCTTTGTATGAAAACCAACGCAAGGCGATCTGCTTCCAAATCGCCGCAGCTAGGTTTCGAACGTGGTGTGCAGGATTACGAAATGCATTCATAACCACTTCACTACAGACCCGGCGACTATTCATGTTTGTTTCAGAAGGTACAGTTAGTTTCAGGACATCACAATCAACCACGGAATTTATTCCAGAAGTTGGTGTTGTTGCCTTCCACTTAGGCCATTAGGCGTCATGGAGAAGGTTAATTGAAGCGCCTTTCCTCATTTCCTACCGGTTTACCGGATAAATAATTACTATCAGTTACCAGTAAGTTAGCTAATTTTGTCAAAATGCCGAATAATTGTCTTTGTACATAGTTATCTTGTTGCATTCACTTAATTAATTTCTGGAAAAAAAAAATAAATAAAAAATTCACCTGCGGGGAATCGAACCAGGTTAACAACGGTTACAAGCGGAAATGCTTACCGCTTTGCTACTGGGTCCACGATGAGAGTGTATCACAAATGTCTAATATAGTCAAACACATGTTCCAATGACGTCACGTATATCACGTGACTAGCCTTTGGTTGCGAATAGAGACTTCGTTTATTCGCAACTTAATTGCGAATAGACACTTCGATAAAATATATATCAGAAAGAATCATAACAGTGAGAATAAAAGAACAAACAATTACAACATATGTACAAATATACACACCATGTAATACAAACAAATATGAACAAGAATGCGAGGAATTCTACGAAGGCATCCATGATATGCTAAGTAAAATAGGTAAGCAGGACAACATCTTAGTTATGGGAGACTTCAATGCAAGACTAGGACATAATAGAGTGTGCATGGAAAAACATCTTGGAGCATTTGAAGACTAACATAATGAAAGAAATGATAACGGAAGTGGACTGATAGAGCTATGCAGCCAACACAACCTCTAAATAACAAACACATTTTACAAAAACAAAGACTCACAAATATACACCTGGTATAAATGGAATTATCTAGATACTAAACGCCAAACTGTGTAGGGATCGATTGGGCCGTGACCCGAGATTAAAACGTAAGTGATGTATGGCGTCACCCCAGAATGATCCACTGTGTCGCCCAATCTCGCTACGTATAGACCATGCATTCTTTCGATGTCATTGATTCCTTCAAATATCACGTGACAATAACACACGTCATCCTGGATTTTCCAGGAAAGGTTTGACTAATATTCCGCGCACAGCGATTGGTTGAAATCATTGTGACCTTTTAAATAAATAAAAATATATTTCATACTTACTTTAATTAATTTTTTGGGGTGTTGTTAATAGACAACCATAAATTTTAGATGGATTTTCGAATTCTCCATCCAAATTTACATACATTTGGAAAGTTTCATAGCTAAATATGCTTTACTTGTGGATGAAAACAAACTTTTCTGCGAAGACGTGCCTTTATGAATGGGGAAACCCATGGCCATGGGCCATGGCCGCTGCGCATGACCATATCAATCGGACTGGCATGTTCACTTTCACTTTGTAACACTCAAAACACACAAAACGTGCAGTTTGAACTACTAAAGTTAAAGAAAATACAAGTTCAAAGATTAATAATAATTTATCTGTATACTTGTACTATTTTTTAATCATTTAACATGACGGAACATATTTTTGAAGTCAGTTTTCATAATCCGCCTATGACCCATTAGTTGAGACAACCTCACATGTGGAGAAAAATGGAAATGACACACTGAACCGTAATTAATTATTTTCTGGCACTTTCAATAGAACACCATCAATTGTAGATGGATTTTAGACAGAAATTTGGAAAGTTTCGTCGCTAAACTTGCTTTAATTGTGGTTGAAAAACAGACGAAGATGATACAACCATGATGAGTGCCTTTGTGAATGGGGAACCCAAAATGGCTACTTGACTATATTATTAATCTTTGTAGAATAATCATTATGGCCTCATTAGCATAGTGGTAAATATCCCGTCTGTCACACGGGAGACCTGGGTTCTATTCCCTACTGGATATTGTTTTGTTTTTTTAATTTTCAGAAATTTATTAGGTGATATAATAGAAAATATTAAACATTACCAACTAAAATATATAACTGGAAACTTGTGAATAAAGTGTGCTCTACGGATCTGTGGAAGCTGCCTGGTAGCACATCCCACAGGCCACAGGGGCAGCGAAATGATCGAGTGTCGGAATCGATGGATCCAATAGATTTCTTTGTTAATGTGAATTTTAATTGCCATATAAAATATCGCCCCTGAATCAGCATATTTTCATCGTTAAATTTGCTCGAATTGTTGTTGAAAAACAGATTTTCTGTGAAGATGTGACTTTGTGAAATGGAAACCCACGGGCCATGGCGGCCGCGCATATCGATCGGACTACACTTTGTAACACTCAAAACATACAATTTAAACTACTAAAGTTAAAGTGAATACAATTTTAAAGATTAATAATAATTTATTTGTATACTTATACTATTTTTAAATCATTTAACATGACGGAACATATTTTTTAAGTCAGTTTTCATATGACCGTTTGAGACCATCTCGCACGCACAGACACACACAATCTGATGGTGGAGGCAATGGACACACTGGAGAGCTCCAAAAACATATGAGGAACATGAGAAATCGTAACTCGTTTCACCTTCACAAAAATGTGAATATCTTCACTTAGGATTGACATACAGGCATCATTGAGGTACCATTAGATTTTGATTTTCAGGGCCTATCTGCTGTGGTGGTATCATTAGTAAGTATTCAATTTTAAAATCTGATCGAAAATGCTACAAACTGATTTTATATTAACAAGAAATAACAGAAAGAGAAATATATTAGATGCAAGGGCAGTGCCCAACTTAAGTATAAACACAGACCACAAAGCAGTCGTTGCCACAATAATAACCAATAGAAGAAAAAAGCAAAAATCCAGGAAAATACATGCCATGCAAATCAGTAAACTTAAAAAGCCTCAAAGACCAGGCAGTGAAAGAAAATTATGAGAAAAAACTATCTGAAATCTTTGTAAAATTACCTATAGAAAGTAGAAGAAGAGTGGAAGAAGAATGGGAGATGTTCAAATCAAGCATTTAAAATACTGCAAAAATAACGTGGAACCACGAAAAATTGCAAACCACGGATAAAGAAAATAACTAGTTGATGGAACGCAGAGGTAAAGACACCTGTAAAAGACAAAGGAAAAAATATAAAAAGTGGTTGAAGAGCAAACAGGAACGTGATTACATAGAATATATAATAGCGAGAAATGTGAATAGGTAGTAAAGAGAAAAACAAAAAAGACTGGGAGAAGTATGGAGAAACCCTAAATAAAAACTGCAAGGAGGCAACTAGAAACTTCTACAAAAAGATAAGTGCAATGAGAACCAGAGGAGAACCCTTTGACCCAACTGAAATAATTTTAGAAACTTCTACAAAAAGATAAGTGCAATGAGAACCAGAGGAGAACCCTTTGACCCAACTGAAATAATTAACAGCGAAAATGGAGAACCAATAAGTGAACAAAAACAAATCCTAATAAGATGGAAACAGTACTTCGAACAACTTCTCAACATCCCATCAGATGTCACAGGGATTCAAGAGACCAACATAGATGCCAACGAACAACTAGAACCAGACATACTGAAAGAAGAAATTATTGAACAAATCACTGGGACAAGATGAAATACCAAATGAACTAATTAAAGCTGCAAGAGAAGTAGAAACAGCTTGGCTACATAGACTATTCAACCATGTTTGGGTAGAACTACAGACACCATGAGACTGAGGAAACGCCATAATTATCCCAACTTGGAAAAACAAAGGCAGCAAAAGAGACTGCACACAATACTGGGGCAATTTTGAGTCATACTGGAAAAATATTTTGCAAAATTCTTGAGAAAAGGTTACAAACTACTATAGAACCCCAGCTAAGCGAAACACAACTTAGATTTAGGAAAAACAAAGGATGCACAGATGCCATTTTTGCTCTTAGACAACTTATAGAAAAATGAAACAAATTCAGTGAAACACTCTACTTAGCCTTTTTCTAACAAGAAAAAGCATTTAACCCTTTACAGGTCACAGCGGTCAATTCCGGCCGATGCCATAAAACGATCGTAGCGGCCGATTCCGGCCGATACTATTATGCATTGTAAAATCACGATCTCTCGGCTTCCCGACACTTCCGACGGCTACTTTCGCTTTCGCCGACAGCTTGACAACGTGGCTGCCATTTGTAAACGCGATAGTATGAATTTGAACGGACTTTTACGGACAATTTTTGATAGTTTTCGGGATTTTTACGCTGTTTTTCAAAATGGATTTCGGCGATTCTTCAAGTGATAGCCGAGATTTCGCTAGGTTCAATTTAAATGACATTAAAGGGCACGAAGTTGACTATTAATCGGAGCTAGATATCAGTGCAAAGCGTTACTTTGCATTAGCAGTCTGAGTTGGACTTTAAAGAAAGTGATTATGATTCTGAAAATGTGTTTGTAAATTGCCGTATAGATGACGGAAAATCACAAGCAACATGCCCTATTTCGTAAATATTTCTGTTTATATATGGATTACCGACAACAATCACGTGAGTAACATATTCTGCATGCTTTTCCCTTCATTGTGTTGTTTATTTAACTAAAATCGGTTGACTAACACCTTATTTGTGATGTTTTTACTAACGCGACCCGAAATTTTACCGAACCTGAAAAAATTTTGCCCGTTCAGGGCTAGAAAACGGACAAGCGTCTGCCCTGTAAAGGGTTAATAGAGTATATAGAAACAAGCTGTGGGAAACCCTTAAACAATATGGAGTGAGTACACATCTAACAAACCTATGTAGAAGCTTATACAACAACAGTGAATGCATAGTGAGAGCAACTGGAGGACACTCAGAATCCTTCACCATAAGATCCAGACTACAACAAGGTTGTGTCCTGTCCCCTCTCTTGTTCATAAAATTTATAGACGACATATGTAAAGAAACCAGCCAAACAGAGACTGCAAGAACACCACATGACGAGAACACAGAAGAAGAACCATCAGCAAATTACACCATTAGAGAACTGTTTGCAGATGACCAAGCACTGATAGCAAAATCAGAAGCTGAATTACAAGACCACATGAATAGTCAAAACGAAATGTGTAGGGAACATAACATGAAAATTAGCACAAGTATAACAGAGGTAATGACTGTAACTAAAGAAGAACAAACAGCAACATTTCACCTAAACGAACATCCCTTGAAACAAGTAAAGAGTTTCAAGTACCTAGGAAGTATAATATCATCAAATGGCAGATCAGAAGATGAGATCGAAAATAGATGCACTAAGGCAAACCAACTCATTGGACAAATGGCACCAATATTAAAGAACAAACATGTATCAATAACTACTAAGAAAGCGCTTTACAACACAATCTTTCTACCAACTCTATGTTACCAATGCCAAACGTGGACAATGACAAGAGTAAGAGAAAAGAAAAATCACAACAATAATGAGATTCCTGAGAAGAATACTCAATGTATCAAGAAGAGATAAGATCAGAAATTAAGAAATCAGGACTAAAGTGGGGATTTTAGTTCTACTCTAGTAGAACTCAGCACTTATGGGTTACGGCCGTGTGCTGTGATGTTGATCCGTCGACTAAACTAAACTTTAATGTTTGCGCCTATCAACAACATTTGGACTCCTTAATGAACACCACCTTAATTGATTACATTGGAAAACCAGGACCAAGCCTGTTTTCTTAATAGTGACAATTTTGCAAGATCTTGGAGTTTTGGCAATGACAGAGGCTCAAAATAAACCGCCTATGACATCATGTGAGGAGCACCTGCATGAGAGAAGACAGGGCGGGTTATTGTAAATTAACCCCTTGCAGGGATTCTTGAAACATCCTACCTCCACCCACATCAGGGTCAAGTTATAGTCACGCCAGAAAAATGACAGCTCTGAAAGAAATCTGATTGGCGTATAGAGAGGAAATGAGTAGGCGTAGTAAAATAAGGCAAATTTGGGATTGACTGTTGCACAGAATGCTCAGCTTTGCAAAAGTAGAAGGGAGTCTGCAACATGATTCTATAGGAAATAGTGTATTTTACCTGTTGGGAGAATATGTGTCTTATATGGCTGAGGGTAAGGTGGTTTTGTTGTTTGGCCGAAACTATGGCATAAGCTAAATACTCTATTTGGTCATAATGGAGTGGATGAATCATCGATACATGATGAAAGGGATCCGTCTTTATATTTTTCTAAGTACGGACTTACAATATATATCATTTGCCCTCCACTTTCAAGGCAAACCCAGCATTATGAAAAACAACTGAATGACTTATCAGTATCTTGGATGATGGCCTGGCCAACCAAAGTTGTACTTACTACACTAGTACATACATCTTCTGAATCCTGTCCTCATGTCTATACTCTATCAAGTTCATGAGAAAAGGAATGGACTGTGTAGCTGAATTGTAGTGATCCATGAATATTTTCAACGCTTGAATTTTAGCAACATGGACGGTTTCAACTCTGGGGATTTTAGTCATGGTCAATCCTATAAATAAGTAAATGTGTTGTGTTGAAAGACTTTATAGTCTTCTTATGGACTTTCATAGTATCTACGGGAGATATTAATTACTAACATTGATAATTAGTTGATAATTAGTAATCTTATGATGGGTGTTTTTTTATGAGAGTGTTCTTTTTATGAATTTTGTTAATTCATCATGTCACTCTAATACCCAGACACTCCCCCCCCCCCCCCCCACACACACACACACCCATGTTATCACATTATAATGTTATCCTATAGAACCAAGAGTTGTTGATTCACTTGTTATGTTGTGTTTAAATTTGTATGTATGTTTACTTTAACATATACGTCAAGGGACAAAAAATATAGAGCAAATGGTGGCCAAGGAAAAACACCAGAACTTTCAGCATGTCCAGAGTGAGTCTACTACTCCTCTCTGAGGTTCGGTATCTTTCTTGTGCTCTACTGGCCCTCTATTAGGAAATATTTACTGTATTATGTATCTCCACCCCTAGGGAGTCTTATTGCCATGTATGTTTTTCCACACAACAGTTGGCTATTAGAATTTATGGATTCTTCTCCTATTTCTTTTTAACACGCCACAGTTGCCAATCTCTCTTGATGTTAATACCGATCTCATGCTGTTGAAAGCATTTTTGGCCATTCATATTCTCTTTTTTTTATTTCAATTTCATTTCTGCCGTAATTTGTTATTACATGTCCAAGATAGGAGAAACTTGTTACTTGTTCTAGTATCCCCCCATTTACTGTGATGTTCATTGATGACCTTTCTTTTCCATTGCTAATTATCATAGTTTTTGTTTTTTTGATGTTAATATCTAAGCCACATTCTGCACTATGCCTGTTTACTTGTTCCACTAGGTTGTGTAACTCTTGCTTGCTTTCTACTAGTAATACAGTATTGCCCCTCTGCCGTGCATCCACCTTGACGAGGTAGAGGGGCTTGAGCGTTCCAATGACCCCAAGAGCTATGCCGACGGTAGCACAGCTACTGGTAGGGTCACCCATGTCGGACAGGTCAAGGGAGAGGGACCAGACAAAGCGACGTACAAACCTGCTGCCTTGTAGGTAGACTGGGGACAGTCAAAGGCTAGGGAAAGCATCCCGAACAAATGCTTGTCGAAATCGGATGTACTGAGCCACAGGCTTGACAAAGAAGTGCAACGTAACTTTATCATTTCATGATGCCACAGATGAAAATTAATCGTTATGGTGCTAATCCCGTGAAGTCCCATCAGGCGGTGATAGTGCCGGGCCCCCTGCCTCGAGGGGGTCCACCCATGACTACTGGTGGTCACCTTCCCCTGTGCTGTGGAGTCAAGGCACAGAGGAGTAGGTTAAGAGCTATTGACCAAACACCCCGGACACTCAACATACTACAATGGAATGCAGAAGGAGTTTATAACAAGAAAGCCTCCCTAACACAGCGTCTTCATAAAGATAGAATAGATGTGGCATGCATTCAAGAGACACACCTCAACGCCAATCACACATTTTCAGTCGAGGGATATCAGGCCACACGTTTTGACCGCGAAGGACACAAAGGAGGAGTTGTAATACTTACACGAAATACAATACCTTGCAGCGAAGTATCTGTGATCTCTGACAACCAAACGGAAATTATAGGTGTTGATATAATGATAAAGGACGTGAAAATAAGAATTTACAATCTGTATAGCCCGGCAGATAAGGATCTTACACTCTCAAACATGGAAATAACTGACACAAATTGCATTGTTGTCGGAGACTTTAATAGCCGTTCAGAAAGATGGGGATACCCAGATACTGACAAAAGAGGAGATGAAGTGGAGGACTGGGAAATAGACTCAAATCTCCATCTACTCAACAAAGTGGATGACACACCGAGCTTCTACTCCAGAAGATGGATTACCACTTCTACTCCAGACTTAGCTTTCTGCACAGGAGACATCCTCCACAAAATCGATCGCCATGTGCTTGACCAATTAGCAGGTAGTGACCACAGACCAATCAAGCTTGTAATAAATATGGAGTATGTTCCACAGGAGCAAAAGCCTTTGCCCAGTTGGAATTACAAACGAGCAGATTGGGACAGATTTGCCATACTAACAGACAAATATTGTGAAAACATAAATACACGATATGGCAACATGAAGCAAATGGTGGAAAGTCTAAACAGAGCAATAATACAGGCGGCCACTGAGTCTATTCCAAGAGGAGCGAGGAAAAATTACAAACCATACTGGACTGAAGAACTACAAATTTTGGAGGACAAAGTTGAAGATGCTAGGAAGACCGCAGAGAGAGAACAAACAACTGAAGCGAACATCTCTCTCAAAGCCATCTCAGCAAAATATAAAAGAACAGTAAATCAAACAACAAGAGATTGTTGGAGGAAAAAAACAGAAAACCTGAATTTTGACAGGGATGGAAATAAACTATGGAAACTAGTGAAAGCCATGAACAATGAAGGACCTAGAAACAAACAAATAACAATTAAACAAGGAAATGCCTTGCTTACAGGAAAAAAGGCTGCAAATGCACTAATGGAACACTATGCCAGTGCAAACCACATTGATATTACAGCCGAACAGAAGAAAGCAATCAAAGATAAACAGATACATCATAGATATACAGAGACAGCAGCAGAATATATGATGGCAAATCTAACAATGGAAGAAATGGAACAGGCAATGAATACCCTAAAAAAGAAGACATCACCAGGAAAGGATGGAATCACAAATGAAATGCTAATAGGACTAGGCACTAAGGCAAAAAAGAAACTACTAGCAGTCCTAAATTACAGCTGGAAGAGGGGAATAGTCCCACAGGCATGGAAGGAAGCTATACTAATACCAGTCCCAAAGAAAGGAAAAGACCTGGAAGAACCAAATGGCTATCGACCTATCAGTCTTCTTAGCTGTGTAGGAAAATTAATGGAACGCATTATCAATGGCAGGCTAACATGGCATCTGGAAGAAAACCAACTCTTAACACCTCACCAAGCAGGATTCAGAAAGTACAGATCCACTGAAGATCAAATAACCTATATAGCTCAGGAAATAGAGGATGCCTTCCAAGAGAAAAAGCACACACTAGCGGTCTGGATAGATTTAGAAAAAGCATTTGATAAAGTATGGAAGGAAGGACTGAAAGTAAAACTGCAAAAAATGCATGTTTGTGGGAAAATGTACAAATGGATCAGCCACTACCTTGAGAACAGAACTGCCAGGACAAAAGTACAAGGACAAACCAGCAAAATGATGCTATTGGAGCAAGGTGTCCCCCAAGGAGGAGTTCTTTCACCAACATTATTCCTAGCATATATAAACGACATCACGGAAAATTTTCCAGCCAGAGTACACACATCATCCTTTGCAGATGACCTAGCCATATGGACATCTGAAGAATATATTAGTACAGCTAACAGCAGAATACAGCAAGCCCTATTAGCGCTAGAGAACTGGTCAAAATCATGGCTAGTGAAAATAAGTGAGGAGAAAACAACATGCACAGTGTTCTCCCTCTCAACTAAAACTCAGCAACCTAAGCTGGTATTGAATGGAAAAATAATGCGCCATGAAGAAAATCCAAACTATCTAGGAGTCACCTTTGATCGTCGCCTGACATGGAAGACACAGGTTGAGAAAAATCGAACAAGAGCAAGGCAACGAATGGCAATCATGAAAAAGCTTGCTGGTACAACGTGGGGAGCAGATGAGAAAGTTCTCAAGAAGTTATATACTGGACGGGTGAGGCCAGTACTGGAATATGGCATTGCAGCTTGGACAACAGCAGCTAAGTCAAACTTTAACAAAATAAGTAGAGTCCAAAATCAAGGAATGCGAATCATAACTGGAAGCCTGAAGACAACGCCTATTAATGAATTAGAAAAATCACTTGTTTGCAACCAATGCAGGATAGAAGAGATAGCAGAGCCCAGCAACAAGCTGAAAAATTTAGAAGATTGACAGACCACCCTATGTATAAAAGGTTTAGTGGTTTTGGAAAGGGAAGACTGAAGCGTAGCAACTTTGTAGAAACTGCAAAACGAAAGATTAGGGCAGATCCCATACTTAACATATCAACAGTCAAACCCATTTACAATGCAGACAAGTTCCCAGCTTGGAGACAGCAGCAACTGCCTGAGATGATAGAAAACATTCCTGGTATTGAGAAAAAGAACACTCAGCATGAAACCGAAAGAAGAGAAATAACCCTAAACTACATAAAAGAACATTACCCAAGCAGCAATTGGACCCATGCATATACAGATGGATCAGCCAAAAATTCAGTAGAGAATGGAGGAGGAGGAATTCTCCTAAATTTAAAAAATGGAGTGAAAAAAACACATTCAGTGGCAACTGGAAAGTTCTCAAGTAACTTCAAAGCGGAGGTAGAGGCTCTAAAAACTGCAGCAGAAATGCTCTTGATGGAGGAAAATAAAGAGACGCAAATAGCTATCTTCACAGATGCAAAGTCAGCTGTCTCAATACTGAAGAGCAAAAACAGCACAGAACTAGCTGACCTAAGAGCAGCACTCCATGGTCTATGCCAGAAATCCAAAAAAGTTATAATACAGTGGATCCCATCACATTGCAGTATACCTGGAAATGAAGAGGCTGACAGACTGGCAAAAGAGGGCGGACGACTACCACAGCCTGACATAGACATAACCTATAATGAGGCAAAGAGGTTGATAAAAAGCACTTATAGAACCAAATGGGAATCCGAGCATCCAGGCCACCAGAAGGATGATGCATATTACAAGCTCGACCGAAGAGAACAAGTAGCAATCTTCAGACTCCGCACAGGAAATAACAGGCTGAAATACCACTTGTTCAACAAACTAAAGATAGGAGATACAGATGAATGTAATTGTGGAACTGGTAAAATGACAGCTAAACATTTGCTGCAAGAGTGCCCAATATATGCAGAACAGAGAAAGATATTTTGGCCCACACCTGCTTCATTCGAGGACAAGCTCTATGGAGATATCAACAAGCTCAAGTCGACTGCAGCTTACTTTAACTGTATTCAGGTTAACATTTAAATGTACATGAAGAAGTATTTAGACTGCCACACTTCATACCACAGGCATGTCGGTTACACAAGCCTCCCAGAGGCATGAAATGGAATATTGCTTGGATAGCAAATCCATTACGTGGAAAGTCCGAATCAAAAGCTCACTGTGTGGATGTCATTTGCACACTGCATTCTTCTGGCTTCTGGAAGAACAGCCTATGGTGAACGGAAGGCCCAATATACGGAAGTGAGGCTAAGCAGCCATGTGCAGGACGTGACGATTCCTTGGGTGAGCCCAGTACCAGAGCGCTGTGTGTTGGCTCTGCAATTATGGAAGCCTCCTTGGATGGCGGGGAATGCCCAGGGTCTGCCCCTGCCTTCCCTTGAGGGCCGACCAGGATGCCTTTGGCTGTTCTATATGGGCCAGCTGGGATGGGAGATAACACCACAACAGTGAGAGTCTAACGTCCTAGGAAACCCCCTGGGAAGGTTAACCTGGTCAACAAATGCCCGCAGAAGTCGGATGTGTCGGCCTAACGGCGCAAGAACGCAGCTCTGCTGTAAACAGGCACAACGCAATCACGTCCGAAAAAAAAACTCCGGATGAACGAAGAAGAAGAAGAATACAGTATTGTCAGCATATCTAAGATTGTTTATGATTCTTCCATTGATGTTGAGTCCTGGCATTTCAGCTTGTTTAAAAATTCTTTCTGTGTATTGGTTGAAGAGGCTTGAGGACAACACACATCCCTGTCGCCCTCCTCTTTTTATCTCTATGGGCGATGAATAATTATTTCTGCATCTAATTGACGCCACTTGTTTCCTGTTGTTTTTTTTTGTTGTTTTTTTTTTTTGGCATATCCTTTGCAGGACTTAGCTGTCAACACCAGCATCTTTCAGCTGTATGTTGATTTCTTGGCAAGATTACGCTCAGTAGTTTGCCATTGCTTTCTGAGCGGCCGACTCACATACCCCGTAAGTTACCGATGCGATTCGAACCACTGCTGATTCTAACCGTCATCACGTTACCGACGAGAGTATACGAGATTACGGTGTTTCTTGTACAAGTTACTAATAAGTCTGATGTCCTTTCAGTCTACTCCTATATCTTGAAGGCATGTAATTAATTGTTCGTGTTGTACTCTTATCAAAAGCTTTCTTGTAGTCTATAAAACAGACATATATATTTTTTTAAACGTCTGTAGTTTTCAATTAACATCCTCAAACAGATAATTGCTTCTTTGGTGCCGCTGTTTTTGCGGAACATAAATTGTTCTTCAGCTACTTCCTCTATTTTATTTTTAATTCTTTCTTGAATGACCATGAGTAGTATCTTAGTTATATGGCTCATAAAAGCTAATAGTTCTGTAATCCTCACGATCAACAGTTCTTGACTTCTTGGGTAGTGTGTTGAAAATGGATGTTTTCAAATCCTTGGGGATGTACCCAGTATTATGTAAATATCATTACATAATTCTGTGATAGTATCAGTGCCAAAGCTGGCTAAAGATTTTATCATCTCTGTTGTTATCTTGTCAGGTCCTGCAGCCTTTCCTTCTTTCATCTTTATAATAGCCTTCTCTACTTCAGTCTTTAATGTGTTAGGTCCTTCTTGAATATTATAAAATGTTGGTTTATTGACCCTTCTGTCCCAGAATAACTCTTTTGTATATTCTGTCGATCTTTTTATTATGTCAGTATAATCAATTATAATTTCTCCATCTTTCCCTCTGATATAACCATTTCCTGTTATATTAATTTTCTTCTATGTAAATATTTTTATATTTTCGTGCAATTATTTCGAGTTGTGTTTTATTTCTAGATCCTCTATTTCTTTGCATTTTTTCTGCAACCACTCTTTTTTTGGCAACTCTGCACGTGTGACATAATTATCTATCTATTAATATTTACTCTGGAGTGTTCTTTGCTGTCTTTCTTTGAGTCATTTTTCTCAAGATTTCATCAGTTATGCATATGTGCTTTTTCTTATTTACCTTCACTTGCAAGGTGGTATATGCAATCTGTATACTAGTTTTTACACATTGTCACTTTGTATTAGTTTTATCTTCAGGATTTTCATGTCTATATTGTTCCATGCTTTCAACAATTAGCATGTCATATTTATATTTTACTCCAATCAGGTATAGTTGACCTATGTCTGGTTGTTTCAATGCTGATGTATGTATTTGAGGTGTCTTTGATGTCCTTATTTTTGTGTTTTTAAGTTTTATTTGTAATTTTAAGACTACAGGATTGTGGTCAGAGTTATCAGCACCAGGATATGTTTTGGCATTTTAAACATTGTTTTAAAATCTATTTCTAATCATGATGTAGTCAGTTTGGTTTCTCATTCTATCTCCAGGGCTTTTCCACATATAGTTTCCTAGGGCTATGTTGGAAAAATGTGTTACAAATAATAAGACTGTTTTCTTCGCAAAACCTGTATCAGCCAGTCTCCTCTGTGGTTTCTGTTTCCCATACCATATTGCCTTACTATCTGCTTATATTTAGGTTTTCCAACCTTTGTGTTCATATCTCCCATGACAATTAGGGCCTCTGATAAATTTACAACCTTCAGTGTTTGTTGTAGGTCTTCATAATATTTTACTAGCTGTTCATCACTATAATCAGTCGTTGGAGCATACGTTTGAAAAATTACTATGTCGAAAGGTCTTGCCTTAATTTTTAGTAGTATCATTCTTCTTCTTCTTCTTTGCGTTCATCTGGAGTGTTTTTTTTTTTTCCAGATGTGATTGCGGTGTGTCCAGTTAGGCACCCTTGGGTCGAAACCCTTAGGTCAACACATCCGACTTTTAGCGTGCAATTTTGACCAGGTTAGCATTCCTGGGAGACTCTCACTTTTGTAGTACCGTCCACATCCCAGCTGGTCAAGTTGGAACAGTCGAAGACTTCACGGTCATCCCTCAAAGGAAGGCAAAGACAGTCCATGGCATTTTCCGCCATCCAGAGTGACTTCCATAATTGCAGAGCCGACACATAGCGCCCTGGTGCTGGGCTCACCAAGGGAATTGTCACATCCTGCTCATGGCTGCTTTAATTCCTCACTTCAATATATTGGGCATTTTGTTCACCCCGGGCCGTTCCCGCACAAACCAGACAGGTCTGCAGACGGTATCCACTCAGCGAGTTTTCGATTCGGACATGTGCTTGTCATTGTGCCCGTTAGAGCTGTTCCAGTCACGACGGATATTCGGAAAAACTACCTAATCAGAGCTGTTAGAGCGGTATTCGGAAACTAGGTAGTCAGAGCTATTCCTAGCATGAGAGACTTCACTCGGATGTAAATGTGTGGTGCCAATTTTTATTTTGCCACCCGTAGGACGGCACTTCCGATTTCGGTTGGCACTTTTTAATGAGGTTAGCCTTCCTTGGGTAGTATCATTCTATCTTTATGAGCGCAGAATCCACTAATATTTTTCTCTGGGTTTCTTTTTACTAAAATTCCTATTCCTCTCTCGTGGTGATCTCCTCCCGAGTTGATGAATATGTAGTCGACTCGCCTGATATAACTTGCATATGTCCATAATATTGTAGTCATAGTAAACATTGTATGTCATTCTTCATGTGTCTGATCCATACAGTTGTACTGCTTTCATTGAACAGTCTGTTATTTAATTTCTTTGACTTCCACAAATGTCCAGTTGCTGTGAAAGCTCTTCTTGCCTGTTGCATTCTTACTTTAATATCTTTATATGTTGACCCATCTGTGTCTACATTACTACCAAAATAGGTTTATAATTCTGCCTCTCGAAGTGACGTTTCACCAAGAGGGATCAGGTTAACATTTGCTTGATTTCTTCTCATTATCTTTGTCTTTCTCTGTGAATGTTTAGACTTAATTGATGTGCTCTCCTATCTATTGTGTTTAGGTAAATCATGGATTTCATTTCAGTGTGTGGGACAGGAGGGCAATGTCATCAACCAAGTCCAGATCTTCCAGCTTCAGTGCACAATTAGACATTATTGGGTCCAAATTTACCTAATTGTCAAATGTAGGCTCGCTCACAACTTTCATGGTAGGAGCTCACAAAGTAGAATTCTTGCTCATAAGCAACCATTTAGAGGAAACGTTGATGCCGAGAGTTCCTTGTTTTTCTCTCCAAATGAAAACTTTTTATTGAAAAAGAATTGGTGCCATCATAACTATTGCATCAACTTTAATGTGTGTATGATGTGTGACACAAGTAATAAGGATGTTCCACAAAGCTGTCATGTATTGTTATAATTTTGTCATGATAAACCAATATCATTACACTGTTTTGTTGCCAAACTCAAATTTTTCAAGGACACCTGAGGAATAACGTATCAGAAATCATGTCTTGAAATGATCATAAGGCATTTTGTATCATTAATCATGGTTAGATATTATCTTGAAAAACTAAATATCAAATTCATTTATGTAGTTTATTTTTGCATACATCAAATCCACATGAAACTCACAGCTCACAGTGTCGCACCACACACTCAACTCAGTAGCAGGGCGACAGAACCGTAAACTGCCAGTCCAACATGAGGAAAATGCGAATGTAATGGTAGCCACAAGCATAAACGTCCAGAGGTCTTAACCGTTTCACTGTCTATCCTCCATGCTGGGGACCAGAAGTAGGTGAACATCTGGTTGGGAAAGTGACTGCCAATTCCATCAGGGGGGAACTGTACTGTTCGTAGAGGATTTTTGTGGTGACATTCTGGCGGTGGCATTTTGCACAGTGTGCCTGAGCGGGCCGTTGTTTGTCTAGACTCCTGTCTTTTCCGCTTTTCACATGAGGCAGTGAGGAACATTTTATGTGATATTCACTGGCATGGGAATGGAGCGTAATGGGGGCGACCCTTTGCTGTTATGTTGGAACCGCGACTAATAACTAATAATACATCTAATCCTTTCAGACTGACTGTAGACATAAGATGGAGAGTAAACTACCAAGTGTGAAGATAGAGCAGCCTGAAGTCTATGTTGGTCCAGGTAAGATTAAGTGCAATATAACGTAACAGACTGACTGTAGACATAAGATGGAGAGTTAAACTACCATCAAGTGTGAAGATAGAGCAGCCTGAAGTCTATGTAGGTCCAGGTAAGATTAAGTGCAATATAACATAACAGTTAGTTGAATATCCTTTACAGGATGTTGCAGTCAACCCCAGCATTTACTGGCTGTTTGTGATTGACTAGATAATTTTACATTTAGCAGTTTGCCATTGCTTACTGAATGGCCACAGCCTTATACTATTAAAATAACACAATAGCTGAATGTAAATCTACGCAGACACTGGTTAAAATAAGGTCATCCACGGGGTAAGTGGGCAGCTCTTCTGAGCAGAGCAGGGCACTCTCTTGTCCTGACAGTCAAAAATTGCTGTCAAAGGCAGAGGTAAAATATACCCGTAATATGGAAGGCAAGGGAAAACGACCACATTATTTTCCCAAGATTATGTATCTTGAGAGATCGAGTCTGAGATTGATGTTAATGGCTGCAGTGTTGGTGGGAAACTTACTGCTTACTTTGCAATTCCTTCTTCATAGCGTAACAATGGCATTTTGATTGCTGAAACTTTCATTTGGGCGACTGAGGGAATTTAGAAACACTATCTTCAATGCAACAGCACATCAGTTACCAGCGCTGCTGATTGGAAACAAATGGTTTGAACACTGTAATTGACAATTGTACACAGGATAAAGCCTTGATGAAAGAACATCCCAGCAGATTGATTGCGTAGTGATCAATGAGAGGTTTAGAAATGCCTGAATAAATAAATAAAGACAATGCCTTGTGGTAACTGATCACGTCCAAGAGTGGGGACAAATAAAAGTAAGAATTAAGAGAGGGGAAAAGAGGTTCAGAACATGAGACTAAATAAAGATATTCCAAAAACAGATACAAATATTAAAGAACAATACATAGTGATTGTTAAAAACAAATATAATGCAATAAATAAAATGCAAAGTATAGGTGAAGAATGGAAAATGGAGTCCAGTAATCAAAGACATATTAACTCGAGAGAAGAGACCAAGCTGAAAAGAAGATTGGTTAAATGAGCAGTGCAAAATAATTGAACTGAATTCTATTAAAGATACACAATATATGCACAGGCAGATTAATGAGTTGACAGGAAGAAACATAAGAGTAAACAAAGAATATTTGAAATAAAATTTAAAAGAAACAACAACATACTATTGGAAGAAAGTGCTATAATAAAGAGATGGAATGAATACATAAGAGAGTTATGTGATGGAGAAAGAGCAGAATTAACAGAAGAAAGTAATTTAGAAGGTCCAGTGATACAAGAGGTAGTCACTGGTGCTATGAAATGTGAAGAACAGAAAAACAGCTCAGCCAAATGTAATCATTATATAAGAATTGGAAGTACTGGGAGAATTTGGAGTAGAAATATTAACTAACACGTTGAATGATGTTTATAACAGTGGATACATACCTAGTGATATTCTTAAATCTGCATTTATAGCTCTGCTGAAAAGACCAGGAGCTATTGAGTACAAAGAATTTTGTATACTCATCCTCATAAACCATGTCCGTCTATCGATCCATAATGTGCCATGCCGGTAAGCGTGGGCAGTCATGATTCACCATTTTACTCGATCACCAGAGTCCTGGATCAGCTTAGTGTTCATGTCTCGATCATGCCACATGGTCAGGTCATCCAGATATTTACTTCTCTGTCTTCCCCTGGTTCTCTTCCCCTCCATCTTGCCAGTTGTCACCAAGTTCTCTAATTTGTTTCTTTTCATAACGTCCAAAATATTTTGACTGTCTACGTCTAATTTCTCTAATCAGTTTACAATTTTTATTTGTTTCTTGTAGGACTTGGTCATTGGTTTTTCTGTCTGTCCATGGTATTCTTTGAATTCTCCTCAGAAACCACATTTCCACAGCCATCAGATGTTTTTCAGTTTGACTGCTCATTGTCCATGCTTCACATCCATACAAAAGTACAGGCAGTATGTAGCACCTCAACACTCTTACTCTCGTAGCAATTGATATCGTTTTATTGGTCAGTATGTTTTTCATCTTGCAAACATATACTCAGAATTATGAGAACAGGGATGAAAATAAAGATGGAAACTGGTGAAGAACAGTGTGGATGTGTTGAAGGAAAAGTATGGATATGTTGCTGACTGCAAGACCTCCACACCCACGGGTGCCTGTCAGCAGGCAAAAGCAATTGCACCGTATTAAGCGGAAAGCATTGTTAGAAGAATTTGACAACCTCAGGAAAGAGCCAACAGAGGAAGATGGGAAGAAAATCTATGATCAGCTCCTTGCTGAGGGACAAGATGTGCAGGTCATGCCAGAGACTGCACCGCCAGAAGATGAACCACCAGAGATCGAACCACCGGTTCTCAGTGGCCGCCAACGACCCGCGATGATTGTGTTGTTACTTTTTAACAAATTAGTAATAGAACGGGGTCTGTTGGCCTTGGGGAAAAGCCACTGAACAATCTGGCAATCCTCACGCTTTTGTGTCACCCAGTGGGTTAGGAGTGTATTTTGTTGTGATGGAGTGACAGCAAAAAAGTAACTGCTGCAACGGCACACCCACAGCTTGGGGTCACCCCTTGGGGGGTGAGGGTGCCTCAACCAGCACGGCAGGCACATAGTAAAACACCAGGTTGGGTATGCTGTAAACATTAGTTGGGTGCGGATCGGGCTCAACTGTCCCATAGCAAACACAGGTCATAGTAGGGGTTTGGCTTTTTGCTTGTACTTGGCTTGGCACTTTAGGCCCAGCAGCCAATAACAGCCATATAGAAAATGAGCCCCAAACCCCTATAATACACCTATCCAGAAAAACATTCTTCTTCAGCGATCCGAGCCATTGAGGTTCTTTGCTGCAGATACAATCCGTCTCCATTCGTCTCTCTGGTTGACCTTCTTTTGCCAGTCGCTGATTCCAAGTGCTTGTAGGTCTGTATATATTGTCTCTCCGCCATCTTCTTGGTCTACCTCGGGGTCTGCGGTCATTTATTTCCTGAATGTAAGCGAGTTTTGTGTCCCTATTATCTTCCATTCTTTCTATATGCCCCAGCCATTGTAGTCTATTAGCCTTCATGATACCAGTGATTAGCAGGGACTTAAACAGATCATAAATGTCTTTGTTACTTCTTCTTTTCCACTCTCCACTTTGTGTATCCCTAATGGGTCCAAAGATGCGTCTTAAAACTTTGTTCTCAAAGGTTTGTAACAAGGCTTCGTCTCCTTTCGTTGTACTCCAGGTTTCAGAGCCATACAGCACAACTGGTCTGATCAGTGTTTTGTATATTGTGACCTTGGTGTTACGAGATAGCGCCTTTGATTTTAGTAGATGTTGTAGTGCATAGTATATCTTATTTCCAGAATTGATTCTAGTTTGTATTTTTTCCCTTATGATGTTGGAGCAGTTGAAGATTGTACCCAGGTATTTGTATGTTTCCGTTCTTTTAATGGTCATATTATCTATTTGTATGTTGCCAGAGTTTTTAGCCATTCCTTCTCTTGAAATTACCATATATTCTGTCTTATCTTGGTTGATAACCAGCCCCATCTTTTAGGCTTTTTCCTTTAAGTGAGTCAATATTTCCAATGTCTTTTGTTCATTTTCCCCTATAATATCTATATCATCTGCATAACCAAGCAGCTTGGATGTTCCTCCAATATCACATTCCTCCTTTACCCTCCTTACAACTTTCTCTAGAGCCAGATTGAAGAGTAGTGGTGATAGTGCATCACCTTGTTTCAATCCAGATGTTATTTGGAAGGGGTCTGATTTCCTGCCTTTATATGTTACTATATTATAAGTATCTTCCATGTATAGTCTGGTTATGTTGATTAACTTCCTTGGTATTCCAAATTCCCGCATAGCATTCCATAGACTATTCCTATGGACACTATCATACATTACAAACACTAATATAGAGATCAGTTGATACACAGAAAGACATATGCATATGCTGTATAGATTATGCCAAGATGTTTTATAAAGTGATGAAATAATCAAAATGTTTTAAGATGTTAATAAAGATGCAAAAGATCTTAGAATAATAATTTTAAAAAATATTTACTGGAAACAAGCAGTAGCAATTAAAATGGGAAATAAAGATGGCTGTTATGAATAGATGAAGCTATTAGTAAGACATAGAGGGTTTGGTCACCAAATCTCATATCTTTATATCAAATCATGGAACATGAATAAACAAATTCAGAAGAGCTTAGAAACAGTGGAGATGTGGATGCTGAGATGATTATTACAATTACGTTGACCTTCAGAGTAGCTAACAATGATTGCCTGGTAAAGGCTAATGCCACTAGAACATTTGATACTATAAGAAGGAGACATAACGTCGTCTTTGCTCATGTAGTGAGAAGAGGGACATTGTAAAATACTGATGATTACATGCTGGATGGACTGAGACAGTGGTCATGTAGTGAGAAGAGGGACATTGTAAAATACTGATGATTACATGCTGGATGGACGGAGACAGCGGCATGGTGGGATATCATCAGCAGATTTGATTCTGAGCACCAGGGACCGAGATCTGTGGAGAGATATGAATGTTTATGCCAGCTGGCAAGGCACATGACAATGATGAATGTATGAGTATAGTCGGTGAGCATCAGCCAATGAGCAGTGGTTTCATAACCTTGTCCTCAACAAGTTTAATCTAAACAGCGGATGTTTCTAAACTAAACTAAACCTTGCCCTAAAAAGGTTTAATCTAAACAGCTGGTGTTTCTGCTAATCTAATGGGAAGGTGAACACCTTGTGGAGTTCAGTGCACTGCAGCAGATTGTGGGCCAAGAACTCGAATTACAATGAGAAACAGTAACACTGAGCTGCATTAAACAATATAAAATTTAAGTTACAATGAGGAAGTTTTATTTTTAGACATACCACTTATAAGTTTGTCTTAGATGTGCAACCCCACATTGATGTTTTTCTGGACATTCTATTTCAAGTGGTTTGTTTTTTCTGACCTGCCATATTATTCTTTAATCTGTCACCTCAAGTTGTACTATAAATGTTAGTTTCAGGCAGGAGGTTAACACTTTTGATTGTGGCAGCAATGAAATATCAATATTGCTTGCTGTTGTAAATTTTTTAGAGATAACTATTCTTTAAATAGACTTCATAAGTGAAAAATGTCAGTAATAAATTAATGACATATAACCTGTTCATTTGTTAATTTACATTTACACAGTTACTTCACCTCTCTTAGATCATACCTGAGCTTACATCATTCATCAGCTTAGATCATACATCAGCTTAGATCATACATCAGCTTAGATCATACACCATCTTAGATCATACACCATCTTAGATCATACACCATCTTAGATCATACATCAGCTTAGATGATCTAAGCTGAGTCATACTCAGCTTAGATCATAACTAAGCTTACATCATTCATCAGCTTATATCATTCATCAGCTTATATCATACATCAGCTTGTATCATACATCAGCTTATATCATTCATCAGCTTATATCATACATCAGCTTATATCATACATCAGCTTATATCATACATCAGCTGGGACGCAGAGGTGTTTCCAAGGCACCAGGGCCAGGTTCTATACTGGCCAAGACCAACTAACACGTCCTAGTCGTGCGTCCTGGGCAACAAGTCCCTTCGGGGTCCTGGCTAACGTAGTAGGATCGCTGAATCTTCCGAAGTCGGAGAGTATCTGCCTGCATGGCAAGGAACCACCAGTCTGCACACCAATAAGCCAGACATGGGACAACGGATACACAAACCTCAGACTGTTATGACATCACACTGATGTTGGACAACAGGATGTCTTCATCCGACATACAGGACTTCACGTTGGAGTTCATAGCCAGCGAACACAAGCAAGCAAACATACATCAGCTTATATCATACATCAGTATATATCATACATCCGCTTATATCATACATCAGCTTATATCATACATCACCTTATATCATACATCAGCTTATATCATACATCAGTATATATCATACATCAGCTTATATCATACATCAGCTTATATCATACATCACCTTATATCATACATCAGTATATATCATACATCAGCTTATATCATACATCAGTATATATCATACATCAGCTTATATCATACATCAGTATATATCATACATCACCTTATATCATACATCAGTATATATCATACATCAGCTTATATCATACATCAGTATATATCATACATCACCTTATATCATACATCACCTTATATCATACATCAGCTTATATCATACATCAGCTTATATCATACATCACCTTATATCATACATCAGTATATATCATACATCAGTATATATCATACATCACCTTATATCATACATCATCTTATATCATACATCACCTTATATCATACATCATCTTATATCATACATCACCTTATATCATACATCAGCTTATATCATACATCACCTTATATCATACATCAGCTTATATCATACATCACCTTGTATCATACATCAGCTTATATCATACATCACCTTGTATCATACATCATCTTATATCATACATCAGCTTATATCATACATCAGCTTATATCATACATCACCTTGTATCATACATCATCTTATATCATACATCAGCTTATATCATACATCAGCTTATATCATACATCACCTTATATCATACATCTGTGTCAAAGACTGCCTCATGATAGAACACCACCAGGACGTGGGGTCAACCTCAGAGAGAGGTGAGGGAACATAGTGCCCGGGATCAGGGCAGGATAGATGATAGAAAAGGGGGACTATTAACTAGTCCTCACACTGAGGCGTTGACCAGATAGTTAGCACTACTGGTCACGACAGAGTCACGCCTGCGTAATCGCTACGATCGCCACTCAAGCCAAAGCCAGCTAATAGAAGCGTGCGAACTGATCTAGCACGCAAAGGGCCGAAGGGCGTATGAAGGTCCTTCCGCGAGGCGTGTAGCGACGCGAGTGAAGCAAGTCAGACTGGGGACTGACTCTGTAGTGTTCACATCGTGTAGAATAGATTTGTGTTTTCATATAGCCTAGTAGATAGAGAATAGCTATAGGGGTTAGGAAAACTATTGATAGAGAATATTGTGACTTTATGTGTGATTAGATAGCGACTGTTTTGCAATTGTAAAGAGCCAACGGCAATAAAATGTACCATTTCATTCCTCGCACACGACTGCAAGTCTCTTGTATGGTGTGGGAGAAGTAATCCGATGATGCCTGAAACATGAGTTGTTGACAGGCAATAGGATTAAATGTGGTGTCAGAAGTGCTGCTTGAACCTGAGTTCAAGCTATATACACTTACCCACGGCTCTAGACTAGGTTTACGAATAGGATTACAAAGATTAAATTGTTTAATTTGTGTCAATGACGATGACGTGTGCAGACTAGATCGAGTTGCCGGCAGAAGTGTGCCTACCGTGATGAAATAATGTTTATTTGTGCTTATTAGAATGTTATATATTTAAATAATATGTTTTTCAAAGTTGTAAGTATTCATATTATGTTCTTCTTTCATTTATTTATGTAATTATTTATTTGTTTTTGAATAATTGTCATAAATGATTCATGGCGGAGCAATACAAAGGTCAGCGACAGTATTGATTTTTGCAAGCTAAAAATAGCGCTGCGCCTGTGACGTGGCACGATTGACAAACAGTTGGGCCTCGCCATTTGCAATCAGCATTTCAGTGTTTACATACTGGCAAGCTGCTGCCTGCCTGAATCTTTACGATATATTAACTATTATTTGTTTATTTAAGTTAGAGAATGAATATATTTATTTATTTACACATTATTATTATATTTATATTTATTTAAAAGCAGTTATTGATTTTTTTTTTCGTACTTTTCTATTTGTTTACCGTCAGGAGGGCACTACTTTCGGCTATGCAAATTAGATTTGGCCTGCACCATACTTACTTCCATAGATTAAACTAGGTTAGTAACGAAAGACATATTACGATAGAACGAAGACAGGACAGTGACATTAAATATTAATTAATCGATGTTCTGTTTGTTCGTGGGCATGTTTGTGTCATTGTACCAATTTGTCAAAAATCTATTTGTCGTTTACGAGTTGGTAATTTTTGCTGCTCTGTAAAACAGGGCGAACAACAGCTGAGTAAGAACGTGAGTGTGTGCCGATGTGCCAAACAGGGTGACCTGAGTAGAAAACTCGTGTGTATTCCGGGGTGCCAAACAACGGGACCGGTGTTGCTGACGTGTTGTTCCTTGTTCTGGGGAACATTAAGTTGAGTAAAACCTACGTTTTTGGCATGCATTGTGATTAATAGTGCATCTCTTTTTCAGCGTGTATTGTATGAACAGACTTTGTGCTCTAATTTTTTGGAGAATACAATTTTCCAGATTGTAAACAAAGAGTAGTGCTCAGATATTAAATAACATAGCATATTAAAGAAAAATAACTAAGTTCAGGTCAACGCAAGCCAATTACCCAGCAACATGGCTACTCTAGCTGACTTCATTAAAGCAGGTAAAGAATTGCAATACACAGGTAAAGAGCTAGAACAATATGCAGATCAAAAATTTAAAGAAGCAAAGGATGCAGAGAGAGATGAACGCACACAGGAAAGACAACACCAGATACAACTAGCTGAGATAACAAAACAAAAAGAAGTGCAGATTAAACAACAACAATTAGAACATGATAAGGAAATTAAACAGAAAGAACTAGAAATAAAGCAAAGAGAATTAGATCTAAAGCAAAAGGAGATAGATGAAATGGCAAGAGTTAAGGAAAAACAAATACAAGTAGAATCAGAGACACAGTTAAAGATGAAAGAGATGGATGTAGACTCACACGCAGAGATCTCTGCCACTAAACTTAAAAGTCAACAAGAAGAAAATAAGTTCAACAAATACAAAAATATTATCAAAGCATATTGTAAAGAAGATTCAATTTCTGCCTGGACAGAAAATGTCGAGTATCAGTTTAAATATCACCAAGTTCCTTTAGAGATGTGGGCTATGATTTATATGAAGAACCTGAGTGGTGAGCCCCTTAAAGTGATAGAATCTATACCAACCGATCTTAGATCTGACTACCAATACATCCGTGATAGGATTATGCAACACTTTTTACTTGATGCCCCTGGGTATCAGGTTCAGTTCTCAACTTTAAAACCTAAACCTACTGAGACTTTCATTGACTACGTCTCAAATGTTCAAAGTGTACTAAATAGGTGGCTTAAAGCAGCTAACATAGGAAAAGACTTTGATAAATTAAAAAACTTAATAACTATGGATAAAGTAATATCCACGATACCATCCTCTTTTGCTAAATTTTTGCAGCAGTCAGACATTGAAACCATAGAACAGTTTGAAAAGAAAGGGTCAGCATATTTTTCTTCAAACAGAAATATTTTTAAAACTTCAAATGACTCTGAAATAGTTTCCTTTGTAAAAGATCAATCTAAAAACTATCACAGCAATAGAAAACCATTTAATAAATTTGACAAGAAAGATAGGAAAGTTTCAAAATGTATCCACTGTCAACTTTTACATGACACTGATTCAATGTGTGACAAATCGCCGAGTTATCCGGCACATCTTGAAAATGTTATTAAGAAGCAACAGAACAAAAGATCTGCATACCGGCGTGCCATTAAATGTTTTTTTTGTTCCAGCTACGGCCATTATTCAAATAAGTGCCTAGGCCGCCAACGTATGAAAGCCAACAATGCTATTTTACTTGATACATCTTCTGATAGTGGTAGTGAGACTGAGTGTGATGTTGAAAATGAGTTACCTGTTAACCAAACGGAAGGGGTGTGTTGTGTAAACGATGTGTTGAGTTTTGACAGTTGTGAGCGATGTCACCATTTTCATGCTGACGGAAAATTAGAATGTGGACATACAGTTCCATGCTCATCTGAGAGTGTGAATGCAGCCTTAGCCTCCAGAGGCAATTTAGAGTTCCACAATGCAATGGTCAATGGTAGACCATGCCAATGTTTGCTAGACAGCGGTAGTACCCTTATTGGTCTCAGAAAGGAACTGGTGAGTCAAGAGGATTATACAGGTGACTCTGTCAAATGCCGAACCTTTTCGGGTAACATTGAAATTTACCCTTTGGCCAAAGCCCGTATTAACACTCCTTTCCTTTCGGGTACATTTACTTGCGCTGTACTTGACAACCCTTGTACTGATCTAATTCTGGGTTGCTTACCCCAGCTGAAACAATGTACTAGCGATGAAATAACTGCATGGAACCAACTGAATGCAGTTAATGCAACAACCAGAGCAGACACTATAAAACATCAAGACACGCTTCAAGATGAGAGACTACTGGTGCTTTCTCCATCTAGCACTGATGATACCAACAGACAAAAAGTCATAGAACAGCAGAAAGCTGATCCTAGTTTGTCTCCTTATTTAAATTTATTGAAAGAACGAGCTAAGGTTACAAAGAACACATCAGGGTTCTTCAGATTAAATAGTGTCATTCTTACTAAACATTATACTACTGGTAACCATAACATTCAGCAAACGGTGTTACCTGTACAACATCGCATAACTGTGCTAAAGATTGCACATGAGTCACCGTTTGCTGGCCATCTTGCATATGACAACACCAGGGCCAAAATTCAGGCGCATTTTTATTGGCCAGGTTTTTACAAGGATATTAAATTATTTTGTCATTCGTGTAATGTCTGTCAACAGTTAGTACGAAAGGGTAAACATGTTACAGCTGAAGTACAACCTTCTACACTGGCTTCTAGGCCATTTGAGAGTATGGCGGTAGATATTGTTGGACCCCTGAATCAGGTGTCCAGCAAAGGAAATCGCTTCATATTGACGATGGTCGACCTCTGTACAAGGTGGGTTGAGGCAGTAGCTTTGAAGTACATCACCTCCAAAGATGTTGCCAATGTATTTCTACACCTGTTCTCACGATTCGGATTTCCACGGACCATTTTATCCGATCGTGGAACACAATTCATATCGGCTGCAACGCAAGCCCTTACAAAAATGTTAGGGATTAAACAACATTTCACGACAGCATACCATCCAGCCAGCAATGGTATAGTAGAAAAAATTAATGGAGATCTTAAGCATATGCTGGCTAAGGTAACAGCAGAAAACCCAGCTGATTGGGATACACTGTTACCAACAGTGCTGTTCGCCTATTGGGAGATTCCCCATTCAAGCACAGGTTTCTCACCGTTTGAATTAGTGTACGGGGCTAACCCACGTGGACCCCTAACCATTTATCATCAGGCAATAACAAATTCTATTCAAATTCCCGAACCAAAAACACCTTATGAAATGGTGACTGAAACACGAGATAACATCATGAAATCGTGTATTATAGCTAAGGCAGCTTTGGAGATGAAGGGTCAAATCTACCGCCAATATGCCAACAAAGGGGCGAGAACAATTGAACTTGAACCAGATCAAGACATACTTCTCTTGCTTCCTGACAAACGAAATTTATTATTGACTTCATGGCAAGGGCCATTCAAGGTGGTACGTAAAATTTCAGATGTTGACTATGAAATATCAATAAACGGAAACTTAAAGATATTCCATGTCAACATGTTGAAACCTTACTATTCACGACAAGAGACAGAAGTAGAGACAGACGAACATAGTGCACCCACACCAAGTGATCAGACGACAGACATACACAACGCAACTACACTAGTTAGCGAGACTGGCATATCCGACGAGCATACACTTAGCGAGAATACAGAATACACACTTAGCACCACCACCGTACTGAATCAGGTAGACGACGACGGAATGGAACTACCAGTTCCTATTGTAGACAAGACTGCTACATTAGATAGCATACATATAGAACAGGGACTAACAGACAGTCAACAACGACAATTAGTAGAATTAGTGACGGAATACAAAGACATATTCTCTGACATTCCTGGTAGGACGGACAGAATCGAACACTCCATTCTTCTTTCGGACTCTAAGCCTATTAAATGCAGGCCGTACTCAATCCCACTAAGCTATAGGGAAAATCTAAATAAGGAAATTCTGAATTTAGAGGCTAGTGGGATCATCCAAAAATCCACCTCTGAGTACTCTTTTCCAATTGTTCTAGTTAAGAAGAAAGATTCTACAATTCGTCTTTGCGTGGACTATTGAAAGCTCAACAACGTCACCAAGATCGACGCAGAGCCAATTCCTTCCTGCGAAGATCTTATTCTTGACATGTCCACCTCCAAAATCTTTTCCAAATTAGATCTCACTAAGGGATATTGGCAAGTCCCTATGCAGTCTCAATCCATCCATCTTACTGCTTTTTCAACTCCTTTAGGACTATACGAGTGGTGTTTTCTTCCTTTCGGACTTCGAAACGCTCCTGCCACTTTCGTACGCCTAACTAGAGATCTACTTCATGGAGTGACGAATACAGTGACCTATATAGATGATATATGTGTCCATACTGATGACTGGACAACACACCTACTGAAACTGAGACATGTATTTAATAGGTTGCGACTCTTCGGGCTCACTGTCAAACCGAGCAAAGTCGAATTGGGCCTAAAAGAAATTGAGTTTTTAGGTCATGTCATTTCTCAAGGTCAACTAAAGACTGACCAGAAAATTATTACGAAAATTATGAATCTGACCATGCCTACCACCAAGAAACAGGTCAGAAGTCTTTTGAGGTTGGTGAATTACTATAGTAAATTTATTCCAAATTTAGCGGAGATTACAAGTGTATTTTCCAATGTTTTATAAGCTTCTGTAAAATTGGATGTTAAAGATGCATTATTAATTTCTGCATTGTCAAAATTGAAAATGTTGTTTAGTAATGTTCCAATCCTCCGCTTGCCTAATCCGAGGCTCGTTTATTATCTTAGGACAGATGCCAGCAGGATCTCCATCGCTGCAGTACTAGGCCAATTTTATGAGGGCATCTTCCATCCAATTTGCTACGTGAGCCGTAAGATCACACCCACCGAGTCCAGATATTCCATATCCGAGTTGGAAGCCCTAAGCGTCATCTATGCGGTGAGAAAGCTGCATCAATTTATGTCCGGTGTGCACTTCATTGTCCAGACTGACAACTCCCCAATAACGGTCATGCAGAATGGTGTACATCGAAATGACCGAATATACAGGTGGTCGCTAATACTGCAAAATTACACCTTTAATATAGAACATATTAAGGGGAAAGATAACATCTTGGCTGATACCCTTAGTCGACCATCTGATGAATAAGAATATGATCATAAGAATATATTGTAATATATGTTATTTTAGTACAGTCAAATATTCTATGTGAAATATGTTAGAAATACATGAATATTATGTGCTGAACTAAGCACCAAAAACATTGACCTGCTATGTGTCTGTAGACATCAAAAGTAAGAACTTTACTCTGGGAACAAATATATCACTTTGTGAACTAGGACAGCTTAGTACTTGCTAAGCTTCAAATATGTTCCAGTGAAGTAGTTGTGTTAAACAGAGAAAAACAGTGTCAGATGATTAGATACATACAGACACGAGAACAGTGGTCTACAAACGAACTCTACAGGTGCAATACCCATAGAATAAATATGACTGTGTAATGAATTTCAAATACCCAGAACAATTGTATAGATATTATGCCAATGAAAGTATGTTTCCGAACATTAATGGCAACGACTAACCTGAGGTATTTAAAGACCATGTATATATAAACTTAATGTGATATGTATCATAATGTTTTAATATTGTGATAAAATATAGATAGATTATGTCATTTTAATCTATAGTTAGATTTAGATAATATAATACTTTTTCATGTTACTTTAGATAGATTATTAATTTACATATTCATTTAGCTTTAAAAGTAGATTAGGATAGTAATTTAAACATGACAACTAATTAGAAGAAGTTTAGATATCAATAGTATCATTTAGTTTATTATATTTCACTTTGTTTCATTTCATTTGATTTCATTCCATCTTAACCAATCCATTTAATAAACGTTATCATTTAGTAGTATGATTAGATTACACCATAATAGAATAGAAATATTATACACTTAAAGATACATCATTTACACCATATAGAATAAGAATATCAATTTGTTTTATTTAAAAACATTAGTTAGAATATGTTATATTTCACATCACCCATTTTAGAAAGAGACGTAACTTATTACATTTCACATTACCCATTTCACCAAGGGACATAATTCATCTCACATCAATTTCATTTCACATAGGTAAATTACATCTCTTAAATTAGATAAATATTAGGAGTAATGTAAGCTTATTTTAGGATTAATATGACAGATAGATTAAAATAGGCAACGCATTAAATGTATATTTATAGAACTAGTATTAGTATGTCATTATTTAGAATAATATTTCAGTAGAATAGAGTGGTTAATAATACCAGGGTACAAACCATCAACCCGTTTTTCTTACATGTAAATATGTTGTAAATACTTGACGTGTGCTACGGGTGATGCACAGTCATTAGGCTCAACTCTGTGAAACTGAGCCAAACTTGTACAGTGTCACTCCAAGGTTTTTAAGTAACTATGAGAGTAAAAGATGCGTGACAAAAATGAGAGAGAAAGTTATGTGACAGAAATGAAGGTAAAAGATGTGTGACAAAGGTGAGGGTGAAAGATGTGTGACAGAAATGAGGATGAAAGAAGTGTGATAGAAATGAGGATGAAAGAAGTGTAACAGAAATGAGGATGAAAGATGTGTGACAGAAATGAGGGTAAAAGATGTGTGCCAATAGTGAGGATAAAAGAAGTGTGACATAAGGGAAGGTGAAAGATGTGTGACAGAAGTGTGAAAGTGAGAACAAATGTAAAATATACAGGAGAGAGTGAGAACAGTCAGCGGATTTTTTCTGCCGCTCAACAAGACTTTTTAATTTTGTTGCCGTCAAATGTTGGTTTCAAATGTGTTATAATGAATGTATTTTGTGTAGTTTAGTTTAGAATCTTAGTGAAAGTATTTTGAGTCTCATAAGACAGAAACGTAGTCACAGATTTGTAATATACACATGTTTGTGACCACAGTTGAATGAATTATGGCACTTGAAAAACTAACATACATACACATGATAGTTAGATACACATGTTAGATGGTAGATTATACGTGTAATTCCATCCAAACACACAAACAACCAGAAAAACAGACATATAAATTGCAGACACTTTTATTAGATCAAAGGGAGATAACTTCGGGTCAGGGGACATAATAGACAACGAAACACTAACTTAACAATGAAATGTGACTTTACACGCGGAAGCGAGATAGGTAAAGCCTATCGCTCACAGCTTGTGTAATGGTTGTTTAATATTATATGGGGGACATGAAGCAATTCATGTGTTGACCTTCAGAAAGTCAACTTTGTATGGGTAGTGAGTTAATTTACTATTTGAGGGCAGGTCTTATAAGACAACGGTCTGGTTCAGACATACCTCTAATTATTATAATATTGCGATGAGAATAGGGCTCACGCCAACCAGACAAGTTTGTGGCGATTGCCAGTAGCCAAGTAAAGTGATGCTACATTGTGACATTAGTCAGTACGTCTATTAAATAGCCCAAAGCCAGGTTGTCTACAGTCTTTGACAAAAATTAGACACACTAATTTTTTTAGAAACCTCTTGCGTCACAACCAATGAGTCAAAGTTGATGACGCAACACAAGAGGGGTGGGTGTGTGTCAAAGACTGCCTCATGATAGAACACCACCCGGGAAGGTTAACCCGGTCAACAAATGCCCGCAGAAGTCGGATGTGTCGGCCTAACGGCGCAAGAACGCAGCTCTGCTGTAAACAGGCACAACGCAATCACATCCGAAAAAAAAACTCCGGATGAACGAAGAAGAAGAAGAAGAAGAACACCACCAGGACGTGGGGTCAACCTCAGAGAGAGGTGAGGGAACATAGTGCCCGGGATCAGGGCAGGATAGATGATAGAAAAGGGGGACTATTAACTAGTCCTCACACGGAGGCGTTGACCAGATAGTTAGCACTACTGGTCACGACAGAGTCACGCCTGCGTAATCGCTACGATCGCCACTCAAGCCAAAGCCAGCTAATAGAAGCGTGCGAACTGATCTAGCACGCAAAGGGCCGAAGGGCGTATGAAGGTCCTTCCGCGAGGCGTGTAGCGACGCGAGTGAAGCAAGTCAGACTGGGGACTAACTCTGTAGTGTTCACATCGTGTAGAATAGATTTGTGTTTTCATATAGCCTAGTAGATAGAGAATAGCTATAGGGGTTAGGGAAACTATTGATAGAGAATATTGTGACTTTATGTGTGATTAGATAGCGACTGTTTTGCAATTGTAAAGAGCCAACGGCAATAAAATGTACCATTTCATTCCTCGCACACGACTGCAAGTCTCTTGTATGGTGTGGGAGAAGTAATCCGATGATGCCTGAAACATGAGTTGTTGACAATCAGCTTATATCATACATCAGCTTATATCATACATCAGCTTATATCATACATCAGCTTATATCATACATCAGCTTATATCATACATCAGATTATATCATACATCAGCTTATATCATACATCAGCTTATATCATACATCAGCGTATATCATATATCAGCTTAGATCATACATGAGCACATTAATCATTCTTCTTTTCCATCTTTCATTCACTTGAAATTGATTGTCTATAGCTGCAGTGATTGCCTGCTTGATTACACATACACATGTTCAGTACCTGGTATATTCATGAGGCTATTAATTATTCACTTTGGTATGTTTCAGAAACACACTCATGGTCTCAAAGTAGTCCTGACCTCTCCATACAAGAGCATTCACAAAAGTCTACATATGACAGCATTGACATGAAGGTTGTAAAACAAGAACTATCGGATGTTCTATGTGAGGACAGGAATCACAGCTTCAATACAATGGTAGACATAGCAGGGCGTAGCATCATTCAAGAAATGACAGAAGACAGCAACTCAGAATCAAGAATGGTTGTGAACAGTCATCAGCATCAGTAAAACATGAAGACTTTTGTCAAATGTCAGAAAATGTCTCTTCTGTGATTGATACAAACAATAAAGTATCTCTGGCTATTGAGAATTGTCAGCAGCAAAATAAGGAAACACAAGAAAAACACACACAGAGCCTTGCAAAGTCTCCCGATTACATTTTTGGTTATGTCAATGATAGCTCTCAGTTAACACAAACAGGAGACAAGTCTGATGTTTCTAGTCGAAATGTTTGTGTAGACAGTTATAAGAGAACACTTACTGAAGGGATGCCAAACAAATGTAATGGATGGGATGGTTTATTAAATCATAATAACCATCTAACATGCCAAAAGAACACGAACCACAAGAGAACACATACAGGAGAGAAACCTCACAAGGGTGATGATTGTGTTGATTCTTGTAATAAAGCTGACACTCTGGAGACTCACAAGAGAACACATACAGGAGAGAAACCGTACAAGTGTGATGATTGTGGTGCTTCTTTTACTCAAGTTGGCAGTTTGAAGTACCACATGACAACACATACAGGAGAGAAACTTTACAAGTGTGATGTTTGTGATGCTTCTTTTACTCAAGCTGACAATCTAAAGGACCGTAAGACAACACATACAGGAGAGAAACCTTACAAGTGTGATGTTTGTGGTGCTTCAGTTACTCGTGCTGACAATCTGAATGTTCATAAGAGAACACATACTGGAGAGAAACCTTACAAGTGTGATGTTTGTGGTGCTTCTTTTACTGAAGTTGGCAGTCTGAAGAAACATAAGAGAACACATACAGGAGAGAAACCTTACAAGTGTGATGTTTGTGCTGCTTCTTTTACTCGTACTAACAATCTGAATGTTCATAAGAGAACACATACTGAAGAGAAACCTTATAAGTGTGATGTTTGTGGTGTTTCTTTTATTGAAGTTGGCAAACTGAATATACTTAAGAGAACACATACAGGAGAGAAACCTTACAAGTGTGATGTTTGTGGTGCTTCTTTTACTCAAGGTGGCAAGCTAAAGGACCATAAGAGAACACATACAGGAGAGAAACCTTACAAGTGTGATGTTTGTGGTGCTACTTTTACTCATGCTAACAATCTGAATGTTCATAAGAGAACACATACTGGAGAGAAACCCTACAAGTGTGATGTTTGTGGTGCTTCTTTTACTCAAGCTGGCAATCTAAAGGACCATAAGAGAACACATACAGGAGAGAAACCTTACAAGTGTGATGTTTGTGGTGCTTCTTTTACTCATGCTGGCAGTCTGAATATACATAAGAGAACACATACAGGAGAGAAACCTTACAAGTGTGATGTTTGTGGTGCTTCTTTTACTCATGCTAGCAGTCTGAATATACATAAGAGAACACATACAGGAGAGAAACCTTATAAGTGTGATGTTTGTGGTGCTTCTTTTACTCATTCTGGCAGTCTGAATATACATAAGAGAACACATACAGGAGAGAAACCTTACAAGTGTGATGTTTGTGGTGCTTCTTTTACTCGTGCTGGCAGTCTGAATGTTCATAAGAGAACACATACAGGAGAGAAACCTTACAAGTGTGATGTTTGTGGTGCTTCTTTTACTGAAGTTGGCATTCTGAAGAAACATAAAAGAACACATACAGGAGAGAAACCTTACAAGTGTGATGTTTGTGGTGCTTCTTTTACTGAAGTTGGCAGTCTGAAGAAACATAAGAGAACACATACAGGAGAGAAACCTTACAAGTGTGATGTTTGTGGTGCTTCTTTTACTGAAGTTGGCAGTCTGAAGAAACATAAGAGAACACATACAGGAGAGAAACCTTACAAGTGTGATGTTTGTGGTGCTTCATTTACTGATGCTGGCACTCTGAAGAAACATAAGAGAACACATACAAGAGAGAAACCTTACAAGTGTGATGTTTGTGGTGCTTCTTTTACTCAAGCTGGCAATCTAAAGGACCATAAGAGAACACATACAGGAGAGAAACCTTACAAGTGTGATGTTTGTGGTGCTTCTTTTACTCATGCTGGCAGTCTGAATATACATAAGAGAACACATACAGGAGAGAAACCTTACAAGTGTGATGTTTGTGGTGCTTCTTTTACTCATGCTGGCAATCTGAATGTTCATAAGAGAACACATACAGGAGAGAAACCTTATAAGTGTGATGTTTGTGGTGCTTCTTTTACTCATTCTGGCAGTCTGAATACACATAAGAGAACACATACAGGAGAGAAACCTTACAAGTGTGATGTTTGTGGTGCTTCTTTTACTTGTGCTGACAATCTGAATGTTCATAAGAGAACACATACAGGAGAGAAACCTTACAAGTGTGATGTTTGTGGTGCTTCTTTTACTGAAGTTGGCAGTCTGAAGAAACATAAGAGAACACATACAGGAGAGAAACCTTACAAGTGTGATGTTTGTGGTGCTTCATTTACTCAAGCTGGCACTCTGAATGTTCATAAGAGAACACATGCAGGAGAGAAACCTTACAAGTGTGATGTTTGTGGGGCTTCTTTTACTCATGCTGGCAGTCTTAAGGACCATATGAGAACATACAGGAGAGAAACCTTACAAGTGTGATGTTTGTGGGGCTTCTTTTACTCATGCTGGCAGTCTTAAGGACCATATGAGAACATACAGGAGAGAAACCTTACAAGTGTGATGTTTGTGGGGCTTCTTTTACTCATGCTGGCAGTCTTAAGGACCATATGAGAACATACAGGAGAGAAACCTTACAAGTGTGATGTTTGTGGGGCTTCTTTTACTCATGCTGGCAGTCTTAAGGACCATATGAGAACATACAGGAGAGAAACCTTACAAGTGTGATGTTTGTGGTGCTTCTTTTACTCAAGCTGGCAATCTAAAGGACCATAAGAGAACACACACAGGAGAGAAACCTTACAAGTGTGATGTTTGTGGTGCTTCTTTTACTCATGCTGGCAATCTGAATGTTCATAAGAGAACACATACAGGAGAGAACCCTTACAAGTGTGATGTTTGTGGTGCTTCATTTACTCATGCTGGCAATCTGAAATATCATAATAGAACACATACTGGAGAGAAACCTTACAAGTGTGATGTTTGTGGTGCTTCTTTTATTGAAGTTGGCAAACTGAATATACATAAGAGAACACATACAGGAGAGAAACCTTACAAGTGTGATGTTTATGGTGCTTCTTTTACTCAAGGTGGCAATCTAAAGGACCATAAGAGAACACATACAGGAGAGAAACCTTACAAGTGTGATGTTTGTGGTGCTTCTTTTACTCATGCTGGCAGTCTGAATATACATAAGAGAACACATACAGGAGAGAAACCTTACAAGTGTGATGTTTGTGGTGCTTCTTTTACTCATGCTGGCAATCTGAATGTTCATAAGAGAACACATACAGGAGAGAAACCTTATAAGTGTGATGTTTGTGGTGCTTCTTTTACTCATTCTGGCAGTCTGAATACACATAAGAGAACACATACAGGAGAGAAACCTTACAAGTGTGATGTTTGTGGTGCTTCTTTTACTTGTGCTGACAATCTGAATGTTCATAAGAGAACACATACAGGAGAGAAACCTTACAAGTGTGATGTTTGTGGTGCTTCTTTTACTGAAGTTGGCAGTCTGAAGAAACATAAGAGAACACATACAGAAGAGAAACCTTACAAGTGTGATGTTTGTGGTGCTTCATTTACTCAAGCTGGCACTCTGAATGTTCATAAGAGAACACATGCAGGAGAGAAACCTTACAAGTGTGATGTTTGTGGGGCTTCTTTTACTCATGCTGGCAGTCTTAAGGACCATATGAGAACATACAGGAGAGAAACCTTACAAGTGTGATGTTTGTGGGGCTTCTTTTACTCATGCTGGCAGTCTTAAGGACCATATGAGAACATACAGGAGAGAAACCTTACAAGTGTGATGTTTGTGGGGCTTCTTTTACTCATGCTGGCAGTCTTAAGGACCATATGAGAACATACAGGAGAGAAACCTTACAAGTGTGATGTTTGTGGGGCTTCTTTTACTCATGCTGGCAGTCTTAAGGACCATATGAGAACATACAGGAGAGAAACCTTACAAGTGTGATGTTTGTGGTGCTTCTTTTACTCAAGCTGGCAATCTAAAGGACCATAAGAGAACACATACAGGAGAGAAACCTTACAAGTGTGATGTTTGTGGTGCTTCTTTTACTCATGCTGGCAATCTGAATGTTCATAAGAGAACACATACAGGAGAGAACCCTTACAAGTGTGATGTTTGTGGTGCTTCATTTACTCATGCTGGCAATCTGAAATATCATAATAGAACACATACTGGAGAGAAACCTTACAAGTGTGATGTTTGTGGTGCTTCTTTTATTGAAGTTGGCAAACTGAATATACATAAGAGAACACATACAGGAGAGAAACCTTACAAGTGTGATGTTTATGGTGCTTCTTTTACTCAAGGTGGCAATCTAAAGGACCATAAGAGAACACATACAGGAGAGAAACCTTACAAGTGTGATGTTTGTGGTGCTTCTTTTACTCATGCTGGCAGTCTGAATATACATAAGAGAACACATACAGGAGAGAAACCTTACAAGTGTGATGTTTGTGGTGCTTCTTTTACTCATGCTGGCAATCTGAATGTTCATAAGAGAACACATACAGGAGAGAAACCTTATAAGTGTGATGTTTGTGGTGCTTCTTTTACTCATTCTGGCAGTCTGAATTCACATAAGAGAACACATACAGGAGAGAAACCTTACAAGTGTGATGTTTGTGGTGCTTCTTTTACTTGTGCTGACAATCTGAATGTTCATAAGAGAACACATACAGGAGAGAAACCTTACAAGTGTGATGTTTGTGGTGCTTCTTTTACTGAAGTTGGCAGTCTGAAGAAACATAAGAGAACACATACAGGAGAGAAACCTTACAAGTGTGATGTTTGTGGTGCTTCATTTACTCAAGCTGGCACTCTGAATGTTCATAAGAGAACACATGCAGGAGAGAAACCTTACAAGTGTGATGTTTGTGGGGCTTCTTTTACTCATGCTGGCAGTCTTAAGGACCATATGAGAACATACAGGAGAGAAACCTTACAAGTGTGATGTTTGTGGGGCTTCTTTTACTCATGCTGGCAGTCTTAAGGACCATATGAGAACATACAGGAGAGAAACCTTACAAGTGTGATGTTTGTGGGGCTTCTTTTACTCATGCTGGCAGTCTTAAGGACCATATGAGAACATACAGGAGAGAAACCTTACAAGTGTGATGTTTGTGGGGCTTCTTTTACTCATGCTGGCAGTCTTAAGGACCATATGAGAACATACAGGAGAGAAACCTTACAAGTGTGATGTTTGTGGTGCTTCTTTTACTCAAGCTGGCAATCTAAAGGACCATAAGAGAACACATACAGGAGAGAAACCTTACAAGTGTGATGTTTGTGGTGCTTCTTTTACTCAAGCTGGCAATCTAAAGGACCATAAGAGAACACATACAGGAGAGAAACCTTACAAGTGTGATGTTTGTGGTGCTTCTTTTACTCATGCTGGCAGTCTGAATATACATAAGAGAACACATACAGGAGAGAAACCTTACAAGTGTGATGTTTGTGGTGCTTCTTTTACTCATGCTAGCAGTCTGAATATACATAAGAGAACACATACAGGAGAGAAACCTTATAAGTGTGATGTTTGTGGTGCTTCTTTTACTCGTGCTGACAATCTGAATGTTCATAAGAGAACACATACAGGAGAGAAACCTTACAAGTGTGATGTTTGTGGTGCTTCTTTTACTCGTGCTGACAATCTGAATGTTCATAAGAGAACACATACAGGAGAGAAACCTTACAAGTGTGATGTTTGTGGTGCTTCTTTTACTGAAGTTGGCAGTCTGAAGAAACATAAGAGAACACATACAGGAGAGAAACCTTACAAGTGTGATGTTTGTGGTGCTTCATTTACTGATGCTGGCACTCTGAAGAAACATAAGAGAACACATACAGGAGAGAAACCTTACAAGTGTGATGTTTGTGGTGCTTCTTTTACTCAAGCTGGCAATCTAAAGGACCATAAGAGAACACATACAGGAGAGAAACCTTACAAGTGTGATGTTTGTGGTGCTTCTTTTACTCATGCTGGCAGTCTGAATATACATAAGAGAACACATACAGGAGAGAAATCTTACAAGTGTGATGTTTGTGGTGCTTCTTTTACTCATCCTAGCAGTCTGAATATACATAAGAGAACACATACAGGAGAGAAACCTTATAAGTGTGATGTTTGTGGTGCTTCTTTTACTCATTCTGGCAGTCTGAATATACATAAGAGAACACATACAGGAGAGAAACCTTACAAGTGTGATGTTTGTGGTGCTTCTTTTACTGAAGTTGGCAGTCTGAAGAAACAAGAGAACACATACAGGAGAGAAACCTTACAAGTGTGATGTTTGTGGTGCTTCTTTTACTGAAGTTGGCAGTCTGAAGAAACATAAGAGAACACATACAGGAGAGAAACCTTACAAGTGTGATGTTTGTGGTGCTTCTTTTATTGAAGTTGGCAAACTGAATATACATAAGAGAACACATACAGGAGAGAAACCTTACAAGTGTGATGTTTATGGTGCTTCTTTTACTCAAGGTGGCAAGCTAAAGGACCATAAGAGAATACATACAGGAGAGAAACCTTACAAGTGTGATGTTTGTGGTGCTACTTTTACTCATGCTAACAATCTGAATGTTCATAAGAGAACACATACTGGAGAGAAACCCTACAAGTGTGATGTTTGTGGTGCTTCTTTTACTCAAGCTGGCAATCTAAAGGACCATAAGAGAACACATACAGGAGAGAAACCTTACAAGTGTGATGTTTGTGGTGCTTCTTTTACTCATGCTGGCAGTCTGAATTATACATAAGAGAACACATACAGGAGAGAAACCTTACAAGTGTAATGTTTGTGGTGCTTCTTTTACTCATGCTAGCAGTCTGAATATACATAAGAGAACACATACAGGAGAGAAACCTTATAAGTGTGATGTTTGTGGTGCTTCTTTTACTCGTGCTGACAATCTGAATGTTCATAAGAAAACACATACAGGAGAGAAACCTTACAAGTGTGATGTTTGTGGTGCTTCTTTTACTGAAGTTGGCAGTCTGAAGAAACATAAGAGAACACATACAGGAGAGAAACCTTACAAGTGTGATGTTTGTGGTGCTTCTTTTACTGAAGTTGGCAGTCTGAAGAAACATAAGAGAACACATACAGGAGAGAAACCTTACAAGTGTGATGTTTGTGGTGCTTCTTTTACTGAAGTTGGCAGTCTGAAGAAACATAAGAGAACACATACAGGAGAGAAACCTTACAAGTGTGATGTTTGTGGTGCTTCTTTTACTGAAGTTGGCAGTCTGAAGAAACATAAGAGAACACATACAGGAGAGAACCTTACAAGTGTGATGTTTGTGGTGCTTCATTTACTCAAGCTGGCACTCTGAATGTTCATAAGAGAACACATGCAGGAGAGAAACCTTACAAGTGTGATGTTTGTGGGGCTTCTTTTACTCATGCTGGCAGTCTTAAGGACCATATGAGAACATACAGGAGAGAAACCTTACAAGTGTGATGTTTGTGGGGCTTCTTTTACTCATGCTGGCAGTCTTAAGGACCATATGAGAACATATACAGGAGAGAAACCTTACAAGTGTGATGTTTGTGGTGCTTCTTTTACTCATGCTGGCAATCTGAATGTTCATAAGAGAACACATACAGGAGAGATCCCTTACAAGTGTGATGTTTGTGGGGCTTCTTTTACTCATGCTGGCAGTCTTAAGGACCATTTGAGAACATATACAGGAGAGAAACCTTACAAGTGTGATGTTTGTGGTGCTTCATTTACTCATGCTGGCAATCTGAAATATCATAAGAGAACACATACAGGAGAGAACCCTTACAAGTGTGATGTTTGTGGTGCTTCTTTTATTGAAGTTGGCAAACTGAATATACATAAGAGAACACATACAGGAGAGAAACCTTACAAGTGTGATGTTTGTGGTGCTTCTTTTACTCATGCTGGCAGTCTGAATATACATAAGAGAACACATACAGGAGAGAAACCTTACAAGTGTGATGTTTGTGGTGCTTCTTTTACTCATCCTAGCAGTCTGAATATACATAAGAGAACACATACAGGAGAGAAACCTTATAAGTGTGATGTTTGTGGTGCTTCTTTTACTCATTCTGGCAGTCTGAATATACATAAGAGAACACATACAGGAGAGAAACCTTACAAGTGTGATGTTTGTGGTGCTTCTTTTACTGAAGTTGGCAGTCTGAAGAAACAAGAGAACACATACAGGAGAGAAACCTTACAAGTGTGATGTTTGTGGTGCTTCTTTTACTGAAGTTGGCAGTCTGAAGAAACATAAGAGAACACATACAGGAGAGAAACCTTACAAGTGTGATGTTTGTGGTGCTTCATTTACTGATGCTGGCACTCTGAAGAAACATAAGAGAACACATACAGGAGAGAAACCTTACAAGTGTGATGTTTGTGGGGCTTCTTTTACTCATGCTGGCAGTCTTAAGGACCATATGAGAACATATACAGGAGAGAAACCTTACAAGTGTGATGTTTGTGGTGCTTCTTTTACTCATTCTGGCAATCTGAATGTTCATAAGAGAACACATACAGGAGAGAAACCTTACAAGTGTGATGTTTGTGGTGCTACTTTTACTCATGCTAACAATCTGAATGTTCATAAGAGAACACATACTGGAGAGAAACCTTACAAGTGATGTTTGTGGTGCTTCGTTTACTCATGCTGGCAATCTGAAGTATCATAATAGAACACATACTGGAGAGAAACCTTACACGTGTGATGTTTGTGGTGCTTCTTTTACTCATGCTGGCAGTCTTAAGGACCATATGAGAACACATACAGGAGAGAAACCTTACAAGTATGATGTTTTTGGGGCTTCTTTTACTCATGCTGACAATCTGAATGTTCATAAGAGAACACATACAGGAGAGAAACCTTACAAGTGTGATGTTTGTGGGGCTTCTTTTACTCATGCTGGCAGTGTTAAGGACCATATGAGAACATATACAGGAGTGAAATCTTACAAGTGTGATGTTTGTGGGGCTTCTGTTACTCATGCTGGCAGTCTTAAGGACCATATGAGAACATATACAGGAGAGAAACCTTACAAGTGTGATGTTTGTGGGGCTTCTTTTACTCATGTTGGCAGTCTGGAGGGTCATAAGAAAACACATACAGGAGAGAAACCTTACAAGTGTGATGTTTGTTTTTATTATTTTTTTCGAGCTTTCAGTCTTAAGAGGCATAAGAGAACACATACAGGAGAGAAACTTTACAAGTGTGATGATTGTAGTGCTTCTTTTACTCAATCTAGCAATCTGAAACACCATAACAGATTACATACAAGGGAGAAACATTACTTGTGTGATATTTGTGGTGCTTCATTTACTTAATCTAGCAGTGTGAAAGACCATGAAAGAACACATACAGGAGAGAGAGAGGAGACAGAAACACATTCAGGAGAGAGAGAGAGAGATATATCCTATTTGAAGATATGGATGATCAATGAGAAATGTTGAAGAATTCAATCAATTTGGCTGCAGAAAAAACTGTTCCAAAATTAAAGAAAGCGGGTTGTAAGACATGGATGACAAAAGAAAATTTTTTACAATAAATGGAAACAAGAAGACACAACAAAAATAGTCTTGCCAAATATGAAGAAATTCACAGAAAAATCAACAATATGAAGGAGGAAAAAGAAGCATGGCTCAAGAAACATTGCATAGAAATTGAAAAACAATACAACAGTAAAAATACCAAACTAATGCACAAAAGAAGTCAGAAGCTTACTAATCAAAGAACATGTACATCAGCAGGCTGCCTAAGGACAAAAGATGGAAAAGATATCATAATAGAAAAAGATCAGATTTTACATGTATGGTTAGATTATGTGAAAAACCTTTATGATGATAACAGAAGAACAATATGATATTCAAATTAATAATGAAGGACCATCAATTTTGAAGATAAAGTTCAGAATGCTCTTAACCATATGAAAACTGGCAAGACCCCCGGTTCAGGCAGCATCACAACATAAATGATTAATGCTTTAGAAGAATATGGAATAGATAAAGTTACCAGACTGCTGAATACAATATATGATACTGGAGATATACCTCATGAATTATGTAATTCTGTATTTATTGCAATCCCAAAGAAATGAAGAGCCTTGGAATGTGATCAACATTGAACAATTAGTATAATGAGTCACATCACGAAGATTTTGTTAATAATTATCATGCAAAAAGTTAGGAAGAAAATACAACCTGAGGTAGGAAAAGAACAATGTGGGTTTGTAGAAGGCAAAGGTACAGTAAATGCTGTGTATATACTGAGAATAGTAATTGAACGATCTATAGAAGTGAACAATGATCTACACCTTTGCTTTATTTATACACAAAGGCTTTCAATAAAGTGAGACATGTAGACATGATAAGGATGCTTAAAGATCTACAAGTTGATGGAAAAAACCTTAGACTTGTAAAAAACATACATTGGAAACAACAAGCTGCCATCAGAATTGATAATGAAGTAGGTTAATATCAGCCTATTAAGAGAGTTGTGAGACAGGGATGTGTAATGTTTCCAGATCTTTTTTCCCTGTACAGTGAAAATATTTTCAGAAATATAGAAGAAATGGAAGGAATCAACATTGGTTGGAAGATACATCAATAACATTAGATATGCAGATGATACAGTCTTGATTGGTTGGTGACAACGAACAGGAAGGACATGCAACATTCAGTAGATGTGTTTGTTGCAGACAGCGAGCAACTAGGGTTAGAATTGAATTGTAAGAAGACACAGATTATGGTCGTTAATGGGAAGAAGGAAATACCACAATGTATTATACAAGTAAATGGGTGTATTAAACAAGTGAATTGATACAGTTATCTCGGAACAGTCAAAACATCTGATGGAAGAGATTAGAACAAGAATTTCCAATGCAAAGGTAGCCTTTTGCAAGATGAAAAACATACAGACCAATAAAAAGATATCAATTGAAACGAGAAAAAGAGTGTTGAAGTGCTACATAGAACCTGTACTTTTGTATGGATGTTTATGCGTGGACAATGAGCAGTCAAACGTGAAATCATCTGATTGCTGTGGAAATGTGGTTTCTGAGGAAAATGCAAAGAATACCATGGATAGAAAGAAAAACCAATGAACAAGTCCTTCAAGAAACAAATGAAGATCGTAAACTGATTAGAGACAAGCGGGAGAACAGAATGAGCACCCGTATGTGGAAAGAATGAAATGGCTGCGGATGTTCTGGACTAATCTCAAATCTAAGAGGGACGACCAAGTGAACTTTCAGTTAGATGGCTCTTTGAACCATTAGTAGTATGGCTATTTTCTGGCTTTTGAACGAGGGGACGGAGCGCTTGTGGGAATGCCCTGAGTCCAGTAGTGTCGTTTCTTAGCTCAACTCAACTGAACCGTTTTGAAGATTTCATATTCACATTTGCCTCCCCTCTCTCAGTCATTTTACGCATTCCTCCCACTTTCTGCCTCCAATGTCTGCAGTTGGTCTTCCATTCATTCAGCAAGTTCGTCATTTTATCTTGACCTTCAGATCAACCCTGGACAGTATGTGTATTTCATTAGCCTTGACCTTGTCTGCCAGGTCACGCGTTGCAGTTTCTATAATCGCATGCTTGATGCTGCAGTCATGAATGATATCAATTCTGATATCTAATGCGTCGACGTTTTCTTTCACAGACTCCAGTAGATTAGGTACACGGACAAGTTTCTCTACGAGTTCTGCCCGATATTCCATCTCTGCTTTCAGTTTGTCTTATGCCGTAGATATTTTCTGCAGCTGTTTCTCCAGACTCTCTAATCTTGTCTTCTGCTCTTGCTCTTTTGCATCTTGAGCATCACTAATATCACCGATTTGTTGTCTGACTTGTGTAAACCTTGAGCTGTAATTCTTGTCCGATAACAATTCCTTCAGTTGTTGATCAATGCCACGTTGTTGTTCAGCAACCTTTTCTGTCCTGCTCCTGAAGGTGCAAAACACCTCTACATTGACAGCTATTCTAACTAAAACCGACTACATGCGGTCATGGGAAGCATTGGCTGCCGGCGTGATCTTTATCACATCGCCCTTAGAATGTCGATTCTGCTATAGAAATACCTAGCTAGCACCATTAATTTGTGGAGAGGCATGATCACCCACTCTAACCGGCTAGGCACTGGATGAGGATGATGATGATGATGATGATGAGATCTCGGTTACAGTACTAACAAACTATAGTGTGTTTATATTTTTTTTGCCCCAATATAAAATTCAATATCTCAGTAACCAACTGAGGGAAAATGATGAGATTTAGCATATAACGTTATCATTATGTCCACCCAACAACAAAAAAATTTGTTCTGGAGATTGTACAGCAGATTTCAATGTTTGTTTGTATGCGGTATATAATTTACAGCTCAGACATTAAGTCCACCATTTTAAAAGTATTACAGCTTCAGCAAGACACATCCGCGCATTTTTTGAAATTGTCTCGCGGTTTTCGTTTTGGCACAAACAGCGCGGTGTTAAATGGTATTGTTCAGAGGTGTCTCCAATGGGGGTTCTTTCATGAAACGTGATTATATAAATAAACTAGCTGACTCGGCCCGGCTTCGCCCAGCTCCTGGCGGGTATCTATCTATCTATCTGTCTGTCTGTATGTCTGTCTGTCTGTCTGTCTGTCTGTCTGTCTGTCTGTCTGTCTGTCTGTCTTACTGGGATATTTTGCTCCAACTATTCAGACGAATTGCAGGCCCTAAACATTACAGCATCAGCATAATGTCAATGGCAACAGTTTGTATTCCATAGTGATGCATTTTCAATTCCGCAAGCCCTCAGCGGTGACAAACAACTGTTCATTTCACGAGTGCATTTTTCGGAGACTCCCGAGGGTCGTCGCTGGATATGGGATAAAAACCCGGTGCAATGCAGCCGACGCTGTCGATTTTAAGCTACTTCTTTCATTGCACCCACTCCCATACGAATCCGGATACGCCTTGTGTGTCATCTTAATTGGCGGGGCTTCCGTTACTGTAAACATAAATTTGTTAGCGAGAAATCACTAGTTTTTCAGCAAAACATCAAAGAAATGTCGCCGCTTTCGATGATTTAAGTTGTTTTTGGACCTATCAAAGACAATTCCTTGGGTGGGGGTAAATATAAGACGGCTGGAAAAATTTCATAACGATGCAACAGACAGTTTTCAAAATAATTGATCGTAAATGACGGCATTCTTTTCGGGACATACTATACAGTGAAATTTGTGACTTATATTAGAGATGGAAAGCGGGCACCTTGATAATTTTGGGGTTGTGTAAGTGTACGAACCGAAATCGAAACAAGAAGATCGCACAACAAATCAATATAATAAGTAAAAGTAACTTAGTATTTAAACAAGATGTGTACAACTGTAGGTAAGCTTCAAGAAACCTATCAGGCCATGGAGCCAAGAACAAGGAACTATACGAATTATGGGTTAGTAGTACTACAGCGTCTGGTTCTCTGAAGAAGAAAACAATAGACTTGATTGCTAAAATGAAACACTTAAATGCGTATAAGAAAGGGAATTCCCAAGTTAGATTCCTAGAATTATATTATTTAATTTCTGCGAATTTCCTTTCTGATGTGGACTTTCAATCAATCAATCAGGTGTCGTCTCCACAATGAAGGTTGCCTGCAATGGATCTTCAACACTGTCTGTCTCTCACCCTGACTGTACATTCTGTCAGGCTGGTGTTTGTCCATCTCTTTATGTTATCTTCCCACTCGTATCGTTGTCTACCTCTTGCTCGCTTGCCCTCAACCTTGCCCTCCAGTATGGTTTTTATAAGTTATAAGAGTATCATGTCTGGTTAGCATGGCCGAAATATTTCACTTGCCTCCTCTTTATGTTTTTCATCAACTCTCTCTTCACCCGCAGTTTTTCTAGAACCTCTGCATTTGATTGTTTTTGTTCCAGTGAAGTACGACATATTCGTCTGTATATACTATATCCACATCTCCAGGGTTTCTATGCGACTTTCTAGTTCAATATTTAAATCTCAAATCCCGGAAAAACCAAATAAATCAATTTGATTATTGCTCGCTGGACTTTAGGCGGCCTGGTGTGCCTTGCCAGTGAGAAGACCTGATCGATCGGGTCCACATCGATTGACGGACGTCAGCCGCGGCGATAGGGCAAATCTTGAACTACAGCCTACGATAGGTGACGTTATAATATTCTGTTGTGATATTTGGCCGTGTCCAGTATATGCCACGTGGTCTAGTGATTTTACACCCGCTTCACACGCCAGTGATCCGGGGTTTGTTTCCGGGTCCGGCAAGGATATGCACTATGACGAGCTCAAACGAGAGCGAAATTCGAGTCTAGTGCTTCCACATTGACGTGAATAGGCCTTAGGTGCATACCAGAATGCGATCAGCGTTGCCAGTACTACCAGTAATGGGTTGTGCTCAATATTTAAATCTCAAATCCCGAAACAACCAAATAAATCGACTTTCTAGTTGATGCTTCTTCTGCCAGGCTCCCACGCTATACAGTAGTGTTGATTATTTATACGTAACATTTGACAATTCTCATTTTTAATGCACTGTTAATCTCTCTAATCTCTGTGAAGTCCTAGAAAGAGCGTCCATGCCCAGTGTCCACATTCTACTGATGAAGAATCAGATTCGCTGGGCTGGTCACTTGACTCGCATGCCAGATCACAGGCTCCCTAAACGAATTTTTTTTTTACAGCGAACTGTGATGTGGTAAACGCTCCCAAGGTGGCCAGAGGAAACGCTTTAAAGACACTCTGAAAATCTCACTGAATGCTTTTGGAATTCATCATGACACATGGGAGGCTGCAGCCAGAGACCGAAATTCGTGGCGTGCATCATTACGCAAGGGTGGAGTCATATGTGAGGCAACCAGGACTGCAAGAGCTGTGAAGAAAAGGTAGGACAGAAAAACCACTGCAGGAAATCCTCCTCCAGAAACGTCAAGCAATCTTTGTCCACATTGTCAAAGAACATTTGGAGCCAAAATAGGCCTTATCAGCCATCTTAGAACCCACGGCTCCATACCTTCAACCCTACTGGATGAAATGAATGGTCATCATCATTCTTGATGGACAAACAACAACAACAATCTCTCTAGATGTTAATAATATTATTAGCTTAGTAGTTATTAGTTAGTACTAACTAGTAGTAACTATTATTAGTTAGTAATAGTTAGTAGTATATTAATACTACTGATTTCATGTTGTTGAAAGCATTTTTTGCCATTCCTATTCTCTTTTTGATTTCTATTTCACTTCTGCCATCATCTGTTATTATATGTCCAAGATAAGAGAAACTTGTTACTTGTTCCAGTATCTGCCCGTTTTCTGTGATGTTCATCGATGGCCTTTTCTTTTCACTGCTAATTATCATAGTTTTCATTGTTTGGATGTTAATATCTAAGCCACATTCTGCACGGTGCCTGTTTACTGGTGTCCACCAGGTCCTGTAACTCTTGCTCACTGTCTGCTAGAACAAGTCAGTCGTGTCTCACAGAGAGCTAGAGTGTCGACCACTGACCCGTGATTCTTGGTGATTTTTAGTTTTTGGATTTAAGATCTCATCAGGTTTGCTAATCCTTACTTGCACATTTAATTCAAACATTAACCTAGCGTTTACTTACACACTTAGTATTTAGTTTAAACATTGACTTAGTTAAAGTTTACTTATTTAGTTAGTTTAAGTTTAAGTCTGAGCAACAGCTGAGCAACTTTAGAGTAGATCAGTAGAATTAGTAGAAAAGAACAGGAAGACCCTTTCAACTTTTTTATTTTATTTTACACACCTTAAGTCGTGTTGGGTATATGGTGCTATCTCCGTAATAACCGACACTCTATGAGTGATGTGGTACAGATAACGGCCGGCACTCTATGACTATGGGTGATGTGGTACAGATAATGCCAACAGTCTATGGGTGGTGTGGTACAGATAAGGGTCAACACTCTATGGGTGGTGTGGTACAGATAACGGCCGACATTTCCTGATTCCCATTTTAAGCCGGGTCCATCTGGAAACCAGGTTCAGTTTAAAAAATGTCGGTCTCCATTGTGATTCAAACAACAATTCAACTGTTCCGGCAGGCAAGCTTACTTTCCATACTGGTACATTAGATGGTCGTGTATCGAAGTAGCTTCAGGGAGGCGCTGTCGCCATTTGGAGGCTGCAGGTTTGAATCCCAGCATGGTCACTTTAGCTGTCATTGTTATATGGGAGCCCCTATTCACACAATTTTGTGAATAATATGAGACATTATTCACAAAAATTTCAAACCTCACTAAGAAAATATTTGTCGACAAGGACACACTCTACGTAAAGTGATATGTTATTTGGCAAATAAAATTCACATTAAACAAAGACACACTTTATTCACAAGCTTCGAGTTTCTCAGTTCTATGTTTTAGTTTAATTAATTTAAAAAAAAATACCTGCCGGCATGGGGTCGAACCTCAGTCTCCCGGACATCAGACGGAGATACTAACCACTACACTACCGAGGACACAATGATAGTTCCAAAAAACATTAATAATGTAGTCAAAAGGAAGTAGACATCACATGACCAGCTGAATAATCACGTAACCAGCCACAAATTTTTGTGAATAGGGGCTCATATTATTCACACATTTTTGTGAATAGTCACTCTGTTGTTACATATTGCCTAGTGTGTCACCTAATCTCTATCTACTGTTAATCGCCTAGTAAGTGTGTCATGTAATCTCTACTGTTAATTGCCTAGTGTGTCATCCAATCTCTACTGTTAATTGCCTAGTGTGTCATCCAATCTCTACTGTTAATTGCCTAGTGTGTCATCCAATCTCTACTGTTAATTGCCTAGTGTGTCATCCAATCTCTACTGTTAATTGCCTAGTGTGTCATCCAATCTCTACTGTTAATTGCCTAGTGTGTCATCCAATCTCTACTGTTAATTGCCTAGTGTGTCATCCCAGTGGCGTCACTGGGGTTGGTGTCACCCAGTGCGGTAAACTCTTGGTGTCACCCCTCTAGACTTTCACCATGGTCTTCTTCCAAGTGTTCCTGTACCATATATAATCGCATATAGTAATGTTTGTAAAATAAGTCAAAAAGTTAATAAGGACATAAGAAAGAAAACAAATTGAACAATATAACTTCAATACTTCAGGTAAAACATAAATAAAGAATTTCGACAAACTCGGACAAAGTTAAATTTTTGTTATTTTGCTATGTTTGCTTTGTCAAATTTGCAATTTTTTTATTTTGGTGTCACCCCTTGATGGTGTCACCCGGTGCAGCCCGCACCCCCCGCACCCCCCCCCCCCCCCTAGTGACGCCCCTGTGTCATCCAATCTCTACTGTTAATTGATTAGTGTTTCATCCAATCTCTACTGTTAATTGCCTAGTGTGTCATCCAATGTCTACTGTTAATTGCCTAGTGTGTCATCCAATCTCTACTGTTAATTGCCTAGTGTGTCATCCAATCTCTACTGTTAATTGCCTAGTGTGTCATCCAATCTCTACTGTTAATTGATTAGTGTTTCATCCAATCTCTACTGTTAATTGCCTAGTGTGTCATCCAATCTCTACTGTTAATTGCCTAGTGTGTCATCCAATCTCTACTGTTAATTGATTAGTGTTTCATCCAATCTCTACTGTTAATTGCCTAGTGTGTCATCCAATGTCTACTGTTAATTGCCTAGTGTGTCATCCAATGTCTACTGTTAATTGCCTAGTGTGTCATCCAATCTCTACTGTTAATTGCCTAGTGTGTCATCCAATCTCTACTGTTAATTGATTAGTGTGTCATCCAATCTCTACTATTAATTGCCTAGTGTGTCATCCAATCTCTACTGTTAATTGCCTAGTGTGTCATCCAATCTCTACTGTAAGTTGCCTAGTGTGTCATGTAATCTCTACTGTTAATTGCCTAGTGTGTCATCCAATCTCTACTGTTAATTGCCTAGTGTGTCATCCAATCTCTACTGTTAATTGCCTAGTGTGTCATCCAATCTCTAATGTTAATTGATTAGTGTGTCATCCAATCTCTACTGTTAATTGCCTAGTGTGTCATCCAATCTCTACTGTTAATTGCCTAGTGTGTCATCCAATCTCTACTGTTAATTGCCTAGTGTGTCATCCAATCTCTACTGTTGATTGCACTACTGCCTCATCTAATCTAATCTTTACACGCTATGACTTCCCTCTACTTATATGAGTCCAGTCAATTACTTATATTTAATGCTATTCTCAGTGACATCAGGGGTTCCAAAATGATTGAAATGTCTCTGTCTTTTACACATGTATTGTTGCTATGCATTACTAGAAATATTTAAAAATTACACCATCACCATCCATGGCTTGCAAAACTTTGCCCTAACTAATTGTCTTTACTGATTTATTTCTTTAATAATCACACGTTATGTCTGGCTGTATTGTTATGCTGTATTGTATGATCCATTGTTATGATGTATTGTATGATCCATTGTTTGCTGTATTGTATGATCCATTGTTGTGCTGCATGTTGTATGATCCATTGTTATGTTGTATGATCCATTTGCCATGGAGTTGGCATGGATCAAAGTACCATTCAGTGCAGGTGACCTAGAGTCTTGCACATTTCAGTGACAGACATGAAGATTGAGTGGATTGTGAACTACTCTGCCGGAAGTAAGTTGAGCGAAGGTCAAGCACGGACTACAGGCCCGTGAGAGATCATTCACGTCTGGACCGCATTTGAGGTCGGACGGAGAATGGCACATGGCAGAGATCCATCTTGCCGCCACGTTGGTACACATGGAACTAATGTGAATCTGTGGACGAATGTCGACGTCAGCGATTATTCGAGCGACAGATATACAAGATAGAGATAGAGTGCATTTATTGTTGTTTTAGTGACATTGATGTGACATGTGTTTTAAAAGAAAGACAGAATACACCGTGTGAAAACAGATGCAGCTGTCATGTTATGAAGAAGTTATTGTTAGTGTAGTGTTGACTGTTATGTGACATATACGTGGTGATTTAGAGAAGGTAGAAAGAGTATTACTACCAATCAACTCCAGGACAAATAAGAACAACAATAGAACATGAATATTACATAAGCCCTGTCTACCAGGAGACAGTAGAGTGACTTATGTCAACAGTTACAGGTGCCCTAATGCGTTAGCAACTGAGTAACATCATCTCATCCATCGGCAACACAGAATAGCTCAGTGGCAGTAGAATCGCCAGTTGTAATCCATCCAGCAATAACTTATTGCTGACTGATTGGTGATCCATTTCGCTCCATGGCAATACAGTGCGCTCATGTTAGCACCTCACACATGTCAACAGCGCTCATGCCATCCTAATGTCTATTTCGCTGATTGTCAACACATATTCTCGCTCATGTCACCATTCTTGTGCTGTATGTTGTATGATCTATTGTTGTGCTGTATGTTGTATGATCCATTGTTGTGCTGTATTATATGATCCATTGTTATGCTGCATGTTTTATGATCCATTGTTGTGCTGTATGTTGTATGATCCATTGTTATGCTGTATGTTGCATGATCTATTGTTGTGCTTATGTTGTATGATCCATTGTTGTGCTGTATGTTGTATGATCTATTGTTGTGCTGTATTATATGATCCATTGTTATGTTGTATGATCTATTGTGCTGTATGTTGTATGATCCATTGTTATGTTCTATGTTGTATGATCCATTGTTGTGCTGTATGTTGTATGATCCATTGTTGTGCTGTATTATATGATCCATTGTTGTTTTATATTATATGATCCATTGTTATGCTGTATGTTGTATGATCTATTGTTGTGCTGTATGTTGTGTGATCCATTGTTGTGCTGTATTATATGATCCATTGTTGTGCTGTATTATGTGATCCATCTTATGCTATATGGTGTATGATCCATTGTTAAGCTGTATGTTTTATTGTGTACTAGCTGACCCGGCCCGGCTTCGCCCAGCCCCTGGCGGGGAGCGTCTCATTTAATTCATATTTGACCCCTGCCCCCGTTCCCATTCCCAAAAAAGACGACCCGGCCCAGCTTCGCCCAGCCCCTTGTGGGGAGCATCTCATTTAATTCATATTCAGCCCCTGCTCCTGTTCCCGTTCCCAAAAAAGACGACCCGGCCCGGCTTCGACCAGTCCCTGGTGGGGAGCGTCTCATTTATATCATACTAGCTGACCTGGCCCGGCTTCGGCCAGGCCCTGGAGGGAATCTATCTATCTATCAGTCTGCTTGTTTGTCTGTCTGTCTGGCTGACCCGGCCCGGCTTCACCCAGTCCCTGGTGGGGAGCATCTCATTTAATTCATATACGTAGTCATATAAGCTCTCCCGTTCCCGACTGTCTGTTTATCTGTGTCTGTCTGTCTGACCCGGCCCGGCTTCACCCAGTCCCTGGTGGGGAGCATGTCATTTAATTCATTCATATAAGTAGTCAAATAAGCTTCCGTTCCCGACTATCTGTCTATCTATCTGACCTGGCGTGGTTTCGCCCAGCTCCTGGCGCACAGTAACTTAAAAGAATGTCCTTCCACACACCATTCATTATTTTTAATGAAAACTGAACCGACATGACAGTTGATAAGTTTTGTAAGCAGAAAAAGATGGGTTAAAATGTTATGCATAATGCATTATTTTTATGCAAACTTTAAAAATACCTTAAAGATTATATCATTATTTAATATAACTCATATGCCTAAAAATAACTATAGACAAAGAGTTTAACAATAGTGCAGGTAAGTCCAACAATATGACTATAAAGTATATAGAAATGTTATTAAAAGTTATGCCCCTTGAAATAACTTTTCTAGAGTGAAGTCCCCCTGCTATATAGACATTATATAATGAAAATGGAAAAGTAAATGTTATTAAATAAGTAGAAGATTTTACATTAAGAAATTATTATAGTCGGTTGCACAGGAATGAAAGGAAGATGTGTAGAAAATTTCATCTCAATCGGATGTACCGTTATCGAACGCATCCAAGACCCACAAACCCACAAACAAACATACACTCTGTTTTATAGATATAGATTAGTAGTCATATAAGCTCCTGTTCCTGTTCCTGTTCCTGGAAATATATCGAACAGATTGGAAGAGAACAATCTTCATCCCAACAACTAAATAGGGCAATCTGAAACTACTGAACATAAACTTACCAAGATATCATGAAAACCCAATAAATGCTGGGATGACTGTATAGATGTCGAAGAAAAATAAAAAGATGAGTTAGAAAATTTTCACGTATTTAAAATAGATGCATTATTTTTATGAAAACTTTAGAAATGTCCTAAAGATTTTATCATTGTATATTATAACGCATATGCCTGTAAATAACTGTAGACAAACATTTTATAAAGCTTTGATAACAATGCTACAATTATATATAAAATATACAGCAATGCTACTAAAAGTTATGTCCCTTGATATAACTTTTCTTAAGTTAAGTCCCCTCACTATACATAAATTATAATGTAAATTACAAAATCAAATTTTATTACGTAAATAGCTGTTTGTAAACTAACAAACTATGACAGTTGGCTGCACGGGAATGATAAGAAGACGTGTAGAAAATTTCATCTCAATCGGTTGGACCGTTTGCGAACACATACATAACATAAAGACAGACAGACAGACATTGCATTTTATACATATAGATTTTGTCCCTTTTGCCATAGTACGTGTTGTATTTCACGCAATGTTTTATGCTATATTTCATGCTATATTTTAACCTTGTTCATACGAGACACTTTTAATGTTGTGTGTTAAGGTGTGTGTGTTTGTGTTTGTCTGTGAGTGTGTGTGTGTTTGCTAAATATTGTATGTGGTTTTTGGTGTTGTGTTTTGCTGTTGTATTTTGGGATACAACTCTTCTTGTGTTGTAGACTCAGTTTGAAGTGTTGATCAGTCCATCCCGTAACTACCTTTTGTGGCAGCTTGGGGAAATTGCTATGCTTAAATAACTAACATTTGTGGTAGAGTACAGAAATTGCTCATTCTAAGTGATTATAATTTTGATAGAGTAGAGAAATTGTTCTATCTGACAAACATGTGTGTTTGAGCAGAGAAAGTGCCCTATCTGACAAACATGTTTGGTAGAGCAGAGAAATTGTTATATCTGACAAACATGTGTGTTTGCATAGAGACATTGATCTATCTGACAAACATGTGTGATAGAGTAGAGAAATTGCTCTATTTGATAAACATGATTGGTAGAGTAGAGAAATTGTTCTATCTGACAAACATGTTTGGTAGAGTAGAGAAATTGTTCTATCTGACAAACATGTGTGATAAGGTAGAGACATTGCTCTATTTGATAAATATGTGTGATAGAGTAGAGAAATTTCTCAATCTGACAAACATGTGTCTTAGAGTAGAAAAATTGCTCTATCTGACCAACATGTGTGATGGTGTAGAGAACCTCCTAATTCCAAGTGATAAGAATTTGTGGTAGAGTAGAGAAATTGAATGTTTCTGATTGACAAATGCTAAGTGGTCAAGCCGTTTGACTCGTGCTCCGAAGGTTGTGGGTTCGATTCCGGGCCGCGCCCTTCGGTTTACGAGTTAAAATGTTTCGGAGACTCCTGTGGGTCGTCGCCAAAAGCTACGGAGCTCGTGCTTTGTGCGACGCTTTCCCTGCTGCGGAAAGAGACCGATCCATATGGGATAAAACCCGGTGCAATGAAGTCGACCCTGTCGACTTTTAAGCGACTTTTTTATAGTAGAATGAGATATTAACTCAATCTAACAAACTAGCTATTGTGTTACATTTAGGAAATTAACTCATTCTAAGGGACTAAGGATTGTGGTAGAGACATTGTTTATTCTAAATGACCAACATTTGTTTTAGAACACAGCATTTACTCATTCTACTTGCTATCACTTCTGTTAGACAGCCCAGAGCTGACTCCCAAATTGTTTTATGTTTCAATAAATCGGAGAAATAACGGAGAAATAATTTGTGACTGGTACTGAAAATAAACTCAGTAACCAGTCACAGAGCTGGTCTCCCTGGCATAGGGGTTAACATCTTTCTCCGTAATCCCGTATATTCTCATGAGTAACACAAGCAGCGCGTGATTCAGTAGCGGATCACGCCGCGTTGGTTACTTACGGGGGTATGTGAGCCGGTCGCTCAGAAAGCAATGGCAAACTACTGAGCATAATCTTGCCTGGTACATCAACAGCAGCTGAAAAATGCTGGTGTTGACTGCAACATCCTGTAAGGGATATGCAAAATAAAAAAATTTAAAAAAAAACCTGAAAATGGGAGGGGAGTACAGGGTTTTCTGATGAAGTGCTGCTACTGGAGCTCTGTTGTTGTTTACTGTTTAATGTCCCATTGATAAAGACTTGTGCTGAAACGTTCGCCTGCATCTCTGTATATTTTCTATTCATCGAGCTCCTCAATCATGTTTGATGTTTTATTCTAACAAAACCATTAAATTGCTGAGATTTTTGTGATACACTTTCATCGAACTATAGGGCTACCCAAGAACTGCACAGATGGCGCCTGCCAAACAGTGGAAAGCACAGTTCATTTCCTACAAGCTGAATTTCTTGAAAGACCAGGGAGACCGTTTGATCAGCGCTGTCGGACTGTATGTCCACAAGGTACGTGTGGGTTACTGTGTTTATTCATTTAAAGCTGCTAGGATCCTGCTGTTCCTTCTTCTTCTTCTTCTTCTTCTTCTTCTTCTTCTTCTTCTTCTTCTTCTTCTTCTTCTTCTTCTTCTTCTCCTCCTCCTCCTCCTCCTCCTCCTCCTCCTCCTCCTCCTCCTCCTCCTCCTCCTCCTCTTCCTCCTCCTTTCTTCTCCTCCTCCTCCTCCTTTCTTCTCCTCCTCCTCCTCCTCCTCCTCCTCCTCCTCCTCCTTCTTCTTTATTAAATGTATCCACCTCCTCCACTTCCACCTCCTCTTCCACCTCCTTTTCCTGGTGGGGAGTCGTGTTTGGGTCTTATGTTGAAAACTGCAGCTGGGATACTCAGGTTTGGTCCTGTCCACTGATGCCTCCAGTAGTTGGGTATCCCTGGTGAGGAACATGTTACACAATGACTGTTCACTGGTTGACCTCTGAAAATGTCTGCTTTTCAGATAACCACAGCAGGAGATTCATGGACACAAGGTGGAGACAACAACCTGGAGTACCAAGAGTTAAGTCAGATGATAGACACTGCCATTGAATTACTGTGTGAAAAATGTGAAGAACTAACAGGTAAGAACTAGCACATAAGAACTAGTAAGTAAGAAATAACTAATGAAAGAGCAGATATGATGCTGGCAAGGTCAATACATTTGAAAGTTAACAAGATTGAGCCGGCATTATAAGGACCCTTAGAGAGCTGGCCTGAATTGAGATCTTTCAACTGAATGAATCAATATCAACAGTTTGAATGTGAATGTTCAGTTTGTAGATTGGAGTGGTCAGAATGTACAACACACAACCACACTAGCAATCTCATCAGTTTTTGGAAATGATACAGCTGGTTGAAGAAGATGAAGATTGTAAACTGATAGAGATATTTGACGTTGTATTGGACATGCTACAATTAGTCGTTGTATCAGACATGCTACAATTAGTCGTTGGGCGTACACAGATTTATTAAGGACTATATGGAAGCAACTATGGACATGTGCAGGCAGTTTTGAAGATAATCCACAATGAGTTGTGGTAAGAGGGAATCAAGTGAAATGTTCATACTGTAAGGAATGTAAGAGGGAATCAAGTGAAATGTTCATACTGTAAGGAATATTAAGTGTATGTTGCTAGCCCCATATTTTAGACTTATCTGCACTGGAGAGGCGATGTGGACACTATCACTTCGCTGCCTTTACTTCCCAGGAAAATTTCTGGAATACATTTTACTGGAACTATCTGGGAGCCAAGAGTAATGGGATAAAAGCCACCTCAAATGGGATTCGATCACAAGACCAGCAGGCAGGCATGCTAGCAACTACTCTCAGCGACCATCGCTATGGGCTTATTGATGTGCTAACTGTGATGTTATCATGACCAGTACAACAATCTGTTGACGGAATTGTTGTGTGGGGTCTGGTCTTCTGTGTGGATATGAATGCTGGACCATGAGTGATGGAATAGTGACAAAACGGTAGACAAAGGAGATACGCTGTGTTCAGAATAATGTTTAAAATACCATGGGCAGAGAAGGAAATTAACGCCGGGGTATTGAGAGCTGCTGGTGTGACAATATCACTCAACAAAACCCTTTGGGCACATCAACAAAACCATTCTGTCACATCAACAAAACCATTCTGGCACGTAATCAAAACCCTTGGGGCACTTAACCAAAATACCATTTTGCAATCACTGCAGAAGCTTTCGAGGCATTTGATTGTACATGCAACAGAAACATTCATGGAATATCGTGAGACAGGAAGAAGAAAAATACTGATGTTTTACCAGATCAGAACGTACGTGGGTCATAGACATCATCGTGTCTGTCATAAGTCGGGGTGCCCCACCGGCTAGATGAAAATCTTATTCACTGGCGAGCAACCCCAGATAGTCAGAAACTGACTTGGGACAAAATCTATATGGCTGAACTACAGATTAAGCCCTGAATATCCAACGTACAGCTCTAAGTGGCTCGTTACAAAATGAAATGAACTGTGCTGAATATTCGCCAAGGTATAGGAAAGAGAAGGTTAGCTTAAGATAGATGTTTTAAGTCTAAATATATTAGTATAGACGACTATCTCAGTACAGGTTTTCTCCCTGACTGCTCCTTTCCTTGGTGTGTAAGTGAACCCCCACCAATGTACACAACAACACGTATGCACAATTGGAAAAAAATATAATGACAGAACTATGAGTTACAAGACTACAACATTTATTTACTAATCATAGACATTGGATGATTGTCAATATGAGGATGATAAAATCATATACATATTGATATTGATGACAAACATTACGTAACTTTACTTGTTACTCCATCTATCTGGATCTGTGGTCCAGATCCCCACTCTCCAGTAGACACACACAAAAGAACAGCTTGCCGGTATTCTAACGATCCTGTCAGTCCTGACACTCCTAGTCAGTAGTCTCTAGTCTTGAGATCTATAACATAGGTGCTCCTTGTGAGAGCTTGAAAGAAAGTCGAGAATGTGTTATATCAGTTCTACATCAGCGCAATCCTAATTAAAACATATCATAACACAAACATATACAATGACCAATCTGGCCAAGTTTATCTTCCAGCTCTACTATGTTCACCATCCTCCTTCTCCCTACTGTCTTTAGTCTGGGACGGGCTTTTCAATTGTCTCACACGCCTGTAATGATTACATTTCTGCCGCCCCATGTCCATATCGCTAATACAGAAATTCTGTGTCGTACAGCCGCTCCGTCCAATGTTAGTTTAGCAGCTCACAGGGTCGGTAAGTGTATTATAACAATGCCAGGTCATCCGGGCTTACAAGCCGTGACCAATAGCTGTGCCAGGTTTCCATGCATTACCGGGGACGCACGCCCACAATACACTGAGGAAGTTTAGCACCATATACCCCATAACACTTGTGGGTACTGTCTGTGCCATTACAGCTCTGCTACAAATGCAATCGATGGTTAGTGTGCCAATGCGCACACCATAATATAACACGTCATATTGATAGGCTTGCATATGACAAATCAATATACCAAACATGAAATACACATAAAACATTAATTAAACTAGACATATTATGATACTTTAACATAATAGCATAATGCACTAGTTAGTTTGTAGGTATACGAAATGAGATGTATATACACAAAAAGAATATGTACGAAGCATATTCCTAGCATCGTATATTCATATGAACTTACACATACATACATCCAACATATCCGTAAACATTATATTACTTCAAGATAGACATCTAATGATACTCACATAATAGCATCAGGCATTATTAATGAGTACTAATATTGTATAGCTACAAAATGAGATATACAACAAGTCTAATTGAAGTGACCAAACAGACCAGCTATATTTGCTGAGCTGCCCGGTTTAATCACACTTAGTTACTGCTGTTGTAAGAATTAAATAAATAGTCAGTTGACTATATTCTGTACAACAAATGCACACACCAAAAGGCAACTAGGATAGTGTACAAAGAAATGACAAGCATCTACCAAGACACCTAAAAGTCTACCCAGACAAGATCTGTCTCACATAAGGCTCTATTTCTCAGAAGAATAACACTTTAAAGCAATATGATATTGAACGCAGAACTTAGAAAGAACACTCAAGTAATCTATGACAATGATAGTTCTTGCAATAACCTAGATCAGATATAGACTGGAATTCAGTACATACACCTAAAATACTTAGTTACTAAGAAATCTACATTTACTCTCTCTTCTCACCTGTTCTGAAGTCAAACTTAATCTAACCTAAACTAGGCTAGGGACCCTTATTTAAGCTGAGTCAAGCAGACAGTGTCTGAGACACTATTATCTCTTTGGCATTCCCGTCATAAATTCTTCTTATCTCCCGCTGACGGTAATTGCAATTATCCCCGCAACCTGGCCATCACACCTTGCTCCTCTCTGTCTGGTCCAGTCTACAGGCCCTGTGTTAATTGTCTTATCAGATCTGTTTTCACACATTCCTGAGGCTGCCAGTCAGAGTGGACGGGGCTTGTTTACAGCCATGGGGCAATTATCTCTCCCTGGGTCAATGTTGTTCACACCTGGGCGATTTCCTACCTATGCTTATCAGGTGTCATGCCTGGTTGGTTTTAATTACACAGTCCATGGCCCCTTCATTGTTGATTCAGCATGTCTGGGTCAGCAGTTTCCCAAGGTGTATACTAATTATCTAGTTGCCATTTTACTTGCCATCTGCAAGCTTACGTCATGGCTAGAGGCTTTTTGTGAATAATCTTACCTCACGACTAGATAATTTTGGAGTAGTGTGATTAATTCATTCTTTCTCATTTTGGCCTCTCAAATTTGGAGACCGAGAAAAATATTCTGGGATGTTAAGGCGGCCAATTCGTGACAGAGCTTTCCCCTTAAAAAAAAAGTTTCTGCCAGAAATCTTTTGTCAAAGCACGCCGTACATCCCAGAATAATGCCTAAGCACTCTCCGTTCTGTATCTGCCTAAAGGTTTCCAATATTCCTTGTGGCAATGGGTTGTCCTGCATAAAGACGTCCCATTTCCATAACCCAAAGATACACTGGATAGATCCTTGTACCTGGTTTTCGGCCGGGATTCCATGCAATAGCTTGGTAAAATCCGGTAATTGTCAGAAGGTTGTAATTTTACCCCTCTGGGAAAGATCACAATCAACGGGATTCTTCTACGCCTCTGGGCAGCAATTGTTTTACACCATTCACTCACGTGATTTACTCCTTTCAGCCGAGGATGTACCCGTAGTGAGGTCTTACATAAGCTGGCCACAGCAAAGCTTGTCTCCGTGATTTTCCTCCATCCATTATAGATTCTGAACAGATTCATCAATATCTTCCTTTTGAAAGGAATAATGTTACACATCATGGTCCCATGATATAAATTCAACTGGCGCTTTCCTCCTTCAAAGTTGGGCGTAACAATCTTCCCTCCTCGGTGTCGCGGTTTCTTCCCCTGATAATCAGTTAATGGGCTGAGTTTCTCTACATTAGAGTTTCTTGTAAAAACCGTGCTAGAAATTGGAAATTTAGTGTGCCAAGTTGTCCTGCCTTGAGAAATAACATAGTTACTCCAGGGCGATAAAGTGGAGTTACTTTTGAATAAAGTATCCACAAATAGCTGATCTACTCCTATCAAATCGACCTGACTGAAGGGTAGATTGAGTCCTAAGAATGTTGATTCCAAACCACTCTTGACTTCTGTTACTTCAGGTTCCTGTTGCTGGAATTCCCTGATAACTTCAGCTAATGAGATGATAGGCGTTTCTTCCTCCATCTTGTGCAAAGAATTTTCTTCTTTAGCAACTACAGACAATGTTGTCTGCACAATATCAGAGTCCATATTCTGGCTCCTAACAATTCCCGGTGTTTCCTTAGTCTCCGAACTGGTATGCTCCGAGATAACAACTGGAAGTGTTTCCTGGTCTGGATGTTCCTCTCTGGTCCTGCTTTCATGGGCTAAGTCCAGTTGAGGTAAATCCTTTGAACTGATGTCTAGTGTCTTTTCCTGAGCTGCAGCCTCAAAGATCACAAGGGGTTCCGGATCGTCCTTCATCCCACTGTCAGTCAAATTTAATCCCACTTCATCCTCTCCTGAGCTGAAGGGAATAATAAAGTCGGTTACCGTTCGATCTCCGACCTCCTTAAAAGATGTCCTCAGGTCATCTTCCTCTTGAGTTTCACCTCTCGTTGAAGTAAAATGAGATTCCTGGGAGTCTTGTACTGGCGGACCAGTTAAATTATCTGAACTGATAATTGGTGATTCTTCCCGCATTGCAGTAATGAAATTCACCTGGGATTCAGTTACTTCCATCCTCCCTATTTCAGTCAGATATAATTCCACTTCGTGATTCTGTGAACAGAAGGGAATGTGAGAATCGGCTAGGTCTCCGCCTGCGACCTCATTAAAGGTTGTCTTCAGTTCCTCTTTCTCTCGAGATTCATTTCTCATAGAAGTCAAGTGGTTTTCCTGAAGGTCCTGTACAGTTAAACCACCATTGCCGTGGTACAAACAGTTATCACGTTTGTGACTGTTTGAAGTGCCTTTGGCACGTTTTTTCTTCCCTCTTTTCCGTTTAGGACAGGGTCGAATGAGAACCTGTAGTTCCCGGTCCACTAACTCTGATTCCGCGGTGGGTGGCAAAGATGTCCCTTCCTTCCTGGTTGGGTGAGCATCCATATCTCCTACCTTATGTTCCGCTAGAAAGGTTAGCTTCTCTGCATTGACTACTTCCATATGCTGTTTATTAATCTCTGCTTCTTCAGTTTTGCTACGCTCTTTTGCTTCAAATAACTCATCAATTGTTTTATTCATCTGTTCCTCCGCCATGTCCCACTCTTTCATCTCGTCTCTGATGTATGTTTCTAATTGTTCTCCTGTTAAGCCCTCTATTATGCCTAACCTTCTCGTGGACTCTAAGTAATCTGTGCGCGCCTTCAGATAATCTAGATCCTGGGAAGGTGAGTCCATATTTGCTAATGGTAAGCTCCTATGTATCTATCAAATTCAAAGCTAAGCTAGAAAGACAAGAGTGAACCAATGACAGCAGAATCAAAACCAATGTGTAGAGTTAACCCTCAGCAGTGAAAGACAACTGAAAGTAATATTCAAGTAGTTTCTGGCGACCGCAGTGAAGTAAGTGTGAGAGATATACTACACAGTAATCAATACTAATATTTACCTAAATAAATATTAAAATGCACTGCGTACATGTCATAATGAAAATGGCATAAGTAAGCATAAAATGGCAAATCAATCAAGCAGTTAAATCATCAAACACATCAATGTAAATATGATTAAAGTGATCAGTTATCATTAAATGATGAATGATACACTAAATGATAAGAATTAAAATACTTATCAATAAATGATAGATGAGGTAGTTTTCTCATAAGTTCTTATCTGTTATACACTTTTGAAAAGTTATATCTCTACTCTGTAACTTCCTCAACTAAAATTAGCTACATCTGATGATAGTCTATTTTGATGACTGAAGATTACAAGAGTTAACTTTAAAAATCGTATGTCTAGGGTCTAGTACCGGAGTCTATTGAAAGCGAGAAGTCCGAATTCAAATACCGTACGAGAAGCCCAATCCGTAGGATTGGGTTAAAATTAAATCCCGGAGACGAGACACCAATCTGTCATAAGTCGGGGTGCCCCACCGGCTAGATGAAAATCTTATTCACTGGCGAGCAACCCCAGATAGTCAGAAACTGACTTGGGACAAAATCTATATGGCTGAACTACAGATTAAGCCCTGAATATCCAACGTACAGCTCTAAGTGGCTCGTTACAAAATGAAATGAACTGTGCTGAATATTCGCCAAGGTATAGGAAAGAGAAGGTTAGCTTAAGATAGATGTTTTAAGTCTAAATATATTAGTATAGACGACTATCTCAGTACAGGTTTTCTCCCTGACTGCTCCTTTCCTTGGTGTGTAAGTGAACCCCCACCAATGTACACAACAACACGTATGCACAATTGGAAAAAAATATAATGACAGAACTATGAGTTACAAGACTACAACATTTATTTACTAATCATAGACATTGGATGATTGTCAATATGAGGATGATGAAATCATATACATATTGATATTGATGACAAACATTACGTAACTTTACTTGTTACTCCATCTATCTGGATCTGTGGTCCAGATCCCCACTCTCCAGTAGACAACAAAAGAACAGCTTGCCGGTATTCTAACGATCCTGTCAGTCCTGACACTCCTAGTCAGTAGTCTCTAGTCTTGAGATCTATAACATAGGTGCTCCTTGTGAGAGCTTGAAAGAAAGTCGAGAATGTGTTATATCAGTTCTACATCAGCGCAATCCTAATTAAAACATATCATAACACAAACATATACAATGACCAGTCTGGCCAAGTTTATCTTCCAGCTCTACTATGTTCACCATCCTCCTTCTCCCTACTGTCTTTAGTCTGGGACGGGCTTTTCAATTGTCTCACACGCCTGTAATGATTACATTTCTGCCGCCCCATGTCCATATCGCTAATACAGAAATTCTGTGTCGTACAGCCGCTCCGTCCAATGTTAGTTTAGCAGCTCACAGGGTCGGTAAGTGTATTATAACAATGCCAGGTCATCCGGGCTTACAAGCCGTGACCAATAGCTGTGCCAGGTTTCCATGCATTACCGGGGACGCACGCCCACAATACACTGAGGAAGTTTAGCACCATATACCCCATAACACTTGTGGGTACTGTCTGTGCCATTACAGCTCTGCTACAAATGCAATCGATGGTTAGTGTGCCAATGCGCACACCATAATATAACACGTCATATTGATAGGCTTGCATATGACAAATCAATATACCAAACATGAAATACACATAAAACATTAATTAAACTAGACATATTATGATACTTTAACATAATAGCATAATGCACTAGTTAGTTTGTAGGTATACGAAATGAGATGTATATACACAAAAAGAATATGTACGAAGCATATTCCTAGCATCGTATATTCATATGAACTTACACATACATACATCCAACATATCCGTAAACATTATATTACTTCAAGATAGACATCTAATGATACTCACATAATAGCATCAGGCATTATTAATGAGTACTAATATTGTATAGCTACAAAATGAGATATACAACAAGTCTAATTGAAGTGACCAAACAGACCAGCTATATTTGCTGAGCTGCCCGGTTTAATCACACTTAGTTACTGCTGTTGTAAGAATTAAATAAATAGTCAGTTGACTATATTCTGTACAACAAATGCACACACCAAAAGGCAACTAGGATAGTGTACAAAGAAATGACAAGCATCTACCAAGACACCTAAAAGTCTACCCAGACAAGATCTGTCTCACATAAGGCTCTATTTCTCAGAAGAATAACACTTTAAAGCAATATGATATTGAACGCAGAACTTAGAAAGAACACTCAAGTAATCTATGACAATGATAGTTCTTGCAATAACCTAGATCAGATATAGACTGGAATTCAGTACATACACCTAAAATACTTAGTTACTAAGAAATCTACATTTACTCTCTCTTCTCACCTGTTCTGAAGTCAAACTTAATCTAACCTAAACTAGGCTAGGGACCCTTATTTAAGCTGAGTCAAGCAGACAGTGTCTGAGACACTATTATCTCTTTGGCATTCCCGTCATAAATTCTTCTTATCTCCCGCTGACGGTAATTGCAATTATCCCCGCAACCTGGCCATCACACCTTGCTCCTCTCTGTCTGGTCCAGTCTACAGGCCCTGTGTTAATTGTCTTATCAGATCTGTTTTCACACATTCCTGAGGCTGCCAGTCAGAGTGGACGGGGCTTGTTTACAGCCCTGGGGCAATTATCTCTCCCTGGGTCAATGTTGTTCACACCTGGGCGATTTCCTACCTATGCTTATCAGGTGTCATGCCTGGTTGGTTTTAATTACACAGTCCATGGCCCCTTCATTGTTGATTCAGCATGTCTGGGTCAGCAGTTTCCCAAGGTGTATACTAATTATCTAGTTGCCATTTTACTTGCCATCTGCAAGCTTACGTCATGGCTAGAGGCTTTTTGTGAATAATCTTACCTCACGACTAGATAATTTTGGAGTAGTGTGATTAATTCATTCTTTCTCATTTTGGCCTCTCAAATTTGGAGACCGAGAAAAATATTCTGGGATGTTAAGGCGGCCAATTCGTGACAGTGTCGGAAACTGAAATGCCTTACACATATTAAATGTTCAATGGTGCCTTGAACAGAAAAGAACAGTGGCTTGGATAGAACAGTGGCTTGGACAGAACAGAACAGTGGCTTGGATAGAACAGAACAGTGGCTTGGACTGAACAGAACAGTGGCTTGGACAGAACAGAACAGTGGCTTGGACAGAACAGAACAGTGGCTTGGACAGAACAGAACAGTGACTTGGGCAGAACAGTGGCTTGGACGAATGGGAGAAGATGTGTGCACTGTTGGAGATACACTTGTGTAATGAATGGGCGATGACATGTGCACTGTTGGAGTTATCCATTATGTAACAAATGGGAGATGACATGTGCACTGTTGGAGTTATCCATTTTGTAACAAATGGGAGATGACATGTGCACTGTTGGAGTTATCAATTATGTAATGAATGGGAGATGACATGTGCACTGTTGGAGTTATCCATTTTGTAACAAATGGGAGAAGACGTGTGCACTGTTGGAGGTATCCATTGTGTAACAAATGGGAGAAGATGTGTGCGCTGTTGGAGTTATCCATTGTGTAACGAATGGGAGAAGACGTGTGCACTGTTATATATACATGTGTATAATGAATGGGAGAAGAATTGTGCACTTGTGGGGATACACGTGTACAATTAAAGTAATCTTTAAACCAAAACAGACTGGATGCGTCTGCAATCTTGGATATTATTTGTCTGTTTCCTCCATTCTTTGACAGGTGGATCAGTGGGTGTTGCAGCAAATCAGCTTTCTTGTGAACAGCCAGGTCAGACATCACAGTCAATAGCCACAGCATCCTCTACTCCAGCAACATCCTACAGACAGCCAGCAGCACTGCTAGCTTCTACAGCGACAACATCCTACAGACAGTCGACAGAGTCTGTTCAACCTACAGGTTAGTCTCTGATGTTGGAATGATTTATATAATGACACACACAGTAAGCCTATTGTTTGTTTGATCTCTGGACACCACATGACTTCCCAGATAATGTACAACACCAAAGTGTTTCCCTGTCAGTATTATCTTAATGTGGCACTCGGGCCATTCAGTAATTTAACAGTCAGAAAGATAAGATTAAACACAGGATATTTGAAATCAAGGCCAGGAAACAACTACTCACTGATGCTGCAAACATTTAAAAAAATGAAAATAAGGCCAGATAAATTCTCGGTAGAGGAATTGGTAGTACCGGCCGAATGTCTAATAGCAGTGTTGAAAAATGTGTAAAGATATTTACAACTGTGGTCATATACTTAGGGGCGTACGAAAATTTGTATTCATAGCTTTACTCGAGAGACCAGGAACAACTGACTGAGAAGAAATTTGTACAATGAGTGTCATAAACCATGTCTCCAAGCTTCTACTTATAATTATATTTAGACAAATGAGGACACAAATATGGAAATTGGTGTCGAACAATACAGATTTGTGGATGGGAAAGGAACACATGATGTAATATACACATTCAGAACACTAAGGGAGAGATCAGATGAGACACAAGCAGACCTATCAAAGAGAGACATCAAAGACTGACTAGGAATACGAGCTGGGGATTGTAATATAATCAATCTGGGTTTTGTGTAAGTATTGATGTTTGAAACAGAAAAATATCTGCAAAAACTGCAACATTGTAGTAACTTGGTTATCAAGAAAACAGAAACAATGGCTGTATGTAAAACATGATGACACAAATATGAGATATTGTGGTTGTTGGCGTGAACGTTGCGAATATCTGAATAATTTCTAATGAAAGCAGAACATTATATGCAACTGTAGAAAAGGGCCAAATGGTGTTCTTTGATCATATAGTGAGATCAGCGATAACAGAGACATTGGAGAACATTGTGACGACTGGAGATAAAAGAGACAAGCACACAAACAAAATGAATGCTGGTTGTCTAAGACGTTGGCATGGAGGCCAACCCTTGTGAGCCAAAAACACTAAAGCCTGAGATCTGTCATCTTCATTTTCTGTTGCCCTATATTCTCTATTGGGGTATAGGTCATTAATTAACTCACTCCGAGCTCCCCCCTCCCCACCCCCTCCTATCTTTAGCTGTCCCAAGCAGCTCTGTCCATTTCCTTCCCAGGCTGTTCATTTCTGTTTCTGCTTCACTTCTTCATGAGTGTTTAGGAATTCCTCTATTCCGTTAGCCCCGTGTGTTGCAGTTTAAAGCTGTTCTAGTTATACTATTCTTTGACTTACCTCAGTGTATTGCCCTATCCATTGGCAGAGTTTTTTCTTCACCTGCTGGTACAGTTGTGTGTCAAGTTCTCTCTAAGAGATCCATGTCATTTGATGACGATGTCAAAGTGTTATAAATTTCACTACCTTTGTCCTTTTGTCAAGTAGTCAAATGGGAAGTCTTTTGTGTTAATTCGCTCATGGCTCCTTATAATGTGTCCATTCAGTGTAGTGTTCTGTGTCCTTAAATAGTGTGTTGTTCTATGTCCTTACATAGTGTGTTGTTCTATGTCCATATACAGTATGTTGTTCTATGTCCCCATACAGTGTGTTGTTCTATGTCCCCATACAGTGTGTTGTTCTATAGCCCCATACAGTGTGTTGTTCTTTATCCCCATACAGTGAGTTGTTCTTTATCCCCATACAGTGAGTTGTTCTTTATCCCCATACAGTGAGTTGTTCTATTCCCCCATACAGTGAGTTGTTCTATGCCCTCATACAGTGTGTTGTTCTATGTCCCCATACAGTGTGTTGTTCTATGCCCTCATACAGTGTGTTGTTCTATGTCCCCATACAGTGTGTTGTTCTATGTCCCCATACAGTGAGTTGTTCTATAGCCCCATACAGTGTGTTATTATGTGTCCCCATACAGTGAGTTGTTCTATAGCCCCATACAGTGTGTTGTTATGTGTCCCCATACAGTGAGTTGTTCTATAGCCCCATACAGTGTGTTGTTCTATGTCCCCATACAGTGTGTTGTTCTATGTCCCCATACAGTGTGTTGTTCTATAGCCCCATACAGTGTGTTGTTCTTTATCCCCATACAGTGAGTTGTTCTTTATCCCCATACAGTGAGTTGTTCTTTATCCCCATACAGTGAGTTGTTCTATTCCCCCATACAGTGAGTTGTTCTATGCCCTCATACAGTGTGTTGTTCTATGTCCCCATACAGTGTGTTGTTCTATGTCCCCATACAGTGAGTTGTTCTATAGCCCATACAGTGTGTTATTATGTGTCCCCATACAGTGAGTTGTTCTATAGCCCCATACAGTGTGTTGTTATGTGTCCCCATACAGTGAGTTGTTCTATAGCCCCATACAGTGTGTTGTTCTGTGTCCCCATACAGTGTGTTGTTCTGTGTCCCCATACAGTGTGTTGTTCTATGTCCCCATACAGTGTGTTGTTCTGTGTCCCCATACAGTGAGTTGTTCTGTGTCGCCATACAGTGTGTTGTTCTGTGTCCCCATACAGTGAGTTGTTCTGTGTCCCCATACAGTGAGGTGTTCTATAGCTCCATACAGTGAGTTGTTCTGTGTCTCCATACAGTGTGTTGTTCTGTATCCTCATATAGTGTATGGTCTCCAATCATTCTGTATAATTGTTTGTCAGGGGATCGTGCCAGGATCAACATCTGAATGCATTATTGACATTGGATCTCTGTGGATTTCTGAGGAGTGTGGATCCGGGGATGTGATCTTAGTGTGATCCTGGCTGGTCCAGGCCTGATTAAACCTATTATTGATCTGATCTGATGACTCATAAGCAAGACAGTGAAGCCCTCCTTGTGCTCGTACCTTTGTTGTATCGAGCACTCCAGTCCTATTTGTCCAGTATAATGACTAACTCTACACAACATATTCACAACTTTATAAGATCACAGAACGGCAGAACTTTGATGATTAGACTAGTTCTCTTTTCATCTCGTGATTTACCTCATTCACTCAATGAATCTGCTTACCTGTTTAAATATTTTGATAAAATCACAACGAACGAACGAAAATCTTTATTTTCAAAGGGTTAAGTGTTGGTCACGCAGGCCCGTCTGACATTCTGCGAGCCATTTAGATAACTAACAGTTAGACTAGACTAATAAAATCACATCTTAATGATCTACTTAATTAACTTACAATTAGACTAAATTAATACTATCGCAACCTAGTGAGCTATTAATTAACTGTCTATCGGGCTGCATCTTAAGATCTCCATACAGCATTTTCTTGCCAACAGTAATGTGCCTGGTGGGTTGTATAATAGTCTATGTTTGTTCGTGTCTAAAGATTGTGCTCTGGTTTTGGTGATGTAGGTTGTTGATGCTGTCTTTAGAGTTGGGCTGTGACATGTAGTTGATGCTGTCTTTAGAGTTGGGCTGTGACATGTAGTTGATGATGTCTTTAGAGTTGGGCTGTGACATGTAGTTGATGCTGCCTTTAGAGTTGGGCTGTGACATGTAGTTGATGCTGTCTTTAGAGTTGGGCTGTGACATGTAGTTGATGATGTCTTTAGAGTTGGGCTGTGACATGTAGTTGATGCTGCCTTTAGAGTTGGGCTGTGACATGTAGTTGATGCTGTCTTTAGAGTTGGGCTGTGACATGTAGTTGATGATGTCTTTAGAGTTGGGCTGTGACATGTAGTTGATACTGTCTTTAGAGTTGGGCTGTGACATGTAGTTGATACTGTCATTAGAGTTGGGCTGTGATATGTAGTTGATGTTGTCTTTAGAGTTGGGCTGTGACATGTAGTTGATGCTGTCTTTAGAGTTGGGCTGTGACATGTAGTTGATGCTGTCTTTAGAGTTGAGCTGTGACATGTAGTTGATGCTGTCTTTAGAGTTGGGCTGTGACATGTAGTTGATACTGTCTTTAGAGTTGGGCTGTGACATGCTTGTATAAAGAACTCTGGCAGTTGTCTGTTGACCATCAGTCTACCCATTGCTGTTGCAGCTGTGATGATAACATGTTAATAATATATATATATATTTGTTTTTTTCTGTGTTTCCATCCTGTTTCAGGATATTGAGGTCAACACCAGCATCTTTCAGCTGTATGTTGATTCCTAGGCTAGATTACGCTCATCAGCATGCCATGACTTTCTGAGCGACCGGCTCCATACTCTCGTAAGTCACTGGCGCGACTCAAATCCCTTCAAATTCTCATGCACTCATGTAAACCACGAGAGTATTCGGGGTTACGGAGAAAGCTGCTAACCCCTCAGCCAGGGAGACCGGCATATATAATAATTTGTTTAAAGGTTTAATTTAGCTATTATTGATAAGTTGTTTGATTTTATGCACAGATGGAGATCACGTGAAATTGATTTTAGACAGAATTGCTGTCATAGAAGAGGCCATGTGCTCCTTCAGGAGTCGAACAGAAAAAGTTGCTGAACAACAAAGTGGCATTGATCAACAACTGAAGGAATTGTTATCCGATCTGTCAGAGTCAGACAAGAAGCACAGCTCAAGGTTTAAACAAGTCAAACAACAAATCAGTGATATCCGTGAAACACGAGATGCAGTAGAGCAAGAGCAGCAAAGATTAAACTGTCTGGAGAAACAGCTGCAGAAGATATCTACGGCACAAGACAGACAGAAAGCAGAGATAGAATATCAGGCAGAACTCGTAGAGAAACTTGTTCTTGTACCTAATCTACTGGAGTCTATGAAAGAAAATGTCAATGCACAAGATGATAGAATTGATGGAATCATTGTTGACTCCAGTAACAAATATAAAACTTTAGAAACTGAAATGCACGACCAGTCAGACAGGGTCATGGCTAACACACAGAGTGTCCAGCTCATATCTGAAGGTCAAGCTCAGAACACGACCTTGTTGAGAGAACTAGAAGCCAGGTTGCAGACATTGGAGGCAGACGGCGGGAGAAATGTGAAGGATGTCCAGAAACAGGCTGAGAAAGGGGAGGCAAATGTGAGTATGAACACTTAAACAGAGAAATTGTGTACAAGTATGACTGACGTTAACCCTGGCATGAAACTGCGTGAAATACATGTTTGTTGCTGGCATGAAATTGAGTGTTTGTTGTGTCTGTCGTCTTCTCCAACTTTGTGTTCTATTAACTGGACATGCTGCCTCCTGCTGGGATGAAGTTCATCATTTTCTCCATGTCTGTGCCCCTTTACTTCTGCTACAGCTCAGCTCCTGGTGTGTCTGGCAGCGCAGATCTCTGAAAGTTGGACAGAACTGAACGATGTGTTCAGGGGTCTCAGTTTGCGGTCTATGAGAACGTTTGCCTCAGTTTGTGATTTTGAGACCTTATAGATGACTGAGAACTCTGCGACTGTGAGACCGCGTTTATGTCTAAGAGACTGTATCTCAAGCCATTACCATTAATATTGGAGTACCTCAGGGGTCTATTCTTGGCTCTCTATTATTTGCCATTTATATAAATGATCTTCCATTAAATCTGTTGTCGTCCTGCGATCTATTTGCTGATGACTGCACAGTATATACAAACGCTGTTGATCGTAATGTGCTAGAATTATCCTTGCAACATGAAATAAATAGTGTAGTTAACTGGAGTCATGCAAACCGCATGCAAATTAACATTACTAAAACAAAGTCTATGTTAATAGGAACCAGGCAAAGACTTCACACTCTAAACTCGCAGAGAACTCTTCAGCTGCACATTGGCAGCACGCCTGTAGAAAGTGTCAACGAGCACAAGACACTGGGTGTTATCATAGATCAAAATCTAACTTTTAACTCACATGTTCATGCTCTAGTTAAACAAATAGCCAAAAAAGTATACCAACTTGCCAAAATTAAAAATTTCCTTGACGAAAACACAAGAAAGATATTCTATACATACACAAACACATATTGATTACTGCTCCACAGTCTGGGATGGATGCTCCAAATCAATAACAAAACGCCTATATTCACTCCAGAAAAGGGCAGTGCGTTTAATTAATGGTGAAAAGCTTACCGACAATTCTAACCTATATAAACGTCTCAGGTTACTACCACTCCACAAGCGCCTGCTTTTTAATAAGACCAAACTAATTCACAAAATCCTATTTCAAAATGCTCCAAGCTACCTTTGGCCATTGTTTAAATATAACGCTAGACATAGCGAATGACTAAATATACTTCATGTCCCTAAACCTAGGATAGACTTATATAAAACAAGCTTAGCATACTCTGCCGCTCAGTTGTGGAACAATCTTCCACAAGAAATCAAAGACACCACCAATCATGATACATACATTCACAACCTGTTTGAACACTACCTTAGTACAGACTACATGCCCCCATAACAAACAACACAAAAAAGACAATAATGGTAACTTATCTCAAACGACAACTAGCCAAAAAACATTCCCTTATGTATGGCACGTTACACCCTCCTTAGGTATTTATAATGCCCATGTTAAACACTGCCTCAGTGAGTCATTTGTTATTGATTATTTTTCATGCGTTTTAATGTTCTTTTGTTGTCAAAAGTTGCTTCATAAGTGATGTTGAATGAAAGAATGTATGAGAGGAAATAGAGAAGAAGGGCAGAATGTCAGACGGGCCTGCGTGCCCAATTCTTAACCCTTTGAAAATAAAGACTTATTATTATTATTATTATTATTATTATTATTATTGATGACCAAGTACTCTGAGACTTTGAGACCGTGTAGATGACCAAGTACTCTGAGACTTTGAGACTGTATTGATGACCAAGTACTCTGAGACTTTGAGACTGTATTGATGACCAAGTACTTTGAGACCGTGTAGATGACCAAGTACTCTGAGACTTTGAGACCGTGTAGATGACCAAGTACTCTGAGACTTTGAGACCGTGTAGATGACCAAGTACTCTGAGACTTTGAGACTGTGTAGATGACCAAGTACTCTGAAACTTTGAGACTGTGTAGATGACCAAATTATCTGAGACTTTGAGACTTTTAGATGATGTATGTGGTCAGGCACTCTGTGTTTAAAACATTGAGACGATAAAAATGCACTCTAAAGACTAAATGTCATGGTCAGCATCTGGTCTAGGATGGAAGCTCTGACAGGCGGACAGTTAGAGTATTGCTTTGCTGATCCAACACCTTCTGCAGATTGTCTTGTTCCAAACGTATTGGTGTTACTTTCCTCTGGAGTAAACTAGACAGGCCGAAAGAGGGATCATGCTGCATGCTCAACACATAGTCTTTAAATTCAGCCCAGGCTTTGTGTTTTGGAGAGGTATAACTCCATTTTACAAACTATCGTCTGTCAAGACGGCAAGGTGCCAGTCAGTCAGATGACTAAGTACTCTGAGACTTTGTGTAGATGACCACGTTCTCTGAGACTTTGAGACTTTTAGATGGTGTATGTGGTCAGGTACTCTGTGTTTAAAACATTGAGACGGTAAAAATGATCATGTGCACTGTATGTGAGATGTTATAAATGGCTTAGTTTTCTGTGTTTGAGATGGTATAGATGACAAATTACTCTACACTGGCCTGTCATCAGGTGAAAGATGTATTGGAAATAAAGTTCTGGACATTTTGATAGACACTTGTTGTATAAACGTTTTTGAAAACAATTACTATTATAAATTACATTCCTAAAATGTTTTAAACTAGTCGTAGTGGTCGTGGTGGTGGTGGTGGTGGTGGTTGTGGTAGCAGCAGTAGGAGGAGGTGGTGGTGGGAGCAGTAGGAGGAGGTGGTGGGAGCATTAGTAGTAGCAGCAGCAGCAGAAATGATCAATGCCTTAGAAGAATATGGAATAGACCAAGTCACCAGACTGCTGAACGCAATATACGATACTGGAGATATACCTCCTGAATTATGTAATTCTATATTTATTGCAGTTCCCAAAAAAGTCAGGAACCTTGGAATGTGATCAACATCGAAAAATTAGTATAATAATCCACATCACGAAGATTTTGCTGAGAATTTTCATGCAATGTGTTAGGAAGAAAATACAACCCAAAATAGGGTATAGGATTTCTGGCATAGACCATGGAGTGCTGCTCTTAGGTCAGCTATTTCTGATGGGAGATGCCTTGAAGAGATTAGAACAAGAATTGCCATTGCCAAGGTAGCCTTTTGCAAAATGAAAAACATTCTGACCAATAAAAAGATATCAATTGAAATGAGAAAAAGAGTGTTGAAATGCTACATAGAACCTATACTTTTGTATGAATGTGAAGCGTGGACAATGAGCAGACATGCTGAAAAACATCTGATGGCTGTAGAAATGTGGTTTCTAAGGAAAATGCGAAGAATACCATGGACAGACAGAAAAACCAATAAACTAGTCCTTCAAGAAACAAATGAAGATCGATTAGAGCCATTAGACGTGGACAGTCAAAATTTTTTGGGCTTGTTATGAGAAGAAATGACTTGAAGAACTTGGTGAGGACTGGCATGATCGAAGGGAAGAGATCAAGAGAAAGACCGAGAAGTAAATACCTGGATGGCTTGGCCATGTGACATGGTCATGACAGGAACACGGAACTGATTCACAACTCTGGTGATCGAGTGAGATGGCAGAATATGACCACCCATGCTTATCTGCATGGCACATGATGGATGGATGGTGTAGTAGTAACAGTAGTAGTAGTAGTAGTAGTAGTAGTAGTAGTAGTAGTAGTAGTAGTAGTAGTAGTAGTAGTAGTAGTAGTAGTAGTAGTAGTAGTAGTAGTAGTAGTAACAGTAGTAGTAGTGGTAACTAGTAGCAGTAGTTGTAACAGTAGTGGTAATAACATTGGTAGTAGTAATAACAGTGGTAGTAATAGTACTAGTAGTAGTAGTAACAGTAGTAGTAGTAACAGTAGTAGTAGTAGTAGTAGTAGTAGTAGTAGTAGTGGTAGTAGTAGTAGTAGTAGTAGTAGTAGTAGTAGTAGTAGTAGTAATAGTGGTGGTAGTAGTGGTGGTGGTGGTAGTAGTAGCAGTATCAGTAGCTTTACAGTGGTGGTAATAAGAAGAAAAAGATGTGGAAACGAGGACGAAGAAAAGAAATAAATGGATGAGGACGAAAAAAAAGGGGGGGGGGGAGGATTAGGAGGAGGAAGCAGTAGAAGAAGAAGGACAACAACAACTACAACCAAAGTCAGAGAAGATAATTTTTAATATTAAATACCAACTTTTAATGTGACGACGACACTTGATTGATTGACTGATGTGATAACAGTCTATAATCTCATTGATGTTCTATAAATGAACAGTTCTGTTGTCAATTGTACAGTTCCGGATCCTGTGTCAGATGTTAAACGATCGACTGAGACCACTAGAACAACTCAGAACATGTCTCAATGAACGGGCCAGCAAGCGAGATGATAATGTCACAAAGGTTTGCTTTTTTAATCTTCGGTCAAGGTGTAGAAACGTAAACAACTGGAAAACACAATGTGTGGGATTATAAGAAAACAATCACAAAACATAGAGCACATTTGAGCAAACCGATTTCATCTGCAAAACATAACAAAAACCAAACAACACAAAATTAAAAATAGCAATAACACTAAAGTAACTACATTAAAATTTATCAGAAATAGGAAATGGTCAGTAGTAGTTTTTAGAAGGTAAAGACACTAACAACGTATAAGAACATTAATAGAAACAATGATTGAAATGAACAGACTTCTATATTTGTGCTTTATTAACTACATTAAGACATTCGATGGGGTGAAACACGAAGAAATGATTAGAGTGCTGAAAAATGTTTAACATAATGTAAACAACATGCATTATGTTGACAATGAAATGCTTTTACAAGAATTGTCAGATATAAATGCAACAGAAAGATAAAAGAAAGCACTTAGTCTGAACAACAGAAAAACAAAAGTAATGGTTATTACAAAGAACACTTGTACACCAAGATGTAACAACAGAAAATCATAAGTAATGGTTATTACAAAAAAAGATTGCATACCTAAATGTAACAACAGAAAAACAGCAGTAATGGATATAACAAAGAACAATTGTACACCCAAATGTACCAACAGAAAAAGAGAAGTAATGTTTATTACAAAGAACAACTCTACACACAAATGTAACACAAGTTAATAGCGAACTGTGCTAATAATGGCACGAGCATATGCTCATAGCCCACTAAAGTCAGGGACAGATTGGCCACCTATGTCTCCGTACATTCAGGCTTACACTAAAGTCATGGACAGATTGACCACCTATGTCTCCGTACATTCAGGCTTACACTAAAGTCAGGGACAGATTGACCACCTATGTCTCCGTGAAATCAGGCTTACACTAAAGTCAGGGACAGATTGACCACCTATGTCTCCATGCATTCAGGCTTACACTAAAGTCAGGGACAGATTGACCACCTATGTCTCCGTACAATCAGGCTTACACTAAAGTCAGGGACAGATTGACCACCTATGTCTCCATGCATTCAGGCTTACACTAAAGTCAGAGACAGATTGGCCACCTATGTCTCTGTACATTCAGGATTACACTAAAGTCAGGGACAGATTGACCACCTATGTCTCCGTGAAATCAGGCTTACACTAAAGTCAGGGACAGATTGACCACCTATGTCTCCATGCATTCAGGCTTACACTAAAGTCAGAGACAGATTGGCCACCTATGTCTCCGTACATTCAGGCTTACACTAAAGTCAGGGACAGATTGACCACCTATGTCTCCGTACATTCAGGCTTACACTAAAGTCAGGGACAGATTGACCATGTATTGACAGTGTATGGATAGAAAGAGCAGTGAAGACATCTTGAAAGAAGTGAACTGACAAAGAGAATTGGTTACTCGTATCAGAAGTAGACAGTCCACATTCTGTGGGCACGTCATGAGAAAGGGAAGCTGGAGTACGTCATCACAACGACAATGTTGCTGGAGTACATCATCACAACGACAATGTTGCTGGAGTACGTCATCACAACGACAATGTTGCTGGAGTACGTCATCTCAACGAAAATGTTGCTGGAGTACGTCATCACAACGACAATGTTGCTGGAGTACATCATCACAACGACAATGTTGCTGGAGTACGTCATCTCAACGACAATGTTGCTGGAGTACGTCATCACAACGACAGTGTTGCTGGAGTACATCATCACAACGACAATGTTGCTGGAGTACATCATCACAACGACAATGTTGCTGGAGTACATCATCACAACGACAATGTTGCTGGAGTACATCATCACAACGACAATGTTGCTGGAGTACGTCATCACAACGACAATGTTGCTGGAGTACATCATCACAACGACAATGGTGCTAGCCCGATATTTTTACAAAGCAATCGGCGCTCGCCGGATGACGTGGTCAATATCAGACCGGTCTCCTTTACGTCCTGGGACATTTCCTGTACCAATTTTAGGCTGGGTCCACCTGGATGTCCAGATCACTGAAAATATGTTCTCATCGAACGGTATTCGAACTCATTACCATAGGATCTGGTAGGCAAGCGGGCTAGACACTGTACCATCTTAGTTCCATAGTATAGTATAGTATAGTATAGTATAGTATAGTATAGTATAGTATAGTATAGTATAGTATAGTATAGTACAATATTTCTGTCACTTTTGCAGCTGTCCCAGTTAATCCAGGAGGTAGCAGTTATGTCCCCGAGATTACAACAATTAGGTAACTCTCACATCTTCTATAGTTATCTCTGCATTAGTGTTGTTGTTGGTGTTGTTGTTGTTATTATATATTATGTTGTTTTTGTTGCTTTTGTTGTTGTTATCGTCGCCCGGTTGCTGTGTTGTTGTTTTTGTTCTTACTATTGTTGTTGCTGCTGCTGTTCAAAACCAGACACTGGCGATCACGACTCTCCACTCATATTTGTCTTCTTACAAGTATTTTAATGGAGCTGGTGTTTTGTTGTTGCACAGCTGTTTGGGATTACACTCTTGTAAAAGGACACACTTCTTCTTCTGCGTTCATCCGGAGTTTTTTTTTTTCCGGATGTCATTGCGTTGTGCCTGTTTACAGCAGAGCTGCATTCTTGCTCCGTTAGACTGACACATCCGACTTCTGCTGGCATTTGTTGACCAGGTTAACCTTCCCGGGAGTTTCTTAGGACGTTTGACTCTCACTGTTGTGGTGTTATCTCCCATTCTAGCTGGCCCATATAGAACAGCCAAAGACATCCTGGTCAGCCCTCAAGGGAAGGCAGGGGCAGACCATGGGCATTCCCCGCCATCCAAGGAGGCTTCCATAATTGCAGAGCCAACACACAGCGCTCTGGTACTAGGCTCACCCAAGGAATCGTCACGTCCTGCACATGGCTGCTTAGTCTCACTTCCGTATATTGGGCCTTCCGTTCACCATAGGCTGTTCTTCCGGAAACCAGAAGAATGCAGTGTGCAGATGACATCCACACAGTGAGCTTTCGATTCAGACTTTCCGCGCAATGGATTTGCTATCCGCGCAATGGATTTGCTATCCGAGCAATATTCCATTTCGTGCCACTAGGACACTTTTTCCACCTTTTATGAAGCCCACACAGTGAGCTTTTGATTCGGACTTTCCACGTAATGGATTTGCTATCCAAGCAATATTCCATTTCATGCCACTGGGAGGCTTTTGTAACCGACATACCTGTGGTATGAAGTGTGGCAGTCTGAATACTTCTTCATACACCTTTAAATGTCAACCTGTATATAGTTAAAGTAAGCTGCGGTCAACTTGAGCTGTTTATATCTCCATAGAGCTTGTCCTCAAATGAAGCAGGTGTGGGCCAAAATATCTTTCTCTGTTCTGCATATATTGGGCAATCCTGCAGCAAATGTTTTGCTGTCATTTATCCAGTTCGACAATTACATTCATCGGTATCTCCTATCTTTAGTTTATTGAATAAGTGGTATTTCAGCCTGTTATGTCCTGTGCGGAGTCTGAAGATTGCTACTTGTTCTCTTCGGTCGAGTTTGTAATATGCATCATCCTTCTGGTGGCCTGGATGCTCTGATTCCCATTTGGTTCTATAGGTGCTTTTTATCAACCTCTTTGCCTCATTGTAGGTTATGTCTATGTCAGGCTGTGGTAGTCGTCCGCCCTCTTTTGCCAGTCTGTCAGCCTCTTCATTTCCAGGTATACTGCAATGTGATGGGATCCACTGTATTACAACTTTTGTGGATTTCTGGCATAGACCATGGAGTGCTGCTCTTAGGTCAGCTATTTCTGTGCTGTTATTGCTCTTCAGTATTGAGACAGCTGACTTTGCATCTGTGAAGATAGCTATTTGCTTCTCATTATTTTCCTCCATCAAGAGCATTTCTGCTGCAGTTTTCAGAGCCTCTACTTCTGCTTTGAAGTTACTTGAAAACTTTCCAGTTGCCACTGCATGTGTTTTTTTCACTTCATTTTTTTAAATTTAGGAGAATTCCTCCTCCTCCATTCTCTATTGAATTTTTGGCGGATCCATCTGTATATGCATGGGTCCAATTGCTGCTTGGGTAATGTTCTTTTATGTAGTTTAGGGTTATTTCTCTTCTTTCGATTTCATGCTGAGTGTTCTTTTTCTCAATACCAGGAATGTTTTCTATCATCTCAGGCAGTTGCTGCTGTCTCCAAGCTGGGAACTTGTCTGCATTGTAAATGGGTTTGACTGTTGATATGTTAAGTATGGGATCTGCCCGAATCTTTCGTTTTGCAGTTTCTACAAAGTTGCTACGCTTCAGTCTTCCCTTTCCAAAACCACTAAACCTTTTATACATAGGGTGGTCTGTCAATCTTCTAAATTTTTCTGCTTGTTGCTGGGCTCTGCTATCTTTTCTATCCTGCATTGATTGTAAACAAGTGATCTTTTTGAGTTCATTAATAGGCGTCTTCAGGCTTCCAGTTATGATTCACATTCCTTGGTTTTGGACTCTACTTATTTTGTTAAAGTTTTACTTAGCTGCTGTTGCACAAGCTGCAATGCCATATTCCAGTACTGGCCTCACCCGTCCAGTATATAACTTCTTGAGAACTTTCTCATCTGCTCCCCACGTTGTACCAGCAAGCTTTTTCATGATTGCAATTCTTTGCCTTGCTCTTGTTTGATTTTTCTCAACCTGTGTTTTCCATGTCAGGCGACGATCAAAGGTGACTCCGAGATAGTTTGGATTTTCTTCATGGCACAATATTTTTCCATTCAATACCAGCTTAGGTTGCTGAGTTTTATTTGAGAGGGAGAACACTGTGCATGTTGTTTTCTTCTCACTTATCTTCACTAGCCATGATTTTGACCAGTCCTCTAGCGCTAATAGGGCTTGCTGTATTCTGCTGTTAGCTGTACTAATATATTCTTCAGATGTCCATATGGCTAGGTCATCTGCAAAGGATGATGTGTGTACTCTGGCTGGAAAATTTTCCGTGATGTCGTTTATATATGCTAGGAATAATGTTGGTGAAAGAACTCCTCCTTGGGGGACACCTTGCTCCAACAGCATCATTTTTCTGGTTTGTCCTTGTACTTTTGTCCTGGCAGTTCTGTTCTCAAGGTAGTGACTGATCCATTTGTACATTTTCCCACAAACATGCATTTTTTGCAGTTTTTCTTTCAGTCCTTCCTTCCATACTTTATCAAATGCTTTTTCTAAATCTATCCAGACCGCTAGTGTGTGCTTTTTCTCTTGGAAGGCATCCTCTATTTCCTGAGCTATATAGATTATTTGATCTTCAGTGGATCTGTACTTTCTGAATCCTGCTTGGTGTGGTGTTAAGAGTTGGTTTTCTCCCAGATGCCATGTTCGCCTGCCATTGATAATGCGTTCCATTAATTTTCCTACACAGCTAAGTAGACTGATAGGTCGATAGCCATTTGGTTCTTCCAAGTCTTTTCCTTTCTTTGGGACTGGTATTAGTATAGCTTCTTTCCATGCCTGTGGGACTATTCCTCTCTTCCAGCTGTAATTTAGGACTGCTAGTAGTTTCTTTTTTGCCTTAGTGCCTAGTCCTATTAGCATTTCATTTGTAATTCCATCCTTTCCTGGTAATTTCTTCTTTTTTAGGGTATTCATTGCCCGTTCCATTTCTTCCATTGTTAGATTTGCCATCATATATTCTGCTGCTGTCTCTGTATTACTATGATGTATCTGTTTATCTTTGATTGCATTCTTCTGTTCGGTTGTAATATCAATGTGATTTGCACTGGCATAGTGTTCCATTAGTGCATTTGCAGCCTTTTTTCCTGTAAGCAAGACATTTCCTTGTTTAATTGTTATTTGTTTGTTTCTAGGTCCTTCATTGTTCATGGCTTTCACTAGTTTCCATAGTTTGTTTCCATCCCTGTCAAAATTCAGGTTTTCTGTTTTTTCCCTCCAACAATCTCTTGTTGTTTGATTTACTGTTCTTTTATATTTTGCTGAGATGGCTTTGAGAGAGATGTTCACTTCAGTTGTTTGTTCTCGCTCTGCGATCTTCCTGACATCTTCAACTTTGTCCTCCAAAATTTGTAGTTCTTCAGTCCAGTATGGTTTGTAATTTTTCCTCGCTCCTCTTGGAATAGACTCTGTGGCTGCCTGTATTATTGCTCTGTTTAGACTTTCCACCATTTGCTTCATGTTGCCATATCATGTATTTATGTTTTCACAATATTTGTCTGTTAGTATGGCAAATCTGTCCCAATCTGCTCGTTTGTAATTCAAGCGGGGCAACGGCTTTTGCTCCTGTGGAACATATTCCATATTCATTACAAGCTTGATTGGTCTGTGGTCACTACCTGCTAATTGGTCAAGCACATGGCGATCGATTTTGTGGAGGATGTCTCCTGTGCAGAAAGCTAAGTCTGGAGTAGAAGCTCAGTGTGTCATCCGCTTTGTTGAGTAGATGGAGATTTGAGTCTATTTCCCAGTCCTCCACTTCATCTCCTCTTTTGTCAGTATCTGGGTATCCCCATCTTTCTGAATGGCTATTAAAGTCTCCGACAATAATGCAATTTGTGTCAGTTATTTTCATGTTTGAGAGTGTAAGATCCTTATCTGCCGGGCTATACAGATTGTAAATTCTTATTTTCACGTCCTTTATCATTATATCAACACCTATAATTTCCGTTTGGTTGTCAGAGATCACAGATACTTCGCTGCAAGGTATTGTAGTTCGTGTAAGTATTAGAACTCCTCCTTTGTGTCCTTCGCAGTCGAAACGTGTGGCCTGATATCCCCTGACTGAATATTTGCAATTGGCGTTGAGGTGTGTCTCTTGAATGCATGCCACATCTATTCTATCTTTATGAAGACGCTGTGTCAGGGAGACTTTCTTGTTATAAACTCCTTCGGCATTCCACTGTAGTATGTTGAGTGTCCAGGGTGTTTGGTCAATAGCTCTTAACCTACTCCTCTGTGCCTTGACTATACAGCACAGAGGAAGGTGACCACCAGTAGTCATGGGTGGACCCCCTCGAGGCAGGGGGCCCGGCACTATCACCGCCTGATGGGACTTCACGGGATTAGCACCATAACGATTAATTTTCATCTGTGGCATCATGACATGATAAAGTTACGTTGCACTTCTTTGTCAAGCCTGTGGCTCAGTACATCCGATTTCGACAAGCATTTTTCTGTATGCTTTCTCTAGCCTTTGACTGTCCCCAGTCTACCTACAAAGCAGCAGGTTTGTGTGTCTCTTTGTCTGGTCCCTCTCTCTTGACCTGTCCGACATGGGTGGCCCTACCAGTAGCTGTGCTACCGTCGGCATAGCTCTTGGGGTCATTGGAACGCGCAAGCCCCTCTACCTCGTAAAGGTGGACGCACGGCAGAGGGGAAAACGGACAAACGAGAACATACTGTAACAAATAGGCAGATAAATGGACAAAGATCTAAAGGAAGACAATGAGGGAAGATTTCAGACAGTCTTCCATCATGGAAATGACAAATGTTCGATGTCTGCAATCGAAGTTGGCTTGGCGAGCTAAATATTGACCAGGTAATCCTCCTTGTAGAGGTCAGCATGTCTCTAACTATCTTTTTCATGTGTCTGTATTTTGTTTATATATAAGTGTGTGTGTGTATGTATATATATATAAACTTAATACAGACACATGGAAAAGATAGAGACATAGATCAATAATATGGAGCACATGGAGTGAGCTGTGCGGAACAGAAAAATATCAGACAGCATGGTATGAGTAGTTTTAAGGATAATTCTCCAATGGAGGATAAAGGGCAGAAGATGAAAGTTGTTTCAACATGCCCTCGTATATACCTTAAACATAATGTAACAACTGGATAGATGAATGGATAAAGTTGTTTCAACAAGCTGTCTTACATACCTTGAACATAATGTAACAATTGGATAGATGAATGGATATAGTTGTTTCAACATGCTCTCTTATTTACCTTGCTGATGATGATAGTTAGCATTTGTATAGTTTGGCATTGTAGTTTTGTTTTTTACAAGAGATTTAAATGGAGAGAAAACTTGCGTTGATTCTTTTACAGAAGTGAAATCTCCAGGAACTAGATGTGGATTTACTGCTTGGAAGACGTTTCAAGGAAAAGTTGCTGTCAACACTACAATAAGTCAGTACTATACAACAACTTGCAATGTTGGCAGTAACTTTAATGCAGACAGCGGGATATTCACAGCTCCAGTTGATGGACTCTATGTGGCAGCTATTTCATGTTGGCTCTGGGAGAACGAACATCTGAGTGTTGGTGTTCAATACAAGCAAAGTCTGGATCAAGTGTCAAGTACTCGTGTGTGTACAAGTTCAGCTGCGACAAAACAAACTACCGGTTGTGGTGTGGGTGTTGTTGACATGAAAGCTGGTGAAGTGTTGTATTCACATGTGTTCAACATAGAGAAGAATAATTATACCAAATGTCTTTTCTTTTCGTGTTTTCTATTGGGGTGAGTTCTATGACATGGGAGTGTTAACCTAGTGGCTAGACACTCGCTTGTCTCACTGGAGGTCAAGGGTTCGAAATGCTGGAGGGCGGATTCGAATTGTTAAACTTGACCTGGGATCACAGGTGGACCCAGCCCAAAATGGCTACAGGAAATATCTTGGGAAGTAAAGGTGGCTGGTGTGACACTGACCACATCAGCCCCGAGTGTTGTCTGGTCTCTACAAACATGTGTCTGGTCTATACAAACATGTGTCTGGTCTATACAAACATGTGTCTGCCTATACAAACATGTGTCTGGTCTATAAAAACATGTGTCTGGTCTATACAAACATGTTTCCAGCAACAATATGTGCCTTAAGTCGTGTATATGGCATAGTAAAGTGAGCCAGTAAAGGACCTTATTTATATGGCATAGTAAAGTAAGCCTGTAAAGGATCTTGCTTATATGGTATAGTAAAGTGAGCCAGTAAAGTGCCTTCTTTTTATAACATAGTAAAGTGAGCCAGTAAAGAACCTTGTTTAATGGCATAGTAAAGTGAGCCTGTAAAGGAACTTGTGTTTATGGCATAGTAAAGTGAGCTAGTAAATGACCTTGTTTATATGGCATAGTAAAGTGAGCCAGTAAAGGAGCTTCCCTATCCTTGGATCTGGTAGCGCTGAGATTTAACCCAAGTTTGTCCCTCAATTATACACAAGCCTAGTCTGATCTGGCTGGCAGATAGACGTGACCCAATACCCTGAATCCCTGAAGTGTTACGAACTTTGACATAAGAACTAACATTCACTGTGTCTGTTCTCATTGATGGACCACAAGGGCAAGTATCCCATGTTAATGTTACAGTTGTTGTGACCCGTCTGTATATGCATGAGCCCAGGTATTGTTTGGGTAATGCTTCTCTACGACCATACAGTTATTATCTTTTATCTGTTGCACTCTTTGTTACTTTTTCGGCAACATCAGGGATGGTTCCTACCATCTCAGGGATGGTTCCTACCATCTCAGGGAAGCACCAATGATTTCTGGCTGAAAGCCTGTGTGAGTTATGTAAGTGCTTTCTTGTTATGTAGTTTTAAGAAGCTTTCGTTAGTACGAATGTAAATATGGTTGGCTGTTTAATAACAAAATTTTATATTTTGAAATAAAATACAAATATTGTGCATTAACCGTGTGTCTGATGATGTTGAATCAGTCGTTGTAATATACATAATGTTGATGAAGCTCTTGGAGGCTAAATTGCAAACAAACATAGTGACTATTGAAGCTTCCAAAGAAGTTACAGTCAGCGTTGCCAGTAGTTGGTTGTGCTCAATCTTTTAAATTTTATGTAAATCTATTCTTATGTTTTGTAGATTATTAAAAGGCATTTTACTGTGTACAACATTAGAAACTTTGGGAAATCATGAGGAAAGTGGGCTTTCCATCACATGTAGTACAACTCAAAAGGCTCTATATAGACCAACAAGCAGCGGTTAGAATAGATGTCGAGAAATCATATTGGTTAGACATCTAGCAAGGAGTCTGTCAGGGTTGTGTGCTGTCCCCCTATTTCGTTAACCTGTCCGACGAAAATATAATGAGAAATGTCGGACATGATATAAAAAAAAAAGTTGCATGTCCTTCACGGGACGTAGCAGTCAACCCCAGCATTTTCGCTGTTCGTGATTCCTGAGCAAATTTTACGTTCAGTAGTTTGCCATTGCTTTCTGAACGACCGGCTCCTATACCTTTTTTGAAAAAACCAGCACCGCTGCGTTTCGAACCCGGGTATACGGGCTCACAAACCACCTATGATGCCCTAAATATCGGTGATCATGAAATACCAGAGATTCGATACGCTGATGATACAGTATAACTATACACATCACAGGATGGTATAGAAAAACTATAATAACCTCAAACCAAAAGAATAGTGAAAATCACAACTTACAAGGTGCTTTTTGTAAGTCTTTAGCCTGACCATGAAGGAGTAGGCGGATAAAAGCCCCTTCTGTATATTATCATAGCAAAAACAAAGAAAATGCACACAGATAAAACTAATATTTAGAAAGAAATATATGTTAATGAGGAAAATTGGAGGTGGTGAACATTTCGATTATCCTGGGTCATTAATTACCAACAATGGTGACACAATGAAAGAAATTAAAAGACGAATATCTATTGCTCTTCAAAAGATAAGACAACCAAATAAATTGTGGAGTGGGACAGATAGAACTACAAAAGTTAGATTTTTGAGATCATGCATCTTTCCCATTGCAACATACGTCTGTGAGACATGGACACTTACTAAACAAGCTGTCTTTGAAGTTAAATGATTGCCAAGTGGCAGGTGTGATTGATAGGAGACCATACCATCTTATTAGCACAACATATGGCTCATTGCATCTGCACTGCTACTTGTCAGGTTATATTAACAGTTTAAAATGATTGCATCATTTTCAAGGGGGAGGTGTGACGTAATGAGGCAAATTAGAAATAACAGAGAATCCCAAAGCCAAAACGCTAATAAATCTAGGGATATGATGTAACACAAAAACGTCACGGAAGATTGTCAACAACTACAAGACAGACGGACTTGGGAGCTTCTTAGGAGCGGCAGCTCATGTGAATTTGAGAAGGATAGGTTGGCTAGGCACTGGCATTATATCATATTGGTGGCTGAGTTAATGCATGGAATGAACCAGTCAGTGTGCGGAGACGACGTTCATATAAGCCATGAATGAATATGCAGACGAATGCAGAAACTCGATATCAGAAGAGAACGGATAGAGAGAAGGACGCTGTGTTAACGGACAAGGACATTGTTTAGAATTTCGAGCACAGATGGCTTGGGACATGATATTCATTTTAATTATAATTGTAATACTGCCGACCTGGTCAGAACAGGCACAGTATTTGATTCTTTATTATTTGCTACAAGCATGTGTGCTGCAGAAATAAACAGCGTCATAACTGTCAAAGTCTAATGGAGTCGACTTAGTTCTTCAGTTCGGTTTTGTCTTCAGAAGCCTGCATTTTGACGACAGTTGTTTGCGAGCTATTTTATTAACAAGTTTCAATGTTGATTTATTATATACCCCGGGATGTTGTCTGGCAATGTTATAGACTAGTTCTAAGAATATCTTCGATACAGAAAAGAACAAATGCATCCATATGACAAGAGCTGAATATTGAAAAAGGCTGGCTACTAAAGACGATAAAACAAAGAAAATTTAAATATTTTGGTCACTTGAAACGTCATGAAAGTTTGGAGAGAACAATGATGGAGGGGTATATGCCTGGGAAGAGAGGAAGAGGAAGGCCAAAGAGAAGATGGGTGCAGGATGTGGCGGATGATCTCCAGGTGGGTGTATCGGACGAGGAACATCTTGCTTATGATCGAGAGGTTTTCCGGAAGGTTGTTAGAGGAGTGAAGTTCTGCAAGGGACATGCTACTGAATGAATGAATATTATCTTTATCTAACACTCCGCTACCATTGCCCTCATCATTTATAGTGCTTGTTGGTGGCGGTTTCATTGTTTGTTTTACTGGCGAAAGTGCTACCGCACCAGAACATGTAGTCTGTATTTGTTGGTACTGTAGTATTTGTAACATATGTGTTGTTGCATTTACTGTTACAATGTAACAATAGTAAAGATTAGCCATTCTGTCAGCAGGTTGACGTGGCCGAGAGGTTTCAGCGCCCACTCTTACACTTCTCTAGTAACCACAGCAGGGTTGGGTCTTTGCACACACCGGACAGTTGTAATGCGAGGCATTATCACTTTAGTGCAGCCACTGGGTTGTTCACGGCCCCAGACGATGGGCTTTACATGGCGTTTATCTCATGATCAAGTACGCTACTGGGAATGATTGAAATTCCAGCGAAACACTGCAGGGGTGTGAGTCGTGGGAATTTGAGAGAGGTGTTGACACACAGGTTAGAAACACAAGCGAACACGGCTAACATTAGTGGGCGGAGCTAATGCGTCACGTGACGGCGCACAGGCAAGAAGCCGGAAGAGGTTACGCTGAAGTCAGTCTGAGCTGAGGCGTGAGTCGAAGATGGTCAAGTTTGAGAAAGTTCTGCGCTGAAAGCGTTTACGCTGGTCGTAGTTATTGAAGTCACAGACAACAATGAAGAAGTGTTCGTGATTCTGACAACTAGGAGGGAAGAAGCAGTAACCGAAGGCCAATGGCCTAGTACAGGTTGATCAGTTGTGACAAGAGAGCTGACCTCTTTTTGTGAACAAGCCGACACAAATGGCGGAGCTAGAGACATGCCGTGACACGTTCGTCACCAGTGTGAAGTGCGTAAGTAGATAGCACTGATATTCTTGTGTAGCCGTAAAGTGTAGTGATAGTCGACCGTGTGTAGCAACCACACGAACAAATAACGATTAGTGGTGCTAGTTAGTCTTTATGGACAGACAGTTAGTGGGATGGTCATGCCCAGAACACTGGAAGGCTAGATGCTGGTGGGGTATGATGGCAACCACTGTGAGAACTGGGCTGTAATAAAGTTACTTTGTACTCTAAGGACGCTTTGAACGTGTGTTGTGTGCACGAAAGACTTGTACAGTAATTCTACGAGCGTACTGAGATATTTCTGCTAAATATTATAAACCCTGGACACAAACCCAAGAGGTCGGGCATGATGAGTGAGTCCCGGCTCTTGGCACTTGGGGGTTTTACGTCCGCTTGAGTGAACCCAGATACGATCAAAGGAGAATGTTTCATCAGTGCAGTGTTTAATAGAGAACAGTTCTAAAGAAACGAAGAATACAGTGATCTGCAAGTAATAAAGAAAGAAAAAGTGAACACCATGTGTTGAAGACAAAGAATGACCTTGTTGAAGGGTACCAAGATGGCTACCATCGACAACAATAAATAAGCTCACGTCTCAGCCAAACATCACGTTAGATGAACTGTGTATCGTATTACTTATGTGTGCAGTGGCAAAGTACATATCACAGAACTTTAATTCAAGATTTCAACTATTCAGTCAAGGAAACGGATTATGGCACTCAGCCACTTAAATCATCAAGCTAGAGCTGTGTTCATGTGCTTCACGCACTATAGTGCTCTGTTGAACTAATCTCAGTGTTAGATTAAAGAATATTTTTCAGATCCAAGTTTCCAGTGCCATCAGTAGTGTAATAGGCACTTTTGATGCCAGATTTTTGAGGATCACCATTTGTGAAGACCAAACTTCTACTGATTCTTGTTCAGCCCGAAATGCAGTGAAGCTGATCCATACCATCTTGTGAAGAATCCTGAAGTGAAGCCAAGCATCTGGACCAAGCCATCAAGGACACCAGAGTGGAATTTATACAGGTTAAGCTATTTTCACTTGATTTGTATATGTGTCCTGCTTAGTATTCCAGAGTCAACAGGCACCCTTCCATCAATATGTTTACTCATCCTCATCAGTAGTGGGAGGTTGGTGGGCTACTTTTGTGGTTATTGCATCATCACCCAAAAGTACGTTCCGTTCGGAAATTGACTTAGAATTTAAGTAAATTTTTGACTGCTAGCTAGAACTTTTGTCTCGTTTTGTAACCTAGTCCATTATTTATTGTTCTTTAACATCATTAATGTATCTACTATTTGTAATTATTTTGTCCACAGGTGTTATTGTCATTTAGCTAACACGTCTGATAGGTTTTATTGTTGTCCAGTGTTGTTATCATCATTGTAGTACAGCATTGTTACACCAAGTTCATCACAGTCAGCTTCGCCAGAGCGTCATCAACAGTGACACTGACTGAAAGAGATTCTTGCTGTTGAGACTCTTCACCATTGCCCACATAGATACTATTATCTGAAGATACTGATAGTGTCTCCAATTATTGTGCACTGCTACCAGCTACAGGTTGTTGACACATATATAGTAGACACGTACTCAACCACAACATGTCTACATGTTATCTTTGCCATAGTTTTGGACATGAAGTCAAGAATTGTAGACTGAAACTAATGATGAAAGAAGCTAAAAGAACAGATGTCAAAACTAGTAGAAATAAAGAACATGACCAAAACACAAGCAAATTGTCTATAGCTACAAACCCAAATAATAGACAACAGATTGATAAACCTGTAAATAGTCATAGAGTACCTACACAACAGACAAATACGAAAAACATGGGCAGTACAACTCTGAAAGTCCAAAAAGCATATGTCAACGGCATACCAACCACATGCATAATAAACACTGGAGCATCATTACTGGGAGTAAACAAAGGTTTGTTCGAAGGGAAGACTACACAGGTAATACAGTAAATTGTCGAAAATTCGGTGGAACACTCGAAAAGTATGACACAGCATGGATCGAAATCGACAGCCCATACTATACTGGCAGAATACAAGCAGCAATGCTACCAAACCCGTACGCTGGACTAAAGCTAGGTAACATACCTGGAATAAAAGAGTGTACCCAAGCAGAAATCCATGCATGGGAATTAAAAGACAAGGTAGCAAATAGCAAAAAAATAATAATACATAAAGATAAAGAACAAGATAAAGTAGTCATACTGCAGAATAACCAGAGTGACACTAAACAAGTAGTAAACAAGCAAAACTATAACTTAGCAAAACAGCAAAGAGACGATGAAACGTTACAAACATATTTTCGGCAAGTAAACCAACCATCTAAAAAAGCAAAAGGGGGTAGATGGAAATTTAAAGTAGAAAACAATATCCTCATGAGAATATACAAGAAATATCCGTTTATTTCACAAATAGTGCTACCAGTGCAACACCGCAGCGAGGCACTCCACTTCACGCACCACATGTCAGTTACAGACCATAGGGGAATAGTCAAGACTAGACAGACATTATTATCTCTACACTATTGGCCAGGTGTTGAGAAAGATATCAGAAACTATGTCCGATTATGTAAACAGTGCCAACATAAACATGTACCAATCCCAGCCACTCAAATAGAGAAAGACAACAAGTAGTACAAAACACTTGTGATAAACACTATCAAGATAACGAGAAGTCAGAAACTCAACTCATAGAACAGGTTACTGATAAAGAGATAGATAAACCACTGACATGTGAACAGCCAACAATCATATCAACACCATCCACTCAAAAAATTATTACATGGAAAGCATTATCATTCAGACCAAATTTAACAGAGAGATAAAACTAAGCTAGCCTGTCTCATTAAACATTACAAAGTAACCATTCCATCATTTACTGAAAGTACATCAAAAATTAAACAATTGTTAACACCATATTTAGATGATCAAACTAAAATTAAGATTTCTAGAGGTGCAGACTATAGTCTCAGTAAACCCACAAGTTATGCTGAAAATCAATGGGAAAGATTGGTTTATACATCTGCGGATGAGAATTACTATCACAAAATGAAACACTGTTGCTTGTGATATGTAGATAGAAGATAGATATTTTAGAATAGAGATAGTTTAATGTAGATATAATTTTTTTAAAACAGAATGAATGCTTGGTTATGATAGTATTGGTAGAATGAACATAGTGTGATAAAAACATCAAATATCAGAATAATAACTTAACTACAGCTCTCATATAGAGGATCTAAAGTGATATGACATACTGTCCAAGTAATGCCATCATGATAGTATGTTATGATCAGATGTCGAATGGAATTGAAATGAGACTTCTACTGATGTTGATATTTATGAAATGTCATGCAAATATGTAAACCATTGATGTAAATACCAAAGGAAAACATTGCAAATGTACATCACATCACCCATAAACACCTCATAGCCAGGGTGCTTGCTGAATCAACTGAACAGCACTCTGAATTGCTAATCAGGACATTTGCATGTCAATGGAAACAGCTTAAAAGTACTATTATCTCTGTATTAATACTTGTTGTGTATTCATATGTACATAGATACGTACATCTCATTATGTTATTATTCTCAGACAGTGTTAGGGTATCTGAAGCTGAAGGGAGACTAAGAATGCAGCTACATATAGAAGTCCTACACCACTTAAGCAGAAGACGAGCACTATGCAAGTCCATAGACCACCAGACTATTTACAAGCCACTGGTGAATGAATACAAGGTTGATCTACATCTCACGAGGGGTCATCAGAGAGTCTACGTGTAACACAGGAATATAGAACTATAATTTGTATCATTTCATCATCATCAACATTTTTAGGAAACTATTATTTCCTTTGATGGTGTTATTATCATTTTATCATTTCATCCGTCATCATTGATGAATAGTTACATACACGGGTACAGATGTCCACAGATTTGAAGTTGTGTAGTTCTACTTGAAATTATGATCTTATGAGAAGATCCACAACATATGGTACGAGAGACATGAATGAGTCTACTACTTGTCTCTACAGCACGATAACTATATGTTGCAAACAGAGTGACTACAAGTCCAATGGTATGACACATGTGGTTACATTTGAAACAGAATGTGCAACCTGAGGCAAATGGTAAAGCACGAAATGGTCATAAGTCCACATAACTTATGAAACAACAAGTGGATATGTAAATTTGAGATAAACCAAATAAGGGCAATGTAAAGTTGAGAGAAACCAAACAAGTACAAATTTGCATAAATGTTCTAAACCAGAATAGTGCAAATGAAAACAAACTCGTTGTATATAAATGTTGTATTACTTTATTACTTCAGTGTACAGGGATGATAAACTGTAGAATATGTATGCATAGGATAGAATATAATTTTCATTCAGGTAGTATGATAACATATGTATACATGACAAGGAGATAAGATTAGTATGTATGAGGTTTATAGAACACTTATGCATGGCAGGGATATAATGATTCAGGGAGGTAAATAAGTCCCATTGCCAAATGCATAGTTGAAAATGGCAAAGGTATAAGTTGCATAGAGAAGTGGTATAGAACAAACAGAAAACTAGCATCGCCCTAACATCCATGGGTAATGATAGCTACCAGACAAAGAGAGATCAGGTAAACATAACCCAAAATAGAAATACCTATCTAAAGTACTAAAGAGACACTACAAGCATCAAAGCAGCACCAAGGTCAAAGACAACTCATTAACGTCAAAGTCAAAGCAAGAGCAACCCATTGATACAAGAAGGGACAGTGAAAGCAATAGTCCATAATCACACACATATACCTTACTCAGAGCCTGGGGCTTGGATTGAGTAGGATGCTCATGTAGAGTACATGAGTGAGGAGCTGCTAGGGATGTTTGATAAAACATTGGATCCTACATCAGACTAGATCACATAACCTCTGAACTTGAAAGGAGGCTGTGACTACACGGAAGTCTAGGGGTAGACGGGTTGCCGTGTCCGCATAATATATATTTTTTGTTGTTGTTTCTGTGATGTTGGTTATTAATGAAAACTTGTCACGAGTCTAAAGGTATCAGGGGAAAGATAGGCTCATATGTATTGACAACAGACGTACAAATATGTGCGAATATTGAGTGAGACCAAAGCTTGCAACCATGAGTCCACTAAAATAAAAATAATAGCGTGTACTTATCCATCTCATGTCAAGAAGTATAAGACTCAGTAAAGGTAGTAAAAATGTTTACAACATTTAAAAACAAAGGGGGGGGGGGCATATTTCCATGAGATGAATTACGCGAAACACAGCAGGTGTGTCGAGTCGTGGAAACTAGAGAGATATTGGTGACACACAGTTGGAAAAACACAAGCTAGCGCCGCTAGCATTGGTGGGCGGAGCTAATGCGTCACGTGACGGCGCCCAGGCGAAAGCCGAAAAGCAGTGTGCTTGATTTTGAGTAGGCGCTGGGACGTGACAAGGAGAAGATCGATTTGGAGAATTGTGAAAGTGTTTCAGTGTTCGAAAGTATTTCAAGGAATGGGAAACATCTGAGATGCAGTTGTGTGAAGATTGTGTTGAGTGTGAACGACGGCAATGATGGAGCAATGCACAGAAGCCGTCGCTTGAGGTACACAAACGTGATGGCTAGACAGCTGGCCCTGGTGTGACAACATGTCAACAAGAATGGCCGGCAGATGCACGCCGTGACCAGAGCTGGTGGTTACAACATTGTCTTGTGAGTAGTACTGCGTAATAATGTGTAAACTGGTAACTGAGTGAATAGATAAGATGTATGCTGTCAGACAGATCTGATGTAGCCATGATAGTCATCAGACGATTAAATGAGCAAGACATTAGATATTGATGGCAGACGGTGTGCTGTGCATAGGCAGAACGTGTAACGGTAGGATCCGGCAGTCTGTGTCAGACCCGTGTAGTACTGCGGCACAATAAATATGCTTGTATTGTTTAAGGACGCGACTGACTTGTCTTGTGTGCATCTGAGATCTGAGAGTGATACAGGATTTGTACGAGCCCAAGATAACCACTAAACCTAGACAATCCAAGATGGCGGACATTGGGCATTGACGTAGGCACGTGGCCCAAGTATGTCTGGAGTAGTCATTCATCACACAGACACGAGTTCGACTCTTAATACTTCGACAATAATAATGGTAAATTATCTCGAACGACAACTAGCAACAACAAAAAAAACAAAAAAACATTCCCATATGTGTGGCACGTGACACCCGCCTTTGGTATTTATTATGCCCATGTTAAACATTGCCTCAATGAGTCATGTATTATTGATTATTTTTCATGTGTTTTAATGCTTATTTTTCTTTTGTTGTCAAAGAATTGCTTCATAAGAGATGTTGAATGAAAGAATGTATGAGAGGAGATAGAGAAGAAGGGCAGAATGTCAGACGGGCCTGCGTGCCCAATTATTAACCCTTTGAAAATACAGATGTTCGTTCGTTCGGTCGGTCGGTCCGTCCGTCCGTCCGTCCGTCCGTCCGTCCGTCCGTCCGTCCGTCCGTCCGTCCGTCCGTCCGTCCGTCCGTCCGTCCGTCCGTCCGTCCGTCCGTCCGTCCGTCCAACTCCTATCTAAAATAGATGCATTATTTTTATGAAAACTTTGAAGATGCCTTAAAGTTGTTATCACTTTGTTTATAGCGCATATGACTTGTTGTGTAAATAAAAATAGAAAAGTAACAATATAGATAGAATAGAATAATAGATAGTTAGATTGATAGTAGAAGATATGATTGGAAGAGATCTATCTTCATTCCAATAACTAAAAAGGGCAACGTGAAAGTACTGAACGTAAACTTATTAAGATATCACGAACAGCCAATAAATGGTGGGTTGACTGCGGCGTACTTTAAAGGATATGCAACTAACTTCCTCTCACAAAACAGTACATTGCATAGAAGAAAAAACACATTTAATGTGATGTCGAAGAGAAATAAAAAGATGAGTTAGAAAATTGTCACGTATCTAAATTAGATGCACTATTTTTATGAAAACTTTGAGGATTCCTTAAAGTTTTTATCACTTTGTTTATAACGCATGTGACTGTAGATAACTTCTTTAAACATTTTATGAAACTTAAGAAAAATACAACAATTATTTAAATTACATAATATAGCAATGCTACTAAAAGTAATTTCCCTTGATATAACTTTTCTTAAGTTAAGTCCCCTTGCAATATTTTAATTAATGTTAATTTATTACCTACAAAACTGTTATTAAACTAAATAACTATGTCAGTTGGCTTCCCGGGAATGAGAAGAACATCTGTACACAATTTTATCTCAATCGGGTGGACCTTTCGGGAACGCATAAAGGAAACACACACACACACGCGCGCGCGCGCGCGCACACACACACACACACACACACACTGTCTTTTCTATATATAGATATGTTCTTCAGCACGAATCTGACGTGTCTAAATGACTTCAGAATTGCCAGAAAGGCATGTAGATTAGGTGGCGTGGACTGTGTGGCTGACCTATCTTTAGCATCATCATTTGACATCCCGGACTGCTACTGATGTGTCCTAGATGATCACGGCAGTGACCACAGTCCATTAATTATTCTCGTTTCAAGCGTGGCAGTGTCAAACTAAGATCAGCGATAGATCCCTTCCAGAACAGAAGTGTCACTTTATTATTTGTATGGACTAGAGACGGTGTAACGAAGACGATAATAACAACCCTCAGAATTGAGATTATAAGATTTCTGACAGACAACTTGATGATCAGGATGTTGTTGACGACATTACTGTCCCACACACGAAATGAGATACAAGGTAAGCTAAACGAACTGGATGGTAGGTCACATACATTAGATCTCAGAATGAAATGGGAGCAAACAAAAGCAATGAGAAAACATTTAGCAAATGTTCAAGTGATCTCTCTTAGTGGAAAAAACTATCGCTTCTAGAGGTAAAATCATATACCTATTTAGGTAGCAATGCAGACTAACATGAGGAAACATACAGTGATATTAATATATGAATGCAACAGGCAAGCCGAGTTCACATTGCAATAGGGAATTTATGGATGTCAAAAGACTGGTGTATAGATCACATTCATGTAGAACGACGACTAAAACAGTTACTAATATACTTGAAATATTCAGTAACTGGTGCGCACAATAGATGGTCTAAACTGGTATGAAAGAATCACTCACTGACGGCTGCGCAAAATAATTAGACTAAACTGGTGCACAAAGTATATGAGCTAACCTGGTAGGACAGAATCACTCATGCGGAGCTTTGTGACACGACTAGACAGATTCCAGTGATTCAAATGGTGAGGAAGGGACGCTGGTGCTTGAATGGACAGACATTGAGACAACCGGACAACAATATGCTTAACTTTTGTGTTTTTTCATTGGTAACCATACGGAGAAAGAAAGATAGGGAGAACTAAAAGCACACAGAGTAGAGAAATAGAAAACGATGAATACGATGCGGAGGGCATGGGGGGAGCTAAGGGAGGTAACATATATATAAGACGGCTCGGTGTGCGCTTTTTTGGGTGCCTATGCTTCAATGACGGGTAAAGGACGACAGCAGAAGAAGTGGGCTGACGACTATTTAAGTGGGATGCTATTGTAGAGACCTGGAAACAACTTCAATGGTCTGCTATTGTAGAGGACTGGCGACTACTTGAATGGGCTGCTATTGTATAAGACTGGCGACTACTTGAATGGGCTGCTATTGTATAAGACTGGCGACTACTTGAATGGGCTGCTATTGTATAGGACTGGCGACTACTTGAATGGGCTGCTATTGTAGAGGACTGGCGACTACTTGAATAGGCTGCTATTGTAGAGCAATAGAATGACACATATGTTTTGCGTCTGGCCGTCATATCACGATGGGTCATTATTTAGTTCCATTGTTTCTCAGCATCTGATCCACGAACAAGAGAGCTCCAAGGAAGAAAATGCATTGACGAAATCGAAGACATGGTACACCTATCGGGCGCTCTATCCCTCCATACAAAGCTTGACGGCAAATGTGGAAGATGGTGATGATGATTGTGTGTGTATGGTTCCGAATGTGAAAGCAGCAGACGTGTCCTGGACAGAATACTCTTAAGTAATTATTTGAATCGTGTTGTCCTAGTTATAATGTTTAAATATAAATCCAGCAGAAGCTAATTTTCTCAGACCCGTACGGCTCTGGCGTCGACCCAGCTTCACGAGAATGGGGATAGGACAATTTTCAGAATAGCATCAGTATTGTCTGGAACATTTACCGATACAGCATATAAGACTGACAGCCTCTGATCGCCAAAAGTGGTATTACCGTCCAATAAACGTATGTTTGGTCATCTTACCGTTTTTAAAATTGATATGTAGTGGAACCGCTTGAACCATGACTTATAAACGTCTTTCTCCAATTGCGTCTCTGAATTTCAGTTTATTTCAACTATGCTTATATTTGCCTTCTCTGTGGCAAAGTCGTTACGGACGCGGTTCGTAATTCCGCTTACCTGTGTTCGAAATACAGCTTCGACTGATTTGGCAGCAGACTCTGTCATTTGAACGTGTTGACAGCGATGTCGTGTAAATTGGATATGCAAAACAAAAAATTTTATATCCACAACCAGAAATTTCAGCTAACAGAAAGCAGGTATAGTCTGTCCGGAAATTTATGCCGTCATTCAAGATCAATT